>OY754307.1:96897021-97520971 GCA_963573325.1 Astragalus glycyphyllos
ATTGAATGTCATTTGGAATGTGTGTTTGAAAGCAAGATATTAATGGAAATAAGATATGTGAAAGTAAGTAAAGTGCACCTGAGCACAAACGTTGAGAACAATTGGTTTTAAGCGAATAAGCAAAATCCGCAGCGGCTGACCTCCTCGAGCAATAGCAATTTGTGCTACCCCAAGAAGCAAGGAACTAAAGAGCTCTTCACAGGTTCTCAACTTCCTCCATCCAGACAGCAAGCACGCTTCAGCAGCATCTATCAATATGGCAACTGCCTCGTAAACCAATCTCTTGACAGATCTCGAATCAGAATCCAGTGCCGATAGGCTCCTGATTTTCAGTGAAACTGCAGCTTTGTAAACAGACAATTTGGTATTAATTCTAGCTTTTAGAGTTGACCCCTGCTCATGCCAATCCCTCTTCCTTATCTGCAAGAACTTGCAAACGTTACAACATGCCTCACTCTTCAGATTAACCGAAATTTAAACTACACCACACAGCTCACAGCAAGTATATCAAGACATTCATTCACATAAGCTGTAAGTGTAAGCATGACAAAGAAAAATAACTAGAAACGGAAGCATGGGTATAAAAAGAAAAGGTTTACCTTGAGAAAAGCCGACATAGATTGAATGTGTTTCTTCCCAATTAACCTAACCTGTTCCAAAAGGGCAGGATCAATGTGAACCTTTTCCAACACGTGAGCAATCACCTTGAAAGCTACTTCCTGTCTCTCCAAGAACTCCACAGACTCTTCCTCAAAGGAAGCAACCTGTTGGCCAGACGAACCTCCACCAAGACCTCCATCATTTAAACCCAAATTTTGCGCCAATTGGTCAGCATTACTCCTCCACAAATGGGAATGACTGCCCCCATTTGTCATAACTGAACCTCTCGACGAGGCAGTGCTGGCAGTGGCAGTAGCATCCTCCGCTGCAGCCTTAGAAGCCGCACCGCTAGAAGAACCGCTCGTTGGACTGCCATTGTAATTGGTCTGAGATTGGTGGTTTCCACTGAGAGGGGAGCTCTGAGAAGAAGAATTGTCAGGCGTGCCAGGAACAGGGACCACCGGGGCCGCAAATTGATCGATCAAACAAGTGACCAATTTATTAGCGTCTGAAGATGAAATTGGAAGAAAGTTCTGAGATAAAGCGACCAAGAAAGCTCTGGCAATGCTGGAGTTCTGTTCAGAAATTGCGGAAATGACTACTTCGCCAGAGAATCCAGCGACTTCGTCGGCGAAATCCGGCGACGATTGAGCGGCTTTGGAGACATAACCGAGGAAATCGAGAAAGAAAGAGGAAACGAAATCGACACTAAAAGGATTAGGCCAGAAGGACTGAGTGAAAGAATAGGGAACGGAACGGAGGAACTCGATTGCGACTGATTTGGGGCGTAGATCGGTGGAATCGGGGCACTTGGATAAAAAGCGAGCGACGGCTATGACGGCATTTAGCTGAGAACGTGAAACCCTAGGAGATCCCGCCGAGAGGTACTCCGGCGGTGGGCATTTGTCGCATATCCAAGAAAGCTTATCGGAGAATTGCGATGGATTCTGCGCAATGAGGTCGCATAATTCGATCAGAGCTTCCATCACGATTTAGGGGTAAAATCTGGACAAAAACGAGATTACGTTGAAAAAATTCGATTCACTCTCCCACCTAACTACGTTCTTAGCAACATCGCTGCTCTTCTTCTCGTCATTGCCGTTGCCATTGCTGTTTCCATGCCATGCGTTGTTTCTCTTTTTATTTCTTTCCTTTTTTTGGTTTTTTTTTTTTTTCCCATTGAGTTTCCGGTGATTTTAGGTTCGGATTTTGGCTTTGTCTAGTTTTTTTCTTGTTTGTTTCTTTGTCTAACTAGTTAGGATTAGTACAATTAATTAATAATTAAGAAAATAATGAAATAGCTAGAATAAGAAATAAGAAATAAGAAATAAGAAATAAGAAATCATAATGGGGTTACGGCCCACAACCTGTAATGTGCCTATGCAATACGGCATCCGTTTTCGCGCGTGGTATATTTAGATTGTCACCAGCTAGTTGACCAAAAAAAAAAGATTGTCACCAGCTCTGGCCTCTGGGGTCTATATGCGCGAGTGGGGAATGGATCCTTCAATTGTGATTCTCATTAAATTTCCCTAGCTGAAAATCTCAACTATAATGTAAAGCTATGTTTGTATTTTATGGTATAGAATGGAATTTTTATTGATATTATGTATTTGTGGTATAGAATGGAATTTTTTTTATTCATATTATGTTTTTTTTATTAAGTTGGTCTTTTATATTTTTTTACCACCTTAGTCCTTTAAGTTAGATAATATGTACACCGTTGGTTCTTTTTAGTATTTTTGTTACAAAAAGACTCAATTGCCTTAAACGGTGCTGACATGTCGTTAATGTGCTTATGTGTCACTGTTTTTTTTTTGTTGAGTAAGCATCTTCATTTTCAACTCAAAAACAAACCCAGACAAAAAAAAAACTTGAACACTGAAATTATTTAGAACCAGAAACTCATATTCATCTTCATCTTTTTATTTCTTTTCACATAACTATCACCTCTTCTCCTCATTATCAGATCTGGAAGATTCACCAAAATAATTCTCGGATCTCAAACGCTCTTCCTCTCACTCTCAAAGCTTAAAGACCATCTCCTACCACTCACCCACTTTGTCCACTCCGACGACTCAACGACCCCCGCGGCTCCACCCACTTCGATTTAACCACAGCTATTTGTATTGTTGTTGGTGATTTTTTTCTCCCTAATTTACATTTCCCCCTATTAACTTGTTTGGGTGTTTCAGATTTCTCTTCATCTAAAGTAAAATCCTAATATCCTCATTCCAATTTCATTTATATCCCCCAATTAACTTAAAGGACTAAGTTGTTACAACAAAAACATAAAGGACCAACTTGTTACAAATAAATAATTTAAAAGATCTCTGGTGTAATTTAGCCAAACGAATATTATCAATGTTTATTTCGGTTTATTTCATCATTTATTTCTGCTTTAAATTGGATATCAAAATATAGAGTTATGTTTTACATAGGATTTATATTATATTATATAATATAATATTATATCATGTCATATTATATGAAATTATATAATATACTTAACTAAAGTTGACAATATAGACATAGAAATTCGGTTTTTTACTGAGAAAAAAATGAAGTTTATTTGAAAGCAAAAAAAAATGAAGTTTATAAAAAATATAAAATTTGATCATTAGGCTTTCTTTGGCAAAAGTATAGAATACCAAATAAGCTAGTACATCAGCTAACTTATAATGGATAAGAAGATAGTGGATAACTAATAGCGAATTGAATTTAAAGTGTTTGGTAAAAATCGTAATTGAATTAATTTTAAAATATAAAATGACAATAAATAGACATTTGTAATTAATGTTTAAAAATGAGAGAGAATATTCGTTCAATGGAGGATAAATGAGAAATTTAATCAAAATAGGAAGGCTAAAAATGAAAGAAAATTTAAACACTATAAACTCAAAAACTACTTAATCAGCGTTTCAGGGGAAAAAAACACTATAAATTAGTCACGTCAAATACTTCAAAAAAAACTTTTTTTGATTCAATTAAAAAAAACTTATCTACTACACAAACGGGTTTAATTTATCTTTATATTGAACAACTTATCTAAGTGGTAAAATTGCAAATAAAGGCAATATTTTTTTCAATTAAGTTTTAATTGCTTTGCAGTCCAATTTTTTTTCATCATAAGTATAGCCCCATCGTACTTTACGATGTTTTTTTGGCAAAAATACTTTACAACTCTTCAATGTTATTTGGGTAGCATTACAACTCTTCAAAAAGTTGTTTTTGTAACAATAGGTGTAAAGTGAATTGTCAAGCAGTTTGTTATGAAGCACTTTAGGATCTAAAATAAATAAATATTCAAATACGGAAGTTTGTTTCTCAATAACCAGTTTGGTGAAAACAATAACTAATTTCGTGACAAAATACATAAAGTTGACACTAAACAATATGTTTAGGGGGTACTTTATGGCCAAAAGAAATTTAGATATTCAAATATGGGAAGTTCGTTTCTCAATAACCGATTCGGTGAAAAACAATTTGTGACAAAATATGTAGAGTGCAATCCTAAACAATGTATTTTTGGTTACTTGGGAGTTCGGGAAAAACTTTAACTATTCAAATACGTGAGTTTGTTCCTCAATAACAGGTTTGATAAAAAAATTAATTGTGTGGCAAAATATGTAAAGTGCGATGTTGAGCAGTGTATTTTTGGGTACTTCAGGGTTCAGAAAATATATGAACGGTTTAAATACACAAAAGTTTGTTGCTCAATAACCGGCTTATGTAAAAAAATGAATTTTGTTAAAAAATATGTAAAGCGCGACGCTTATCAATGTGTTTTAGAGTACTTTAAGATTTAGAATAATTTTAAGTACCCAACCCAAAGCGCTTCTTGTTCAGCAAACCATAAAGCTCTTCAGAAGGCCATCACAAATTCTCAACAGAATAATGGTTAAAACAAGAAGGAAGAGTTGAGTGTTGCAAACAAAAATGTGAAGGAGATGAAAACTAAATATTAAAAATCATGCATACAAAAATTAAAAAAGTTAAGCATCTAAAAATTTCGTACCAGAAAAAAAAACTAAAGAAATTTAACCATCAGAAATCTAATCATCATATAGAAAAGGAGGGGGTGAAGAATCACAAAATTGGAGTTGGAAAGTGAGGTAGCTAGTGATTGAGAGCTTGCATATTTAAATATTGCGTGGATCTATTGCTCGGTGACAAACTGCTGCAGTTGTTCCGTTGGCAGTGAAAGAAAATCGAGAGATGAAGGATGAGGATTGAGATAGAGAGAACTAGGCAATACAGGATTTAAGAATGGAAAAATAAGTATGCGGGAGATGAAAATTATGTAGTCTCCCGTTGAATTGTCAGATCTGCTGCGTGGCACTTAGTAGTTGTCGACGCGGGGAATAATCACACGGTTACTTTGTGGCGGAGTTGCGAAAGGAGAAGATAACACAATTTGAGAACAAGGGTAAACAGAGAGATTGAAGAAGATGATTCACCATTTCTATGGCTTTGGGTCTATTAAAGAGATGAAGAGGATGAATCTGTGATGATGATGATGATGACTGCTGCCAACGTGATGAAGATGAAGACTGCAGCAACCTTCACGCTATATCTCAGCAGATATGTAACAAATAATTTTTGTTGGTGTTTCATTCTCAAGTAAATAGCTGGTTCAGTGGTAAGTGAGAGAGTATGCCACCACGAGGTCGCAGGTTCGAAACCTATGGTTGGCAATATTCTAATTTTTTTAGTAACACACTATTTCCTACATTGCCATGCCTTTGCCACGTGGCAGTCATCTATTAGTTGCTGACGTGGCAGTGGTGACATGGAGTGTTGACGTGGCGTATGGTCTAATGAGATGATGACACGTGGCATTGATTATAACCGTAAGCGATTTATATTTGCAAGGACAATTTTAAAGTTTTTTTTACAGGGACATAACTGGATTATGATGATATTTGCAGGGGCAGAACATATATTTAAGCCTTTTTTTTTGAATGGGAAGCTGACCGAGGGGCATAACCGTAAGCGATTTATATTTGCAAGGACAATTTTAAAGTTTTTTTTACAGGGCATAACTGGATTATGGTGATATTTGCAGGGGCAGAACATATATATTTAAGCCACTTTTTTATCATCCAAAGAGATGTTGAGGGGGATGAACCGCGTAGGGGGCGTTTGTTTTAAGTTTAGTAATGTTATTATTGGCTATAATCTTTCTAGGAATAAAGCGATGGAAATTTTATTCCAATATATTAATGGACAAAATGTGTATAGCAAATATTTATAACATTCCCAGGAATTATTCTAAGAGTGGGTATATAGGAAGTTTACCCAGTTTTTATTCACGTATTCATGGAAACTTTTTTCCTACCATTTTCCTTGGGAATAAATTCATGGGAATGCTGAAAGTTATTGGAAGTAATTTCACTCTTACAAATATTTATACTTTGGAATAAAAAATTTAAAACTTCTAACAAGCATGGGATAGCCTAAATGCCTTCGGAATGTCTTTTTTTCCACCCATTTCATAAAATTGTGTTACAGATACTTACAAGAGTTTTTTTTTTAAAAAAAAAATAACACAAAAAAATAAAAAATATCACAATTGTGATATCATTTTCCTAAATGCCACACTTTTTCAAATAATAGGGATATTACTTTTTGAAAAGTGTGATAGTCTTTTTTTTTTTGAAAAAAAAAATAGTATGGTAGCCTATCAGTAAGTTTTAATTTTTTTTAATTCTTTAGTTAGCCTATCACACTTTCAAAGTGCAATAGGCTTTCTTTCTACTTCTCACTGTAAAAATATTTTGTGCTCTTCTTTTTTACTATCGGATAGAATTCTCTAGGCAGGTGAATAAAGTTGCTCACTCCCTTGTTAGGGGGCTTAGATTACTAATGAAATACATTAAGTTTGCCTGAATAAAAAATAATGTTTCTTTAGGTATTTTAGGGTCTCAAAAAAACCATATGTATTCACAAATGCGATGTTTGTTCCACAATTACCGATTAGATGAAAAAAAATATGGAAAAATATAAAGTGTGACGCTAAGTGTGTTTCGGGGTACTTTAGGGTTCAAAAAAATTTAACGATTCAAATACGCGAAGTTCGTTCCTCAATAGTTAATTTACGCAAAAAAATTATTTTATGACAAAATATGTAAAGTGCAGTCGTGTTAGTGTGTTTTTTGTACTTCAGAGTTTGGAAAAAATAGCTATTCAAGTATGCCATGTTCGACACTTAATAATTGGCTTATGCAAAATAATAATAATTTCATCGTAAAATATATATAAACACGACACTTATTGCTGTGTTTTTGGGTACATAATTATTTGAAAAACATTTTAGCTCTCCAAATATGTCAAGTTTGATCCCCAACAATCATAGATTGATATAATCTCCTTTAGGTGTCTACCTTCATTTGCATTAGCCCTGCAAAACAAGAAACAATTGTCAGCAAAAAGGAGGTGTGTGAGGGAAGAAGCCCTTCTACATAGGGATGTGCAAAAAAAAACCAATAACCTTTAACCATACTAAAACTATACCGGACCACTAAGGAAAAACTAGTAGTACCATTACCATTCCATCCCATTTAGAAGAAAAAGTGGAATATCGATAATCAATTTTCTAAAACCGGTTAATTACCGTAGCTTCATTTTCAAAATCCTCCTTCTGTAGTTTGTACTGGTATATTCCTTCAGGTCAGAGTTCAAAACCATTTTAAAGATGAAATAAATTGCTTTTCCCATTCTCCCCTGTTCCCTTTTCTCAATTCATTTTCCATTTTTTATTTTCATATAATTTTAATTTTAAGTTTTTATTCAATCTCATTCACAGCAAAGTTTATCTTGGCTTCAGAGAAGAAAATGAGTTCCTTCTACTCTTTTATTATTACTAGTTAGTATGTATTTGTGTTTATTTTGGTGAAAAAAAAGATGGAAAATAAATAAATATTCACTTACAGATTTTACGTGGCTGAAGCTATAGCGGTGGAATACCTTATAAAACTGAAAGCTTTTTTAGTTTGAACCGACCTACCTACAGACTACAAGCTGGTTTATTTAATTGAAAGCAAAACTGGTTATAAACCAATTTTAAAGTGGTACCGATCCACTTTACAATAACAAACCAGTTTTCACAAAGCAGTATGCTAGAACCACTTTTTTAAAAAGTATGGTACAATATGGTATGGTTTTTGTACCAAGCACACCCCTACTTCTACACACTCTAACTCCATGAAGTTCTCCCTTGCTCTCCGCTCTCTTGATAAGTGTAGCAAGATCCTTTGCACATGGAATGAAAATATAGGGAGACAATGGGTCTTAATCTCTCACATCACCTTCTTTTTTTTGACAAGACACATCACCTTCTTATATAGGCCAATATTGGTCATTAAAGGTGACTATGAACTCATCTTAAGATATAATGCAGCTTGTCACTTGCGCGCGCAAGTGACAAGTTTTTTTGTTTTTTTTATTTCAATTTTTTTTTTGACAAATTTATTTCAATTTTTTTATTTTGCTTTTTGTTTCTTTTTTTTTTCTCTTCTTCTTTTTTTCAGTTTTTTTGTTACTTTTTGTTTTTTCTTCAGTTTTTTTCTTTATTTTGTATTTTTATAAGTACTTTACTGTGTCGAAAATTTTTAAATGTTTAAATATATAAATTTTGTTCTTCAATAATCAATTAGATGGAAAAAAATTAATTTCATAAAAAAAATACGTAAAGTGATATGCTAAAAAGATGCTTTGGTGTACTTGATGGTGAAAAAAATTATTTTGTAACAAAATACGTAAAGTGGAATGTTAAGCAATGTGTTTTGAGGTACTTTAGGAATCGAAAAAAAATTAACTTTTCAAATATCAAAAGCTTTTTCGTATATAACCGGTTTGGTAAAAAACAATAAGTTTGTGAAAAAATACATTAAGTGCGATGCTGATAGTGTATTTTAGGGTACTTTAGGGTCCCAAAAATTTTTTTAGATGTTCAAATACACGAAGTTCGTTTCTCAATAACCTTTTCTTTTTAATTTTATAATATTCTTATTTAATTTATAGTTTTAATTTAATTTTTATTTACAGAAGCTTCAGTCACATTTACAAGAGATCCCTCAGTCGCACACTTTCAACTTTCTATAAATGCTTCTATTTTATTGGTAATTTCCATCCAACCCAACACAATACCACGTGTTTCATTTTCTATTTGTGTTTTCTTTTTTATATTGCTCATTTTGCCCCAACGGGTATTAAAACCATTCTTTAATTTGTGTTTATATTTTATCTTTCTTTAATATTCGAGTACAGCGTTGCTGCATTGACTCCCGTGAGAACTTCAGCCACATTTACAATACAACCTTCATGATCTTCTTTCAACGGGAACTTCAGTCACATTTACAATAAACCCTTCATAATCTTTTTCAACTTTGTATAATTACTCCTATTTTATCATGGGTTTTCCTTCAACCATGCATGATACCCAGCATGTTTCACTTTTTAATTGTGTTGTCTTCTTTTTCTATTTATGGGTTAATTTTTTATATTTGCATTTGATGAATGTGGATTATGCTATTAAAATTCTTTAGATTTTTTCTTCTTATTTATCTATAGAGGATGTGCGTCTTTGTTAATGTTCCTTTTAAAATTGATAATCTTTTTATTTATTTTATATTTATATTTAATTTTTATTCACTGTTATTAGATTTTATATTTTGCTAACTAACACCATTTGCCCAATGGGATAGGCTATCCTGGGGTACGTGAGTCGATTCCGTGCTCCTGAGTTTGATTCTCACCGTTGACAAACTCGGTGTTGGCCAGTGCGAAATTTGTTTTCAAGCACGATGGGATATTAGTCTTTCGAAAAGAATTAATTATACGATAGAATTTAGCCAGACTTCAGCCTTTTTTTTTTCTTTCTATTCTTCCTTTTTTTTTTCTTTTATATTACTTTACTTTTTTTATCTTCTTCCTTTTTTCCTTTACTTTTTTTTCCTTTTTTGTTTTTGAGTGCTTTTAGGGTGAGGGAACAAATCAAATTCCTTAGAACCATTAAATATGACTGTAGGATGTAGTATAAAAATTCATCAACGGTTGAGATTTAATACAAGTTGATTCAATCTTAACCACTAATAGCATTTTACACAATATCCTACGATCAATTTTAGTGGTTATCGATGACGGATTTAATTTGCTCCCTCAACCTAAAAGCACCCTTTGGTTTTTTCTTCTTCTTTTTTTTTATATTTTAAGAGCTGCTTTACGGTCTCAAAAATTTTAAATGTTTAAATATGCAAATTTTTACGTAAATAAATATTTACGTAAGTCTCAAAAATATTTATTTACGTAAACTTTAGTCACATTTACAATAGGTCCCTCAATCGTACTCTTTCAACTTTCTATAGGTGCTTATATTTTATTTGTAATTTCCATCCAACACTACACGATACCACGTGTTTCACTTTCTATTTGTGTTTTCTTCTATGTTTTGGTCATTTCGTACCAACGGGTATTTAAACCATTCTTTAGTTGGTGTTTATATTTTTATCTTTCTTTAAAATTCGAGTACAACATTACTGCATTGACTCCTGTGGGAACTTCAGCCACATTCACAATACAACCTTCATGATCTTCTGTCAACGGGAACTTCAGTCGCATTTACAATAAAATCTCCAAAATCTTTTTCAATTTTGTATAACTACACCTATTTTATCATGGACTTCCTTCAACCATGCTTGAAATCCAACGTGTTTCACTTTTTAATTATGTTGTCTTTTTTTCTTTCTAATTATTGGTTAATTTTTTTTATTTACATTTGATGAATGTGGATTATGTTATTAAATTTTTTTAGACTTTTTCTTCTTATTTTATCAAAGGTTAATGTTCTATTTAAAATTTATAATCTTTTGATTAAAATTTATATTTATAATTTAATTTTTATTCACAGTTATTAGATTTTATATTTTGCAGACTAACACCATTTGCCCAATGGCACAGGTTACCCTGGGGCCCAGTAGTCGATCCCGTGCTCCTGATTTTGATTCTCACAGTTGACAAACTCAGTGTTGACCAGTGCAAAATTTGTATTCAAGCATAATGAGATATTAGTACGATAGAATTTAGCCAACCCCGTGCGGGAATTGCCGCATTTTTTTTTTTAACTTTAGTTTTTTTTTCTTTTTGTTTTTTTTTTGTTTTGTCCTCTTTTTTATTTTAATGTTTTCCATTTTTTCCTTTTTAATATTTTAACGAGTACTCTAGGGTCTCGAAAAATTTTAGATGTTTAAATATGCGAATTTTATTTCTCAATTATCGATTTGGTGAAAAAAAAAATTAATTTCATGACAAAATACATAAAATGATATGCTAAACAGTGAGCTTTGGTATACTCGATGGTGAAAAAAATATTTTTTTAACAAAATACGTATAGTACGATGTTAACCCGTGTGTGTTGAGGCACTTAGGATTCAGAAAAAAATTAGCTGTTCAAACACCCGGAGTTTTTTCCTCAATAACTGGTTTGGTCAAAAATAATAATAGCTTTGTGACAAAATAGGTAAAGTGTGATGCCAACATTGAATTTTGGGGTATTTTAGGGTCCAGAACAAATTTTATATGTTCAGATACGTGAAGTTTGTTCCTCAACAACCTGTTTGACGAAAAACAAAAAAAATACGTGACAAAATATGTAAAATGTGATGCCAAACAATTTGTTGAGTTACTTTAGGATTCAAATTTTTTTACATGTTCGGATACACAAAGCTCATCCCTCAAAAACCCGTTTGGTGGAAAAAATTTGTGACAAAATATGTAGTGCGATACTAAATAGTGTTTCTATGTGCTTCTATTTTATTCAAATATGCCAACTTTTTTCTTCAAAAGTAGTTTCAACTTTGTATATGTGCTTCTATTTTATTGGTGGTTTTAAATCAAACTCTGCATGATAGTTTTTATTTAATTAATATTCTTTACGTTTTTTTTCTTATTATCTGTGGATGTTGAATTTCAATGTCTTTGTTAATGTTTCTTTTTAATTTTATAATATTTTTTATTTAATTTATAGTTTTTTAATTTAATTTTTATTTACTGGAATTTCGGCCACGTTTACAATAGATCCCTCATCGCCCTCTTTCAACTTTCTATAGGTGATTCTATTTTATTTGTGGTTTTCATCTCACCCTGCACGATACCCGCGTGTTTCACTTTCTATTTGTGTTGTCTTCTTTATTTTTGTCTTTTCGCATCAAACGGTATTAAAAACATATTTTAACTGGTGTTTAAATTTTATCTTCTTTCAACGGGAACTTCAGCCACATTTATAATACAACCTCCACCATCTTCTTTCAACTTTGTATAATTGCTCCTATTTTATCATGAGTTTTCATACAATCATGCATGATACCCACGTGTTTTAGTTTTTAATTGTGTTGTCTTCTTTTCTTTCTTATTATGGGCTAAGTTTTTATATTTACATTTGATAAATATGGATTATATTATTAAAAGTTTTAGACATTTTCTTCCCATTATCTATGGATGTTTAATTTCAACGTTTTTTGTCAATATTCTTTTTAAATTTTATAATCTTCTTATTTAATTTATAGCTATAATTTAATTTCAATCAACAATTATTTAACTATATATTTTACAAACCAACATCATTGGTCCACTGGCATAAGCTACCTTGGGACACGGAGTCGACTTAGTGCTCCCGAGTTTAATTCCTGCAGTGGACAGAAAACTGTTGTCTTGAATGCTTAGTTTATTAAAGAGGTTTTCCCTTACTTTAATTTTGCTAACTAAAAATTAGTCAACCCCGTGCGTAGCACGGGTCAGGCGGCTAGTTTCTATATACGTTGACAGACATGCCTGTGCTCAAAACACATGGCTGTCAAATGATGTAGGGATTAATTAATGTGGTGTGTTTGCTAACAAAGTTAAAAAGAGGTTACGTTCCTTATTAAGTCGGTTTGTAATAGTGTGAGATCAATGGAAGTTCATCCCTATAGCGATCGAAAAATCCGGGAGAGGATTCCTCGAAGGTTCAAAAATGAAGCCGCCACCAAAGTTTAGTTTTAGGGCAAACATTGGAAAATCCATTTGATTTGGATATGGGTCCTTGGGACCAGATTAGGGTTCGGGAGTCGATTATGTATGGGGAACGTGTTAGCACCCCGCGACATCCTTCCTAAGGAAGGTTACCTGCTAAGTCGTTGTAGGAAAAATGTTAATTTTCAAAAAGTTTATTTTACCCCTTTTATTTTGAAAAAGAAATTTATAGAGATAGACATATTTTTGGATTAAGTTATTTAGAAAAAGACTAAAAAAAATGTTTTTTATTAGTGCAATTGACAGAAGTCGGCCGCCCTCTGCTCCTACGTATCTTTTGGTAGAGATTCAAATCACACGTAGTTCTTGGTAGAAAAAGTTTAGTTTGTTTGTTGGCATTTTTTATTTAGGGATTTTTAGGACTCTTGAGTGATCATTTCAATTGTCCTAAAAGACTGACTAATCCGATTGTACAGTTTGAAAAATGGTTTGATGTGTTTGTATTTTTAAATTTTTGAAATTGTTTATCTTGAATAGGGGTTTTAGGACCTGATCCGTAACGGTTCATTTGTGGCCCTAAAAAGCTGACTAACCCGACTGTACATTTGACTTAATCCCCTATTTGTAATTTTGAAATCAAATATTTATTTATTTGTTTTTTTATATGTTTTTTGGTAAAAGAAATTGTTCTTTGGTAAAGAAAACTTAAAAGGAAATGAAAGTGTGTATCATTAAAATGGGGGTGCAAATAATAGAAAAGAGATCGTATTGTTAAAACTGGGGTGTGATTAGTGAGCCCAGTCCATTTTTTTTTCCGGTTCCATTCCCTTCTTTTCTATTCTGTTCTGGTTTTTGCTTCCTATTTCATTTATAGTTTGATTTTTGTGGTTTTTTTCATTACTAAACTTATTTCTAACAGAACATTAAAAAAACAAAATAATGGTAAGAAAATAAAATACTAGAAACCTAGTTCATTCTATTTTTTTTAAACAAAACCTAGCCGATTTACAGTCTTATTGCTAATCTCGTTTTTGTTTTTTACATGAGAACAGAATATTAAAATCCTAAGTTGTTCCTAAATCCTAATTTATTTACGGTCATTGATTATGGTTGGTTGATTTTCGTATACATACAGAACAGACAGCTTTGAAACTGGTATTAGAGTAATTACATTCTTCATAAGAAAAATTAATTTTAAGGAACCAACCTCTAACTCCAACCTCTGAACTTCTTTGTTATTGCTGTTTACTGGTGCTTCTCCTCTGCCTCTGCTTCTGTTTCTGAATTTCTGATGCTTTGTTATTAGTAGTGTTTCAGCGTGATACCCTATTGTTTTCTCTGAATTTTTGTGTTTTGCGATTAGGGTTTCAGCCTAAAATCCTATTCGTTTTATCGCATTTTCTTCTCTGATTTTCCTCTCCCTTTTCCTGTGAATTTGTTCTTTTTTTATAGGTAAAAATTGAATCAAGAATTAATGATTCAAATATTTCCTTTCCGTTTCAGGTCCTTGGCCAGCTATCCAAGAAACTTACTCACCAAGATTAGGTTACAGTGGAGGCAGCGGCAGCTGCCAACGGCAGCTGTGGGTGTTTTTGGGCCAAGCCCTTTTTGTGTATTCTTGTAGTTTGGGCCTTTTTGTGATATGTTCGTAACCTTGGACATTTTTAACTATTGTAAAAACATTCTGACTTTATTTGATATATATTTTCAATTTCAATTAATTCTAATTTTTATTTTACTTTATTTTTTTGAAATTAAGTGAACAAAAAAAAGTTGGACCGACACCAAGAACGAAAACCAGGCCCAACCAAAGAATGCATTAAAACGAGGACCAATTTAGAAGAAATAGGCCCGATTACAACAATTTACAAAAGAGAGGCCCAATTAGAACAGGTTAGTAAAATCAGGCCCAATTGAACTAAATACTAATCGTTGAACCAAATTAAAACGAGATAGCATCGAATGAGAATGAAAAAACTTTTCTCGTAGTAATATGACCGAAGACTTATGACATGCGAATTAATTAGTAAAAATGACTATAGTAAAAAGAGGGCGGACAAAATTAGCGTATGACAATCCCTACATTCTTTTATCATCTAGTAAACTTCGCGTTCTTCCGTTCTTTATCAAAAATACAAAAACATTTTAATGTCTTTACTTTACCATCACTCAAACTATGGTTTATTTGTGCTTGTTTAGTCGTTGTTAACGTTTATTGGTATTTGCATTTGATACTTGAGTTCGACACTCAGACCTACCATTTTTTATTACTTGAGACAATTTAGTACACTTGTCAATACCGGCAGTGGGGGAAGACAACAATTTTTGTCTACCAAGGCACCCCCAACAATCACAATGAAATAGAGTACTCATTGAAGTTGTAGGACACTTCAACCACCACTAATTATGTGATGATTATTAAAGGAAAAAAATAAAAAACCTAGATGTTATTTTTTAAAAAAAATTGTCTCAAAATAGTGTTACGCTTTACCTATTTTATCATGAAATTTAACCTTTTTTTTATCCTAAACGATATTGATGATCAAACTTGACATATTTGAATAGTTAAAATACTTTCCAAACACCAAAGTACCTGAAAACACATTGATAAGTATACCACTTATATAGTTTATCATGAAATTATTTTTTTTCCTCTTATAATTTATCCATATAATCCGTCAAAAAAAATTATCCATATAATACTTATAATTTAATAATAATTTATTTATCATAAAAAACAAAATTATCCCTTTATTTTATTTAATTATTTAAAGAAAAACTGAAAAGAAAGAAATGGCCGTGGGTGGGCCCGAAGTGAGCACCATCTCTGGCTGTCCGGTTCGATTGAGAAATGAGAACTTTGGAAGGTCGATACTTTGTCCAACGCACTAGCTATTCAGTAGACACCTCCCAACACGCATAAAATGACTAAAATGCCATTAATAAAACTTGTGATCTAACGCAGGTTCGAATCACGATCATCCGAACCGGTTCGGATCTTACAGCACTGAATATACAGACACCCTCCATTTTACACAGGTTCGAAGCACGACCATCTGAACTAGTTTGAACGACCGTGCGCCGAACCTGTTAAAATATAGCGTGAGAGGGTATTTCACGTGAAGGTATTTAGGGGGTTGGAAAACAGAAGCCAGCGGCCAGCCTGCCTCTACTACTTTTTCATTTTTCTTATTTATTTATTTAATTATTATTTATTCATTTTCTAATTTCTTCTCTCTCTCTCTGTCTCGCCGTTACTTGCCCAGTCAGTCAGTCCTCTCTGTTTTCAATTTCATTTCATACAACAACAGCCAAAATCAGTTATAGAATTAGAATTGAAATAGAATGATCCCACTCTTCTTCTATTCCTTTGTCTCTCTTCCACCCTGTCATCATCATCATCATCAACAACCATAATTCATTACCGAAAATCCCTTTTCTTTCTTCTTTTTTCCTCTCCTTCCTTCACCCTCTCTCTCGATTACTTCCACTGTTGATTTCTACGTCCCAGACTCTTCTTTCTACGCTCTCTCTCTGACCCTCACCACCTTTTCAACCCCACACCAATCACTCCTTCTTCTATTCCCACCACCCACCTCTAACAATACAATTTCCTTTTCCTATTTCTAGGGTTTTTCATTCTCTCCCTTCTTTTTCAATTTTATTATTTATTAATTTTTCATAAAAACCCCTTTCCTTTTCCACTTTTATTTCGTTAGGTTACCCTATACCCTCATCACTCTCTTCTCGATCTCTCTCTCCTCTCTATTCTTCGTATCTATCCACTTTCTCCGATTCTTAGAATATTTCTTCACAATTTGTCTCTCTTCACTATTTATTTATATATGCATTTTGCTCCCCGTGCAAGGCACGGGTCAAAAATTCGGCGGTTTATAAACTAAGAGGCTGTAGATCGAAACTAGGAGGCTGTAGATCGGTCGGCCACTCCAGCCTCTCAAGCTCCACTTTACATCCTCATTTAGCAGCCACTCAAGCCTCTCCGGCGGGCCACGAGGCCACGACTGCGAGGGCGACTGCACATCAGAATCGTCCTTCCAATCCTCCACCTTCATCCCTTCAGGTTTGCTTCTTAGTCACTCTCGCAGTTTCGTTCAATCTCCGCCTTGATACGTTCCAGAGGGATAAATCAATTTAGGACTGCAAGGGATACATGAATTTCCTTTCGTTTTTGTATTTTACTCTTTATCTACACTTAGAAAAAACTCATTAAAAATCTGGTTACTTCATGTAAAAATGTTTGTCCCTTCCTTTATTGTGTTCGGTTCAGTAAAAAAAACTGGCCTTGTTCCAATTCACTGAATCTCTCATTTGTTTTTAGATTATTTGATACTAGCTGTTTCATTTGTGTTCTACAGAGAGTCGATTATTGAATTTATTTGTGCATGTAAAACCAATTAGTGCCCTAATTAAGGGACAATTTTTTTGTTAGGAGTAAATTACTCATGTGGTTGTGATTTTTTTTGATAAGCTCATGTGGTTGTGATTGTTAGTAATTAAAATTTTCTGGCACAATTCCATAAATATGTCTTTGAGTGGTTTGGTTCAAGCACAGTCTGGTGTAAAGATTGAACTCTTCTTTTTTTCCCTTTAGTCAAATTATGTAATTACTGAGTAGGGACTTGGTTTACCTTTCAATTATAATTAGAAATGGTAAATTTGAAATGGAAGCGGCGGCCGTGGTCCGGGTAATTTTTGTATGTACACACAGTTTTGGGCATATTTTCTTTCTTTTAACTTTTAATGGTTTCTTGCTTGGCTTTTAATTTGATGGAAAAGATCAATTAAAATGAAATTATTGCTACATATTGAATTGGACCAAACTCATAAATAATTTCTTTCCTGGCTCCTCATACTTTTCCTTTGCTCTTCATAAATCTAAGTATGCAAATATTTCGACTAATTTGTTGGCATAAGCATTTGTGAAACTGTTTGAAATAGCTTATTGAAACAACTTATGACAGGTCTATAAGCTCTTTTCAGCTTGATTCCATTAGGTTTCCATGATAGCTTATGATGCCTATGGCGTATTTGTTTTCAATGTTTAAGTATTAGTAACAATGAACTTTGATTCTTAATTATAAACATGTGTTTAATTTTGTGTATTATTCTATTTTTGAGCTTTTATGTGTAAGGTATAAATTGCTTGTATCGTTTTCGTAGACTTCGACGTAGTGGCCATACCGCTACCCGCTTTAGCGCAATATTGTTTTGTGGGTCCTCTGCTACGCTATATGCTATTTGACTACATAGAGTGAGTATTAGCGTGCCGTTACTTAATGGTTACTTGTGCCTTTATTTTAAATTGCATGTGTTTGGTACGTTGCCTAGTCTTGCTTTTGTGGTGCCTTCAGTTGGTTGGTAGTCTAATAGGATTAAATATATACTTGCAGATAGATTAATGGATGGTATTGTACACATGTTCAAAATTAACCTAAGGATCTCATAGTAAAGACCCAGATTTGTCCTTTCTCAGATCATTAAAGAGGAACAGATTTTGTGAGGTTACTTTACTGTCCTTCCCATTCCCCAGTTCCTCTTATCTGAATTCTTGTACTCATTTCGATTAGGGTTTATTTTTAATGTAGCGTAATAGCAAATGCTGTTTTGAAATTCGTGTGCGTGCATGCACATTACATTTTCTTCAATAAAGCGAGAATCTAACCCGAATCTACGGCCTTGAATAATCAAATTTGACCCTCACTTTTTAAGTTGATTCTTGTGAGCTTGCGGTTACTGAGCCTTTACATTTAATCTAGGATTAGATGTTCTGCTTTGTAATGGTATAAGATTCATGATCCTTAGCTTTAATTGTTCTTTAAGAATCTTAAGCCTTCTCTGTTTAACATAAACAGGTTCAATGGACAGTGTAGTTGACTCTCTTAACAATGCTTATCAAGATTTTGTTGCTGCGGCAGCAAATGTGCTGGAAGCCAAAGAGAATACAGGTGCCCTTAAAACCACAGAAACAGACAATGCTCTAGAAAACTTCAAGCAAAAGTGGGAATTATTTCGAGTAGCATGTGATCAGGCTGAGGAGTTTGTGGAGTCTGTGAAGCAAAGAATAGGATCAGAGTGTCTGGTAGATGAGGCTACAGGGCATGCGGCAGGGAAGCCTGGACAAGCTACAATGACTGGTCTTCCACCCATCAGTGCGGTTCGCTTGGAACAGATGAGTAAAGCAGTTCGGTGGCTTGTTATTGAATTGCAGCATGGCTCTGGAGCTGGTTCTTCCAATTCAGCTCTTTCCCATCCCTCAGCCCCTTTTGATGCCAGGTTTTCTGAAGATCCTGCTCAATAGCAGCGTTAACTTAACTGTGATTATTAGTCTTTTTAATGTTGTAATTTATATTTCTCTGCACTGAATACACTTGGGCTTCACTGCTTTAGACATTTTCTACCCAAAAGATGTAACTTATGTGCATAGTGCATGACATGACAATCCTTAATTTTCTGTCAGTGGTACTTGGTGGTTTATATCATGACAATTGAAGATCACATAATTGAGTATGGTTATTGTAATTTAAGGCTTACCATATAAACAGATATCTAAGGTTTACCATTGCGTTATGATTCTTTTTGGTGTTTTTGTGCCTGACAAGATGAGGTTAATCAGGCTTTATGGATTTTCATGCTGTGATTTTGACGATCGTATTCAGATTTGTATGAATCATCTTGACTGTGTGATGGATCTGCATGCTTCTTTATAGTGTGTTAAGGTTTATACCCTGGTGCTCAATGACATGGTTGCTTTTGGTTTCGTTTATTTGAATTGTTTGGAGTTTCATGGACCCCGAACAACAGAGCTTCCCACTATTTATCCAGGGAGTAAATTGTGTATGGTCTTTATGCAGCAGCTGCCATATGTGCATATATAGTCTGATACAACAAAATGGGGCGAAATAGACATCAAATAACACAAAAATCTAGGTTAGACGTACCTTGAAAGCCTTTGAGAAGGATTGGATATCATACACTATAGACCTGAAATAGCACTTGTGATTTGTGAAGTCCTTATTCTGTTACACTTTGTAGTCTGTATCCGAATTGGAAATGGTATTTTTTTTGGCTCGGACCATTGTTGGACTACCCACAAAGTGTCTCAGCGTTTTCAACGAAAGATTAATTTCTGCTCATGCATAAGGAGCAAACTTCGCACCGGCAAACACAGAGTTTGTCCACTGTGGAAATCGAATCTGGGAGCATCGGGTCGACCCCGTGTTCTAAGGTAGCTTATGTCATTGGACCAAACGGTTTTAGTTAGTTGGAAAGTGAATGATGGGGCCCTTTTTACTTTTTTACAAATTGGGTCATTTTTTCTTGCAAAGGATTTGGAATACATGTTTCATTTGTTGTATTGTACTAGTGTGACTAACCCGTGTGCATAGGTATACAAATACTTTTTAATACTTCAAAAAGATTATGTAAAAAATTCTAAAAAGATATAATTTTATTTTACTTAACACAATCCATCATGGTTTCAAGTTTTTATTAAAAAGAAGATCCGGTCATTATTTTACTTACATGAATTTGATTTTTTTAAAAGAAACTTCTAATTTATTATTATACCTATTGTTTTTATAATTAAAATAGCTCAAATTAGTGCATAAAGGCAATATAAAAATGCCGTTGTTGAAGTGAACGATATAATAAGTGGGAGATAGAAAGTTAGATATCGAACAATATTTGAGAGGAAACACGAATTAGGGTTTCGACTACTGGTGGAGGTTTTTGTGTATCGCGTCTCTACATCGTCAGCAAGTAGCAGTAAACATACACGTTCTTGCAGCAATTATCTGAATCAATTGCGTAAGTGATTTTCATCTATTCTATTAAATTTCCCTAATTTTCTTCTTTTGTAAATCCCCTATTTCTCATAATCGATGTCTATGGTCTTTGGTACCGCAGTGAAATCTCGTGTATATGTGGTGTAGTTGAAGCTACGTGTTGTTGCTTTGGCATTACAGTGGTTTCAATCGTCGTTTCAAACATACATGTCATACTGCGATTCAATAACTTTTTATTGGATATTGACAGATTTATCGCGGTCTTTATAGATAACCAGATTTTCTTCTTATAAGTATTTTTGTTGAAATCACACATTTAAAATGACATTATATCATCAAATCATACCCAACTTAGTCCCGAACATTTACAAAAATGGGAGAGACGTTAGTCTATATGTTAGATTTTGTTCAAAAGTATATGTTTTGTTTTCTAAAGTGTCGAGGTAAATGATGTACAATTTAAAAAGGACTATTTTTATCATTTCTTGTTGCGATCATCGAGAGCAACTTTATTTTCTCTTATTTTTTACAAAACAACTTAAATGTTGGTTGATGCTTTAGGCACAACTTTTTGAAGGGTCTAGTACCTCTTTCTGCTAAGTTTCTCTTTGCAACAAAAATAATAATTCATTCAATTAACTTTATTTAACCCTAAGGGTTGGCATAGTAGAACAAGATATGTACCGTATCCATTTTGGAATGGTCGGTTTGGATAGTCGATAGAGAGTTCCTGTTGAAGTCGTGGTCTAGAGCGGAAGTTGGATCTTGACTCGGGTTGCACCTGCAAAGACACTCCGACAGGAGAATAAGTCAAAGCAAAGTATGAGAGTGAGAATGTGTACCTGATGTCAGGGGTTGACCCGTATTTATAGGCTCTAGGTGGGCGCTGAGGGTTGGTTGTGTGTAACTGCCTCGCTTTGCCTCTACCATTGGATCACGTGAGACGATGTCTGCGGTTGATAAGGATGAGGCACGGATCACGAGCATTCTCGGTGTGAGGTGCGTTTCTGCTGCGTAGTAGCTCCTTTGATGATGGGCCGCCTCCTAGTCCTAGCCCAAAGTAGGGATTGGGCCCTCGGCCCAGTCCGGAACAGAACATAACAAGATTTGTATATCAGAGGTAAATGTGACCAAAAAATTGTTGTTGTGAGGTAAATGTAACCAAAAAAACTTTTATTTTCTTAGAGCTAGCGAGGGCGTCTTCTTGCCTTGAAGTTTTTGACCAAAAAAAACAGCCTTGAAGTTAGTTTATTTGTAACTGATTTTTTAAACTTTCACCGGAAATGCCAATCTTTTTTTCCTTCTCTTTTGTCAATGATTTTGGTGCGGTTGAAGAGGGCTCCTCCTTTGAATGTCAATCCCAGCCACACGGTGCACTACCCCTCAGAGCGGTGCACCAGATGGAGGACCTCTATATCCTTTCTTTCTAATTTCCAATTCAATTTCTAAGTTTGATTTGAAGATTTGAATTGGAAATTAGCGATAAAACCTCATCTCCTGTTCAACAGAACTATTCTTCTCGTTGTTCTCTCGCCAAATCCGTAGTTCCACGTAAGGCTGTTCTATTGCTACGATGGCTTTTTTAATCTTCAACTATATATATATATGCTAGCTTGAATGTGTATTGTTATTGGTATCAGTATCAAAATCAGAATAACTTCCCTCCCTTTCCTCTCTTTGGAGATTTTACTTTGTTTTTAGATTTGGTTTTATATCTAATATTTGATTTTCTTTCGAATTAGAGCGGGGAAGTTATCAACTCTTAGATAAATTACTAGACTAGATTTGTGACTCTTTGAATTTTTGTTTGAAAATAATCGAGAGAGAGAGAGAATTGAAAATTGAATTGTATTAGGATATTTTCATAATGCAAAAATCTGAACTTACAAAGGGTGAAACTCTTATTACTAAATGGTCAGTGTGCAGTGTGCTAACTGTATGTGCTAACTGAATCTACAAGTTTAACAGAATTGAAACTAGGGATGGCAAACGGGCTTAGCCCGTTAGGTTGGACTGCTAGCCCGCCAAAAAACGGCGGGTGGGTTGGTAATTTCACCCCGCCAACTCATTGTAACCCGCCCCTGCCTAACCTGCTAATTCCGCGAGCCACAAGCGGGGCGGGGCAGGCCGGCCCGCCAAGTTTATTTTTTCAATTTTCCCTTGTTTTTAACTATATCAAAATATTTTTTAATATTTTTTTGGCGGGTTGTAGTGGGCCAACCCACCAACCTGCCATTTTTACTTTGTTTTTTGCTGGCTTGGGCAGGCTAACCCC
The DNA here is from genome assembly GCA_963573325.1 of Astragalus glycyphyllos. Taxonomy (NCBI): domain Eukaryota; kingdom Viridiplantae; phylum Streptophyta; class Magnoliopsida; order Fabales; family Fabaceae; genus Astragalus; species Astragalus glycyphyllos. Next base: position 96,919,711 of record OY754307.1, read on the forward strand.
CCTATTTTAAGCCTAAAAAGTATGCTTTAAATACATTTTTTATTTGTTAATTTTAATGGCGGGGTGGCCGCCAACCTGCAATGGGCCGGGAGGGGCGGGGCGGGGCGGGCGCAATTTCTCAACTCAATATCTTTTGGCGGGCTCACGGCGGGGGGTGGGCGGGCCGAGGCGGGCTAGCCCGCTTTTCCCTCCCTAATTGAAACTAATTCTAACAATATAACAGAATTTTAACTGTATGCAACAGAACTGGTAACAATTTAGCAATCTAGGATTAGATGTTCTGGTTTGTAATTGGTCTGTGATTTATAGTCTTCATTGGGTGAGAGTTTTTAGTGTTCTTAAGCCTTAATTCCATAGGTCTTAATCTTTTTTGTTTAACATTACCAGGATCAATGGACAAAGTGGCTGATTCTCTAGGTAATGCCTACCAAGACTTTATTACTTCAGCAGTGAATTTCATGGAAGCCAATGAAGATCCCAAAACTCTGCAAAACTTCAAGCTGAAGTGGGAATTGTTTAAGGTAGCATGTGATCAGGCCGAGGAGTTTGTGGACTCTGTCAAGCAAAGGATAGAATTTAAGTGTCAGGAGGATGAGGTTTTAAGGCGTGTCGCGCCTGGACAAGCTACCGCAACCGATCTTCCACCAGTCATTAAGAAAGAGGAGTGAAGTAGTTCGGTGACTTGGCTTGTGATTGAATTGCAGCATGGCTCTGGAGCTGTTTCTGCTAATTCAGCTCTTTCCAATTCCCCAGCCCATTTTGATGCCAGGTTATCTGAATATCCTGCTCAGTAGCATTAATGGAACTGTATTCATTAGTACTTTTTATGTCAGATTTTATATTCCCGTACTCCAAATTCACTCAGGCTTTATTGCCTTAGACAATTTATCTCAATACTAGTTTTGAGTTCGATCTCTTATTTTTCAAAAACATCTACTTACCAACTTTACAACAAAACTAGGAATGTTGATTAAAACCCTTAATACTGCTACTAGTCTTTGGACTTAACCTGATAAGTCTAAAAATGTAAATTAACACCCTCAATTTGAGTAATTAGCAATTGGGATGTTTGTTTCTTTTAGTCATAAGTAGTAAAATTGAACAACCAAGTTGATCCATTACTTGACGTGCTTAACAAGAATCTGCTGCAGCAACAGCTATAGAGTGCACACAATAATTAATAGTAACATCTTTAGAACACGCTTCCTAGATGTCTAGAACTTTTATTATTGTTATATATAGTTTACCCGACAACGTAGTTTCATATACATACCACAAACCAAAAAAATGGCCAAACAACTTATTAAGGAGCTACAGCAGGCAAAGGCACCCAAACTAGGTTATCAGAAGGGAAGAAATGACAGACAGGAGATGTTCCAGGAAGAACCTTAAGCACACGAAAAGCAACATGATCTGCATCCCACTTAGATGTATCCATATGACAAATAGCTGCAGCTTCAACCCTCTCTCCATTCTCACCTTCCACTGACACTTCATACAAACTAGTGTCACCCTTTTGGCTATGGCAATAGAAAACTGCGAAAGGGTAAGGCATTGGATGACATCCAATCACGTTTGGAACCACAATTTGTTTCACTTTTGAGATTGTGTAGTTCTGTAAAGGGACATGAAGATGATCAGAGTTTTTGAGATAGGTAGTTGTCAAAACTTTGAACTGTGCATTGGTTCCAAATAGATAACTAGCAAAGTCAAACAAAGATTCCAAGGAAGTAGCACAGAACTTTGTTTCTCCTTCCATGGGCTCAAAATCACATTGTTCAAGTGTGTATTTCATTGCTTTGGCTTGTGGTGAGTGTTTTGAGATGGAGAAGAAATCCAGAAGGAAGGGTAGTTTTTTTGGTGAGAAAGGAATCTTGTCAGCTTCTTCTTTGGTTAAAAGTTTTGGTGATGTTGAAGAATCTTTCTTTGAAAAATATATGGGCATGGTTTTCCCAACTATTAAATCACTTGGGATGAAAAACACATTGAGTTCTGGGTCCATGTGATTTTGATTGTGATTGTGTTCATCAACCTCCATAATATTATTGAGACGTTGCAAACCATTTGGTTGAAAATCTTTCTCAGATGTTATAGCAATCTTTCTACCATCACTTTCTTCTACAATCTGCAATACCAAAAAAAAAAGAGAGAAGTCTCAAGTCAATATTAAAGATATACTATATGATTTGATTTAAGTTATGAATGGGATAGAAAGATCTTAATTACCAAAAAGAGAAGTATGGTGCATAGGATGAAACTCCAAGAAGAAGCAATTCCATGTCCATTTCTAATGCTCATTTCTCTGTTCCGCTTTGAAACTTGAGACCTTTGTGTTGTGTTGTAGGCGAACTAAAAAAAAGGAATAAGAAGTGAATATAAGGGTGGTGGAGTGTCTTGGGAAAGTGGACAACTCAGAATTCAGGCCCATGAATTGGATGAATCTAGTCTAAGCAGAGTATTATGTTGTTTTTTTGTTCACATGGGAAACTTGCTTTCATTGACCTCATTATCTTAGTGCACCTCGTGAATGAAGTATTTGAAAACGAGCGATTGCAATTAACAATGTGTTTTCATAAGTTGACATTTATTTAAATACTGTTCTCAGTGCCAACCATTAACAAGGCCACTAAAGTCTACTATAGTATCTTAGAATTCAAAATTAATTGTTGATTTTTTTAATGGTGGGTTTTGTTTATGGCATGTTTGGTTTCAACTTTGAAGACAAACTACACAACAACGACTCTCACAAATTGCACCATGGTTAGCCGAAATTGAAATATCTGTGAGACCGGGTCACAAATTGTAGTATTGATTAAAGAAATTATTGGAATTTCCAAAGAGATAGATACTTTAAGAGTTGTATATTCTTCTTGATGGTCAGTGATTGTTAAAGATAGAGTAACTGGTCAAATATTTCACGTTGTCCAAAATATGTTTTCAAACGAAATAATTTGTCTTTGATAAGAGATGAGAAAGAGTATGAGAAGAGAGAAATATGTGAGAAATTTAGTTAAAAAAAAGAATTAGAAGAAAGGATGAAATTCGCTTCTCTCCTGACTTCTGTTTGGTTGTCTAGAAATAGAGTAGATTCGATGTATTGTTTAGTTTGACTCCTTATACACAGAATCTAAGTGTTAAATTGTTTTGAAGAAGAGTAAAAACAAGTAAACAACACACAAATTAGCTTATTAGTCCCTTTACAAAAAAATAAATATAATTCTTTGTAAGTGTTTAGAAAATCCAAAAGTTTTCTCCAACTTAAATTAAGGCATTATCCCCTCACTCTAAATTCTCCCGATAAAAAAAGCAATTTGTTAAACCTTTGACTATCACGAGTGGTGGCATTAGGCATTAGATGCCAAATTTTGATTCATATATATCGCCATAGTTACTTGCTAGTTCTTCTTCTTTTATTTTACTAAGATGTTTGTTTTTTCTTCTAGGTATTAATATGATAACATATCATGGTGTATTTTAAAAAGTTCCTTTGACTATTTGTGATTCTTATGTAAGTGGAAAAGGTTGACAAAACTGTTCATGTGCTTGTTCTTTGACAACCCACTAAAACTTTTATCAAAGGCTGTGCTTGTTCTTCAACAAAGATCTCAAACGGAACTGATAAAGCAAATCTGTTAAAAACCAATTAAAGTGACAGTCGTGGTGCTCACCCATTTTCTTATCCACACACACCATTGAGATAGAGTCACATCTCTTGATCAAGTCAACGAAGGATAAAGAAAAAAGACCAATACCATGATGATTATGATTATGATAATGATAATGCCTTTCTAAAGTGCCTATGCCTACAGCTGTCAAAAAAAAGTGTCTATGCGACTATGCCTAACAAACAATTATGTTTTCTCTGACCTTATTGAAAGAGAAAGATAAGATTCGAGAGAAAAATGGATTTGTTTTAATGATTTCAATGAAAGATTAATTTCTACTCTTGTTTTAGAGATGTAATTTTTGCATTTGACACCATTGGGCCGACGATAGTTAAAAGGAAAATACATGGATACCATAGATACGGGTGGTGGTGTTCTTAACATAAAACGAGACACATGCCATGATGGTTGGCTTAGTGGTTAAGACATGTGTCTCTTTTCAGCGTGGTACGCGTTCAATGATATATCATCAATTGTATTTAACCGATTGCAACTTTCCAGTTATATTTTGGAAATTTCTCCAATAGAAGATACTCGATTTACACACAAAAAAAATGTAATCTTTTTTTTTTTTTTTTTTCATTTTACACTCTTTTTTTAGGAAATAAATCTATTTCGTATCACTAAAAATCAATTGCTCAAAACAATTGCAAACGTAATAGGAAAACTAAGAGCAAACATTGTCAATGGACGCCTTAGCAACACAATGGGCAACTATGTCAGTTTCTCTCCTAAAGAGCTCTACTCTAGAGTGGAGAAAAAAATGACCACAAACACCTACAATTCTCTATGATATCTCTAAGCTTGGTGGCATCTATCGCCATTGCACAGAAGCTGTCCACCACAGTATTTGAATCCAACTCGAAGATTATATCTTCTGCCCAAAGCTTCTAAGTTGATTCTAACACCTTCAATGGACCACAAGCCTCCTCAAAGCAAACTTCAATCAACGAACGGAACCATAACATCTTTTTCCACACAAATAGACTGAACTCATCTCTAAGGTTTGCTTTTCAGAAAAAGAGACATCAACATACACTTTATGAATCCTCTTAGTGGTATTACCTAGATATCAACATCTCTCACGGTTGGTCTAGGTATCAAGTTATCTTCCTTATCGTTAATCTCTAGCCAGTCGTGAAGGGCATGGATAGAGTTATTACCTAGGTAATAGTGGCAACGGTGTCCTCGATTGCCTCCCACACCCTATAGTCATGGTATTGGACAAAAGTGGGGGTAAGGAACTAGACAAAAACCCAAATTCATGTACCTCATAAAACCACAGTATAACTTTCTGTCCCACAATACAATTCTCTGATCACCCACAAAAAACATCAAAATATTATTTTTATTTCCTACTCAATAATTTTTTCTCTCCTCTATTCTCTCTCTTTCCCTCTCTCCCCATCTCATTCCTCCCTCTCCTCTCTCTTATATCTTCTCATCTCAAGATCTCCCCCTCATCTCTCTCTTTCTCTCTCCATCTCTCTACCTCTCATCTCTCTTATATCTTCTAATTTCATGACATCTCTCCCACATCTCTCTCTCTCTCTCCTATCTTCTCTATCACACATTTTTCTTTATAATTTTTTAATTATACTAAAATATATGTTATGTTTTTTTGGTAAGAAAAATGTAACTTATATAAAATCATTATTAAAACTAGAAAGAGAATTATCATAAAATTTCATTTTTTTAGTTTTATAAGAACTATTTTAGTGCTTAAAAAAAATAAGAACTATTTTATTTTGGTGTAAACTACCTATAGTGCGTGTCTAATGATGGATTCGAATTCTGTTATGGTAATGTTTCTATATGCTATTAACACCCCTAAAAGGCCCATTTTCTCACTGGCCCATCCTCTAAGGTGAGCCCATAATTCAACGCTTCAGATACAGCCAACACATCCAACGGTTCATGATCATTAGGTCAACACCATTCAAAGCCTATAAATACCACATTCAATGCTCATTAATGGTAAGCTATTCTACTCATAACATACTCTGCTTGACTAACTTACTGACTTGATCGTCGGAGTGTCATTGCAGGACCAACAACCCAACCTCGACCGGAACGTTGAAGATCAAGGATCACACCTACCAACTACCTCAAGTCGACCTCTAAGGTCAGGAGTACGGTACAGAACATTGGCGACCTCAGTGGGAGGGTCAGTACTCAGACCTCCTCCGGTTCCGGCTCCGCCGGCGCTCTCCGTTCCAGCCGACGCAGTCCAGCAGCTCGTGCGACTACTGGCTCGGCAGGAGTTGGCCAATCAGGCTAGAAGTTTCTGTTTCACTGAACTTGAAGCAGAGGTGGCTGAACTTCGGGTCTGGGGGATCGTCGACCAAGGCTCCCCAGAACCGGACTCTCCTGAAAGAAGGAACCCGGCTCGTAGGAGGAACCGATCTCCATCAAGAAGAAGGAATAACGGGTCCCCATCCCTAAACGATCAGTTACGGCATCGCTCGTCCCGATCGCATTCATCCTGGGCGTCGTCGTCCCCACGTAGGCGGTCGAGGAGCAGGGGAAATTCACCCAAGGAACAGACACGACGCGTCGACCCTCATCGTCGTCATCGAACCCCTCCACGAGCACAAACATCCAAGCGAAAGGGACCTTTTTCGGAGGATATCGACAGCTACCGAGTCCCTCGGCACCTAGAAAAACCACCTGAAGGATTGAAGACCTACGACGGGACTGATGACCCAGACAGACATGTCGATCAGTTTGACCATATCATGCAATATAGGAACGTCCCAGCTGAAATGAAATGCCGGATCTTTCCCTTAACACTCGACAAATTAGGGTCGGAGTGGTTCCGATCCCTGAAGCCAAATTCCATTTCAACTTGGGATCAGCTGGCAAAGATGTTCAGCGTTCACTTTAACTTCGCCAAAAGTAAGCCCAAAAACAAGATCGTACTAATGTCCGTGGTGCAAGGGGAGAACGAACCTCTGAGAGATTACATTGAAAGATTCAATAGAGAAGCCTCCCAAGTCCGCAACCTGGACGACGCGTTCCGAATATTTTTCATGACCCAAGGGCTGCTCCCCGGAAGTCCGTTCAAGAAGCACACCCTCAGGTGGGAACCCAGTACCTTGCAAGAGTTTCTCGAAATATCGCAATGCTTCATCAACGAAGAAGAAAGCGGCAAGACCGGGAAACTCCAAACACCGGTCGGGCCTTCGAAATCACGGGAAAATCCTAACACCGGTCGGGCCTTCGATCTCCGGATTTAGTGCTTCGAAGGGCTGACGTCGGACTAAAGAACGCCGGTCAAGGGAAACTCGCGCAAAACTGGGAAGGACCCTACCGTGTCAAATCCAAGACCGGCAACGGAGCTTTCTCACTTGAGACCCTCAGTGGAAAGCCGATGGAGCGAACTTGGAACGCAACCAAGCTGAAGAAATACTATGTTTAAGAACTCCTTTGCATCTATTTAAAAGTCCTTTTCTCGAAAGGCAATTTTCTCCTTAAAGACGCCACCTCTTGGCGTGCCAACCTGCTGTAATGATTCACTCATCAATTAAAGTGACACCCATGCCTACGTTCATAACATCTTCATTTTTTCAAATAAGATAAATCGAACAAGGACCGATCTTACGATCTCCCCGCGACCATGTTAAGGTCGCGACTCCATGCCTACGTTCATAACATCTTCATTTTTCAAATAAGATAAATCGAACAAGGACCGATCTTACGATCTCCCCGCGACCATGTTAAGGTCGCGACTCCATGCCTACGTTCATAACGTCTTCATTTTTTCAAATAAGATAAATCGAACAGGGACCGATCTTACGATCTCCCCGCGACCATGTTAAGGTCGCGACTCTTTAAAACTAGTTAGATCCGAGCCGAGTCTCGGTAAACCGTTTTAACGAGAGTTGGTTTTCAGGAACCAAGGTTTCCAGAACGACCATTGGCCACAGATGCCAAGATACCAAAAGGGCGAGTTAAATCTGGGCCGAGTCTCGGTAAACTGCCCTGAGGACGACGTACGTGATTTGCAAATTTAAATGCATTCATTAAACGATGTTGAATATCAAGCAAGCATACAACGACAAAAATCGAAGATCGGGCAACGATGAAGCTCGGGCGCTTCCAATTCGGTCACACCAAGGTCGCAATACAACCACGAGTCATGCAAGTCAAGGTCGACTATCAAACGACCAGACTTGGGGGGCAACTGTTATGGTAATGTTTCTATATGCTATTAACACCCCTAAAAGACCCATTTTCTCACTGGCCCATCCTCTAAGGTGACCCCATAATTCAACGCTTCAGATACAGCCAACACATCCAACGGTTCATGATCATTAGGTCAACACCATTCAAAGCCTATAAATACCACATTCAATGCTCATTAATGGTAAGCTATTCTACTCATAACATACTCTGCTTGACTAACTTACTGACTTGATCGTCGGAGTGTCATTGCAGGACCAACAACCCAACCTCGACCGAAACGTTGAAGATCAAGGATCACACCTACCAACTACCTCAAGTCGACCTCTAAGGTTAGGAGTACGGTACAGAACAAATTCGAACTCAGGACCTTTGTTAAGTTAGAAGAAAACTCTACCATCTCATCCAAGTGCTCTTCGGTAGAACTATTTTAATTTTAAAAACTAGTTTTCATTCGGAAACTAATTAAAAGAGACAAATATATGAAAACAGGTTAAACAATATTTCATTCAGCTCTGGCATATTATTCCCAACTAAAAAAGTACGATGAGGATTCCAAACCATTTTTTTTTGGGTCAAATAGGTTCAAGACCATTTGAATCTTTTTGAGGAGAACAAGTACATTAGAAGGGCTTTGTTTTTGGTCCTGGGGTATGGGCTAAAAATTACTACCTCCGTCCCATTTTATAAGTTGTTTTAACAAAATGAATTTGTCCCAAATTAATTGTTGTTTTACATTTTCAAGAAAGCATCTAACATGTTTTTCCACTATTGCCCTTATTAATCATTACAACTTTTTACATTTAATAAATAATTCACGTTTATCTATGTAGAGAGATAAAGGGTTAAATGGTAATTTAGACAAAACTTTTTATAAAATCTAGACTACCAATCATTTTTCTTAATATGCGTGCAACAACCTTAAACTGCATATAAAATGGGACGGAGGTAGTAATATAAAAAAAGGTCATCATACGACTATAATCCTGAGAACAAGGGATGGAGAGTAACTATAGTGAATGCAGTCGATTTCGACTACGGTGAATCGCAGTCCTCCAATCTTTCACTAAGTGACCCTTCTTGTAATAAAATTCCCCACAAAAATCTTCTTCCATCCTCTCTTTAACTCCCACTAGACCATCTGTCTGTGCTCTGCACAGGAGGTGTATATAAAGTGTGGTCATGAAAAAAGATACGACATGTGGAATACCATAATGCGCAAATATTGCTGGTTAGGTTTGGTTATCCAGTTATTAGACAGATGAATAAAAAATAATGAGACATTAAACATTGTGTAAATACGCCTTTATGAAACTGAAGTGGACTGTTTGAACCTCCAATGACGACGATGTTACTTTCATGCAATAACTGACCAAATTCAACTATGAAATTGGATGGCAGAACTAATTTTTCTATTAGGAATGATTCACCCGTAAATATATAGTAGTAGATGGAAGGAATTTAGGCACATGTTGGTACCAGTTTTACATTATGTCCCACTATTAGCAAATTGGTCTTTTAACCCAAAACAAAAATTGCTTATTATGATAGCACAGAACCGAGAAGAATTTGTGTGGTTTTCCATAAGTATACAATATAACACAACAGGAATAAGATTACACAATATAGATGGGGGTAGCTTGCACATAAGCTATGAATTGCACGTGTAAGACCAAGTTATCAGCCATGTAAACAAACACTGCACAATTTTGAAGGGTGCTTTTTGGTGAAGAGGAGGAAGTAAAAATCCTTGTAAAATATTTGCTGAAAAGAAGTAGGATCAGTTTATGATCCAGTTTAGAAGCCTAGATTTTAACCTGGTATAGTATACTACTTTGCTTGTGAGGGCAGAAGTTGTAACTGTAATACCAGAATAAAAGTGCTTGATCTCTTTATTCCCTAAAAGGCAAAAGCCTTAAATCAGTTTACATTTTACAACATGGCCTTTGGCCCAATTGACACACTAAGAGGACTGGACTAGAACAAGCCCAACAGATAGGCCCAACACATGAAAATACTTCTAATAACAGACTAGGCTATTACTCATTACATACCCTCCCTTAAACTGAATTCTCACTTTGAGATATCAGATTACTCAGGGACAACAGCAGTCAAACAAAATTAACACCAATACATTTAAGGTATCAGGATAGGACTGTCATGAGGAATTAGCTGAGCAGCAGACTCCCAAGCAGCTCCTTAGCTTGACAAAGCTCTCAATCTTCAGGGGCTTGGTGAGGATATCAGCTAATTGTTCTTCTGAGTTGCAGAACTTTAGCTCTATGACTCCTTCCCTGCAAAGATTTCTTAGGAAATGATATCGAATGTCTATGTGTTTGCTTCTACCATGCAAAACTGGATTCTTAGACAGTTTGATGGTAGAGCTATTGTCACAAAAAATGGTCAGACACTTCTCTTGTTTCAAACCAAGTTCATTCAAAATCCTCTTCAACCACACTCCTTGACACACACAGTAGGCAGCAGACACATACTCTGCCTCTGTTGTAGACAAGGTCACGATTGGCTGCTTCTTTGAAGACCAGGAAATAGCTCCTCCACTTAGCATAAAGATGAACCCAGATGTGCTCTTCCTGTCTCCTAGATCACCTGCATAGTCACTGTCACAGTAGGCAAGTAGCTCCTGCTTCTGATTAGTCTTGTATTGAATTCCTAAGTCTGTTGTACCTTTCAGATACCTCAGGATTCTTTTGGCAGCAATCAGGTGCTTCTCTGTGGGTCTCTCCATAAACCTGCTGATCAAGCTAACAGCAAATGCGAGGTCTGGTCTTGTGGCATTTAAATACATTAAACTGCCAACAATTTGTTTAAACGCAGTGGCATCTACTCCCTTTTCTTCATCAATTCTGGTGAGATTGCTTCCAGCCACTACTGGATTGTTTACTGGTTTGCTTTCCTGCATTCCAAACCTGCTCAACACATCACCAGCATACTTTTTCTGGGTAATGAATATCCCTTTGTTATCTTGAGTGACCTCCACACCTAGGAAGTGTTTCATTCTTCCTAAGTCAGTCATGTCAAAGTGACTTTTCATTGATTCCATGAATTCCTTCATCAGACCAGAGTCATTCCCTGTGTACAGAAGGTCATCTACATACAGACTCACAATAAGAATTTCATGTTTATTTCTAGTTTTTGTAAACAAAGTGTGCTCATGTGAGCATTTAGTGAACCCTTCATTGTTAAAGTAAGACTCTATCTTACTGTACCAGGCCCTGGGGGCTTGCTTTAACCCATACAGAGCCTTCTTAAGTTGGTACACCTTGTCTTCATTCCCTTCTTTCTCATAACCTTCTGGTTGCTCAACAAAAACAAGCTCATCAAGCTCTCCATGGAGGAAAGCACTTTTTACATCCAGCTGATGCACACTCCACCTTTCATTTGCTGCAATAGCCAATATGCTTCTGATGGTATCCCACCTTGCAACAGGTGCAAATACCTCAGAGTAGTCAATACCACGTTGTTGAGAATATCCCTTAGCCACTAGCCTTGCTTTGTGTTTTTCAATCTTTCCTGTCTCATTGAGTTTTGTTTTAAAAATCCACTTAACTCCAATCTTCTTCCCCCCTTTTGGAAGTTCAACTAACTTCCAAGTGTCATTTTTCTCAATGGAGTTTATCTCACTGTCCATTGCTCTTTTCCATTCTTCATGTTTTACAGCTTCACTGTAAGTTATAGGATCAGCAGAATTTTCAAGCACTGCTAGGCTCAACAAATTCTCCCCCTCCAGTGAGTCATCGTTTTCTTCACAGTGAGTATTTAGCATGAATTCATCTAGATAAGAAGGTTTTCTCACAATCCTTCCAGTTCTAGTAATTGTATTTGTACCTCCATTGTTCTCAGAATCCAATTCAGGCTCATTCTCCTGCTGTGGAAGCTCGGGAACAGCTTCATCAGCAAGTTCATTCTCAGTAGATTCATTTCTTTCTTGCACAGTTGTTTCTTCATCAGACTCATCAATTTCACACCTGTCATCAGAGTTCCTCTCATTATTCCATGGCCAGGTCTCATTCTCATCAAACACTACATCCTTGCTAATCAGAATTTTCTTTGTGACAGGATCATAGAGCCTATAAGCCTTTGATTCTTCACTCATTCCTAGGAAAACACACCTGAGACTCTTGTCATCTAACTTTCTCCTGTGAGCATCAGGTATGTGCACATGTGCCACACAACCAAACACTTTCAGATGCCTCACAGATGGCTTAACTTCACTCCACATCTCTTCAGGAGTAACATCCTTCAAACTCACAGTTGGACTTCTGTTAAGCACATAGAAGGACCACCTTACTGCCTCAGGCCAAAAGTTCTTGGGGAGCTTAGCCTCTTTGATTAAGCTTCTTACCATATTCATCACAGTTCTATTTTTTCGTTCTGCCACTCCATTCTGCTGTGGAGTGTATGCAGCTGTGAGCTGCCTTCTTATCCCATTTTCTTCACAAAATGCATTGAATTCAATTGAATTAAACTCCCCTCCCCTGTCAGTTCTTAAGCAACTGATCTCACATTGAGACTCCTTTTCAATCATGACTTTAAACTTCTTAAAAGTATAGAAAGCAGCAGATTTTTCAACTAGGAAATAAACCCAACCTTTTCTAGTATAATCATCAACAAATGATATAAAGTACCTCATTCTGGTGTTTGATTCTGGTGATATTGGCCCACATATGTCAGAGTGAATCAAAGCCAGCTTCCTTGAAGCTCTCCATTTGCTCTTCTTTGCCATGTTATCTCTGTGTTGTGCTCCTGCCAAACACTCTGTGCAGTGTCTTACTGGTTCCTTTAACTCAGGTAAACCTGTCACCATTTCCTTCTGATATAGCATCTTCAATCTAGGGTAACTGAGGTGTGCAAATCTTCTATGCCATAGCTCTGACAGATCTTCATCAACAGCCTGCATACAGGTGGGAACAGCAATGGAACCAAGGATGGTGAACACCTTGTTTCTTGCCATTTTTGATGTTATCAGTAGGCCCTTCTCCTTATGATATACCTGACATAAGTCATCTTCAAACACAACTTTCAGCCCTTTCTGCTGCAATTGACCAATGCTGAGTAAGTTGTTTCTCAGATCAGGGATGAAATACACACCAGTGATGATTAGAACACGCCCTTCAATCCTTAATCTCACACTCCCTTTACCCATAACAGATAGCTTCATGTCATTTCCTAGTTTAACAGATTCCCTGAAACTCTCATCTAGTTCAGTGAACCATTCCTTGAAACCACTCATGTGGTTGCTGCAACCCGAGTCAAGGAACCATCTTTCACTCCTTGAATCTTGCAATTCTTTAGCATAGCCCATGAGGAGAACCTCTTCCTCATTATCCTGGCTGTTGTGCCTTCTTTCCTCTTCAGTGCAAGCCATGAGAAGGATCTCTTCCTCATCTTCAAAGCCAGCATAATTTGCTTCTTTGTCATCAAGATTAGGACACTCATTACGATAATGACCCATCTTATGACATCTATAGCATTCAATGTGCTCCTTTGAGGTTTGTCTGCCTCTGCCTCTTCCACCAGAGGATCTTCCTCTTCCTCTTCCCCCAATTCTTCCTAAATCAGTGACCTTCAGAGCCTGTTCATCCTCCTTCTGGCACTTCATACGACCTTCTTCAACTAGAATACTGCTCTGTAGGTCATCAATTGAGAGTCTCTCAATGTCATTTGCTTGAACAATTGAGCATATGACATAGTTGAATTTAGGGCTCATTGACCTCATAATTTTTTCAACCACAACTGTTTCAGACATCTTTTCACCATGGGACTTCATCTTATTTGCAATTGCGAGAGTTCTTGAAAAATACTCATTGACAGATTCCTCCTCCTTCATTCGCAATGCGTCAAAATCAGATCTCAGAACTTGTAATTGCGCTTTCTTTACCTTCGACGATCCTTGAAACTTCTGTCTCAAAGATTCCCAAATATCTTTAGACGTATCAATCTTCAAGATCGTTTCCAGTACATTTCTATCCAGGGCTTGAAACAGATAGTTCTTCGCCTTCAAGTCCTTCAACTTCGCTTCATGCACCACCTTCTGTTCTTCCGTCGTTGCATTTGTTGGTAATGTTGGAATTCCTTGCTCAACTATTTCCCAGTATTCCTTCGATCGAAGGAGATTTTCCATCAGCATAGCCCAATGGTCGTAATGACCATCATACTTGGGAATTGCTGCATGCACATAGCCACTGTGCTCCTTCTCCGCCATTAACGCCGTTCACGAGCTTCTTTCTTCAACGAATTCTTGATTTCACGATTGCACAGGCCCCGTATTTCGCGGAGCTCTGGTACCAATTGTAACTGTAATACCAGAATAAAAGTGCTTGATCTCTTTATTCCCTAAAAGGCAAAAGCCTTAAATCAGTTTACATTTTACAACATGGCCTTTGGCCCAATTGACACACTAAGAGGACTGGACTAGAACAAGCCCAACAGATAGGCCCAACACATGAGAATACTTCTAATAACAGACTAGGCTATTACTCATTACAGAAGTTACAAAGTCGAGGTACCAAATAACCATAGATCCTTTGATTCAAATTCAGCATGCAGAATGAGTTTCCAACAAAGTGAAAGATAATACATGCTGTTCTTGAAGGTTATTGGTGAAAATGGAAACGATGCCCTTATTTTTGGGAGTGTAGTTCTTGTTAATTAAAGTGTGCTGATGAACACAACAAATTTGATGCCCTTTAAAACCTCCTCTGCTAATTGCACACAAAGCCTGATAAAGCCTGTTACGAATCTACAGGGAAAACGCGGTTTAGTTTATACTGTACTCAATAGAGAAAACAATCATAAATGCGATGGTGTATGGAAGTACATGATAGATGGCAATTGTAGATCAATGAATCAACTATAAGGGACACAGTAATTAAAATGGACTGATGTGCATGGTATATAATCTCGAAGGCACTATTGCATAACTTTTGGTGTTTTCCCGCTTCAGGGACTGAAAGTAGATTTTCTTTCAAAGAAGAAAGATTCACTTCACATAAGATCGAAAATGTACAAGATTAGTGCAAAATCCACACAACTTATGTAATGTGGGAATAAAAGAATTTGGGATTTCAGAAACTATATCCATAGAAGTTTTTAGGGTCTGATTGGTTAATAAAAAAAAGAGATTTTTTTTAAGCAATGCGGAGCCTCGTTAGATAAAAGATAGAAATGAGAAAAGAAAAAAGAGAAGAGAAAGATGCCACTTTTTTTAGAAAAAGTGAATTCACAATGAAACAAACATAACCGATGGGAATTCAGGATTGCTCACAAGTTAAAGATGCCACTTCTCTTAGAAAAAGTGAATTCACAAAAAAACATAACCCACTTCTCTTGCCTTCTTTCTTCCCATAGCACCGGAGAAAAGAAAATGTGAATTCACAATGAAACATAACCGATTTGTTTTAGCTATAATACAATATCATGAATTCACAATTTGTTTATTTGGCCAAATTATTAGCAAAAGCAATCCTGTTAGGAGAACTAGTTTTTCACAACAGTTTTTCATTGTTAAATAATAATGAAATGGATTGTCTAACTTTGATAACTTTAGGCATTTTTTGGGAAGAGGAAAAGATAAAAATAGAGAGAAATATAAGGAGAGAGAATGAATTAAATAAGATAGACTTAAAGGTAAGGTGAAATTCTCTCCTTAAAGTTAGACAATCCCTACCCTAGTAAGAAAGATTAGGGAATAATTATTAAATAAAATTCTCTTACTATGTCAATTAGTTATGATTTATGAACACAACTAACAGACAGATGAATATTCAACTTTGTAGCTACAAATTGGGGGAAACTTCGTTAGGATACTGTGAAAATCACATTAATATATTTTTTTTCATAATCACATTAATAATTTAAGCATAGACGTCTTAACTATTTTTAAAAGAATAATGACTATATATATAATATAATATGCGTGTGTTAACACCTAAAAATTGTCAAGTTGTTGGTCAAGGGAGGCCTTAGTCGAATTGAGGGCTCAACTGATTCTACATGGGTTGACTTGTTCAAATTTCTAACAAAGTATATAAGCCAAAAGGCTAGAAAATACCCTATATTTCCCATCCCCTTTCTATATTCCTACACTATTTATGAGTAAGCGGCCACAAAGGGGATGTTGGTAGCCTCACCAAACTATCATTAATAGGATAAGCCTCCCCAGAAGAAGAAAGTGCTTTTTCTCAAAGGCTAAGATGATGAACTCTGGTTTGCTGTGAAGCACCCTTTCTGATGAGATTCGAAGTGTTGTAAGGCTAAGTAGGAATTATAAGGAAAAATATTGCTAAGGAAGTTGAAGACGAATCCTTTGAAGAACCTCAAGGAGACGCTTAGGTTCAATCCTTATTCCAACACTGCTAAGAGGGTGGCTCTTCTTGCTGAAGCTCGACGTCTCGGCCGAGGAATGACTCAAATGAGGATCTAATAGTAAAGGGTTCAACTACTGAGGATTTTTCAGCTGATGGCATTGTTGTTGAGGCAATGGAGTTGCTTTGAGAGCAAGTAAGCGAAGCACATGGAAAATGCGTTAAAGATTGTAAGTCAAGACGTGGAGCAGCTGAAGAGAACCTGGTTAAATCGCCTAAAATATATAGGGATAGTTGATATTTTCCACTAAACGTGTTAGTGGACATTGTGGGTTGTTTTTTTCCTAGGTTTTAGGACGTGTCGGCTTCATTGTGCGTTAATTAATTTTAGCTGATCCAACTATTTTTGTGATCGTGGTTAGCTATAGGGTAGTGATCGTGGTAGACAGAAACCTTTCATGTAAGTATCTTAGACACACGACAATCAATCAAACATCTATTTTCAAACACTTTTACTTTTCTTTTAGTTTATGCAACGCCTTAGAAAAATCCTAGACTAGTTTACTTATCTCTCACACCTAATCCTAACGCTGTTTAGAGTAGTTAAAAAATCCATAATTGAAAAATATAATACCTTCCTCAGTGTAATTGCATGAAGAAAGGAATTACAAAGTCTATAAACTCTTAGTCGATTCTCGGTTAGTTTAAAATTTGACACCAATATTAATATAATATCATTGTAGGAGAGTCATCATAAAAATATCCTGTCACAATCAACTAGAAAAAGAAGATAGGTGTGTCCAGTACCCTATATTTTGTATTTATTAGCTCAATAAGAGAAGATCTAGTGAATCAATAGTTACCCAAGCAAATGTGTTTTCTTTTGGATGGCAAGTATAATTTATTCAAAAGGTGGGGACACAAGAGATTCTAATCCATACAAGAGCGAAACCTCAAAAGAAAAAAGCAAGGGGGAGGGGGCCAAGCCACCTCATTAGGGGGGTTTTATTATCAAATAGGTGTCATATGGGTTTGCTGTCATGTCTAAGATTGCCCAGGCCTTGATAGATTGGTGCCTAGTTTCTTTTGGTCTTTCCCTCTTTGCTTCAGCACACAAGCTGTGTGTGTGGTGCCTAGCTTCCGATATTGGTTTGGGTCTTGCCCATTTGAATGAAAATCATGCAATCTTGACAAAAAAAAAAGAGCAATTCAACCGCGTAACCTCATTAGTGGGTTGATGTGTATACACATAGGATTGGATTCCTGAGAAAAAATCTTTCGACTATTAAGTACTTTACAAAATGAATATATTTACTTCATGATCAAGAAAGTTTATGAAGATTTGAATTTGTGACATGTCAGATATAAGTTTTGTCAAAACTACTAAGCCAACCATTTGGGTTAGACACTTGCATTATACAATTAAATCATTTTAACATGTTGTTTCTTGTAATTCATTTGATTAACTATTATTATTATTATTATTATCATTATTGTGTTGATGATCTTTGACAGATCCACTCATCCACCGTTGTTTGGTCGATATTAAAATCTCCCTTTTTTACTGGGGATCTCTCATTGATTCTCCTTTACGTATTGAGCAATTTAAAGGATTAAAATCTTCCTTTTTAATAAAGTTGTCCATAATTTAAAATTAGATTGTCATGCTGCATGACAAACTACTTACTGCACCGCTAACAACTCCTCTACCCCACGTTTTTAACAAATGCAATTTGGGCACGACAGATTGATTTTAGTTAAAGCATAATTTAATCACAAAAATTTATCGCATTCAATTTTTTAGTATGGTCCACTTAGATGGTGGTTTATCCGAATCCTGTTTTTTATAAATATAATTGTTTTTTTGTGTAAAGGGGGCCAAAGGCCTAAATTAAGCAAAAAAGAATTACACATTGTTATCGGACACTAGGGGAGAGAATGACTCAACAAATAAAATAATACCAATATTTTATTAAATTAATGAGTCTTTTCCTGGGTCAGCTGTCCTACTTTTCGAGGTGTCTTCAATCTAACGAGGGGATTAATCACTGTGTTCGGCGGTGGATACCCTAGTCTCAACCAAAAATACTAGAGAGGATCAATGACTCACTTTCTACATGAATGACTCGCTTGGATCTCACAAGTTTCTCGAATATTGTTTGTTGTTACGAACTGTAATTGCACCCTCTAGACCCATATTCTTATGAGCAACAACTTTGATGTGAGTTCCCATAAACACATAAATGTTTGTACCTGCACTCTTTATTTGCACTTTAATTAGGAAAGGCTAATAAAAAATTGTCATAATTCAATTAAAAAAACAGTTAATTTTTTTATATCTGCTTATCAAAATATTATAAATGATAGTATTTAGCTAGATAAAAACATACAAATATTAGTGGTTAAGTATATATCTAATGGATTTGTTTTTCTAAAGGTATATATATATATATATATATATAAGGTTTAATTAAATATAATTTTAGTCACTGGAAATAGAGTGATTTTTGGTTTTAATCCCTATAAAACTGTTTTTCTATTTTAGTCTCTGCAATTTCGAAAACTGTCACTTTTAGACCTCAAGTTTTTTTGTGTTTAAAAGTGCTGATGTGGTTTTTTTATTACATGGCTATGGACTAAAATAAAAAATTAGCTATATTTTTAGGGACTAAAATATTTTTTTATATTTTTAGGGACTAAAAAAGAAGTCAAACCAGCTTTTTTAAGCACAAAAAAAAACTGAGGGTTAAAAGAGATGATTTTATAAATTGCTCGGACTAAAAAAAATATTGCAGGAACTAAAACCAAAATTCACTATATTTGCATGAACTAAAATGATATTTAAATTTATATATAATATTGACATCCTAAAGTTTAAACCTAAAAAATTGACAATAAATAATATTTCTATATTGGAAATTAAAAGTAAAATAATCATTCATAAAAAATATTGACATTCATAAAGATAAAATATAAAAAATAATTATACCGACAACATATGTACTTTTTTCACTTCAACTTAAAACTAATGAAATAATATCGACAATTTATCCTCGTCAAGACTCAAAAACTAAATACATATTTATAACAAACAGACACATTATAAAGATAAAATATATAAAATAATTATTTCCGACAACGTGTAATGATTTCCATCGAGAATCAAAAGTATAATGTTTCGCATTAAAACTCTAAAGCAAAATAAATATACTTAAAGGCAAAAAAAAAGTAATTGTTTTGACAACAAAAAATATTTCCTCCTTAGAACTAAAAAAACAAAATGTGCATTTATGAAGATAAAATATAAAAACAATTATACCGGCAACGAATAATATATTTTGGTTGGGATTGTTAAAAAATCTTTCCTGTTTGGAGGGAGAAATAGGAAGAAAAAAATGTGTGAATGAGAAAAGAAAATAAATTTAAAATGATAAGAGAGAGGATTTAAAGTAAGAATATAAAAGTTTAAAGTGAGAGTGAGAAAAGAAATTTAAATGACACTTTTGATCTTAAAAATTAATAGGCGTAAATAATATAAAATGTCTTTTGTCAAAAAAATAATATAAAATGTCTAATGAAGTAATTTTGGTAGACTATTGTTTATAGAAATATATAGTGTAGAATGCAGCATATAGAATGTCTAAAAAAGCTGTCCAAAAAAAAAGAATGTCTAAAAAAGTAATTTTTTAGCCTTTTGTTTGTATAAATAGAAACTCCATTTGTTCCATATCTTTGGTACTTTGATTTGTGTAAGTTAATGATTTGTGTAAGTTAAGTACGAAAATATTCTCATTTCTATAGCATCAATTATTTGCAAATTTCTATACATACTAATCATAGGAAACGAAACGCAACTCAATTGGTAAGACACTTCAAGGGGGAATGACAACACTATATATTGATCCTCTTTAAAAAAGTATGGGTCTCTAAAACGCTAAAAAATATAGAAGAGCATACATGGAATAATTTGATCAATTATACATTCGATATTTAAAAGAAACATTGTTTTGAAACAAAAATAAATTTGATGTTTTCCTTATTGTATCAAAAAAGTGTGAAGTGTGTGAGAATAAGCTTGAAATTAGAGAAGAGAGAACTGAAGTAAAAGAGAGAAAAATAGAAGAAATTTAAATGACAGTTTTGAGCTTAAAAATTAATAGGCATCAACAATACAAGTTGAAAATAGATTCTCTATCTTGACGACGAGGAAAGACACCTAACTTAAGGTGATTTTAGAAATAAAAGAGGAAAGAGAATATAGAATATTAATCATGTCACTGTAATCCATAAATCCAACATGTTTGCTAGTTTTTTTTATGTAATCAAACTTAGGGTCTGTTTGATTGTATTCTGATTTTTGTTTTTGAAAAGTGTTTTTCATTCAAATTTTAAGAACTTTTTTTTGAGAAGGAAAAAAATGGTTGTTGATCTTATTTTCTAAAACAGTTTTAGATATGTGAATATAAAACTACATGAGACCAAATGTTATTTGTGGCCACCTTTGCTAAAACGTGATTAACTTCATTGGTTTGCCTCCTAGTAAACTTTATCTTAAGAGTATGAAAATTTTGAGCAAAATAAATGTTTACAATGAGATACAATTGGCCCGAATTTAGAATTGTCTCGTTCTGCCATAATACTTTGAGTCTTTAACTTCTGAAATACTTTTTTTTAAAGAGAGAACTCGACCCATTTACATAAACTTCACTAATACTATACAATAGCACATATTTCCTATGAATTGCAAGTGGAATTAACTTTGTTAAAAATAACAGGTGGAATTAGTTAACATAAATTTAAAAGAAATGCGCACACTTTTTAACACTCTTTTTTCAAGATTTTTTTAATGATCGGATGAAATTCGGGTTTCACTATTTTTAGGAAATAAAACTCACTATATTAGTGGGGCCGTTGAGAATTCAAAAGAGGGGAGCCATATAACTTTTTTTATAAGAAAAAAAATATTATTAAGAGGAGCACAGCCGCACAAGTGGTACCTCAACCCTTACAATAACTTGAGACCTCACTAAAACTTTCAATGGCAAAAACTTTGTGGTAAAAAAACCCTAAGAGAAACATGAGTATCCCAAGGAGAACGAGACAATAAAGTCAGATACACTTTGAAACAAAAGTTAATACAACAGAAACAATATCAGGGACAACATAACAGCACACTAATAGAAAACCAAAATATCATATCCGCATAAAAACCCAACTGCAGCATAACCATAACAACAATCTGGAAAAACCATTTTAACACCAGCAGAGACCACACAGTAACAACTAAAACCACGCCCAACAAGAAGCAAATCAGATTGCTTGCAAACATTTTAAAGGATTTTACCACCATTCAGTAACCTGGAGATTTAGATTTCTCCCAATATTACGAATAAGTTTTACGCCGAAGTTTTGACCCTGTTTAACAAAGTGGAATATAAAAACGCTTCCGTTAAAAAGAACGTTATTCCGCTCTAACTAAAGACACCACACACCTGCCAACCATATAATATTGTTCACACGATGAGATTTTTCCCCTTAACAAGATTAGCAAAATAATTGAAATGAACCACTCGTTCTAGAGCGGGCACCTCTTGAACCTTCATCCACTCACATATGTTCTTCCACATAGCAACCGCTATGTTATACCTGAAAAAAAAAAGTGAGGCATAAATTCATCCTGATTGAAAGAAATTGAACAAGCATTCTTCATGAGAGCCAACAATGGCACCTCTAGCAAGTAACACATCTCTAGTAGGAAGCCTACCAAGAAGAAGACATCATCCAAAAATAGCGACCTTGGACAGCATCGATAAGAAGTATAGGGATTTTAGAGCATCTTTTAAAACATCCCCAATATAATGAGGTTTTGGATCGAGATGTGGTGTTCAAGTTTCTTGGTGGTCTTAGTCGTTAGTTCGTTGCTGCTCTTAGTGCTCTCCAGACTCTTCAATAAGTGGTATCAAAGTTCTGCTCTCAGCGCTTTCATGGACTCCCTAACAAGTGGTATCAAAGCCCTGATTCGGCACGTAAAATTGATATAATTTTGTCTTGAAAGAGTATTGGATAGTTTTTGATAATAGAGGAAAGAGAGTTACCAGTTTCAGTAATTTGTCGGAGAGGAGAGTACAGTTTTTTGATAATAGAGGAAAGAGAGTTACAAGTTTCAATAATTTTCTATGAAGCCCCGGTACTCCAAAATAGGCCACGTACCCGTGTCGGATACGTATCCGATACCGATACCTGTCGGATACTTCCGGATACGTATCCTGGGAGTATCCTGAAATTTATATTTATTTTTAAATTAAAAAGGACAAGATACTTTTTTTTTTGACAAAAAAAGGACAAGATACTTATCGGATACTTGAGGGACACTTTGGAGATACGTATCCTGGGAGTATCCTGAGATGTCTCTTGATGAACCAGAGTTGGAAGCTATGTTATTTTTTGACGATGGAAATGGAGGAGAGGAAAACGACACAATTTGTGTTAAGTAGTGAATAGTAGGCAATTCTATAGAGCCTAAACTTCTTTCGGATTTTTTCCCTATATTCTAACTTTGGTAGTAGACTGTATATCTTTTGTGACATGTTATATATTTTAAAATGTAACAAAATATAAAACATGTCTATTGAAAATGTGATCATCTCACAAAATATGTGACTGTATATATTTGAAAAAGATACTTGAAAAAGATATTTGAAATGTATGTGATACTCAGAAGTATCTTTTTTGTAAATGTGATCATATCTATTGAATATTATGAGCAATTGCCAATTAGTAAAATGAAGTATTTTTAATTATGTTTTATATTTTTAAATTTTTATTTAATTTTTAATTGAAGTATCCCTGCCGTATCGTATCTTGATTTTCAAAATTTTCCTGTATCCATGTATCGTGTCGTATCGTATCTCGTATCTGGGTTTCATAGATAATTTTCCAAACACGGGCATAAAAGCAAGACACACGTGATGTCTCATGGACACACGTTGAATATATTTATCATTTATCAATAAAAAAGAAAAAGAATATCAATAGTTATTATACCTAAAATAGACACAAGTGCTATCTCTGAGTCTCATGGACGTTGCATATCTATCTATAAATAGGTAGTACTATCAGGTGTAGCAATCATCCAATTCCAAACAAACCTTTCAATTCAGATTTTCAAAGTTCATTCAATTCTTAAAATGAGACCTTCTCTTGCTGTACTGCCTCTCTTGCTTTTCTTGGTATGTTTTACTTTTCACTTTTCAATTACTAGTCGTATTATATATCTTACCAATAATTACAATCTCTCATTACCCAAGTGCACTCGGATGAGATGGTAGTGGTCTCTTCCGATTTAATCAAGATCTTAGGTTCGAATTCAGCCTTGACATGCAGCAGTGTTAAATCTTTTGAGTGAGAGTTTTGCCACTAATTGTGATTACAATTTGCTCATTGCAATTTTAGCCAACCGTTTGTTTAAGATTCAGAAATATATTTATATTTTATATCCAGCTAAAAATAATTAATTTAGTTTTATATTATATAAGAATTTGATTATTTGTCAGGAATTTCTATATAAAACAGAAGCTAATTTGTATTTATTTACCATCATAAAACTATTCTTTAACATTTTCTATCATATACCATTGCCACACTTTCTTGGTTAGAATTATTTCTCAAAAGTTATTTAAAAAATGTAGTCAGTTTTTAAGTCTCATTACTTTTAAAAGTTTTAAACAAACAACTTGAATATATTTTTAAAAAAAACTTTAGTTTTGTAGAAAAATTATAGAATAATACTTGCAGCAATCGAGTTCTAATTAATTGAGCATTATTTCTCTATAAATGATGCAAATGGATTGGTATTTACCAAGAAAAAAAAAGCATATTATCACATCCTTTGTCTATTCTATATTACACTAGTGTCTTATTTAACTACATGTTATCCCCAGTGTTACTTGTAATTTTTCTGCTTACCTGCATCTTTTAAAAACTACATTGAAATTAGAATATTTGTTTGTAGACTTGGTTAAATGGATGGAAAATGTAATAGTCTATGTTTGCATCGACATTTTCAACTATATGAGAATGTAGGCTCTCGGACTCGAACCCGGGTGTGTCTGTTGAGTAGTGTGTGTAGTGTTTATTTATCATTTGTTTAAGCCGACCAAAAAAGAGTAGTTATGTGCGTGTAATAATATAATGTTTTGAAAAAAAATACTTGAATGTATATAAATGTATATTGATCATTACTTTTCTTAAGAAAAATAGCAAACATAGTAATAAATGTATTGATCATTACTTTTCTTTTTGTCTTCTTTTCTTCTCTTTTGGTGGAGAAGTTTGCAGCAATAGTGGAATCAAGAAAAGACCCAGGAGAATATTGGAAAATGGTCATGAAACATCGAGACATGCCAGAAGAAATTCAAGGCCTTCTTAAATCCGACTCTGAAAACAAATTTAAAGAGAATTTTAAGACTCATAAACAATATCTTGAAAGTTCTGAGCACGATTGCGAAGAGCCCCTTGTTAAAGATACACAAGTCACCATAAAGAAGGTGTTTGTAGAGGAATTCGAACCAAGACCCAACATTTCAGCCTATGAAGACGATGACATTAATGTAGAGGAAAAGAAGAAAGCAGTCAAAGATTTTGAACCAAGGCCCAACATTTCAGCTTATGGAGACAATGACATTGATGCTAAAGAGAAAAATAAAGCCACAAAAGATTTTGAACCAAGACCCAATATTTCAGCTTATGGAGACAATGACCTTGATGCAAAGGAAAAGAAGAAAGCCACAGAGGATTTTGAACCAAGACCCAACATTTCAGCTTATGGAGACAATAACATTAATGGCAGGGATAAGAAAGTTGTGAAAGAATTTGAACCAAGACCCAGCATGACAGCTTATTGGGACAATGACATCGATGCTAAGGAAGAAAAGAAATTCACTGAGGATTTTGAGCCCAGACCAGGTGCCACTAAATATGATGCATAAATATAAAGAAATAGAGTGGAACTACATCTATGATGTAATTTATCTATAAATAAATCATTGCTCCTGCGTGTTCATCTATAAAAAAACTATATATATAAATCATGTCAAATAATGGACATCTTTTCTAGTTGTGATTATTGTTTTCTAATTTCAAGTTTTGAAACAAACTTGCACAACTCTTATTTATTGGAGAAATTCCTTAGTTTATTTAAATAACACATATGGCGTCCTGCTAGCTTATGATCGCTCTTTCTCAGAGACGAGCTTGGGTTTAAGTCTTAATTGGCTCTTCTTGTTTTTTTTGTTACTTTTGCAACCTACCAAATAAAATAGCACATACTCTCTTTTTACAAAATACTGTACTGGGGAGTAAGTATAATCAAAGGAAAGTCAATGTGTTATTGTGTTTCTAATATACACACAACAATACCAACAACTACGGTGCATGCAGTAACTGGATTCAGATCTCACCCCAGGATTTCGAGTTCGGAAAAATTCTGCTCGGAGGAGGGAGAACGAACAAGCAAAAACAATAACAAGGTAACCAAAAAAAATAATATACACACAACAATAACTCAAGTGAGTTAGTGTTATAAATAATGTCCTGTCATGGATAATAAAGGGTTAAATATTATGTTGCTTGGCTTCTTAAGAAAAAAAGATGGCACCTACCATAAAACCATGGATAATGCAATGACGAAAAAGTTGCATGTTTTTAGGAAAAGCAAACAAAAGTAATTTGGACATGTTTCTCAGTGCATATTGGAAGATTACCCCAGATCTGATCCAACTAAAGATTAATAAAAAACACATCATAAAAATAATCAGATACAACTCCAGTATCAACCCCTACGTTAGGCATGCTGGTAATGGTGAAGCTTATACAGTAACACGTTGCCCGAAGCGTTTCCTACAGCCATAAAACCACCACCTGGACTAAAATCAATACAACGGGGATAACGCAGGCTCGTGTTTGGGGGTGGCCAGTTAGAGAATACAGTATATGATGGGATATGTATCAACTTTAAACTGCTCTTCTTCATGCTTGAACAGATTGCTAATATTTGAGAGTCATGATTAAATTTCATGAAATCAACTTTCGAAGACAAATTATCAATGGTCTTGATAGGCTTTCTCTTGCCCCCCAGAAATTCCTCTCTATTGTAAACATTAACTATTCCACTGTCTGAACCAGCTGCAAAATGTGTCCCACCTGAAGAAGTACAAAGGGCTGTGCTGGTTATGCAACCATCATCTATACCTTTATGTATGCAGGTCCTTGTTCTCAGATCCCAATGGTAAATCTGACCGTCACCCCCGCCGCTCAACAACTTCTGTCCATCCTCGGCAAATGCTAAGGAACGGACTGTTCCGTTCATCTTTAGAGTACCAATTAATTGCTTTGATTTTGTTGAAACCAGTAAAATATGACCTTCATTGCCCACAAAGGCTATTGTTTTAGAATCAGGAGACACCTCAAAAAATTCCAAACTCTTCTCTTCTCTACCCACCAGTGGACCAATTTTATCAACTCTAGCCTTAACTAAATCAAAACTATAAAAGAACTTTCTTCTTGCTGATAATATCACCTGAGATCCATCCGGCAAGAAAGATGCTTTTCGAATGGGGCAATCTTCAAGGAAGATGCTGTCGACTTTAGTGTTCCGTTTACCATCAATTTGAAAAAATCTAAGCTTCCGGTCTAATCCAGCAGTGAGAAGCAGCTGAGCATTTCGATGGAACTGAACCGAATTTATGGGACCACTAGAAGGATCCTGTATATTTGCATCTACAAGTCTTGAGTATTCAATATGTCCTGGTAACAATTTAGAGTGGCTCTTCACAACCAGGTCTTCATTTGTTCTGAGAATATCATCAACATCCTCATAACCCCGGCTCACAACAGCTTCATTTTCATCATCTGTCAACTCCTCATCAGAAGATTTATCTATTTTTGACCCTGAATCTACTTGCGCCCAGTCAGTTCCTGGGTTGAGCTTTACATGATGAGCCCTCAATCTTGAGACATACTCTGAACCAGATATCAAACTCTCATCTTCTTCCTTCCTCAACTTTCTTAATCTGTTAACTTTGCCTATGTTTACAGTGACTTTTTCTTCTTCCTCATCCACCCACACAGGTTTTCTTTGCAGAGCATTGTCATCATCATCACAACTGTCATCTGATAATTCAGCACCTTCCTGGTAAACAGAGAGGACACTATCAGCAGAACGGTCAGTGAAGAACAAATCAGAAGCTTTTCCAGCAGTTGCGTCCTCCACCTCATCACTATCCCCCTTTCCAAATTCAAGAGGGGAATAGAGAGACCCAAACAAAAAGTTCTCCAGCTTTTTCATTTCTCTCACATGTTCTATTGCCAACTGTTCCCCCTTGCCATCTCGCTTCCTCTTCTTCTCTTTCAGGGTATCAACATCACACTCTTGCCCATCTTTAACCTCTTTAATGACCTCCTCACTCTTGGTCTCACTTTTAGAACGTGCATTTTGGGATATTAGAATCATCGTTCACAAGGAAACCTGCAAAATAAATAGAAGTACAGCTCAACTGAAACCTTCCATTCAATCCAAAATGACAGTTGGGAATTGAAATATAACATGAGAATAACAAGGAACGGATTCAGTAAGCTAGCAATAGGACAACAACAAATCCAAACGATAGAGTATTGCAATGCAACCACAAATGGGCAACACAATGACTGGTGAAATCAAACGACGAGTAGCATGAATTAAAACAGTGGTTATACGGGAAGGTTGAATGAATATATTTACATTGATATAGGTTCTCAAAAGTATGGCAATAACAAAATTGCTAGTGAGGAAAATTTTACTTGTTAAATTTACCAGTGTTCTCAAGCTTGAATTACAATTAATCAAATTTAATACAAAATTGAAATGCTATCAGTTGGTGAGTGATTTGCATACTTTGTGATGATGCAGATTTTTACATTAATGGTTAAATGATTTTGGTATGCTGCTAAAATAGTGTCTTCTTACAGCACATCTCTGTTCCCTTTCTCATTCTCCCGCATTACTGTTGAAATATATGTTTTTCCGCTACATAGGTATCTTTTCCTTAATTAATAAAATGCAGTACACTGATTCTCGAGAGGGAGACATGCAAATAGACCAAATGATTGGAGTAATCAATTTATGGAGCAAATGATACAAGGGACTTGGAGATGTTAAAAACGAATTGAGGTTTCTTAAATTTGTTCAATTATTATAACTTTAAAATAACAAGTCACAGGGAAAAAATGAATCCTGAATTTATTTCATACATTTCAAATCATCAGTAATTTAACCATATGTGCAGCTATCAATTCAGCTCTAGAAAAAATCATTTGTGCAGTACAAATTGGATAGAATGGACTCTAAAACAAGTTGGAGGGTAAAGGTAACTATCATAAATCTTAAGGTCTGGACATCAAACTTCCAAGGCTATCAAAAACGAGTGAGAACAGAACTTCACCTACGGTAGCAGCGCTATAGCGTGCGATCGCGCTTTAGCGGAGCGGTTATGAGCAGTGGTGTAACGCCAAACAGGGTAGCGGAGCAGGTCAAAGGAACGGCTTCAGCGGCCGCGATTAACGGCGTGTCGTGGCGAAATAGCCGTTGTGCTGCCGCAAATGCGCGTCAAACTACTTCCGGTGACGAATGCCGTTCTCAGTTACAGGGTCGCAATCATTCAAAATCAGGGTTAGCTTAGTTAATGGGCTATGGACTAGCCCGATGGAGCGTTATTATTTTCACACTCCTCTTTTTACACCCCTTATTAATTGAATACTATCCTCTGGAAAACTATCTTATTTATTAAAAAGAAATTATGATTACCCGATAGCACTTGGATAAGATGGTTTGGGTCTTTTCTAGCTTAACCAAGATTCTGAGTTTGAATTTAGTCTTGAGAATGCAGCGGTATTAAATCTCTTGAAGGAGAACTATATCACTCATTTTGGTCCTACCCAACTCAAAATATTAATCTCTACAATTATGCGCCGATATACATGATTTATATAAATAAAAAAAGAAGGAGAAGAGACGTTGATGATAAAATATTTAGCAACCACAATGTTATTAAAAGATAGAGACTTGAGAACTAACCAATTACAACTAACCTATGAATCATGCATTAGACAAATAAAACACCAAAAGTAACAACAGTAAACTTATTAAAATCCTAATGAGAAAAAAAATTATTACGAGGGTTATGATCTACCGCGTGACTCGAGTAGTTCAGGGTGACACCTTATAATTATTAACTAGAAAAAATTGTGTTCGTGACACCTTAATATTTATTTAACCATAATTTTTTAGTCTTATAATTTTAAGGTAAATTCTCGAATAAAAAGTACGAATTCAATAAAAAAAACTATGTTCTTCTACTGGATCACACAAGTCAAAAATCTATTGAAGGAGTGTTTTATAGTGTTAGAAGTGCATACAGGTTATTAGAATATAATGTGTTGCAGACGGGTCACCTACAAGTTGTTGGGAATTAGCGTTCCATTTGGAAGCTCAATATTCCACCGAAGGTGAAGCACTTTTTATGGTTTGGGGTTTTGTAGGAATGTGTTGCTGGTTCGTTCCAACCTGGTTCATCGGCATATTACGGTGGTGGATAATTGTCCTTGGTGTGCAGGTGTTGTAGAGACTGAGCACCATCTTTTTAGCTCTTGTCCCAAGGCAGCGACTTGATGGAATGTGCTGGGCATATCCAACACGATTAATAACGTGGTTGTTGGCTCTGTAACTTTAGTTGACTTTTTTTTCCTTCCAGTTATGGAAGCTCTTAACAATGACTCAAGGATTTGTTGGTGCATGACCCTTTGGAGCTTGTGGTGGGCTAGGGATGAGTTTGTTTGGAATAACAAGAAGTTGGATACTAATGGTATTGTTTGGGCTGGTTCGAGTCTTTTCCATGATTGGTCGCATGCTTGTGGGTTGGCTAGTCTTGATGTTTCACACAATGAGGTAGGTCTGAGAGCCGTCATCGATTCTTGGCGCAAACCGGTGGCTGGTTGTGTTAAATGTAACATTGATCCTTCATTCTCTTTGACGGAGAACTGTGATGGCATTGGTTTATGCCTGCGAGATGATCGAGGGAATTTTATCTGAGTTAGGACTCACAACTTCACATCGTTGCTGGATGTTTTGGTTGGGGAGACTTTGGGTTTGCATTTGGCGATTAATTGGCTCTGGGAGCTAGGCTTTACGAATGTCATTTTTGAGATGGACGCGAAGATGGTAGTTGACTCTTTCAATTTCAATAAGGTTGTAGTTTCTGAGTTTCGTTGTTTATTATCCACGTGAAAGACACTTTTCCCTTTTTTAAGTAACAGTGCTCATGTGGAGTTCACTAGGAGGAATACTAATAAGGTTGCTTACACCCTTGTTTGAGTGGCCTTATTTACAGCTAGTCCTCAAGATTACTATGATGTTCCTGCATGTATTACAGACTTGATTATTAATGAATTGCACTAAGTGCGTGTTGTGATTATTAATGAATTGCACAAGTGTCCCAATATATATTATCTTAGACATTTCGAATACACTTTTAGAGAGGTTAAAGACGCGTCGAAGTAGTGATGATCATTAGAGGGGTTAAAAACATTAAATTTGAGTACATCATTTTTAACTTTTTGGTATAGTAAATGGAAAATGAATGTGAAAAACTATCATATTCCGTTTAAGAATTTTTTTGGTTATGAAATATATTATTCAATTAAAATCTTTTAAAGATAATGTTCACATTTTCTTGAATTATAATAAATAAATAATCTTTTAAATAATTATATATATATCTAAGAATATAATGCGGCTTGTCACTTGCGCGCGCAAGTGACAAGTTTTTTGTTTTTTTTTATTTCAGATTTTTTATTTTGCTTTTTGTTTTTTTTTTCTCTTCTTTTTTTCAGTTTCTTTTGTTACTTTTTGTTTTTTGCTTTAGTTTTTTTTCTTTCTTTTGTATTTTAAGAAGTACTTTACAGTGTCGAAAAATTTTAAATGTTTAAATATGCAAATTTTGTTCTTCAATAATCAATTAGATGGAAAAAAATTTAATTTCATAAAAAAATACGTAAAGTGATATGCTAAAAAGTATGCTTTGGTGTACTTGATGGTGAAAAAAATTATTTTGTAACAAAATACGTAAAGTGAAATGTTAAGCAGTGTGTTTTGAGATACTTTGGGAGTCGAAAAAAAAAATTAACTTTTCAAATATCAGAAGTTTTTTCTTATATAAACCGGTTTGGTAAAAAATAATAAGTTTGTGAAAAAATACGTTTGTGAAAAAATAATAATCTTCTTATTTAATTTATAGTTTTAATTTAATTTTTATTTTCGGAAGCTTCAGTTACATTTATTCTTACCGTTGACAAACTCTGTGTTGGCCAGTGCGAAGTTTGATTCCTCAACGTCATTGTTAATATTCTTCCAACTTTCTATATTCGTGTACCGCGTTGCAACATTTACGTAAAGTGCTTTATAGTTATAATTTAATTTTTATTCACGAAAACTTCAACCACATTTACAAAAGAACATCACATCATATTCTTTCAATTTTCTATATTCGAGTACCACGTTAAATCATTTATATTTGCGGTAACTTCAGCCACATTTACAGAAAAACTCCCATCATCTTTTTTCAACTTTGTATAGTTTGCTTCTATTTTATTGGTGATTTTCATCCAACCCTACATGATATCCACGTGTTTCAATTTCTAATTGTGTTGTATTATTTTCTTTCTAATTATGGGTTAAGTTTTAATATTTACATTTGATAAATAGGAAATGTTTAATTATTTTATTTAGGCTTTTTCTTCCTTTTATCTATTAATGTTTTGATTTCAACGTCATTGTTAATATTCTTCCAACTTTCTATATTCGTGTACCGCGTTGCAACATTTACTCACGTAGGAACTTCAGCCACATTTACAGTACAACCCCATCATCTTTTTTCAACTTTGTATAGCTGCTTCTATTTTATTGGTGATTTTCATCCAACCCTACATGATACACACATATTTCACTTTCTAAGTGTGTTGTATTCTTTCCTTTCCAATTATGGGTTAAGTTTTTATATTTACATTTGATAATTATGGATTATGTTATTAAAATTTTTAGACATTTTCTTCCTATTATCTATGGATGTTTAATTTCATCGTCTTTGTTAATATTCTTTTTTAATTTTATAATATTCTTATTTAATTTATAGTTATAATTTAATTTTTATTCACAGTTATTTGACTATATATTTTACAAACCAACACCGTTGGTCCACTGGTACAAGCTACAATTGGATATAGGGTCGACTCGATGCTCCGGAGTTCAATTCCCGCAGTGGACAAGCTCTCTGTACAGTTAAAAAAAGCAGTAAAAAATTTATTACTCATTTACACGAAAGAATTTAGCCAACCCCGTGATATGGGGCTAGTATATATATCGGTGTGGTGTCTTATACTTTATAAATTAGCAATGTGGACGTGTCAACATGTATGTTTGAAAAGAGAAATTAGGATATTGGAAAATTTGAGGTGCGCAACAATCAGAATGCATTTGGTCAATCAGAATGCTCCGTTATCCCTAAAGGGTCGCCAAACCTTTAGGGGTATTTTTGTCAGTTTGTTTTTGCTAGGTTTGCTGCATGTCATACATCTTCTCTTTTGTTCCTGACACTGCAGATCTGGTCCCCTCAAACTCTCAGCGCCCTTTTCATCATTTTAGAGAGAGAGAGTTCAAAATTTTCGGCCAAGAGAGAGAGAGAGAGAGTAGCACGGTGAGGAGAGAGAGAGAACGAAGAAGATGGTTACGCGAAGAGAGGAGGACGCGACGGAAGATCCGCGCCATCTCCGGCGACGACGACGGTGGTTGTTTCCACGGAACTCGACGGCGACGGGTTTAGTTTTGCGATGGCGACCCTTTAGGGATAACGGACAGGCTTCGACAGTTATGGCTACGTGAACGACTCGACGGAGGGGGAGGGTTCGCGACGGAGTTTTAGGTCACGACCATCGTAAGTGATGGCCGGAGGTAAGCTCTAACACTCTTCTCTCCTACATTTCTTGAAGTTAATTTCAGCCTAAAGGTCTCAACTTTCATAAATCATGATAATTTTGAAATTATTGCACACTTTGCTTCTTTCAATTTGTTCTGCAAATTTTTTCCTTTTGCATGTCTACTTTTTTCACTATATTTACTCTCACTCACAGGGTTTCTGATGTTGAATTCCTCGGTGATTCCTGGCCAAGGTATGTCCTTTTCCCTTTAAAGTTTCTATTTTTGTTTAATTTATTTTTGATGATTTTCCCTTTCAAGTCACACTGTATTGTTGGAATTGTGTTTCATTGATTTTTTATGCATTTTCTTTGATGGTTTAATCTCTTTTTGTTATTTTTAATGTACAATCCCATGATCTTTATCTGCTTGATCCAGCGCCTATTGTGTTGATTTCAATCCATCGCATGATCTTTATGATGTCTTCCATTTTTCAATCTGGTCACCATGTGTTTGTGAAATGAAATTCAAGAGTGAGCCTACTGCCATGGTGTTTGATGTAATGCATGCGCTTGGTTTATGGAAGATTGGTGATTTTGTGGTTGATTTTATCAAAGTTCTATATTTGTTATTTAAGTAAAATTCAAGTCACACTATTCCCCATTGCTTTTGTCATTGTGATTTGTGGCTTATTGTAGTTTGTAGCTTCCTACCATCACACTATTCCCCTTCTTCTTCTTCTTCTTTTAAATTAGATTATGTACTTTCATCTTTTTTGCATTTTTGGTGTTAAGTTTAATTTAATATTCTTTATTTGGTGCAATTTTAGGCAGACATTCTTCAAGGGGAAAGATTCTTGAAGTACTGAGGAACCAAGAAGAACATTCAAGTCATAGTTGTGACTGATGGATAACGGAGCCTGGGTCTTGGGGATTTGGCTGTTAGGTAATTTCTATTCTTTATGTTTAGATTCCTAAATTATGATAGCTGAATTGAATCACAAGAGTTAATTAATTAATCTCTCATTTAGTGATTTGTTGTGTTCTCAGGAGATTGGCATACCTGTGTGGATAGGCAAGCACAACACTTATAAGCATTTCTATTTGGCTTTATGGAAAGTAAAAGCATGTTGCTGAACTTCAAATGTAGCAACACTCAATATTGAAGGTATTTTATATATTATTGGATATGTTATATTGTTGCATTTTCTTTCTTTTGCTATGATTTGCTCTCATGTTTTTTTCTTCGCTGTAGCCATGCCTTTGTTAGTTTGTTTGACTAGACAAGGTCTATGGCTTTGTCTCTCCCTATTCTCATTTGCTTGGAGGATTGAAGTTCTTTTTGAAAAGGAATTAACTTCGCATGTTATTTGAGAAGATTAACTTCAGATGTTATTTAATTAAACATTTTCCAAATTAAGTGTGGGGATTTGGATCTTTAACTGTAAGTTTTTCTCTTGAAGGATTAATTTACGCATTTTGTAGGTTAAGTTACTAATTCATCTACTGCAAAAGGCTTATAGTTTCTGATCCTCATTCAAATTCTTAGGCTTATAACATGCATCTATTAAGAGCAATGAAACACTATCTCTATTTATGTTTTGAACAAATGAAAAAACTGCTATTTCTAATTATAGGCCTTATTATGTAAGTATTTTAATTGCACATTTCCTATCATTAGAGATGCCCACTTGGGTTTCAACAAGGTGGAACCAGGGTATGAATAACACATTTCCATAATGTGCGTTAGTGGGAGTTGTTTAGGTTAAAGACAAAAAGTGTGCCCAGATACTTTCACTTACCTTATTTGTTCTAGAGATTTTGTTGAATACTTTAATTTTGATATACTTCTTACAGGTGGACTCTATTTGCTTTTGCATCTCTTTATAATTCATGGCTCACTGGTTTTGTTTCATGATAACATATAATCCAAGATACCTGTTTCATTTTCCAATTTTAAATGACATGGTCACTAATGCTCTGATACATGCTGAAGATTGCCTAAAATGCATGCCTGCATTACCAGACCCTGCTGTCTTTCTCATACTCTGCACGTTTTGATTCTTGATTTTGCTATTTTATTATTGTTTCCATTGTTTTGATATCTTTCATTGTAGGATATGGTTGGTGCTCTTAAGTTCTATTTTTTTATATTGGTTTGCTACATTCCTTGATTGGCAAGTGGTTGCAGGTCTATTTTTTTATATTGCTTTGCTGCATTCCATGAACTAAAAGATTTATTTTTCTTTTATGCGAGTGCAGAGAGATACTGTTGGACTTACTAACCTGAATAGCAAGTTGAAGTTTCACCTTCAATCAATGGAACAACAGGCAAAACTCTCAGGAGGTATTTCTCACAGAACTTCTCTCCATTTTATTTTTGGGTGGAAGGACACTCATTTTTGTTTCTGGTTGAAAACTATCAACCATGATCAATAGTTAATTCCTCATTTTGTGTTTCTTCTCCATCACTTTATTCTGTATTCAATGCTTGCCTCCTTCCCCATAAATCTTTTTGTTTTGCGTTTTATAAAAACTAATCAGCTTTCGCTTAATAAATATTGCAAATTGTTATTGCACTTGGCTCCCTTCTTCTGTTTGCATTTACCCTTGGGCCAATACTTCCGTTTTGAGTGCCAACGACTGCAAGGGTATTTTTGTAACTTACATACTAACAATTGTTGCATGTCATGCATGTGTTGTTTTCTTGCTGCTACACTGACTTCTTCTTTTTGCCTTCGTTCCACGTGTTTCTTTATTCTTCATTCTCTGATTTGCCATCAATTTGTCACCCACATTAATATGCAAATCCATTCACTCTCCTCTTACACTCGCAACAACATACATCTCTGACTGGTCATCTTTTGATAGTCCCATTGCTATTAATTTGTCATAAATATGATGGTTGGAAGTTGTTTTACTCTCAATTGACTCTACTAACTTCCTCTTTTCCTAGGTTCCTTTTTCCCTTTTATTTGGCTAGGAAGGCATGGTTGGCTTTTGTGAAAGAACACAATTTGAAGATGGGCGACATTCTCAAGATGCAAATTGGGGGCTCGCCGCTTACTGTCTTTGTTAATGGTTGTTAGGGTTTAATGTTAAAGAGGGTGTATGTGTAATCTACACTCAGTGTATGGGCACTTTTTTGGGTTTTGTTGGTGTCAAAAATGTGTAATTTGTGGAATGATCCTAACTTGGTGTATTAATTCTGAATTTTAATTTTGCCAACGTTGCAAGTGTCTTTAATTTCCAACTTGGTTATCTCACATTATAATATCCTTTATTTTGAATGAATTGCAGTTTGACATTTATATATATATATATATATATATATATATATATATATATGAAGATTACCTAATTAGTATATATGATTTAGTTATCAACACATTCTTACTCTAATTAGTACATACATATCTTAAAGAGTGTGTATATACGGGTCAAATTAAAGTTGTTAAGTTGTCTAATTTATCGGCCTAATTTTTTTAACTCTTATATTTAATTATGGTCATACAAGTATGCATTTCAACCATTGCTAGCGCTCCCCGGGCATTGAAGCTAGTTTACTTTTATTGTCGGTAACTATAGAAATTGTATTGATTGAATAATTTTTTTTTTGGGTTAAGCACTTTTATATAATAAAAGAGGAAAGTTAAGTACTCTTTTTTTTTTGACAAGTAAGTTAAGTAAAGTTAAGTACTCTTTTTGACAAGTACTAAATGGGTTTTTTTAATTTATTTTAAAGTTGTGCATTTTTTTTATAAAAATAAATGCCTATGTTATTCAATTTGAAACTATGTATCATGGATGTCATTGTGTCAATGACCAATACCCATGACATATTTCACCCCTATTTTCTGTCTTTCTTAATTTAGCTCTAATTAGCTAGTTTTAAAATTTTAATTTAAACCCACCCCCATCTTCTACTATTAATACTCGTGAAAATGAACCAATATGCATGTGTTGTTTCAAGAATATGTATGTTTTGCTTTGCACTATTGTTAATTTGACATGCCCCCAAAATGTACCTGTGTTTTGCCAGACACTAATAATCGTAATAGATCAATTTTGAACCTTTTGTTAAATTGATGAATGGCCTGCATGGTTGCTTTGGTTGTGATAAACAGAATCCAACACGAATAGATAAATTTTGTTTTAACTTAACTCAAATGTGTATGTATCGACCGGTATAATATTAGCATGTGACAGAAGAAGAAAACCACAACTAGTTAAAAATAGAAACCAATTACCATGCATATTCACCACGACGCCGTCTCTTTCTTCTGACACAATCCTTCTCCTCCTACCCTTCGCTCTTGCTCTATCTCTCCCAGGTAAATTAACACCACATTACCATCTCTGATCTATTTCAAAATTGCATCAAAATGTTGTATACGTTAATTACATACACACGTTCGAGATCAAAACACATGATGAGATATTGGTTTTTTTATTGCAGGTTATTGTAAGAATATACTTTTGAGGGATAGGGTCAGGCTAGTTGGTCTTCAACGATCACCATCAAGAGATGAGTTCAGGTAACGAGGATGATTCCCCCACACCTAATTCCTCGTCGCCGCCGCCACCATCACCATCAAGCGATGAGTCCTCGCCTCCACCACCATCATCCTCCCCACCACCATCATCCCCGCCACCATCATCTCCGCCACCATCATCTCCACCACCATCATCTCCCCCTCCATCGTCACCTCCTCCATCGCCATCAGAAGATCAAAAATCTCCACCCCCACCATCCTCGGAAGGATCTTCCCCATCACCTCCCGACAATGGATCACCTAGCAACACGTCACCACCTCCGCCACCTCCTCCACCTCCGCCACCTCCATCGTCCGACAACCAACAAGCATTTTCTCCTCCCCCTCCGCCACCCCATAACCAATTGTCCCGGCCTACGCCTAAATCATCGGACTCCAACAATACACAAAGTTCGAACGAGAACCACTCAACCTTGCCAGTTTTAATAGGATTTGCATTTGGAGCTGGGTTATTACTCCTTGTCATTATCCTACTCGCCATTGTATGTTTCAGAAAGAATAAGAAGAATAAGTCATCAGAATCTCCCGTACAATACTACTACACTAATCAACAACCTAGTGGTATATATAAATAAGCATCTTCATTTTTACAATTAAAATTTGGAAATCAATATCATTATGTTATTATGTTTACTTAGAAAATGTTTGTTCAATGGATTGCAGATACTGAGTATTTTAAAAGTCAAACTCAAACTCAACAATATGGGGGTGGTGAGCACGTTCTTAATATTCCTCCTCCACCGGCAGGTGGTTGGGGTCCACCAACAACAGGACCACCTCCCCTACGGGTTAGTAGTGACATGAGCAATTCAAGTTTCTCTGGGCCTCAAGCTCCTGTATTGCCACCACCACACCCTGCGGTGGCACTTGGGTTCAACCAGAGCACATTCACGTTTGAGGAGTTATCAGTTGCAACAGGTGGGTTTGCACAACGCTACTTGTTGGGTCAAGGTGGGTTCGGATATGTACATAAAGGTGTTTTGCCCAATGGTAAGGAAATAGCGGTGAAAAGCCTTAAATCCACTGGAGGACAAGGAGATAGAGAATTCAAAGCTGAGGTTGATACTATCAGCCGTGTACATCATCGCTACCTTGTCTCGCTTGTTGGCTATTGCCTTTCTGACACTCAAAAACTCCTTGTTTATGAATACGTGCCTAACAAGACCCTTGATTACCACCTTCACGGTTAGTTAGTTGTAGCTAGTTAATTAGTTACTTTGTTGAACTATTTCAATTCTCTATGATTTACGTACTAATAATATATAATATTATTACTTACAGCCAAGGGTTTACCTGTCATGGATTGGGACACCAGACTTAAAATTGCACTTGGAGCAGCCAAAGGACTTGCTTACTTACATGAGGATTGTAAGTGAAGCATATATAATAAAGTAACTCTCGTAGATAAATAACCTCTATTAAGGATATGGAATTATTATTTAACTTGTGAAAACAATAACATGCAGGTCACCCTCGTATTATTCACCGAGACATAAAGGGTTCAAACATTCTACTTGATAACAACTTTGAAGCCAAAGTATGTATATTTATATATGTGTCATATATATATATATAGTATTTCTTATTCAATAATTATTGTATGATTTTTCTTCTTGGTAATTGATTATAACAATGCTATATGTGACCAGGTATCAGATTTTGGTTTGGCAAAATTTACTCAAGACACTAACACTCATGTTTCTACTCGGGTGATGGGAACATTTGGGTAAATTAGCCAAAGTACTCGCTTACATATTTGTATGTAATTCCAAAATGCTAATTAATTATGTTTGTATGATAACTTCAGGTATTTGGCTCCTGAGTATGCATCGAGTGGTAAGCTAAGTGAGAAATCTGATGTGTTCTCTTACGGCGTTATGCTTTTGGAGCTCATAACAGGACGTCGACCAGTGGGTAACGGTGATTATGAAGAGGATAGTTTGGCTGAATGGGTATATATCTTATATTGAATAACATAACATTACATTACTACTATTTAAACATTCATTTGCTAATTAACATGTCAATATATGTAATCATGTTTGCTTTATTTTATTAATTGATGAACAGGCTAGACCACTTTGTACGAAAGCAATAGAAAGTGGAAACTTTGAGGGC
Organism: Astragalus glycyphyllos; assembly: GCA_963573325.1. NCBI lineage: Eukaryota > Viridiplantae > Streptophyta > Magnoliopsida > Fabales > Fabaceae > Astragalus > Astragalus glycyphyllos. The sequence continues at coordinate 96,959,557 of OY754307.1, forward strand.
CTGGTGGATCCACGTTTAGATGACAATTATGACAAACAAGAGATGACACGTATGGTGGCTTGTGCTGCTGCTAGTGTCAGGCACTCAGCAAGGAGGCGCCCAAAAATGAGCTACGTATGTGTTTGATTTCTTCATTGTTTAATTTGATTTGAATAGGCTTATAATATATTAATATATGTACATGATAATCATTGTATTATTAATTTGTTAATGACAATATGAATATGAATAGATTGTACGAGTACTGGAGGGAGATGGGTTATTGGACCTCCTTAATCAGGATGGAGTGAAACCTGGACAGAGTGCAATTTACAGCAGTAGTAGTACAAGTGGTGATTATGATGCAGGTACATACAGTGCAGATATGAAAAATTACAAGAAACTAGCATACGATGGTGTACACAGCGAGTTCGGTGATACCAGTGAGTATGGCCTCAACCTTTCTGTCTCAAGTAGTGATCTATCATCAGCTGAGTATGACAGGAGGATCGGAGGAAGTCGGATGAACAGTCCTTGAGATTGATCCAACTAATTAATTTCTCAACTAGCTAACATAGTAACAAAAAGTTGATCTTTTATTCCACTCCAAGTTTGCCGAAAGAGACATACTTTTATATTCTTCTATATATCACTTTTTGTATGATTGATTAGGGATATATTATATATTATATATTATATACATACACGATCTCCATGCTGTTGTGTTCTAGCAAAACAAAATTATACATATACAGGTTGAGGTTGTGGTTGTGAACTTAACTTGGATAGAGGAATATTAAAGCACATATTCGTGCGTATTGTAATATTAAGTTCAAATGTCTACAAAATCGCTCTACATGCATCTCTATTTATGGGGATTTCATTGTGTACTAGTCTGCACAATACAAGATAATAATGTTCGAGGTACATTCATATACGATGAACAACCGGTTTTGTACGTGTTTTAACTAGTGATAATTTGTTTTGTCAATAAATTAAGTGATAATAAAGAGTATGCGACACCATTATAATTGGGTTTTTTAGCATGTGGTCGGGAATATAATCCATGAGTCATGTGTATGAAATTAACATTTAGCGAGAGAGATTAACTCAATCATTGTGAGTTCTAAAATGATTGTTGTAAACAATACGACCCACATAAAAAAAAGATAAAAAATGAATAGAGTTTAGAAGAAAAGAATATTGTGCACATGGGAAATAATTTCTATTGATCTCTTTTGGACATAAGCTTGCAACTAGTTAAGTGAGTTGCAATTGGGTTGCAACTACTTTTTGCCTTTTCTATATTGAACCTTGAAAGAACCTTCTCCAAGTAACTTTCCTAAGAAAGTAGCAACCTCTAGCCTTTCCTTTGTTTCTTGATATTTCCTTTTCCAATATCCTTTTAGCAGTCTCTATATCATTCATTTCAAATTTTGATCTCAACTATTCTTTGAGCTTGTTAGTCACCAACTTGTTTGGTGAAGTAACGCACGTGTTATTATTAACATACTAAAGTAGCAAATAAATGTGATCTCTTGCATCAAATTCAATACACAACTGCCACATTTTCTCTTTTGATAGCCATTTTCCAATATAAAAATACCAAAACTCTTATGCTGTTGTTTATGGGACTGATTAGTCCATATAGGGATTTCTTGAGGAAACACACCCTATATGTCCCTTCCCAAGAAATAGCAGCCGTAAACTTGACATGCTCAGTAGAAGACAAACCTGCTTTGATCCAAGTAGTAAAATCTGTTGCAGTAAAAAATCAACATGATTGAAGCCAGTCGTTCTCCACACTAGGGCTTGAGGTGGATAGTCTCTAACACAATGCAGGGTACTCTTTCCCTTATCGTGACATCACTGGCAGACAGGGGCGGATCTTTGTATGGACTGGGGAGGGCCACGGCTCGCCCTAAAATTTCATATGAGATTACTATAATACCCCTATGTTAAAACGAACTATTGCATATATATTATGTTTGCGCAAATATTTACAAAGAGATGTCCTAGCGTAGTGGTTGAGTTTAGAAGCATGCGCTGACTTATCCTAGGTTCAACTCCCATCTTGGGTAATTTTTGTTATTTTTTCCCAAAACGATAACGAATAATATACTTCTTAAAATTTGGTGAAGAAGGGATTCGATCCTTGAACCTCTAAAATATGAATGCAAAAGTTTGCCACGATTAATACCATGACTTCTTATAAATGTTTCAAAAACAGGTATATATCTCAAGTAGAATTAATCAACTTAAATTAAAATTATCTTTTTACAAAACAACTTTGAGCCTCTACGTGAAATTAAAATTGCTTCTTTAGTCATTTGATTAAGCTTCACCACTGTTATTACCCATACTTTACTCTCACGCTCCTCGTTCTTCATGGTTCTCCGTCTCTACCTCGTCGTTCCTCCATGCCTCTTTCATTGGCGGCCCTCCCTATGTTTTTGGTCAAGATCCGCCACTGCTGGCAGATAGGTGAAGAAAGGAGGTCTCTACGGTGAAGCATAGAGGCAGTGGGAAGGGAGTTATGACATGCAGTCCACAACAACAACTTGATTTTTTCCAGCACCGATATCTTCCAAACCCACGACTAAGAAGGATTAGCATTGTCATTGAGGATTGGATACTTCTCCTTGAGCAACTATCGATATCCAGCTTTGGTATCCAACAAAAAATTTGGTACCAAATTTAGCTCCTAAGAAATAATAATCCATCAAATAGTCATTGATAATTACTAATAAAAGATATCTTAACAGTGACAGATCCAAGATCACGACTCAGGGTGCAAAAAAAGTTTCATCATAAAAATTGTTGGTTCACAAGAATGTTTGAATTATTTTTTCAAATATTCTAACTTTTTTAATTGAAATTAAAAAATAATTTATTTAACTCCAATCTTATCTAAGAGTAAATCATAAATTTGGTTTCTATACTTACACCTTATATTTCCTATTTAATCTATAAAATATATGAAAATGCCAAGTAGTTCGTACAGATTGTGACATCAATCAAATTGATTTCTAGAACTTTCTAAAATTTTATAATTAATCCCTTACGAAGGCAGATGGGAAAAATTTCTTAAAATCTGGAGGTTAATTTGACGGATTCCGGAAACTTTAAGGCCTAATTGCTATTTTATATAGTGTATGGATCAAAGAGAGGGGGTGTAGTTCAAGAACTAAATTTCGCGTTCACTCTTTATTTAATTGTCAAAGATGAAAGGAATTAGAGATCTAAGTGCAAAGTTTAAAATTCATAGGAATCAAAGTAAAATTATATAAGGAGTTAACTAACAAATTTTATTATTCAGGAGTTTTAAAGATTTAGGGCTTGTTTGTTACAGATTAAAAAAATAAATGATTTTGTTGTTAAATAATTTAGATATTTGTTTTTAGATATTTTTAACAAAAATGAGAAGTTGTTTTGTGGTTGCGTAACATATTAAAAATCACTTATTTTCAAAAAAAAAATCATTTTTAAAAAACTGATTCTTATGAAAAGGTACTCAAAATAGCTTCTCATATGAAGCAGTTTTTCGATTATTTTAAGTTTTTCATTTTTTTTAAGAATCTGCAACAAACGGACAACATTATGTTATAAGTGATTATTTTTAAAGAAATGAGTTTTTTTTTGACAAAAAAAATGAGGTTTTTAAAAATAAGCCGTAACAAACGTGCTATTAATGACAGACTCAAATGCTCCAAAAATATTAACTAAAATGGCTCCTTTTAAATGTGCATGGCTCATCTTTACAAAGAAGCAAACTATCGGACACGTCAGATACTTAACTCTAGAGATGAATGTTCCAATTTGAATGGATATTGTCGAGACTCAAGACTAGTTGACATATTATTTTATGAAATAATTTTTTTTAAAGAAAGATGTTTCCTTTTTTTAAGAGGAAAAAAATAGTAATTTTAGTAGAATGAAGAGCCAATATTTATCAAAATAAATTAGATTTCTTACAATATGGATTTTTTTTAACAATTATAACGAAAAAGTGACGTCTTTTAAGGAGAGAGATCAAGTAATTTATTCACCATTTTATATCAGACAAATTAATTGTATGATATATAATTTAAAATGCTATTAGTGGTTTTTTTTTGACAAAAAAGAATTTAAATGGAAATAAAATCCTAAAATTAAAGGTAGTTAATTAATTTTCACTTTAGAAAATAAAAAATGTAATAACAAATGAATAACAGTTTACTTTACCTTGGTAGTTTGGTGCTTTTACCCACCCGATCTACGTCCTGGAAGACAAAGAAGAGCACTGATCTTATGCGTTTAAAGAGCATTCTAATTCTTCTTCTTCTTCCTCACCTTCTTCTCTCGTACCAGCGGGTCATATTTTAAACTCGATTGGTGCATTCGCAGAAACCGAGATCTCATAGATTCAGCTACTCTTCTACGGTGATGGCTCAGCCGCTCGTGAAGAAGGACGATGACCGCGACGATGAAGGTTGCATTTCTTTTCTTTTCCTTTTTCGTAATTCGATCCACTTTCTATCATATTCGCGCTTAGCATTTTCGTTTATATTGGTTGCCACTGTTGAATCAATCCGTTTCGGTTCCAGATCCATGTTCCATTTCCAATTCCCAATGCAGTAGTAGGGCTTGCTTAGTTGCATCATTATCCTCTGATTGAATTTTGCGTTGTTCATCAATGATTTCCTTTCTTTTCTCTCATGTGAATTGATTTTGAATTTTTGATTCCTTATCGTTATTGCCGGATGATTCTCAATGCAGATCATTGAATGTATTCCCACTGATGAGTTGAGAGTGTAGATCTTTTAGCTCTTCGATACATTTTTCTTTTCTATTCATTTTCTAGGGTCTGAGTCAGGCTGGTTTATCCTGATGAGTCCTATTCACCACATGATTCACATTGACATAATTGCGCACAAATTGTAAATGTATGTAATTGTGATTGTGATTGTGATTTTGGTTGTTGAACAGTCGATTACTCTCCTTTCTTGGGAATTGAAAAGGGAGCTGTTCTTCAGGAGGCCAGGGTTTTTAATGATCCACAACTAGACGCTAGGAGATGTTCACAGGTTTTTATCATGAACTTAAGGGATTTGTATGTTTTCATCTCGTTTCTATGAAATATTCATCCGTTGAATTTTAATGTGTATATTGTCAACTCATTTCCAGGTTATTACAAAGCTCCTATACCTACTGAATCAGGGGGAGTCATTTACAAAGGTTTTGAGGATAGCCATCACCATGCTTATTTGTAGTTTTGACATTGTGGAATTACATTAGAGTCACTATTAATCTTTTTTTATTTTGTTAGACCGAAGCCACAGAAGTTTTCTTTGCCGTGACTAAGCTTTTCCAGTCTAGAGACATGGGATTAAGGAGAATGGTCTACCTGATGATAAAAGAAATCTCTCCCTCTGCCGACGAGGTTAATGTTCTTGTTATGCAAAATTTATTTTTACTTTAGAATCTTTTGTATGGTCCGTGATATGTATGTTATAAACTCAGATAATGACTGTCTATTTCTTTAATATTCTAATAGGTTATTATTGTTACAAGCTCGCTCATGAAGGACATGAATAGCAAAATTGATATGTATAGGGCAAATGCCATTCGTGTGCTTTGTCGTATTACAGATGGAACCCTCCTTGCCCAAATTGAGCGGTATTTGAAACAAGCGATCGTAGATAAGAATCCAGTTGTTGCAAGTGCTGCCTTAGTTAGTGGCTTTCATCTACTCCAGGTAATACTAATCTCTATTTGTAATTCAATGTATTTGCACATTCCATCTATGTTACATGCTGATATTGTGCCCCCTCGTTTGTTACAGACGAATCCAGAAATTGTAAAAAGGTGGAGCAATGAGGTTCAGGAAGCTGTTCAATCCAGAGCAGCTCTCGTACAGTTTCATGCGCTGGCTTTGCTACAGCAGGTACTGTACAAGAATGGTTTGGTTATGTTGTCATCCTAAATCATTCAGTGAACTAGAGTTTACTTGCTGACTTCTATCTTTGTATTGCAACTCCACTTTCGTGAATGGTCACTAAACTTCTTGGCTTATCACAGCTAAATATCATGAATGATGAATGCTCAGCATGGGCCAGTCTTTCATTCTATTATTACAAATTCTGCCATTTAAGCACACTTCTTTCAGAGAGGTGCTGAACTTCTGTCCGAGCTTATTTGGATTCTAAATTTGAGTAAAATAAGAGAGCACAATACTTCTTGAAATTGACCCGCAGAAGTTGTTAATTGTTTGTTTGGTTTCTGGTCCATATATGGTATCATGCTGTGTATTATGGTTAAACTTTTATGATACTCATAATTATATTCTTATTTCAAACACCGGCAGCAATTTACAAGTGGTTGTTTCTTATAGCATGGTGAAAAGTTTTCAAGAGAGAGTTTATATTTGTAATTCTGTATTTTGGTTGAAGCTGGCAAAGTTTGTATCTGTTACCTGCATTGATTGTCATCAATGTAACGTTTGGCATCTTCAGGATCTTTACATGTCTGATGTAATTATCTTGTGGAATTCTAGTTTGATCTAAAAAATTATGTTAATTAATTTCTATTCCTTAAAGCCCTCCTATAAATATTTTACTGCACATCATATTAAATTTGCCTTCTCAGAAGCCTATTTTTCTTATTACACCAAACACAAGTATAATTTCTAAAGAGAGTTTGTGTTATTTGGTGATTTTAACTCTGCAGATACGACAGAATGACCGGCTAGCTGTTAGCAAGCTGGTTACCAGCTTGACAAGGGGAACTGTTCGCTCACCTTTAGCTCAGTGCCTTTTGATTCGTTACACAAGTCAGGTGCGTTTTACTTTCATGCAAACTTTGTTACTGGGAATGGGATGATATGTCTTTGCTTACTCTTTGTTTTCCATCACTTCTGTAGGTTATCCGTGAGTCAGGCAATAGCACACAGTCAGGGGACCGCCCCTTCTATGATTATCTTGAGAGTTGCCTTCGTCACAAGTCAGAGATGGTAATTTTTGAAGCTGCCAGGGCAATTACAGAGCTCAATGGTGTAACAAGCCGAGAATTAACTCCAGCAATTACTGTTCTTCAGCTATTCTTAAGTTCTTCTAAACCAGTTCTAAGATTTGCTGCTGTCCGCACATTGAACAAGGTAAGCCTTCTTTAATTACTTCAATTTTAGCAGAAGTATTTTTTGCATTCAAAAATTTGAAAAAGATATCTTTGGCATGTCTCCCAAGCCTTCCTCCCCACAGAATGAGTCTTTTGTTTTTCCTTCTATGATTTGAATGTGATGGTAGAAAATCAAGATTTTTCAGGGTTTCTAAATATTTTCATAAGATTTGTCTAGGTCAAACTTGGGCCCTAGTATTTTAATTTTGACTGAGGCTTTAAAACTTTGCAGGTGGCAATGACACATCCAACGTCAGTCACTAACTGCAACATTGATATGGAAAGTTTAATCTCTGACCAGAACAGAAGCATCGCCACACTTGCTATTACTACACTTTTGAAGACAGGAAATGAATCAAGTGTGGATCGTCTTATGAAACAGATTACAAATTTCATGTCTGATATTGCTGATGAGTTCAAAATTGTTGTTGTTGAAGCAATAAGATCACTGTGCATGAAGTTCCCATTGAAATATCGATCTCTGTATGTGTGTTTTACTATAGTTTCTCCTCTCCCCAAGTTATATTTTTTCCCTAAATGAGTGGTCTAATTTTTTTGTTTGTGTTCTGCACTATTTTCAGGATGAACTTCCTGAGTAACATTCTTAGGGAAGAAGGTGGTTTTGATTACAAAAAGGCAATTGTCGATTCAATTGTGATTCTCATTAGAGATATCCCTGATGCAAAGGAAGCTGGATTGCTTCATCTCTGTGAGTTCATTGAAGATTGTGAGTTCACTTATTTGTCCACACAGGTATTTCTTTTGGTTTGTTCGTCAGGATTTACAGTTTGTGATTTTCCTTCTGGAATACTACTTATTGTTAACCAATTTGTTCCCCTCAAACTATAGATACTACACTTCCTGGGAATTGAAGGGCCAAAAACGTCAGACCCAAGCAAATATATCCGTTTCATATATAATAGAGTGCATCTTGAGAATGCAACAGTTAGGGCCAGTGCTGTGAGCACACTAGCAAAATTTGGTGCTGCAGTTGATGCATTACAGGTGTTACTTGCTTTTGTTTATTATTTTTTGTGGTGATTTTCTCTAAAAAAGTTATAATATTTTTTGGGGATATTTGGTGCTAACGTAACTTAAAATCTCACTCTTCACTCTTTCAGCCCCGCATATTTGTTCTGCTAAGGCGATGTCTTTTTGACAGTGATGATGAGGTGAATTTCTTTGTCTTGGGAACTTTGTGTGAATTTTGCGGGGTCATGCATAGGATTTGTTGCTTATTACTGGTTGTGTAAAGTTGTAATTTTGAGTTTTTATAAATCTTTCTATATTGTATACTAGTGCATGTTAGTCTACAAAACTATTATTAAATATTTGAAATTTCGAAACTATGGAAGTATGGATGACATTTCCTTCCTCACCCTCTCTCAAAAGAAAAGGATTGTCTATTTCTGGATGTTTGTAAATTTTTTAACTGCTTTAATTTAGATTTGGTATTTTGATTTCTTTGCAGGTTCGTGATAGGGCAACCCTTTATCTAAGCACACTTGGAGGTGATGGTTCTGTTGTTGAAACTGATAAAGATGTAAAGGACTTCCTGTTTGGATCATTTGATATCCCACTTGTCAATCTGGAGACTAGTTTGAAAAATTATGTAAGTCCTTGGTATTTTTCTTGCATTACTTCAGTACATCATCTCATGTGTTTGATATGAATACAGGAACCTTCAGAAGAGGCTTTTGACATTAACTCAGTGCCTAAGGAGGTCAAATCTCAGCCACTTGCAGAGAAGAAAGCCCCTGGGAAAAAGCCAACTGGTTTGGGTGCTCCCCCAACTGGTCCCCCATCAACTGTAGATGCCTATGAGAGGATTTTTTCGTCCATTCCAGAGTTTGCTAACTTTGGCAAGCTTTTTAAGGTTCAAACACTTGATTCTTCTTTCATGATTCTACATTTTGTTTCTATTTCTATGACTAATGACTAATGCGATATGTATATTCTGATGTTGAATCTCTTACCAGTCCTCAGCACCTGTGGAGCTCACTGAAGCTGAGACAGAATATGCAGTTAATGTTGTTAAACACATTTTTGATAGGCATGTCGTGTTCCAGTACAACTGCACAAACACAATACCAGAGCAATTATTAGAAGATGTAATGACTAACATAGATACTTCAAATTCCATGAAACAATCCAACTTCGGGTCTTGTTTGTAATTCTTTCTCCCGATACAGGTTACCGTAATTGTGGATTCTTCAGAAGCAGATGAGTTCTCAGAGGTGTTCTCCAAGCCTCTCAAGTCTCTTCCTTATGATTCACCTGGACAAATTTTTGTGGCATTTGAGAAGCCTGAGGGTGTGCAGACACTTGGAAAATTTTCTAACACTCTGAAATTTATTGTTAAAGAGGTACTTGTCCAGTTTATTTTCATGATGCTGTATTTATTTGTTTTTATTTGATCCAGACCCAATATGTATCATGATTGCGCATTCATTTCTAGCATGAAACTTGTTTTTATTTCTTACATCTAGGGAATTTGTACAAAGCAGCCTATAATATTTATTTAGAAAACCTCTGCATAAATTGGATCTTCTTCAGGTTGATCCAACCACCGGTGAGACTGATGATGATGGTGTTGAAGATGAATACCAGCTGGAGGATCTGGAGGTTGTTGCAGCAGATTACGTGTTGAAAGTCGGGGTATCTAATTTCAGGAATGCATGGGAAAGCATGGACCCTGATTGCGAGCGAGTGGATGAATATGGTCTGGGTCCAAGGGAGAGCTTGGCTGAAGCTGTTAATACTGTCATCAACCTTCTTGGCTTGCAGCCCTGTGAGGTAAGCCAATGATGTTATCTGCTGCTTTGATAACTGTTTTGTTGTGACCATTTTATTTTACATTTATATATGTGTTTAGGTAAAAAGGTTGCATGAAATTTTGAATCCATGATTTCGTTGGTTGCCCAATGTTGTCACCACTAGCACTTATTTTATTGAACTGATCCTACAATTTTTACTGTAACATAATGTTACTATAGACCAAGATAATGTTACTTAGTATCAATTTAGTATTTACAGAATTGTTTTCTATGTAGGAGTAGGAGCATAAACCAAAAGTGGGTTTTGTTATACATAATAGGTTGGAAATTAATAATATGATGCAAATGCATTTGGTATAAAGATTCTTAACAAAAAAAGGGCGGAAAGGAGGGGAAATAACTGTTATACCTTGGTAATTGAAAATATTTTAAAATTCAAAGTTCTATACCAGTGTAATACCTAGAGCCTTTAACAGCTATGTGTATTGCTCATTCCCGTTATAATACCAGAAGGAACAAGAAAATTGAATGATACAGTAACTTGTGAATTAAAATTGTCCCCTTCTGTTCATAACTACAGGTGTTTAAGGTTAGTTCATGTAGATTAAGATATATTCAAGTAGGATAAAATATTATTATGTCTGAACTAAAATATTTTTATTTAATTCCTTTTAATAATCCATATAGGAACCTCTTGAAAATCAAATGTCGTCAATCTACTTATAATCTTGATTTTATTTGAAATAATTATTCATTTAATTGTTAAATATTTAAGTTATATCCAAAATAAAATAATAAGACATTTCCCAAGATATCAGTAGCTTTGAAACAAAAAGAAAAGGTTAAAACATCAATAGTTTGGGAACAATAAGCTTAGCCTTCCTGCGAATGTAAATTGAACACTCCTTTTGTGTTCATTATTAGTTGTTTGTATGCAAGTTTTGATATTTCTAACGTAGGCGCAAACATAATTCTTAAACACATAGATTAACAATGCTCTCGGCCATTAAGTTGAACTTTATGGAGTTGCCAAGTCCCAGCCACAAGATGGTCCATGCATCCTAAAATATAACAGATTCCTAGGTGCTTCTCTTACTCCATGGTGTTAGGGTCAAGCCAGGCACAAGATGATTTCAGACATTACATGATCTGGACACTTGACTTGTAAATTCACTTTGGAGTAAGATATTTCTCACGCTCTATGAGCAACTGAGAAATTCTCAAATCAGAAGAGTGTGGTATCTTCTGTTGGTGTCTGCTTACCAGTTTTTGACTGTTATCTTCAGGAAGCTGATATCTTATTTTTATTTGTTGGTTTTGCAGGGCACAGAGGCCGTTCCACCCAATTCAAGATCACACACGTGTTTATTGTCGGGTGTATTCATAGGGAATGTAAAGATGCTTGTGCGCTTGTCTTTTGGACTCGACGGTCCAAAAGATGTTGCAATGAAACTGGCTGTCAGATCCGAGGATGAAAGTGTCAGCGATGCCATTCATGAGATTGTAGCAAGTGGATAATTCATTAAGTATAGAAATTTTGATTCAATTCGGCCCCTCTTTTTGTTAATGAGATTGGAGTTAAGCAGGCACATAGATAGATGTGTGTAAAGAATTACAAAGTTACGCATTTGGGCTCAGTACGCATTTGTTTGTCCCTCACTGCATTCTTGTTAGACTAGCAACAATGTCAGAAGTATAGTGTCCGGCCCGTTGGACTATACTTCATTATTCCATGTAGTGTAATATGAATTTTGAGGATTTGCCTTGACCATTGTTTGTGTCCTCAATGAATTGGATATTTGTTGAACAATTGTTTATTCTAAAAGATAAGTCTCCTAGTCGAGGCTCTTAAAATTTACGCTTTTCAGTATATCTCGGTGAGGACACCTTTGTATGAATGCATCACATACTAAAAATCTTTAAAACATGAAGGATACGCTTTATTTGTAATAGAAATAAGGGGCTGGACAAGCAGTTGTGCAAAATAGGGGATGAGGGACAATACAAAAGCTTAATTTTTTGCCTCTCACCATAGAACAAAAATTGGTCTCAATAGCAATCTCAATTTTTTTTTTTTATAATGAAAACACCCAATTTTACTTCTCATTAAATGTGTAAACTGTTCTAAATTATTATAACTTTTTATTCACAACCTACTCCTCTCCTATACAATATGCCTTACCTTTTCCCTATTGCTAAGTTTATTACCACTCATCTTGTTTATTTCGGCATAAAAATAGAGTTTTTAGAAGAATCAAGGAATTTGGTCAAAAAAAAAAGAAGCAAAAAATGCGACGATGCAGTGGGTGCAAGGAAGAAGACCATTGAGGGTCGAATTTTGGAAAACCTATCAGTTCACTTTAGTCATTCAAATTGACAATTTTTTGACTGACTGGCATGGCGGTGGACAGCGACGCATCACGAATTATCATGTTATGTCACTAGTGGTAACCAAGTTAACTGAATGAGTTTAACCGAAAGACTTAATTGAATAACGTTTTGAAATATCCTACTAATGTGAATATTCTTCCGCAAGGGTTAAATTGGTTGTTTTCTCTACATTCAATGACCATTTTATGAAACAAAACTGACTGATTTTTTTTTCTTTTTATATTCTGTTTAGGTAATGTCATATGTATAAACAACACATAAGGACAAAATCTATCATTAGGTTTGAGGCAGTCATGGACATTAGGTTTTTTCCTTTTGTAATTCAACAACATTAGCTAACTCACTTTCAATTGTATACCAAAAAAAAACTCACTTTCAATTTCTGCCACTCTTCCATTCCTCACCGCACGGTTTGATTTAGAAGTAGGTCTGAATGTTGTAAAATATTCAAATAGCTCATAGTTAAATTGAGAAGTAAATAGTCCTTTGTTTTGGTTTGAAGGTTAAATTGAGAAGTAAATAGTCCTTTGTTTTGGTTTGAAGGTATATGTATAAAACAATCCCTCGATCACACACAGAACCAATGAGCATGGGGATAAACAAACGCTGCATTAATTCCATTGCTAAAGATTATATAAACATTGCTTTCCAATTTTTCTCCACATTCTATATCACAAGCATCACTACTGGATTGTGAGGAACCGCAATTACAAGGAGTGGCACTGACAGAGGAGAACAAAGCACTTGTCTTTGCCCCATTAATGACTCAAATCACCTTCCTATGCCCTCCAAATGCCCATATCTGCAAGATGCAAGAAAAAATGTCAAACTAATTAATATTACCAAGAGATCGATGGCACTCAGAGAATACCACATTCATGAACTTAAGTGGCGACATCGACATACATTAGCCGATTAGCATATCTGGATACATTTGATTGTTGATACAAACATGCACTGGTTATTGATGCTGGTAACTTGGTAAAACATTTCTAGTATAAGCAAGGGGGTGATTGCTTACCAAAGAATTTACCACTGCCTTAGAATAAGTCCCAGACCCCGGTATTAAACCCAGAAGTTTCTTTTATGCAAGTAAGGTCCTTAACAATCCTAAAGGAACCATATTTTGGAGTTCGACTCAGTACATTGTTAAATCTCTATAAGCCCAGCTGCTATCCGTCTCTTTTCGGCATAATTCCTATTTAATTTTAAAAAATTTACCCTAGAGAAAAAGAAAGTTTATAAACCAACAAAACAAAAAGCCTGCAGCTCAATTACTGTCTGAAAATATTTTGTTTTCATTTTCTAAAACTTCTATTCGTTTTGAATTGCTAATAAGAAGATGGAAAACTCTTGTAGTGAACAACCGTGTTAGAGAGAAGATGAGAGCCTAACTAGAAAGAATATCTTTTTTGGAAAAAATGAAAACAACATTTTGGCTATTTTCAAAATTTCTGAATATAATGAATTTGTTACGAGTGATGTTTCTTAGTTTGAATGAAAACAGGAAACTAAGGGTATGTTTGGGAGGGGAGGGCTTTGTCTATATTTTAATATCTATTTGAGATTTTAAAAAATTGAAAGAATAACATGATAGATAATGATAAAACATCGTTAATCACACTTCATTTTTGTTTAGAAACATTTTATGACTTCCTCAATTTAGAATTGAGCAAACCCTCCCCTCCCCTCCTAAACCCTCAATCCAAACATACCCTAAGAGAAAGAGAAGACGTGAAGGGACCCTAGTCTTCAATAGGAAAGAAAATGAAGAGTATCAGGCCATAATGTATGCATGCTCACCTTTAAATTTGTGTCCCAACTTCCTGTACACAAAGCACTTCCATCAGCCGACATGCCTAAACAGCTGATCCTGCCTTCATGAGAATTTTGTAAAGATCCCAGATTCAAGACCACCTACAATAAAATGACGAAGCAAGAATAGTTAGTCTACTGAGAAAAGTTGCATCAGACACAAGTGCATGAGCAATAACAAATAAATGGCATGAGAAAGCGGTATCAGAAAAGATCATGATATTGATACCACTAGATGTTGTAAGTTATAACACCAAAGTAAATTTAATTTTTTGTCGGTTGTTTTCTTCAAAAAATATGGCAACTCTGCCAAATCTGAGACTTCAGATACTGCCAATCTGCACAAATCATTTTAGTCTGATATGGAACACCCGCACTTACGTGAATTTGAATTTACACTGAAGATAAAGAATTTTAAAGCAGCATATGTTCCATCAAAAAGCTAAGTTTGCTTTAACTATGGTATGGGGCTATAATAAGGAAAAAAACACCCCACTGTAGTTTTAGGTTCTGCTAAAGCACCAATTATCTTTGCCAATAGAGTGTCCCAAACATAGTATTTAACTATGGCACAAGGCTATGAGCAGAAAGAAAACACCCTAGTGTTGTTTTACATTACACTAAAGCACCAATTACCTTTGCCAATAGAGTGTCCCAAACATAGCAATCACCATTTGTATATCCAGCAAAAAGAAGTCTTCCGGATATGGAGAATGCAATGGAGGTCACATGTGCAACTTCGTTGTCACTGTGTTGCTGATCATATACTTGAAGTTGGTGCCCAGTCCTGATATCAAACAATCTGCAAGTTCCATCATCTGAGCCAGTGCCAAATCTATTTCCATCGGGAAAGAATTTGACAGTATTAACATCTCCCTCGTGCCCATGAAACGTCCGCACTGCTCGACTTGCCACGCGGGTGTCCCACAATCTGGCAGTCGCATCGCACGAACCAGATACAAACATTTTGGGGTTGGATCCATTAATAGAAATGCTGGGAGAGGGCAAAGGAAAAAATATATTTTAGAAAACAGTTACTACCAAACAATTATACTCAACTGACTTCCATCTTGTGTTCTAGATCTCACTACTATCAAAACAACTTTAACTACACGCATCCAACCGATATTACACTCTAAACATGACACAATATTTTTTGGCAATGGTGAGGGAGGTGGGGGTATTCTAAATAATAGGAAGATGGTACAGTTTTAACATTTAGCCAGTATGTAGGAAACAGATTGATTGGCATAATCTTATCAATTGTCATTGTGTGTGCAGATTGTCGGAAACAGATTGATTGGCATTTATTCAGTTCTTTGCATTTTAGATCTCAAGTTGCTAATCAGTTGCATATAGTTGTTTAAGAAATGAAAAACAAGTAGTACTGGCTCACTCAAATTAAGTCAGTAATCTCTCAACATACCTAAGTACATCTGCAGTATGTCCAGACTGAAATTCACCTCCGAAAACAGATGTTCTAAGACCGGTAGTAATATCCCATAAAACACATGTTTGATCACCAGAACCAGTAATTAAATGAGTGTCTTCACCTGGAACATACTGACAAGAGGAAACATATCCTTTATGTCCACTAAGCATCCGAGAAACATTTAAATTCCCATCCCTATCAGTGGGGGAGTTAAGATTAAAAATAGAGCAAACACTGTCAAGACCACCACATGCAACAGATTGACCAGTTGGTGAGAAAGCACATGTCATGACCCATGCACAAGGAAGCTTTATGGCATGAGTTTTCTGGCTTGTTAGAGCATTCCATACTATTAATCGGCCATCTTGAGAGGCACTAACAATTCTATTCTTTTCTGAAGTCCAATCCAACGAATACACCTGCAAAATTTTAATAAATACAAAGTTAATATGAGTTGTCAATAAAAGACAATAGCATCATGCACACACCTAGCTCACTACCAACTGAAAAGTTATAATCTCTCCTTGCTATCAAATAAGTGATAAAAATAAAAGAAATAAATGACTGTTGCTCAGATTTGATGAACACAAAAATTAAAATTCATAAATTTTTAACATTCTGACTATTTTACCACCCTTAACAATTGCATTCTAGTTACCAAGTTGGACAGCTGTGTCTTATGGGTTTTTCTAACATTTGTCAACAAGGCACACATGTTTTGTGTGCACAAAAAAAGGTGTACGAAGATCAGTACCATAGTTGTGCACACCTCAATGGCTGCTCACAGTCACAGATGGCAAGCATGCCTTTTGCCACCATTAACTATTACGCTTTCCCGTAGTTCCAACAAAACTTGTTTGACAAAATTTACTGAAAGGGTGAGATATAATAACAACCAACATCCAATACACCAGTTCAATTTTCTTTTATTTATGAAATTGTACATCAGTTAAGTTATAGCAACAAAGATCTAAGTAAAGGTTTTGGTTATAAATTAGTAGTACTTCCCCCTTACATTAATTACAACAATCTTGTAAGGGGTATGTTTCCTTAATTAATCCCTCACCAGTTCCATTTTCAATTTGTAATGCCGTGCATAGCATAAGTCTCTATTTAAAGATAATTTTTAATTTTCAAACAATACAAAAGCTTGATAAGATTGGGAAAAAATTGATAATCTTAGAAAGTAAAAAAAAATTTGAATTGAATACCTTTCCAGTATGGCCTTGGAGCGTTCTACAGCAAAGGATATCAGTGGGTCCAAAAGTAACAGCAGTTCTACCTTGAGACTTCGCGTAGCCAGCAACTGCAAAAGAAGGGTTCCATAAGTAATTGAGATCTAAAGAGGAATTAATTAATTAATTAATTAGGAAATAAATTGAAGAAGAATTGCACTCACTATCTGTATCAAGCAAAGAAAGACGCCTTTGTTTCAAACGCTCCCGGAGATTGTTAACGGTCTCGGTGGCCGTTAAGTGACGCTCCTTCAGCTCCGTAACGGACATTTCTTAGGTGCAACTCCTCTCTTTCTATGCTTCTGAATTGAATTCAACGATGAAGAAGTACAAGAAGAAAGAAGACCTAATCTATAGGTTCCATTGTGTCAGATTTACAAATAGAAACGGTTACCTTACCGGAGAAAGGTAACAGAATTGTGGTGTGAAGAGAAGAGAAGAAATGTTGAATTGGTGTGTGTGAACTGTTATTATTAACTGACGCCGCCGGCCCCACTTTTTTTTTCTTTTTTTCCATCTGTCACTTCTGCTATTATATTATTGGACCCACCGCTGGTGTTTATGGGTTCATACTTTCTTTATAATCTCAATGAATGCCAATCTCCATTTTTCTACGCATCACTGCTTGAATGCTAAATATAGTAATTAATTAATAACGGATAAGATAATTACGTTCTCTTCTGTTCTTCACTAAAAATGTAGATGACGATAGTTGCTTCAAGGAGTAAATAAATATAGAATATGACATTAAAAAAATGTTCCGTTGCCGGGAATCGAACCCGGGTCTCCTGGGTGAAAGCCAGATATCCTAACCGCTGGACGACAACGGATTGTTGAACAAAGTTGGCATTGTATTTTATTAAACATAAAACTACCTTTCAGTATTTAATAATCAATTATCTTTATGATCGGGGTCGAGTGAGTAGGGGAGAGGGAAATCGTGCAGACGTATTTCAAGGAGGCAGTGGTAGATATGATAAAGCTTTTGAGGAACTAAATTAGTTGAACATCTTTCTTGAGATGACCCAATTTGATTCGCAAGGTGTGGAGAAACATATGAAAGCAATGGTCCCAAGAGGGGTGTTTTTCTATTTTTCTTTTTTTAAATTTGAAGAAGAGGGTCGCGTCAAAGTCACTAATAGAAAACCAAAGTTAAGATTGCTCGTCCATTTCTCTTCAACATTGCCGAGCAAAGAGGATGGGGAATAACAAAATGTGGATTAGTTCGTGGTAAGTGTTTGGTATTACTAATTTATAATATTTTTTAGACAATATTTAAAGTACCATTTGAACTTAATTATAGTTTATAGTGTTCTAGAAATTGTCATTTTCACTCTTATTAGTTTAATTAAATTCATCATTTATCTTTCATTAACTAATTTTTTAAGTATTAATTCAAATGTCGTTCCACTAATTTTAACAAAAAGTTTAAATTATATTTTTATCCTATTATCAAGATTAATTTCTACACAACATTTCATCGATGGGTAGTCTCCAATTTAGTAACTGTGGGGAGCAAACATTAATGAAAATTTTCAACAAAATGACTAAATTGAGACTGCATTAGTTCTTAGGAGAGTAAAAAAGATGAAGGAAGGATAACCTTGGATTGGATTGCCACCCAAAAAGTGGATATTTTACACACAAACCAGAATTGGAATATGCCTTTACAATTCAAGCCATATGTAAAATTAAGGCAAAATACCACCCGGGGTCCCTTAACTTATTTTCCGTTTTCATTTAGGTCCCTTAAGTTTGAAAGTTAACGTTCAAGTCCCTTAAGTTGTTAAAACGTTGCACCGTTTTCCTATTTAACGTTTTAACACTAACACCGTTAAACAGTCTCTTGTTTGACTATTTGACCGTTGAGTTGGCATGTTAGACCAGTGATGTGTATGTCCTAGTCATCACTTCATATTTTTATTTTATTTTTATTAAAAAAATAAGACCGAATAAAACAACTCAGAAACGAAACAACACGGGTGTTCTTCCTCATCCCCTTTCTTCCTCTTCCTCTTCCCCATTTTAGGTTGAAAATCTGCCAATCTACAAACCTGAAACTTGCGATTTGTATTCATTTCCCCTAAATATGGAAAAAAAATCCCCAATCCTCTCTTTGAACAATTAGAAGAAGAATTGCAGTGAAATAAAAAAATGAGCTCCTGTCTTTAATGGTAATGAGTGTTGGTGGGCGTATCCATATTGTTACCGTCTTTCGTTTTCAATAAGATTCACATCAACATTTTCAAGTGATATATATATATATATATATATATATATATATATATATATATATATATATATATAAACAGCACCACACTAAGTACGTGCAAAAAAAACCAAAAGTTTGTGTGTGATTTGATAATCCCCCCACTCTTATTCTCTGGTTCATAGTTTTCTTGAGTTTTTCAAGATCCAGATCCAAAGCTAGATTCAACGCATACGGAAATGGAGAGACTATCAAAAGATTTTGGAAAAACATGAGATTTATTGGATGAAGCTTGGGGAAGAATAAATTTGAATTTTTTAATTTATATTAATAAAAAATAATAAATCAGTAAAACGTGGCGTGCCAAGTCAGCACACTAACAGACAATAAGACATTGCTTAACGGAGTTAAAGACAAAACGTTAACTGGGAAAACGGTGCAACGTTTTAACAACTTAAGGGACCTGAACGTTAACTTTCAAACTTAAGGGACCTAAACGAAAACAGAAAATAAGTTAAGGGACCTCGGATGGTACTTTGCCTAAAATTAAATTAAAATGCTATAAATAAAAGAGGGCTAATAATGAACCCTCGTTCATTAATTAAATTAATACACTTTTATCCACAATTTATTAACTGGTTCCAAGCTGAGTCATCTGCTTTTCAGGTACTCCCACCAGTGTAAACACAAGCATTGTAACCTACGAACAGGAAGAAAATCAAGTGAGACAACCCGACAGAATACATATAATGTAGTATGACAGGAATCTGTAAATTGTAACCTCTTTACTTGCACGTCACTCATACATAGGTCGCAAACCAGAACAAAAGGCACAAATAGGAAAAGGTGTGAAGAGAAATTACTTGGATTTTGGGATGTTAGTGTAGCCGTGTGAGAGAAATCACAGTTCCATTGATTTCTGCCAAATGTTTGATAATAGAGATTCATTGCAAAGGCAGCATGGGAAGCTATAGTGTTGGGTTCAAAGCAAGCACCTCCTGGTTGTATTGGGCTACAATCTATGCCTTGACTACATGCATAGTCAACATTGGCCTGCAATTGATTATCAGAGACCCCTCCTTTCGGAACACACCATCCAGCTGGACTAACTGGCGTTGTTGGAGCCTGTGAGCTAGACTTGGCTAAGCCAACATCATATGACATGGTAAGATCAGTTTTGAACAAACCAAAGGCGCGTTCGGATCCCGCGCCTGGTTTCAAGTCCTCGTCGTAGAGTGCGAAAATGAAAGTGTTAGGAGACTTCCCAGGCATCAAAGGTGTACCAACCAATGATCTTAGGTGATTAATCAGGTTACCGTTATAGGCTTTGGCATTTTCAACACTTGGTCCTACTTCATTGTTGTCCCCGCTAGAGGGCCACCCTGTCTCAGCAACTACAATCTCAATGTCTAGAAATCCCATAGCACTCACAGCAGAATGCACGGCATCAACCTGATCCACACTCAAAACCAAAATTAGGGAAATAGATAATTAAGGAAAACACCATTGAGATTGTTAATTAGCATCACTATTTTGTGAACCTACCAATGACTTGAAAATTGAAAGAGAAATTCACGCTACTAATATACTAAAATCAGTTAATGTGCTAAAATCAAAAGGGGCAGGTGGACCACGACTAGGCCGTTAGGAAAATAAAGGTATACTATTCCTTGACATTGGAAACTTCATTTTTTTCTTCCTTTTTATTCCATGAGGTAAAAAAATGGTAAGGATCTACCTACCATATGGACCATTTTCCTTATCTATATGCCTAACAATTATTTGGACTTTGAAAGGACTTGTTTTGTAACTGTATTTTACATTATATCGGTGCCAGCCTGTCTTCAATCAGAGTCAATGTCTCATTATTACACGGTTAAAATAAACAGCATTCTCAGCTACAGAAGGATATGCAACTCTTATGTGGACAATTCAACAGTTCATCACAGAAAGTTTAAGTCATCTATTCTAAACTCAAATAAAAACATATAACTAGAAAGCAACACATGAAATGAATATTTTAGCATCAATCTTTAACAGAATCACAAGGCTAGAAAGTTCAAGAACATGGTTATTATTCTAGCCGCCTTCTGTGTCCTTTCAAAGAATTATTTGTTCAGCAGTCTCAAATAGTAGTATATCATCATCAAAACAATGACCGCAAAAAAGGAATATTGCTTTTTAGTGGCAACACAGCATGTGCATCTAATGTATGTGGAAACAAAAAAACAGAGAAACGTTGTCCATTCGACTCACACGTAAGCTTTTCGTTTTAAAATAAAACATTAATTAAAGAAAAAAAGAAAGAGGAACGCACACACTTACCTGAGCATCGAACATGTTGGTGTAAAGTTTTCCGTTACCCGAGTCGACCCGGCCCGAGTTGGGCTGAAAGAGACAGAATGCGAGCGTTTCGGGTCTCATGTCAGTCTGGTAAGCGAAAAACGGGTAAGGATTGATCGCGAAAGGCGATTTGTTATCCTTCAAAAATGATAGCAACTGGTACAGAGTGTTTTGTAACGCCGGGTTGAATAACCCGGACGACGGAGGATCGGACTGAGTCAACACGGCCATGGAGTGCACCGTGGAAACTTTAACCTTGCCACCGATGGAAGCCGAGCTGAGGGCACTTTGGACATTTCGAATTGCCGGCATTAGTTGCGAGACAAGGCCTTGGTCACCGGAGGTAAGCACCTCGTTGCCGATGGTGATGAGAGTGATGTTACTAGCTGGGTAGTATGGCAACACATTCGCATTAATCCACTGAGTGGCCGCGTTGGGATCGGAGGCCAGACTTGGAATGTCGCCGTTCGCTGCGCTGATGACTATTCCGATACCGGAATTGGCCAGGGCTTGGATGATCACAGGATCGGCGCCGTAGAGACGGACTTTTCCGATGGTGGTGGATTGGAGGAGCCTGATAGTGGCGTCCGGTGGTGGAAGGTTGTCGGCGAACGTGCCATAGTTTACTCCGACGAATGACTGCGAGTCTGCAAGAAAGAACACAAGAATTTAAAGAAAGTGAGGTTACAAAAAAGATTATTTGCATTTCCCCAAAAAAGATTCAAAGAAAGTAACACAACTTTTTAAAAAGATAAGAACTGATTAACTAATAATTAGAGCAATGTGTGGTAGTATTAGGAAAAAAGAGAAGGGAGGAAGGAAGTAACTAACCCGCAAAGCAGAGAGCGATGGCGAATAGAGAAAGGAAGAGAAGGAGTGAAGGTGTTGTCGGAGGAGCCATGGCTTTTAGAAGCAATCTGTTTGGAACACTCTCAAGTGAAGTGAGTAGAGGGAGGGTCTTATAAAGGTGGCTTGTGTGTGAAAGTGAACTGAAAACAAAATAAAAATAAAAATAATTTGTAACGGAACGTTAAGTAGACTTGGAGCGACAGTGATGAGAACAAGTACTACTCTGTAGCTTTGTCAAAAAAATAAAGCACTACTCTGTAGGATTATAACGGTAGATAGATAGATAGATACAGCATGGGTCAACTAGAGGTTGCAAACTAACGGAAGTTTTTTTCAAAAAAAAACTAGACAGTATCACATATCTTTTTTTATGAAAACAAGGGACTTAAAGCCCTGTCGACAAACTTCTCTTATCAATGATAACAAGACTTTTAAGAGAGGGAGGAACATTATCAAAAATATTTTAAAGTATTCTTCTAGCTTATTCTATCCTAAGTGGTCATGATGCTTTTAATTTCTTTGACTAATTGATCCAAAGGATGCAAGTCAGAAATATTGACCGCAAGCAACTCAATAGCCTCAGAGCTATTCGATTTCACCAAAAAGTTGTTATATCCTCGACCCTAAGCTATACACATCCCATTATAAATAGACCACAACTTCGCTTTCAGAGTTGACGAGCGATCTATCTTTTATGCGTGAAAGCAAACAGGAAGTCCTTCGACGCATTGCGAAAGAGACCACCACACCCAACAACATCCCCAGAGTTTGACACAGAGTCGTCACAGCTCAAGGAAAAAGTACTACTCGGCGAGGGGCTCCACAAATTCGTTTTCCTCAAATTCTCGCGATTGGTAGGCAATAGCACCTCAGACCGCTTCTTAATGAGGACGGTATCATCACTCAGCTCAATAAATTTCCAGCAGCTAGTTTGAGATGACCAACTTTCCAAGTTTGCTCCAACATAGCACCAAAGATGAGATGCCAATCGAGGTTTTCTTCAACACGCCGTCTCCACTCCAGATTCTTGAACAGCTATCGATGTCAACCAGTCTTAGCGAAGAAAGATTGACCAATGTGACATTTCAATGGAAACCAAACAGAGATTATTCTTTGGCAATCTCTAAAATAATGGAAAAGTGACTCTTCTACATTACCACACACTAGGAACAAGGGGAAACTCACCATCCTCCTTCTACATCTTTTACTATTGGTCATAAGAACTTCATGGATAGCTTTATATAGTAGCCCGTTAATTCTTTAAGGGCCCTCTCATCTCCAAATTCTAGCAAAAACTCTCAAGCGAGGGTGTGAAATCTGGTTCTGTAACGCCTTATAAGTAGAGGCCGAAGTGAACTGACCATCAAAATTTTCTCCCCAAGAGAAAGCATATTCCTTGGCAAGGACATTTGGGGGAGGAAGGGTTTTGATCAATGTTATCTGTGCACAGTATCCACCAACCTTGCCGATGACAAATCTACGCCGGAGAACCTAGCTGACGACGTGTATATCGGCTTTGTCAGTTCGTGTGGTACACCGTATAAAATTCAATCGTGTTTAGTGTATCAAGGTCTCGGATTCAAATATTGTGTGTCGAAAAACTCTGTTGTAAAAAAACACTATTTATTCGTATTTGTTTCGTGAAGATTGTGTTAAGGGCCAAATTACAATGCTCAATTCAAATTGGTTGATTAAAAAGGAATTCGTGTCCCTTCATGATTTTATTTTGGTAAATATGGTTTTTCTGATGTAACTATACAAATCACGTAGAGTCCCATTTCCTTACATAAAACTTCACCAATGGTTTCATTTTCACATGCAGCGTAAAGCTCGTCTCATAAAACAAATTGAATCATAAAACACGATCTAGTTTTACGGAATCATAGAACATGATCGAGGTTATTTTTATTGGCATGGCGAAGCCATGTAGATGATGAAGGCTTAGGTTGCCTGCAGTTGCAGTCTCCCATAGCCACTTAGTCTGGCGAATTACCGCTATTCATACAAGATTAGGCGGGTCATATTGTCAAATTGTCAAATTAGTTTTCTCTCTCTGCAATTACTTTTTGATAGTGGGGATTCCATGTCCTGGCATGAGAAAGTCATACATATGATATTGAGAACCTGGATTGTCTGCAGGTGCAATCTCACATGGTCACCCAGTTGGTTGAAATCACTGCCATTTTTACGAGATTGTACAGATGTAAATTTATCGAATCAATTTCAAGTTTTGGCCGTCAGATTATCACCAATGGCCAAGATCTTTCTACAATTACTTTTTGATAGAAGGGAATCCATTTTGGATGATCCATATATTCAATGTTCTCTCAACAAAGATGAGGGAATGCACGCCTAAAAAAGTAGGTACCCCCAACCCTTCAACAAGAAGTCTTCCCTTGATAAATATCAATAACGTTGCAGACATATTATCTCATGCAGACTGATAAAATTGATATATCGTGAGAGGTACATATTTACAAGGCTCGTTTCTTCAGAAGATAATGCAATAATATGTCAAGACCTAAACAAAAGTAACTACTAACTACACAGTATAAGATATGCACAATGGCTTCTGACTTTTTCATAACAAGTTGAATATCATGGTAGAACAATTAATTTGTAATCCAAGGCTGCCATGGGCATTACAGCCAATAATCATCTCCAGCTCGATTTATATACTGGCTCCATATGCCTGGTTGGATATGGGATCTTAATGGAAACTTCTGCTTGAGAGGGAACAGGGATCTTTCTCTCTGGTTGTTCGATGTTCCTATGAATGAGGAAACCAAGTCATTTAAGATGAAGTGAAGTTGTGCTATATAATCTTCCGGCTAAATATGTGTAGATAATATTATCAATTTTTTATAGCATTAATGATAAAACATCTCAACCATCAACATGGTGACTGGTGTAGTTAAGCATGTCGCATACTTTCTCTACTGAGCACAAATACGTACTTCAGGGCACAACTGTAAATCCTTAAGTTAGTTTTCCTTCGATTTTGTGTGGGTTAGGGGTCAGCCACAATCATGGCATTAAGGATGTGGCATTTAGTTTTAAATCTACGTAAATATATGCATGCATAACATATGTACTGTTTTATAAGTTGGAGAGGTTGAAACGTAGTGCTTACGGAACGAAAGGGGAAATCATCTGCCTCAAGCATATGAACAATTTGACCCATCTTAGGTCGCTTACTGGCATCCAAGTCTATACAACGAAGACAGAGCAGTAAAGCTCGCTTCAAAGATCTTGGAGAGGGCTGCGCCTGAGTCTCAATTAAAGGATCAACTAGTTCATCACCACGGCGACTTGCTACCATTCCCTTAAACCAATCAACCAAGTTCATCTGAAGAACATCAAACAAAAAGAGACATAAGAGTTATTAGAATTCATGGAATACTGCAAAGAAATCATGTATTCACCTCTCCAGGTGGTCTAGAATAATCAATGGGACTTCTTCCGGTAACTAGCTCCATAAGTAGAATCCCAAAACTATACACATCACTGCCCTCATTAAGCATTCCCGTGCTTGCATACTCAGGTGAAACATATCTGCAGAAAAGTTGTGTAGTGATAAATATCATTCAGCTCGATAATACTATAAATTATAATATTACCATAAAAACTAGTATACATTATAAAATACCACCGAGGCTTGTGATAGAAAGAACTAACCCAAATGTCCCCATTACACGTGTTGTCACGTAGCTTTTTCCAGAACCCAAGAGCTTGGCCAGTCCAAAGTCTGATACTTTGGCATTCCACTTCTTGTCCAAAAGAATGTTACTGGATTTTACGTCTCGGTGAACGACTTTGGGTTCTAAGCCTTCGTGCAAATAGGCTAGTCTGTTTTATATTGTAGAAATGTCAACTGTTACTCTAAAAAGTATAGATTTCATAACAATGGAGCATTAGACATGATACGATCAAATTAGCATAAGAAGTAGAAATGAACACAATCAGATAATTCTCAAGTAATATGAGATGAATTACTTGAATAGGAGTGGAAATAAGCACAGAATTAGTGTGATTCGGTGCTAGTACAATGTAATAGTGAAAATTAAAAGGGCAACAATGGCTCTTCGAGAGGCCAATCTCTCCTAGGGGAATTTCTTCCACTTACAAAAATATCTGAATGAATCTAACTAACCCCCACGCCCTCTATTTGATTCCTGCTGATTCTCTCTCATCACACCAAGCAGCACCTGCCACGTCAGCCTGCTGGTGCACCCACGACTATTCACAATCATTAGTTAGTTATGGGAGCTAGGCTCTCCTACAACATGACCCACCGTAATTCCCCTACACCCCTTTTTCTTTCTTACATAAAATTTACCATTTTTAAACTTATCATGCTTATCAATACCCCCCCCCCCCCCCCCCCCCCCCCCCCCCCCTCTCAAGAGTCTCCTTGTCCTCAAGGAGGAGTTGAGGGAATTCTTCAGAAATTTTCACAGCAGACTCCCAAGAGTTTTCAAAATCAGGCAGTCCTTGCCACTTCACCAGCACCTCTGGTTCACCTTGGGTATTCTTCCTCATAGCCACTGCTGCTTCAGGGCTTGCCTCTAACATCCACTCTTCATTCAAACAGCTAGGCAAAGGCTGTGGTTGCAAGGGAGGCTTCACAGCTTTCTTTAAGAGTGAAGCATGAAACACTGGGTGAACTTTCGTGTCATCAGGAAGTTTTAATTTGTATGCTACTGCTCCAATCTTCTGTAGCACCTCATAAGGCCCATAATATCTGGGACTTAGCTTCTGGTTGACTCTCTTGGCCAAACTCCTCATTTTATATGGCTGTATCTTCACATAAACTAAGTCACTCACAGCATACTCAACCTCTCTCCTGTGTAAGTCAGCCTTTGCCTTCATCTTGTTCTGTGCTTGCACCAACTGAGCTTGTATCTCTTTAAGCATGTCATTCCTCTCTGCCAAGCTTCTGTCTACTTCTTCAACAGAAGTATGATGAACATCCCCCTTTAGGAGCACAGGTGGTTCCCTCCCATATAAAGCTTTGAAGGGAGTGGTGCTAATAGCTGAATGATAATTTGTATTATACCAATACTCTGCCCAATTCACCCATTTCATCCACTGCTTTGGCCTCCTTCCAGTCAAACACCTTAGATAGGTTTCCAAGCATCTATTCACCACCTCAGTCTGTCCATCTGTCTGTGGATGGTATGCACTGCTAAGTTTCAACTCAGTGCCTGCTGCCTTGAATACCTCTGATCAAAATGAACTCAGAAAAACTCTGTTTCTATCAGATACAATGGTTTGAGGAAAACCATGTAACTTCACCACCTCTTTGATGAAAATGTCAGCAACATCTTTAGCATTGTAAGGGTGACTAAGTGGTAGGAAGTGAGCATACTTAGTCAACCTATCCACTACCACAAGAATGGGGTCCTTCCCCATAGACTTAGGCAACCCTCCAATGAAATCCATAGATATGTCACTCCACACTTGCATAGGTACAGGCAGAGGTTGTAACAAACCCCCTGGCTTCAGTGTTTGGTATTTGTTTTGTTGACAGATTTCACAGGCAGTAATGTACTCTTTGATTCTCTTCTTCATTCCTTCCCAAAATACGAAATTTTCAGTCCTCTTGATGGTTTTAAACACTCTTGAATGACCACCAGTTGGTGAGTCATGAGTCTCTTGCAGTATCCAATGAATTCTGGGTGAATTCTTGGGCAAAACAATGCTGTCTTTGAAGTACAGCCTTCCCTTCTTTAATGAATAACCAGGATGACTTAAAGGATTCACCATTAAATCCTGCACAATGCTCTTCAACTTCTCATCTCCTTGAACTTCATCTTCCAATTCATCCCACATTTCACATTTAACTGTGGAGATGGCAGAGAATTGCATGAGTCTTGAGAGCCCATCAGCAGCACTATTCTCCCTGCCCGGTTTATATTTGATCTCAACGTCATAACCAAGCAACTTTGACAACCATTTCTGTTGATCCTCTCCTACTATCCTCTGCTCAGTCAAAAACTTAAGACTTTTTTGATCTGTATGGATCTTGAAATGCCTTCCTAACACGTAGGGTCTCCATTTTTGCACAGCAAATACAATAGCCATCAGCTCTCTCTCGTAAACAGATTTGTTCTGTGCTCTGTCTGACAAAGTGTGACTCATATAAGCCACTGGCCTCCCTTCTTGCATCAAGACAGCTCCCAATCCTTTCCCCGAAGCATCAGTCTCAATTAGAAATTCCTTCTCAAAGTCAGGAATTGCAAGCACAGGAACTGTTGTCATTGCTTGCTTGAGGGAATCAAAGGCATTCTGAGCTTCCTCACTCCAACAAAAACTGTCTTTCTTCAACAATTGAGTCAAAGGCCAAGCAATCTTCCCATAATTCCTCACAAATTTCCTGTAATATCCAGTCAACCCCAGAAATCCTCTCAAACCTTTTAACTCCCTTGGTGTGGGCCACTTAAGCATATCTTCAATTTTCTTAGGATCTGCAGAGACACCACTGCCAGAGATCAGATGCCCCAAATACTCAATCTGAGTCTGCCCAAAACTGCATTTCTTTCTATTGGCATATAACTGGTTCTGTCTTAGAAGCTCTAGCACTCTGCAAAGATGTTCCTGATGGAGCTCAGGAGTCTTGCTGTATATCAAAATATCATCAAAGAACACCAGTGTGAACTTCCCCAGAAATGGTCTCAATACTTCATTCATTAGGGCCTGGAAGGTGGATGGAGCATTGGTAAGACCAAAGGGCATTACTAAGTATTCATAATGACCCTCATGAGTCCTAAATGCTGTCTTAGGAATGTCTTCTTCTCTCATACGAATCTGATGATATCCTGACTTGAGATCTAACTTAGAAAAAATCACAGCTCCCCCCAATTCATCTAACAGTTCATCTATAACAGGAATAGGGAATTTGTTAGGCACAGTTATCTTGTTAAGAGCTCTGTAGTCAGTGCAGAATCTCCACCCTCCATCCTTCTTTTTCACCAATATCACTGGACTTGAGAATGGACTAGTGCGGGACCTCACTATCCCTGCTTGCACCATCTCTCTTACTATCTTCTCACTCTCATTTTTCTGATAATGAGGGTATCTATAAGGCCTTATATGAGGAATATCAGAGCCTGGTTGCAGAATGATGGCATGATCCTGAGCCCTTGGAGGAGGCAAGCCCCCTGGCATCTCAAATACATCTTCATACTGCCTCAGTAACTCATCAATATTAATCTCACTGTCTCTGTCACTCACCAATTCTGCCTGGCAGTGCACCATCAATCCCATACCTTCCTCACACAGAGTCTTGGTGATGGCCTTCCAAGACACCTCAGCATGGCAAAGAGAGGGTTCTCCTTGAATGAACTTCTTCTCCCCCTTGGCCTTCCATTTCAAACTCAAATTCCTGAAGTTAGCCTCCACATCTCCTAGGCTAGCCAACCAATCCATCCCTAAGACCATATTAGTACCTCCCAGCTCCATAAGAAAGAAATTCTGATGAAATTCAATCCCCTGCACTGTGAATTTCAAGTTTCTACAGATGCCCTGATTCTTCACCCTTTCTCCTGAACCAACCTCTACCACATACACTGGTGTGTCAAAAACCTGAAGTGACAAGGCTTTCACCAGTCTAGGAGAGATGAAATTGCTGCTAGCTCCACAATCCAACAAAGTAACTATGAGCTTGCCATCAATTTCACCCCAAACCTTGAATGACTTGTTAGAAGCCAATCCCTCCTTACTGTGTAATGACAACTGCAGTGTTTTCAACTACTCTTCTCCCCTTTCAACAATCACTGCAGGCTGGGGCTCTACCTCTTCTTCATCAAATTCACTGCCTGCTTCACATAACATCAACTTCATATGCTTAAATTTGCATATGTGGCCCTTCATCCACTTGTCACCACACTTGAAACATAAACCAAGTTTCATTTTCTCCTCCCATTCACTAGTTGGCAACCTTCTGGATTTCACATTCCCTCCAGGCTTACTTCCTTCCTTCTCTTCTTCTACAGTCACCTTACTGTCCTCTTTTTTTCCTCTGGAGTGGTCCCAAGTGCTGCGAAACTTGGATCCCTTTCCTCTCCACTTAGGCATCCCCTTGTTCCTCCTGGACAGAGCTTGATTCTTTTCTTCAAGTAACAGAGCACGATCCATCAAGCTAGAGAGATCATCATAACCATACAACTTGATCTCTGCTTTAATTTCTTCCTTCAAACCATTAAGAAATATATCCTCAGGCATCAATCTGTCTTCCCTGGCTAATGGTGCTACATGTAACTCGAATTTCACCCTATAATCCATAACTGTACCCTCCTGTTTCAAGCTCAACAATGGGCCAAGTGGATTATGCAAAGACTCAGGGAAAAAACGTCGTATCACCGCGTTCTTAAATTCACCCCAAGTACGCATTGGAGCTTGTTCCTCCCACCATTGGAACCAGTTAAGAGCTCTCTCTTCCAATGCGATCACCACCGCATCAAGTTTCTCAGCTTCTCGCACAGAATTCACCCTGAAATACCGTTCGACCCGGATTAACCACCCATGCGGGTCGTCACCCTTGAAAACGGGTATCTCCAATTTCCTTCGTCCTCCACGATAGTCCAACTCAAAACCATCGTTGCTTCGTCTCGCCAGAGATGGACGATGCGTCGCCTCATTGGAGATAATCGGAATCTCGCCATTGACACCGCTAGTCTCGCCGGAGTCGTCTTTCTTCTTCATTTTCTGCTCTGCGAGCAGCTCCTTCATTCCTGAATACACGATTTTCTGCTCTATAGCTTCCACACGATTTTCTGCTCTATAGCTTCCTCAATAGCTTCCACACGATTTTCCATACTGCCTCTAGTAGAAACCATACAATGCACTTATAGGATCAAGTGCTTTGATACCAATTTGATACAATCAAATTAGCATAAGAAGTAGAAATGAACACAATCAGATAATTCCCAAGTAATATGAGATGAATTACTTGAATAGGAGTGGAAATAAGCACAGAATTAGTGTGATTCGGTGCTAGTACAATGTAATAGTGAAAATGAAAAGGGAAACAATGGCTCTTCGAGAGGCCAATCTCTCCTAGGGGAATTTCTTCCACTTACAAAAATATCTGAATGAATCTAACTAACCCCCACGCCCTCTATTTGATTCCTGCTGATTCTCTCTCATCACACCAAGCAGCACCTGCCACGTCAGCCTGCTGGTGCACCCACTACTATTCACAATCATTAGTTAGTTATGGGAGCTAGGCTCTCCTAAAACATGACCCACCGTAACTCCCCTACACCCCTTTTTCTTTCTTACATAAAATTTACCCTTTTTAAACTTATCATGCTTATCAAGACATGATTCCATTAAGGCATGGTTTGTGCTTTTAGTCCTTGAGACCGACCCGACTTGGCGGAAAAAAGACCTTTACTGTTGCTATTTCGTAGTGGAGTATGCTCCATTAAAATACTTGTTCAAGTTATCATAAAAAATAGCCAATATCTCAGTTGACAAATATTAATTACTATAAGTTTACCTTAAAACATTGAATAAAATGTGACGGTAAACTCACCCTTTTGCAGTCCCAATGGCAATCTTCATCCGTATATTCCATGTCAAGGGGCTAACAGGTCCTACATCACCATGTAGCCACTGCTCTAAATTTCCATTGTCAACATATTCATAAACAAGCATCCTGTGTAGTCAGTGAAATCATCTTAGACAAAACTTTGAGGATGTTGCTTAATTTGGAAACTGGAATACTTTAATAAGAAACATCAATGCATGAAACAGAATACTTACCTTTGAGCACCTTCTGCACAGTATCCAACTAATCCGACCAAATTCTTATGCCTCACTTTTCCTATGGCTTCAACTTCCACCTTAAACTCTTTCTCTGCTTGACCCCTTAGTAAAAAAAAACTAATTCACATGAACTTTCAATATGCCATAGCAGGGTCATAATTAAGAAAAAAACACATCAAAAATGCTGAGATAAACTAGATATTGAAGAACAAAGTTGGGGGCCTAAAATAAAAATCTGCACAATTTCTTCTCACTTCTCAGTTCTGGAATCCTTGCAATATTACTTAATTTATTTACTTCATTCTTATGCCGTTTATGGTTAGGAGAATTTGGAGCTAGTTATTAATATTAATATTAATATTATCAGTAGCTCTCTGGCAGGCCTACCCATAAACAGTTCACAGTCACTTACAAGAAGTTAGGAAAAACGAAAGTCATCTAATATTGCTAGTTTGATTGTTCTAAAATTTTCCCGGGAGTAAAAGTAAAGAAAAGGTTGAGATGCAAAAATCACAAATAAGATAAGATAACATATATAATTAAACGAAAAGTAAAAGTAGATAAAGAGAAAGGTGAAAATTAAAATTGGCAAAATCAGCTCAAAAAGAAAGTAAAGAAGCAAAACACTGTTGAAACAAAGATTAACAACCGACAATTACAACAAAATTCCTATCCGCCTATAATATAGATGAAATCAAAGAAGCGCATTTCCAGGCTGATGAGTGGATGATCATAAGAGTAAAGAATTTTGTGTTTTACCAAAACAGAACAAACAGAAACACCTTCATAACTATTATTCATCAAATTTAACACGTAACCAAGTGATTAACTGAATGAACAAATTAACTAGGGAGTTTGTATTCACAATCACAAGCAAAAACAAATTAGCATGGAAAGTATATGAACACAATTGGAAAATGCGGTTAACATACTTGTTGTTGAGAAGATTCTTCACAGCCACAACAGAACCGTCTTGCAAAACTCCCCTATACACAATTCCATACCCTCCTTCTCCGATCACGTTCCCTTCGTCAAATCCATTAGTCGCAATTTCCAACTCCTTCAGGCTATACCAGCGTCCCCAACCTATGTTCGGAGTCGGAGACGGAGACTCCACCGACACACTATCTTCAATTTCCGACTCCACCTGTTTCTCCATCTTCAGATCACTATCAACCTTTTCGATCTTGAGCACCTCTACGATCTCCTTAGAAACAAGTGGAATTGTGCCGGAACTGTGCTTCACTTGCATTTTCCTCTTCTTGGAGTTTCGGCTACGGCGAATGCAGAGAACGATGAGGAGAACGATTGCGACCAAGATTACAAACAAAATGATGATTAGCACGTAGACTTGTAGACCGAAAATGGGAGTTCGGTTGGTTAGCAACGGCAATGCACCGCCGGTGGAATTGGCGGACGCTGCCATCACTGTTCTCCGGTGACGGAAAAAGCAGAGTGAAGTTAACTGTGACAAGTGCGTTTGGTTGCTGAGAAAATTCTAATGCAATGTTTGTTTCGGCATTCGTAAGAAGTAAGGTAGAAAATAGAAAATAAATAAATGAAAGTAAAGTAAAAGAATAGACGGTAGAAGAATATTGAGAAAAGCGAAGTTTCAACTTTCATCAACGGATATAAAAGCGAAAGGAAACGATTATTGTGATTTGTTGTTACTTTCTGGGCTGGGATGAGACTATATTTACAGGAGTACCACTCACAGGAACACGTGAGGAGCTGTATCACGTGATGCTGGGGACGGACTGCAGTAATTACAATTGTGATCAGATCAGGATTCAGTCCCTTATGTTCTCTGTTTCTTTTTTTGACATCAAAGTCCCTCATTTTCAATTGAACCAATTACAGTAGTTTCTTTCTTATTCAGCTAATCATCTCAGTTTTATTGCATAATTATGCAGGGTAATGTTTGTGCACAAACTACATCTTAAATATTTTAATAAACATACCGATAAAGGTTAGTTCGAGTGGTAATTGGATCTAGATTCCACCACAAGATTTTGCGTTTGAATTGGTGCGATAAAAACTCTTTTGGAAAGAGAGAACCACATAGATCGGCAAAATTGAGTACATATAGAATGCACACAAATTCATGATAACAAAAACTTTTTTTTAATGTTTCAATGTTTTAAGCTTTGATTGGAGCCAATGAAACACTATCCTGGAGGTTAGAACATAATCATCCATAGTGATTTGGTGAAAGGATTGCACTTGGCTCTATGTGTGTGAAATTGACTGGAACGGGATTTTACTTAAACGTGATTATCCAACGTAACTCACCACCCAACGATTTGTTAGGACTTGCTGTATTTCCATTTCTTGCTTGGCAATTAGTTCCACCAACTAACCTAGTTCCACACCCTTTGGTTTCAAGTACATGGGAGTTGTAGTGAAATCCAATGGCCTAGAAATACAGATGGGTTTTGGATCTTGGAATAAGTCCATTTATAATTAAATGAGTATAGGATTATGATGGGAATTTGGCATTTAGTGCACTACCTAAAAACCTATTACACCCTCTCTTACTTTCTTACTTTTTGTAGTGTCCTTCTTTAGGAAAAAGAAAATGCATTGTTTCTATTTAACTACCTCTCTCAAAGGTTGTATTTATTATTACTATTATATTTTTCTAAATTATATCTATAAACGTAATGTATGGTAAATAGTCAAGTGTATCTGACGTGGCAGTGGTAGTAATAGAAAAAGAACTATTAATAAATAAGGAGTACCACTGAAATAGTGTTTTACTAAATAAATAGTCAAGTGTATCTCACGTCAGCAGGAAATAGTGTGTTACTAAAAAATTAAAATATTGCCAACCATGAGTTTCAAACTTGTGACCTCATGGTGGCACACTCTTTCACTTACCACTTAATCATTTAGTTATTTGTGAATTTAACACCAACAAAACATATTTGTTACATAATACCTATCATAATCTTCTTCATTTCATCATCTTCTTCATTCAATGAAAAACCAGATCTGCAAAACGAATTTCGTTCTTGTTTCGTTCTTACTTCGTTCTGCAAAAAAATTATTTTGTTCTCATTTAATTTTGTTTAAGAAAAATCTGATTTGGATTCCTCTGTATTCTTCAATAGACCCAAAGCCATAGAAATGGTTCATCATCTTCTTCAATCTCTCTGTTTACTCTTAGCACAAATCGAACAAGAAATAAATCGATACAAATTGAAACAGAAAAATAAACGAGATCTGGAAAACGAGATCTGAAAATCGTACCAGTAAAATCGAATCAAATAGGAAAACAAATCATAGTTTCTTAAATCAAATCTGAAAATCGATTTCGTGTATAGATTTCGGTTTTTAATTAAAATCGAACTTGATGATTATTTGCTGGATTTGTTTCATGATTAAATTTTGTTTTTTTTTTAAAGAGATGAAGAAGATGAAACTGTGATGATGATGACTGCAGCAGCCTTCACGCTATATCTCAGCAGATATGTAACAAATAAGTTTTGTTGGTGTTCCATTCTCAACTAAATAGTTGGTTCAGTGGTAAGTGAGAGAATATGCCACTATGAGGTCACAGGTTCGAAACCCATGGTTGGCAATATTCTAATTTTTTTAGTGAAACATTATTTCCTACATTACCATGCCTTTGCCACGTGGCAGCAAGGTCAATTTTAAAGTTTTTTTTACAGGCATAACTGGATTATGATTATATTTACAGGGACAGAACATATATTTAAGCCTTTATTATTTGAGGGTGGAACTAGAGAAAAAATTAATGTTGCATAGAAAAGATCCAAGAGTGTGACATTTATTATTTGAGCATTAAAAATAAGTCAACACTTATTTTATTTTTGAAAGAAAACGCAGGGGGATAATATCATACGAGGTTGGGAAAGTTGTTGGGCGCGTCTCCGAATAAATTGCTTACATTAATGGGCCACTCGAACTACGTGAAATACATGGGCTGCCGCCTGCTACTAACTGCCTCATTTTTGTTGGGTATTGAATATTGTCAGATAAATCATAAAGGGTTTTTTTTAACCCCGCCTCTACCCTCTATATTTCTACAATAATTTTTTAGACGAAAATACCATTGTCTAAAATAAACTCGCTCGGATTTATCTAGAGGGGGGATAAATCTTATTTGTTAATTTTTCAAGTCGGATGTATCTAGTGGGGTACATGGGTAGATACGTCAGACTTTAAAAATAACAAATCGAATTAACTTTTTACCCCCCCCAACCCAAGGTAAATCCGATTTTGTTATTAAAAAATTGTTTTTTATTTAAATTTTTTAAAAACGTTATAAAAACACAACTAAAAATTTGTTAAAGAGTCAACACTAATAAAAAAATTATAAAAACACGACTAAAAATCTAATAAAACCAAAATAAGACTATGCAATTTTTTTTAGATTTTTTAGAGACTGTGAAAAATTAAAAAAAAATAGTAAACGATGGAATTTGGGATTTTGAGCCCCCATATCTTGAAAGAAGTTTCTTCTTGAGGAGTCTTGATCCTTGATTTTATTCGGATTTAATGGCTATGGTTTTATTACAATCGGAGTAGGTTGGCCGAAAACCGATTTTGTAGCCTAAATTATTCGCTCGACGTATAACATCGTCATGTGTTAACGAACTACACCCTAAACAGAACCAAAAAACGCCCGATATTCATATCTAATTTATTTTTCTAAAAAAAATATAATTTTAATTTTTTAAATGATTTATTTATTTATTATTTGGATAAAAAATCGGATTTACCTATGGGTGGGGGTACATCCGATTTCCAAATCGGATTTACTCCCACCTTAGATAAATTTGATTTTAATTTTTTAAAATTTTTAGGGGAAAATCGGATTTACCTAAATCTGATTTCCATTTTTTTTTGAGCTGAGGATATATTGGGGTTTTTTAAATTTTGTGAAGGATATTTTGGCCTTTTCGCAATGTGCGTGGGGGTATGGAGGGAAGAAGTGGGGGTACAAAAAAACAATCATAAATTGATGGCCCACTTCAATCGTCCTTTCAAAAATATTCAAATTATGTTGACAAAAAATAATAATATTCAAATTACATTTTTGGGTAATGGATTCTCTTAGGCGGACTTTTCATTTAGATGGTAAAGTGTTAAATCTTAACTCTTCAATATTTTTCTCTCTTTTTTGTTAGTATTTTCCTCCCATTTTTGTGTTTTTAATCTGTGATTAAGATTTCACTGCACAATAAATCACTTGAATGAATCAATTCTCACATATTTTGTTTGACATGTGTATAATGTATACATGAGAAAAATAAGTGTTGAAATTTCCAACTTGCACTTAGAGAGGTACTCAAGGTTAGCAAAGCGTTCTTTGAGCTTTGCACTTTTTTTGGACTCTTGAAAATCGCTTACACAAGTTATCACAGTACATACTATCAATTAATGAGGTACTCAAATTTGCATGAGATTCACACTCGGGTTCTTAGAGCATCCACAACGGAACACTCTCCATTTGAGTGCTTAAATGGACACTATATATACATATCACTCTTTTATACCTTTCCAATATTAATACCTAGTAAACACTCAATGCCCCCAATACAACACCTTCAAAAATTCTTAAATGAGTCCTACGAATAACTACCCATCATCACTTTATCAACAAATAACTCACAAATTTTTAAATGGTACCCGCTTAAACTAAGAAAGAGAAAGTGCTAGTACAATGACTCTTCTCTATAAGCAATACAATTTTTTTTGCCCACAAATGGTATTTTTAATAAGGAAAAAATGTGAAAAAATCTGTGAAGCTGAATTGAAAACCTGAAACCCAATTTATAATAGGTGTGGGGAAATATGAGCTGTTGATCAAAATTTTGGATCACAAATCTGGGCCATTTAATTTCTATCCGTTGGGGCACAATTTCCGGAGTAAATTTAGTCCACTCATTTTTCTGACACCTTTGACTGCCTATAGGCCGTTGATCTAAAGTGTCGGTGGAATCTGAGCCGTTGATTTTTTTTAATTCATTTAGTGCCATTCGGTTGACACCTACCGAATATATTCGATTACGGGCAATCGAATATATTCGGTTGTTGTCAACCGTACGTTGTAAAAATTCAAAAGGGGGTGTGTCTGATAATAACAACACGTGCGGTAACCCATAACTGAATTTATTCGGTTGCCCGTAACCGAATACGCCAAAAATACGCGTGTCATTAATGGCCTTTTGGTCATTTTGCAGGGGTAAGGGGTGTTTTGTGAGTAGCATGTGGTGTGGGAAAAGCATGAGCCTAATTGTATGGCATTTGCTAATCCTGCCATCATCACAGTTCATTCCAACACCCCCGACGAGGCGACGGCCCCTTTAATTTATTTTACCAAAATACCCGTTTTTGGAAAACTATTTTCTAGGGTTCTTAATTTCCATACCCCCTTTGGGCCCTAAACCCCTCAAATTGCACAAACTTTCAATTTTATCCCTAATTCATAACAAAAAACCAAAACAAACATCCATTTGACATAATTCCAAAAACAAAAGGTGAGAATTTTTTTCCCCAGATTTATCTCCTACTAGATGATTCCGGAACGCTTTTTTGGGGAAATTTTTTGGATTTATCTTCGAAACATAATTCCGGAAGCTTATTTTGTAGAAAATTTTCGGAATTATGTTTTTGATGTGTTTCTGGAACGCATTTTATCATTCCGGATTTATACTCCTTAGGTGTTTCCGGAAAAAACTGAAAAACTAGTTTTGGAATTTACCTTTAGGCATAAATCTGGACAACACTTGTTTTAATATTTTTATTTCTATTTGTTTTGTTTTTTAAATATACTTATTTATTTTTAAATTATTTTTTGCAATGGCACGGACTAGAGTCGGGGGGAAATTCCACGCAATTCACGAGGGTTGGAGCGAGGCCAGTCATTACAGGCAGGAAGCGGAGATGTCAAACATACACCAGTTTGTGTACGCACTAGAGTGAGGGTAATGGATTCTCTTCGGCAGAATTTTCATTTAACATGGTAAAGTGTTAAATATTCGCTATTCAATATTTTCTCTCTTTTTTATTTAAATATTTTCCTGCCATCTTTGTCTTTTCAATCTATGACTAAGATTTCACTGCACGATAAATGATCACTTGAACGAATCAATTCCCATATGTTTTGTTTGACATGTATTTATTGTATACATGAGAAAAATAAGTGTTGAAATTTCCAACTTGCAATTAGAGAGGTACTCAAGGTTAGCAAAGCGTTCTTTGAGCTTTGCACTTCTTTTGTACTCAAGGTACAAAGCTTTATTATTGCAAAAAAACACTTCTGTACTTTTTTGAAAAACAATTTTTACCATTTATGTTTTTTTTTTGTCGAGATTTTTTTTGGGTTAATCAAGATTTTTTTTTATATGTATACCATGTTTACAATATAACTTTTTAGAATAAATATATATTGTAAGCAAGTTGATTACGGTATAATTTTTTTTTAGAAATGCACTGCAAACAATTAATTTCAATATATGAATTACCTGCATTTAGTCCTAATAAAATAAATTTTCGGTGTATTTTTTTGACAAACATTTTCTGTGTATTTATTTTTGTCAAATTTGCGTTGTAATTTTGTTATTTTCGAAACTACCCCTTCTTCTATCCAATTGTTTGTCAATGAGGATAGAGAAGGCCAAATTGCTATGTAATTGTTCCTGTCGTGTGGGGTTTTAAACCCCATTTTTCTCACAAAAAAACGGGCCCAAATTTAGTATGACATGTCTAATTAACTTGGATAACATTTTTTATATCCCCGCCATTATAGTTTCTATACCTCCCATTTATTTTCTTTCCATTTTATCCTTGTGATTTTTGTTAAATGGATTTATCTAATTAAGAGATAAATCCCTAGTTAAAAAATCAAAACAGATTTATCTATTTATTAGATAAATCCATTTAACATGAAAAACCAAAACGGATTTCTCTCTTTATTAGATAAAACACTTCTTGTTTTTTTCATAAAAGATTTATCTCTTCGTTTTGAATTTATGTTAACCGCAGATTTATCTCTTAATTAGATAAATCCGTTATTTAATATTTAACTGCAAATTTATCTAATAAAGGGATAAATTCGTTTTGTTAAAAATTAATAAATTAAATTCATATGTGCATTATTTTTTGTGATAAATATTCGGTATTTAATTACAATTATAAGAGATATAAATTCTTTGATAAAAAAAGACATATAAATCCGATATATATCATATTATATATAATTTAAAGCGTTAAATATTTACATAAAAGGGGTCGTCTACCCAACAGTACAAATACATCGTATATTTAATGAAAAGTGCTAACAACACTCTCTTTGACACTCATATAGACTATTCATGTGGATCTCACCACGACCCAATAATTTAATGAGACTCATAAATTTTATTTTATTTTTGGTCAGACCAGGGCATCTACCGCCGAATGCAGTGACTAACTAATCCTCTCGCAGTGACTCAATAAATATATATATTTTTAGTCAATCACAAAGTGAGTGTTGGATGGATGAAGAGTCTCAAAGAGAGCGTGTTACTAGCATTTCTCTTAATTTGTTGTTCTTATGAAAAATTAATCAATTCAGAGTTGGCTTAAATTCCTGTGTATTTAATTGAAAGAAAATTTTTAACGTGTGTGTGTTGCTGCAAGAATTTGGTACGTAACTGTGTGATGAAACTGTTTTTGTTAAAATGTTCACCAAAAGATATATGAAACTTCACAAAACTGTTTTTAATTATAAGACCGATATATCTAAAATTGTTTGATATTACTTTCTTTTTTTGAATAGAATTGTTTGATATTACTTGTATATACAATATGTATGAAGGTCCTATCGGAGAAAAAGTGTGTCTGAATATTCAAATTAATTGAAAATATGATTTTATTTAAGAGTTAAATATGTTTTTGGTCCTTATAAATATAGCGAATTTTGTTTTTAGTCCCTATAAAATATTTTGAGCACTTTTGGCTCGTACATTATTTTTCGTTAGCGCTTTTAGTCTCTACCGTTAGTTTTCACTAACGGCGCTGACGTGGCATGGATTATGGAGCTTTTTTTTTAATGTGTTGGCATTCATTTGTTGTTTCCACGTCATTTTAAAAACCCAGATTGAGGGACGCCATTGAAGGGAATAGCAGATCCTCTTCTTCCTCGCAAGAACAACAGAGTGAGAATAGCAAGAACAACAGATCCTCTTTTTCCTCTCACTCTTTTCTTCTGCTATACCCAGAATCGCAAGAACAACATAATCACAAGAACAATAGAGTGAGAAGATGGGAGTAACGACTTCGACTTCGACTTCGAGGTGAGAAACGATTTCAATTTCAATTTCAAGTGAGAAGAACAGATTGAGATGATGAGAGTAAGAATGGAGAAGATGGATTCGAAGGTGAGGTGTGGGTCATTATGAGTCACCCTTTAAGCACTTCACCCCTTAAGGGTTCCGTTCCTTTGAGTTCTTCTTTTTCTTCCTATGTTACTGATCTGAATTGAAGAAGGAGAATGAAGCTAACAGTGCAAGTATTGGTGTTTGCAATGTTCAGGAGATTATGGAAGGCCCAAATTTGATTTTAAATGTGGGTTTTTGTTAGGTTACCCTGAAATTAAATATGTTGCAGTTTTGAAACTAAATTAGAGTTGTATTGAAGACTTGGCTTCTCCTTTGGGGTGGGCATTGGGGGATGTTGCTATTGGGAGTGAATTGGTTGAGGAGCTGAATGATTCTAAACCAATTAAGTTAGAGGGCATAAACACTTCAAATTCATATCGAGTTCAAGATAGTTATTGTGAACAAAAACTGAATGGTGAGATGATGACGACGGTGAGGAAGGGGAGAAAAAGAGGAGAACAGTAGAGGGAGAAAGGAATTAGGGATTCTGGATTTTAATTGTTGTTTTTTTAATTTTGTTTTTTAATTTCCAATGTGTAGCTTATGTGGCACATTTTAATGACGTGGAAATCCAATTCATTGTGCCAGCACTTAAAAAATGCCACATCAGCACCGTTAGTGAAAACTAACGGTAGGGACTAAAAATACTAATGAAAAATAATGTAGGGATCAAAAGTGCCCAAAATATTTTATAGGGACTAAAAACAAAATTCGCTATATTTATAGGGACCAAAAACTTATTTAACCTTTTATTTAATTTAAGACAAAACTCATAGTTAAATTGACATTTTTCAATTTGGCTAACTTATTAGTTTGATCTCTTGCTTTTATTTGTGTTT
Organism: Astragalus glycyphyllos; assembly: GCA_963573325.1. Lineage (NCBI taxonomy): Eukaryota > Viridiplantae > Streptophyta > Magnoliopsida > Fabales > Fabaceae > Astragalus > Astragalus glycyphyllos. The sequence goes on from OY754307.1 coordinate 97,001,747, forward strand.
GGTTTTAGTATGGCTTTATTTTATTTTTTGTTCTGATACAGTCCCTTATATGACTAACCTACATGTATTTCGTCTAATCATAAAAAGAGTATTGAAGTATCTATGTTAAAAGAGACTGATTAACATTTCTTATACGAGAACTATATGCAACATTGATACCGTTCATTGATTCCTATGAAATATATTTCTTGCTCATCGTGGGGAGGGGATAATAGATACAATGCAAGAGAGAGAAAAATTCACTAAGTGATCACTTTGGGTTAGCATGACCACTTTCTCATTCTAGCATCAGCTTTCCCTGAACATTTCTTCACAAACCCTGTTGTTGTTGTGATCGGATAATAGGGTTGATAACGTTAATGTTTCTTAGTATAAAACAAAAAATATTATTTCTAAGTCATGAAATCGAAAAGAGACAAAATACTTGCCCTGAAAAAAAAAAAAGACAAAATTATGCCATCCGTGATACAAATGTTAATAATAAATAATCATATGCCAAAACTGGAGTTATTTCTTTTGACCAGGCATTACAAATCAAAACGATCCCATGGTCTAGTGGTCAGGACATTGGACTTTGAATCTAGTAACCCGAGTTCAAATCTTGGTGGGACCTTTTCGATTTTCGGTGCAATCATATAATTATTGTTTTTTTTGACTGGAAACTTGTATTTTCTTTTCTACCAAAGATCAACCATATACTTTAAATGTTTTCGTTTCTTATGGAAATACCGATATATTTCTTCATGAGCAAAATTTACACGGGATTTTATGGCACATAAAATCCGAGAAAACAATGAAGAACTTAAATTGAAGAATTCAATTTATTTTTTCACGTCCGCTAATCACAAAACGATATTTTATAAAAAATGTTTGACTTCATCTTAACTATATTACAAGTCATTTATACAGGATTCTTTTATTTTATTGATTGATGGTGTAAAAACAATTACACCAATAATGTACACCAATTAAACTTTAAAAAAAATTGAAAATATTTTGATCACAAAGACATGACCAAGACGCTTACTGTGCAAAAAAAATATCCAACATGCTGAATTATTTTTGTTTTGTACTGAACCAAAAAAAAAAGGACTAAAAGCTTATTTTTATTGTAAAGAAAAAAACTATTAGTCTGTTAAACAAACACTTGTTATATAATTGCCTACTTAATGTGTGCATAAGATTGTGGTAGAATTGATTTTCAAAAAATTGAGTTTTAAAAACTATAAGGGAGTGTATTGGTTCAAGATTTCAAAGAATTTTTTTAGCTGAAAAAAGTCTTGCAAATTTTAATGGACTTTGCAGGAATTTCAGAATTTTTAGTCAGAATTTTTAAGTCAGAATTTTAATGGACTTTCTGTAGGATTTTGGAATTTCAGAATTTTTAGTCAGAATTTTTAAGTCAGAATTTTAATGGACTTTCTGTAGGATTTTGTAGACTCTGCACGACTTCGTGGATTTGTGTATAGTAATGTTGTTTTAAAAGTGGGTTCAAAACAATTAATTTCATTTGGTTAATAAAAGTAGATCATTTTTTTTGTATAAATATAAATTTTGTAGGTCATATTTAATCAATTTTATTCAATGAAAAACCTTGGAATTCTTGCTTGTAGCATAATCAATTATAACCATCTCATAATCAACTTTATCAGCCACCGTTTTGTGACCAAAAATAAAAAAAAATAGTGATTTTCCATTTTATTAACATTGTTTTTGCTCCTAGTTTTTTATTTAAGGGGATCACTAGTTTTCTCCATTAGGGGTGGGGAAAAAAACCAGTATCTATGGATACCCACGAATAAAACTCATCACTGGCACGAGGCGGATAGTTAAATGTGTAGCTGCTTGTAAAATAAACGGGTAGTTGAATTACCCGCTAGTTATCGGAGCAATGACAGGTAATGAGGTAATTATACTCATGGGTTTCCATGCCGCTAAATTACTTAATATTTTTAGTTAATTCCTTTTTTTTATATTAAAAATTTAGGGTGAGGGAATGACGCCCCTGTCCAAGGAACTCCTGTCATGCTCCACTAGATCAGCCCCTATTTTTAGTTAATTCCTAGTTACAAGTACTTAAGTATCTTTCGTCAACTGTTATAAATCATCAAATATCTAACAAGTTAAATACCGAAATTTGTTATATGAATAGCAAAAAACAATATTAAATTTTTTTTAATTTTGTTTGCAAAATTAGTAATTTTTATTTTATAGAAAAACATTTTTAAGTGATTTTAATAATTATTCATGGTACCCACCAATATATGTTACCTACAAAAAAAACTCATACCCGCAAGTACCCACAAATAGTTGCACCGATATGGGACAAGTACGCATGGGGAGCATTTTTACCCAACAAGACGAGCCTGAATGTATGGGGGGGAATTTTCAGTTTTTACAGTGGAGTGGTAACAGACTACTGCCCGTGCCCGTCCAGCACTATTGACATCCCTGCTCTCCACTTCCCCCTTTATATGGCTCGAATCCAGGACTCTTTGGGTATAGGTGACCCTTTTTGCTCCAAAAATCTCAAATAAACATACACTACAAAAAAAAGATGAACCAAGTTTCCAAAAGCAACACCCAGAATCGGTATAACCTGTTTTCTCTATCATCATCATCCTCTCAAACTTTGATGGTGTCCCAAAATAATAACAAATCTGATTCGAATGTAGAAATCTAAGACATTAAAATTTACATTCACAAGAAGACTCGGGACAATGGGTAAAAAAAAAAACTCTCAATTACAGGAGAAAAAAATGGGGCTTGCTTCTTTCTGTCCAAAACAAGCAGTCAAAGAAGTATCCATATCTACCACAGCACTTGGCCATCTCGAACTGTACCAGTTTTTGCGTCCAAAACCACTGAAAAGAAATACAACCAACCCTTTTCAAAAGGTGTCATGTGTTCAATTCAAGTAATTGGGTGCCACTTTGTCTGCTAAAATGTGCACTTCCCAGTTCCAAATACCCAGGAAGTGCTAGGGTATTTTAGTAAACTAAAAGAAAAGAGCAGTATCATTAACAAAAGAAATTGATGACTTTTAAGTCTCTATTCTTTCCTGCTCCTGCCTCTCTACATCAGGTAAGCCAGATGATGGCTCGGGGAATATGTCCTTTGAATGACGTCTTCGCGACGACGAACTGCTAGTTCCTGAAAGCTTAAAACTACTAGTTCCTTCTATCTTTGTACCAGAAGCTGTTGGGATTACTGTCACATCAGACGAACTCTGACGCCAACTACCAAACAAAGTAGCATTCCAAGAGCCTCTAGAAGAGGTCGCTTTAAGACGCGCCGAACTGGAATTTTCTTCCCTCACAACTTTTAAAGGGTTTTCCAAAGCCCTGAGAATATATCTCATTGGGGGTCTTCTTGAAGGTTTGGGATTTAGGCAAGACCTGGCAACAATGGCTATTGCCCATACTTCCTCTAAGAAATCTTCATCAACAACCAGAGACGGATCAACAATTTTCGTCACGAGCTCCTTGTCATACATGCTAATGGATGGTAGAATCTGATTAAGCAATTCCTTTAATTCGCCTTCACTGGATGCACTGATTCCCAGCTTACCAGTCACCAGCTCAAGTAACACTTTCCCAAAGCAATACACGTCATAGGTACAAACTGATGTTGAGGAACCTGTTTTTACAGTATACAAAACTTGTGTCAAAGTAATAGATTAGTTGAATATATATTTCTCTGCCATCATAGACACCTCAAGCCAGAAAAACGGAAAAGACAATTACCAGAAGCATATAAAATAAACCACATGAAACAAGCACATACTAAATAGGCTTTTCTGTGCATGTCAGGAACAGCAAAGCTTCTCACACTAACATGAATACGACACTCATACCATTTAATCACTTCAGAAAGAGGGATATTTCACCATTCTAGATAATCAGAAATACTTCAAACCACCTCTCTGAAAATGCATTTTGCTAGCAGAAACTACCAGGACAAATTGGAATGTTGAGTTTCTACTCTAGATGCCTAGAAAATGTTTGTCATACATACTGACACTAATAGTCACAGCTCTAATCTCTGGGACTCATGACCACATCTCAGTGATGGTCCAAACACCATTACTATATTATATGATCAAAACCAACAGATGACAACTTATGCAGCCTAAATTTATGTGCTCAACCTCTCACACCCGGATTAAATGACCAAGTGTGTGTTTGGATTAGCTACTTTTTGTTCAAAATAGCTTATAATCTAAATCATGCTGAAGGAGCTTTTGGGTAAAGAAAACAATTATTTTTCAAAAGGTAAGAAAATCCAATCACGCACCAAATATTTGTACAAGGGACGGTATGAATGATACAGACAAACAATCAATGCAAAACTTATTACAAATCCATGAAATAAACTAAACTCGGGTTTATACTTACCAGATGTGCCTTGTTCCGAGGACCTACACATTAAAACAGAAATGAGAATTAGATAATTTTTTATGGCAAATAATATGCATTTGCAGAAATGGCCTGTAAAACTGGTCAAAAACCCAATAAGCGACATCCACTAATTAAAAAACGCAGAGACAATGAAATTTCTAAAATAAATAAATAACTCAAAAAGTAGATATATTCAAAGCATATAATATTTCTAGGGAAAAACATCTAAGGATTAAGTCCCACAAAGCACAATGATGTTAATGCACAATGAATGCGCAATCAAATATAATTTTCATGGGATTCATTATTAACGGAGTACTTACTGCGGCAATCGCAGAAACCGGGTGATTTTACTTTGATGAGAATCACCTTCTTGAGCACAGGCTTCACTTAGACTCCCTAACCGAACTTCATATTTATCATCGAGAAGTATACTGCTTGCTTGAATATCTCTACAATAATCAGAAGATAGATTTATCATCACTAAGAGCATATCATTTAACATGAAGTTTTGTTATGAATTTTATTTATTCATTTCAAGCATGGTAGATATGGCTCGGCCAATTAGAGGGAATACATTCACAGGTTGAATTTGTTCCCAACCTTCCTTTTTTCAGCTCCATTGAAAATCGCGTGGATAGTCAAACACAAAAATAACGACAAAACCCAGTCACGGCAAAAATTCATACTTGGTCACCCTAAAGATATGGATACAACCGCCAACATTTATGGCAGTATCCTTTATACTTAATCACATTAAAACAGAAACAAACAACGGTATTCGAAAAGTAACCTTGGTCGTATATATTAAAATCCTACGACATCAAAAAGCGTATGCATCGATATATATATATAGAAGACCCCAATAAGAAGTTCAAACCCTTCAGAAAGATGGATCGAGTAATGTAGGAATGAATTGCTGAGTGAGCATTCGTAGTTTATTAATTCAGACATTGTATCAGTTTTTAAGATAGAGTGTTTGTCAAAGCAAACTAAGAAAAATAAAATAAAAAGTAAGCAGGAAGGAAAATCTGAAAATACCTGTGGACAATGGGTGGAATACATTCATGATGCAGATACGTTAGGGCCTCTGCTGCTCCAGTGGCGATTTTTAACCTAGTGATCCAGTCCAATGACTGCAAAGTACCATCTTCGGATGTAGTGTTTTTGAAGAATAGGCAATTAGACAAGTCCCCGTTAGGCATATGTTTATAAACCAGGAACTTCTCATTCTCGTTTTCTAAGCAATGACCCAATAAGGGAACAAATCTTTGATGAGAAACCTTATTGAAAAAGTCCAATTCTGATAGGAACGCATCCTTTTTAGTTGATCGCATGTCGATCCTTTTGATGACGACGGGAATCCCATTTTCCAAAACACCGTTGAAGAAATCCCCAGTGTGACCATGTTTGATAAGATTTGAATCATTGAAATCTCCTGTTGCCTGAAGCAACTGATGATATGTAAATGAGTCTCCTGCATTTGAGAGGTTCAATGTTACACCAGGATGAGGAGGACTGCCCCCAGTGGGAGCAGGGCCCACACCGTTTCCCCTTTGACTTGAATTACCTCGCTTACGAGTACACAAAAGCAGTAGTAACGCCAAAAGTGCAATTAAACCCAGTCCACCAAAGACACTCGCCAATATAATCGTAGTTTTATTACTCTTTCCAGATCCTTCTGTGGCGGGAGGTTTTGTCGTATTCGGACGTCCATAATTGTCAAATTCGAGCCCCCTTTCTGCATAAAACGACGCACATTCCTCCGTTGACTTCTGATTTGTCGCGTTTTGGAGGCAATTGCTATTTATTGATGTATTAAGTGCATAATCCAGAACCTTGCCCTCAAAATAATTGCTTGAAATATCGACGAAGCTGAACCTTCTGAGCACAGGTGTGAGGCCACCATAAAACATGTTACGAGAAATATTGAGCACCGCAACAGTAGCATTAGCAGCGGAACTAGAATTGGGAAGCAGGCCACTGAAGCTGTTGGAAGACACATCAAGGAGGGTCAACCTCGGCAGAGACCACAACTCCACAGGCAAAGAACCAGTTAAATTGTTTTGTCTCAGCACTATGATCTGCAACTGCAATGAAACAGTAAACAAGTCGTCCGGCAAAGTTCCATTGAGCATGCTTTTTGTAAGTATCAGTCTCCGCAAGTTCCTCAACCCTTTCAAATCCGGAAAAACTCCACCAGAGAAAGAATTCCCACCAAGATCAAGGTCAACTAAGCTAGTAAGACCCCCCAATTGGGGAGGCAAAGAAGTTAGGTCATTACCAGAAAGGTTCAAGTATTGTAACCTGGAGAGCGAACCTATACCCGAGGGAATAGACCCAGACAAAAAGTTTCCAGACATATCAAGGGAAGAAAGATTCCCAAGAGAGACAAAGGATGTCGGTATTTCACCCGTTAGAGAATTCCGGGAGAGATCAAGAACAGAAAGTGCCGTGAGTTGACCCAAACTATCAGGAACTGCACCAGTGAGATTATTATCAGAGAGATAAAGACTAGTGAGATTAGTTAAATTCCCAAGAGTGGGTGGAATAGCATTGACAATGGAGCAAGAACGAAGATCAAGGACGCGAAGCGAAGGAAGGCCAAGACCAAACCAATCAGGAATAGGACCAGGAAGGAAGAAATTGGAGGCATTAAAGGACTGCAAGAGAGTGAAATTGACCAAAGCATCAACAGAAAACTGTGGGCTTATTCTACCAAGTCTAGTTCTTCTAAAACCAGAGATGTTGATCCCAATAACACGACCATTTTGACAAGTAATACCAATCCAGATTAAGCAAGGGTCTGGTTTTCTTGGCCATTCCTTGCTTCTTAACCCTAAAGAACCTCTTAGTTGAAGAAGTGCTGCTCTTTCCCTAGGAGAACTTAGTGGTTGAATGTCAATCTGTTCCAATGTCACCTCAAACCATAAAAACAACAACAATAAACCAAACCACACTGTGACTCGTCGATCTACCATCTCTTATCACTGATGAAACAAAGATCCAACCATTCCCATCTTTCTCTCTGTAATTAAAATTCACAGATACCCAATACACAACAAAAACATCACATTTCCATTCTTCTATCTCTTAAAAAGTCTTTTACTTTGTCAACATTCATATACCATATATTATATATAACCTCAAGAAATGAAAAAGTAATTAAAGAAAAACTCCAATAAGTCTAACCTGGATGAATCACAAGGCTTCCATCCTTGTTCAGTTTTCTGGATGACAAATCTTTCGTCTTTATCTGAGACTTTTTACCTACTCTCTTTCTCTACCAAAATCCTTCGGTTGACGGAGACAGAGGGAAAAGGGGAAATTTTAAATGTGGAAAGAAATAAATATATTATTATTATTAATTTGATGGGTTAAAAAAATGGAGAGAGAATGGTTAAACGAAACTACAGTAAGAGAAAGAGAGAGGGGTGGTTGGTTGGTGCTGTTTTTGCTTCAACGACGAGAATGAATAACAAGGGCAAGCAGAGGCTTTTGTTGTTGTTGTTGTTGTTGATAGAAGAGTGAGAATGGTTGCAATGAGTGAGAGAGTGTGAGAAAGGGAAGGGAAGAGAAGAATGAATGAATGAATCCGGCAGCAGTAAGCACCGGTTGGGTTTGACCACCGGTAATCCCGCCCGGTCCAGCTAAGCCCACACAGTGAGAGAGACACTAACTACTCTCTCTCTCTCTCTCTCTCTCTCTCTCTCTCTCTCTCTTCCCAGCTTAATATCTGCATCACCAGGGTCCAATTCACGACACCACTTTCTTCAACTCTCTTCTCTCTTGTTTTTTTATTTGTATAAATACTGTTTTGGTAAACAATAATAATAGTGATAATTATAATTTATTATTATTTATAGAATAAACAAATAATAATAATAATAATAATAATAATAAGGAAATTAAATTTAGGAATTGAATTCTCATCAAATAATTTACCATTTTTCGTTAATGTAATATATTATTGTTTTATCGTGTTAATGTAACATACAGATTAATGGAGTGTTTCTATTGGAATGTTAGGAGGATTGCTAATCGTCAGATTAGCTTTAAATTTTTGTTGTATTACTTATAGACCTTATTTGGTTTTTACTCCAGAATCTTAGATGGAGCTTCGGGATTTGTTTCGCAAATTTTAGAATAGCCTTCATATGAAACTCTTTGTTTGTAATGTCATGGATAATCTAAAAGCTCTCTTGTTGTTTATGGCTCTAATTCTTATATCCACATAAGTTTGCTTTAGAGGGATCTTAATATCCTTCAAATGACAAAATTGCTTTAAGAAGTGTTTAGATTCAATGATTTATTTGGTGGCCTACCATCCCTCGTTTTATTGTCGATGATTTCTTTAGGTTTCACTAGATTGTTGTATTTTCACTTGTTGCAGGTATTTTGGTTGATGTCCCCCCTTGTTGTATTCTTTTTTTCTTTTTTGATTAGTAATTTAAGGTGTGTTGCAGTCTTGCAGATGATTTGTGGGAGAAGAGGTCTTAACCTAGCTAGGATGTCTGCCTTCCAAAAACATTTCCCTTTATTGCTTAAAAAAATAAGAATATTTGAAAATTTGAACTATATTTTTACCAATTCATAGTCACAATATAAAGTTCATGGTATTCTATAATATATATTGGTGATTGGTGGTAAACCAAGGAAAGCGTGCACCTAGTCCATGTCATTTGCTTGGGATAAGCAATATCATGAGCTAACTTGTCTATATTTTTTAAAAAAATTGTAATTTTTTTGGCTAAACTACGTTTTTTTTACAAGAATTATAGGGTGAGGGGATGACGCTCAATTCTAAGCCAAAGAAGAAGATCTTTGGACTTATTGAACACTTATGAAAATAAACATTTACCTCACCCCCAATAAATTTAAAAGGGATTTGAATCCTAGAGCTCCTACATACAAATCATGTCATGCTCCACTAAATCTAGGGTTGGTCGGCCCAATATTTACGGAGGCCCAAAACGAACTCTCAAATGAGGCCTATGAGATAAAAAAATAATATTGCAAATTTCTAACTTCCCATTCAATATACAACTCTATTTTCTTGGACTTAATGAAAAATTTTAACAAAAATGTTGGGAATTGTAATAGAAACAAAATATTACAGATATTACCCGGTTTATATCAAAAAATATCCACCCAATTTTTTTTAATGAAACCAAAGCAAGGCCCAGTAAAATAATAGTGAAAAACCGAACCAAAATTGCAAATATGTAGGATTGAACGTGAGACTTTATAGTCGGAGGAATGAACATCCACCTAAGTACCAACCGAGCTAACATGAACTATCACACACACAACAGAACTTTTGATTGAAATTATGTAACTATAAAATTTTGGGGCCTTTTTTTATTAAAAAATAAGTGAGGCTAAAGCCCTTGCTTTACTCGCTTGGGCTTTTGGGCAGGCCCTGACTAGGTCAACCCCTTGACATTTTTTTGTTTACAACTAAACTAATAGGTCTTATTTATAATGGTATATGACTTTCGAATTAAAAAAATTTAAAATTTTGGAAAATAAATAAAAGTTAAAATATATTTTATTAACTTTTATAGACCATGTCGGCCAGATCAGTCTGGATTGGGCCAAATTTATTTCTAACTCAACTATTATAGACCATGTTTTCAAGCTTAGTGTGAGCTTGGGATGCATTATAATCAATCTTAGTCTGACGCTAACTTTTTGTTGGTCCAATTTAAAACCCTAACATGTCTCTTAGCCCAACGAAACCTAATAATATGCGGGTTGAATAAGGACGAGGCTAAACTAGGAATACCAGGTTGACCCAAAAGGCGATAAAAAAATTGTAAGCATTATATTTTAGGTTAAGTGTAAAGTTTTGAGCAATCTCTAAATATTTTGCTATTCTATATTCAAATTCACCCAACGATCACCAAATAGCCAACAATATAATAACAACTATCAATAAGACATTGTCAAAAAAAAAAACTATCAATAAGACAATCCTCTTAAACGTGCACCATAACCTGGTACCTTTGGGAAAGGCTTTGTTTTCCTCTTGGCAAGCATATGACATGCCTAAATAGACATGTTAAAACTAAACAAAAATTCTAAGGAATGGTTGGTGACCCAGGGGTAACCCTTACCCATCCTACCCGACCCGAGTTATGTAAGGGGACAGTCTCAAATCTCATTTTGTCCTTTTTTTGGGTTAGACCGACCCTATGTGATTGGGCCGAGATGTGTTGGCAAGCCAGATCAAGTATTGCTCCCCTTATATTAAGCTAATCAGGTCAAATCGTTAGGTTGAAGCAATTTTGACAGTTTTAGTATTTACACGTGTCTTTCAAGAATGCATTTAATTAACCAAGCAATAAAAAAATTAAATGTGTTGTAAGTATAATTATTTTTAAAGAAAACTATTAATGTTGCCTTCTATAACACAATCTCTTTTACTAGATGAGATTCACTGAGTCCTAGTCAAATTTACATTAGAATCACGTGATTTAGTTGAATCCATTTTAGACTATGTTTAACAAGTCATATCGCTAACTTATAGTGGATTTGACTAGCGGATGAAAAAATAGATGTGTTTGGCAAACATTAGCAATTAGTATTTTTGGGGTAGTTTATAGCGTTTTTTGAAATGTTACTTCAAGTAGCATTATAATTTATAGCTTATAACTTATGACGTATCATATTTTTAGTCATTTTTACCTTCATTAATTTTATAACATTCCTTCGTTATCGCAAGTAAAATAAAATATAATTTTTATTATCCCTCATCAGTTCACCGTGTCTGCCCATATATTATAGTTTTCTTTTCGCTGTTTCATTTGATTTTTAGCTTAACGTTGTAAACTTGTTAAAATAAAAAGCTTTACGTTTTCATTGTTGTTTTTGCTATCTTTTCTTAATATATTATTGGTATCTAATTGAAATGAAAAAAAATATTTGTTATGTCTTGTCTATATAATGCTGCGATTCTTTATTTTTGTCATACATTATTTTTTTAATTCTATTATATTTTAAACTATAAATTAGGCTAAATTATACTAGAGGTCCTTTAAGTTATTTAATTGTAATAAGTTGGTCATTTAAGTTTCTTTCGTTCCACTTAGGTCCTTTAAATTCTTTAATTGTAACAAGTTGGTCCCTTAAGTTATTTTGTACCACTTAGGTCCTCTAAGTTATTTAATTGTAACAATTTGAGGATGAAAAATGTAAGTTTTTTGGCCTTTATAAGTTATAATTAAATAACATAAATGACCAACTTGTTACAATTGAATAATTTAAAGGATCTAAGTGGTACGAAAAAAACTTAAAGGACAAACTTGTTACAATTAAATAACTTAAATGATCTAAGTGATACGAAAAAAACTTAAAGGACCAACTTGTTACAATTAAATAACTTAAAGGACCTCTGGTGTAATTTAGCCTATAAATTAAACTATTAAAATACGTATTTAAAAAATTTATTTTCTAAATATCTTAATAATTAGTTTAATTATCATGAACTTATATAAAAATAATTTAAACATATGTTATATTGATTAAATAAATCTAACCATTAATTAAAATATGTCTTTTTATGTCATTTTATTTTTATCAGCTAGTTCAACCGCTAATTTTACCAAAACACTTTATTAGCCATCTGCTAGCTTATCCACTATCAACTATCCGCTATCTGTTAGTTTATTTATCATCCGCTAGTTTATTCCATATTCGCTACTTTTGACGAAACATAGCCTTAATTTCAATCAAAAAGAGAATGTGAGAACTAGGGATGTTAAACTGTTAGAGTTAACGCTGCAACTTTTAAATATTATTTAAATAGATTATATTATTATGAGTTTATACCCAATACCCAACTCCGCCGCTACAACTGAAAGAAATTCAACTTGTCCTCCTACTACCTTATCAATATTCCAAATTGAAAACACAAATTAGTTAGGTATCTTTGTCTAAGTCTATTAGTTGACATGGTTAAAGGTCCTAAAATGAATCACGTTAAATGTCTACTTGGCGCCCACGTCCTTGTACAAGTACTCGCTCCACGCAAATGTAAGACCAAATTTGTATGTGAGTTGTGCAGAACGTGGTAGCAAAACTAGCAGTAGAAATTGAAATTTCAATAAGAAACGATTTCCAAAATGTATTGACTTTCTCCTATTATGTTTATCAGCAATGTGAGACTTTAATCTATCTTGAATAGCTCCTCCCGTTGACTGGGTAGCCCCTCAATGTTGATGGTGGTGCTCGGCATAATCCGGTGGTAGCTGTGTTTGGAGGCCTAATCAGAGACAACAATAACAAGTTCCTGCGCGAGATTCATGACAAGCTTAGATGCTTCCCTATTATGCATGTTGAGTTGTACGTCATTCTTCATAGTTTGTCTATGTGTTCAGAGATGAGTTATAAGAAGATTATATATCATTTAGACTCTTTAAAAACCTTGAAGCTTATTGATAGTGCATATATCTTATTTCATCAGCATGGCAATGAAGTGACTTTGATTCCGAACTTGCTAGCTCGTTCTTGAGACGTGAAGATTTAGCATGTGTTTAGAGAAGTTACTTTTTGTATGGATTATCTCGTTCTTTGATGAAAGATTGTTTGGTAATTTATATTAAGAGAGTTGTATTCAAAAACATCAAAAATGAACTCATTATTCATCGATTTCAAATCATAAAATCATATAGAGGATAATTATGAGATGTGTAATTTATTTGTTTAAATATTAATATTTTATTTTATTTTTCAATGTGTGATCCAAAATATTTTGCAATATGTCCTAGATCCGCCACCACCGCTAAGTTAAATCATGACTAGAAATATAAAGATTTAGTGTAAAACCGGAGACTAGAAAAATAAAGATGAATATGAGATATGAAAACATTTTTTTATTGTCTATAGTTGTTTTATCGTTCATTCTGATCCTATCTGACGTGAGGGATAAATATCAGAATTTCATGCAGAGAAAACTCGATTAACAAATAAGAAGGTCCTATAAGAAAATAGATTATGAAAAATGTTTGAAGTTAAGTGTGAAATGTTAAACCGTTGTTTTGGTCAATTTCTTTTGTTTTCCTGCTGTCAAGTAAGCATATGATTCATGGGGTTTACCATATTAAAGTAGGAGCCCTTTTTGAATGACTTTAAAGATGTAACTACTTTTCTAACAGCTAAAAACCACCAACCAATTTCCTTCTCTAAAATCATTGAAAGAGAACAATCAACATAATTAATCACAACCAAATAAAATAGGTAAGCTTAGCTTGATGATGATTTAATTGATTTTTAAAAAAGTATGTCAATGACTCAATAGTGACAACACGTGCAAGGAGGAGTCTAGTATAATATCGGCAAAGGCACTTCGATTCAGTGGTACTATTATTTATTGGTTCAATTATCAACTGAATCATCTACTACTACTACTTGTCTTTTATTTTGATGTAACTTGTTTTAAATTTTTAAAAAAGAGTTTTGTGGGTTCCCCAACAATCGATTTTATGTAATAAAAAAGTGAATTTGACCAACCACGATTATATCACCCAAACACGTAAATAGTAGTTTTCAATTATATTCACATTGTTTTCACTTCTGAAATTGATTCTTGCTGCTCCAAAATTTTAACCAAGTATATACTAGCTAATTGTGACTACTATTTTTTTAAACTAATTGCTAGTTGCTTTTTACGTGGTTTAACACATTTTGTCTAAATCCATGGAGACACTACAATAATTTGTACTCACTATCTCAAATAAAGAGTACAGCTCAACTCAGTATATGTTCGCTCTACAATATTCTTACTCTAAGAATAATAAGAAATGATAACACACTCTCGCTCGGGGACAAATCCACTTGTTAATTAATTGGGGAGTATTTGTCTCCACTTGAAAAATTATTTGGGTTGAAAATATATATAAAATATTCATTTTACCCTCATAAAAAAAATAAGGATTGCCCCCATAAGATAAACTAAATATAGAAATTTACAAGACATAAATAAAAAAGAAAATAAATTGGTACTAATTTTATCTTTTTAGCTATGTAATTTATAGAAATTTAGGTATTTTAAGATTTCTCTATAATATAATTATGTATTTTGTAAACATTTATAATATTTTTATGCGAAAATATTATAGGCTATTTTTTTGCCCCCATTAGTAATTTTTTTTTGGATTTGTCACTCACTACAAGAAACTCTCCCACACGTTGTATATAAAAAAAGACTCTCCCACACAAGTAATCTCATGCCTCATAAACTCAGTGGTATCCATAATTACAGAAGCTCAATTGAGCAATTTTAGTGTAACTCATGAATTTGCTCTCTTCTTTTGCACTTGGATTAAGATTTCTACAACCCTTCACAAGACTCTCTATTTATAGCAAAAGGTAGTCTCCATTCAGATATATATCTGATATAGTGGTTATTAATTATTCGACATTTTCAAGGAGCTCAACTTTTTGATTTATCTTCAACTTTCTAAAAACACATCTTCATATTTTTAAAATGCATCATTTAAAATTTTCACCCCTATTAATATTAAATATTATTTAGAAATTCTAATTGAATCCAACAACTTCTCACGAAATCAATATACATTTTTTTAGGTCAAAGTTAATATACATGTTGAAACTTTAAACATTTTGATAATTTTTCTTTTGACTGAATAAACATTTTGATAACTATAAATTATTATCAGTTTAATTTCCTGTTTTCAAAGAACTCCAAAAATTTATATAAGCATTCAAATGATCAAATATTAAATTTATTACTAGTACTAATATTCTACTATTATTTTAAAATATATATATTTATTATGATTATTTTTTATAAAATGCTGGCATCCTACACACACAGAGTATTCAATGGCGAGGGTTCGATCCTCGCCTTGGGTACAGAGCAACTTTAAATTTCTGGGCCAGCTGTCTCACCCTTCGAGGTGCCTCCAATCCAGTGAGGGAATTAGTCACTGCATTCGGCGGTGGATACCCTGGTCTCGAAAAAAAAGAGTATTCAATGGTGAGGTGTAATCACTATTCACTAGGTTGTCTTGCGTGAAGTCGTCTGTCAAGTCTTTTTCCAAACAACAAACTCACTTTTCATTTTCAACTATATCTATCTGCGTTCGCCGCTTTCTTTGCCCATTTCGCTTATGTGACAATATTGTCAATATGACAATATTTTTAGTAGAGATTAAATCCCTCTCTTCTCCATCGTTTACCATGTATAAGGTTCGTCAAAAAATACGGTCTTCTACATTGGTTATACATTTTATTTACATAAATTTAAGAGATTTAATTTGTTGACCATAACTTATTAATAAACTCATAAGAAAAAATGAGTATACTATTATTTCAACAGATAATTAAAATAAGGTTTGTCAAAAAAAATTAAATTAAGGTCAGCCCAATTATTATTCCCGAGAGGAGATCGGGGCACCCACTTTCTCAATTCATATCATTTTTTGTGTTGAAGGACTAATCTCTCTTATTAAAAAAAAGGTGGTTGGTTGATCACATTCATAATATCCACATATCACATTCTCTTTGTCAATAACAGTTTTTTTGTTCAAAAGTTTTTTGTTCATGAAAGCCACAAATAGGGCTGGAACCGTTTGTATATATTCTGTAAGTTTTTAGAAAATGGTTTGCGGAGAGTAAAGAGAACCAATGAAAAATATACAAATGCAAGACCAGAGGAAAGAGGGTGGTGAAAGAAAAGAATGAGAGGGGTATTTTAAGGAAAATGAATAAAAAGGGAGAGGGGGTGTCGGTAGGGAAAATGGTAAGTGTAGGTAGCACCACCCATTATCTTTCGTTTTCCAACCTCTCCTTCAAGTTGTCCAAAGATTCTGCTCAGCCCATCGACCCAACCATGCACAGAACACAAATTTGGCCTTATTAGCATTCATTCACGTTTTATTTTATATTTTAAGGGTACAAACCATACTATCTTTTTCTTAACATTTTTCACCAAAAAAAAAAAATTCTTAACATTCTTTTGCTCCTATCATACATATATAGGTCAATTTTTTTTTTTGACGGAAGTTCAATTATTTTTATAAACTTTGTTGATAAGTTCTTTAATTTTAAAAAATAATTATTGTTTTTGAGGAGAGAACATCATACTATATGCATAATTATTTTTATATTTTGTTGTTGTAAATATCTTTATTTTTTTATAAATGATTACTTTACATTTGAATCCAATAGAAATTCACTAAATGTTGTTATTGAATAATATGACATCCATTGAAGTTAAAAGAGAAAAGATTAAGAGATCAAATATTCGTCAAGTAGAATTGATATAAAATGAGAAGAGTTGTGTGAAATGATTACATGAAGCCTCTTTATATAGGCATAAAACTAACTACTAACTAACTCACTAATTAGTAACAACTATCTAACAAACTCATTTGTAACTACCAACTAACTATCTCTCTAACTTCTAACTAACTATATATCTAATAGTCCCCCGCAAGCTAGAAGTTGTTCACAACACTTCGAGCTTGACATGAACAATAGAGAGATACATCAAAACAAAGGAAAATTACAATGATTCATAGTTAATCAACTAATGTGAGCCTTGAACATTTAAACTCCAGATATGTTGTCTCTATTGAAGTATGCAAGGAAGGAGTGATACACATGAAACTACACTCCACATTGATCTGCTTACTAATTGTACCTTCAGATTCATCTTGTCTAGATAATTCTAATGAGCAAAAAAACATTAGGTGCAAATAGGAATAGCAAGAACATTTTTCTTGGATTCTTGAAAGCGGTACACTAGTAACATGCCACCAGAAATCACAACAACACCAACAATGCAGAAAAGGGTAATCAGCACCCACAAAAACCAAGATGATATGAAGAAGAAGAATAGCACAAGAAAAAAAGATGCCATAATGGCAAAGAGAAAAGGAATATCACGATCCAAAATGAAATCGGAACTCCGCTTCAGATCACAATCATCGGGAATCAGAATGAAAGGAGGACAGTGAAGCGAAATGCAAAACGGATATGCAAGAATTGCAAACGGAGACGACGATTACTGATACTGACAAACAATTTGTGTCATACGAATCAGAAACGGAACAAACGAAAGCAAGTTGCAGAAACTGACACTCTCATAGAAGCGAGTGATTGAAAAGCGAATGATTGAATCAAAATCGATTCAAAGAATTTGCGAATTCAAAATTTTGGGGAACGCAAAAACAGAGGAATGATGTAATTGAAAGAACACCAAAAACGCGATGTGCGAAATTGCGGAACACGCAAACGTGACGAAGAAAGAACGCAACGCACATCGAAAGTTAGAGATCACAAATTCCCAAATTTCCGAAAACAAAATATCAATAATTGGGGAAAAGAAAGTGAAAACCCTAACAAAAACGAATTTCCGAAATCAAATTGGGGAAAACCCAAGAATAACTAAGAATGATGAAATCGGAATCAAGAACGATCAACAAGATCAGAAAAGTGAAATGCAACTAAGAGCACAAAATGCGAAATCGAAAATACAAACGCAATGGAGAATCACAAACTCTAAAATTGCAAAACGCAAAAGAGCGATCAAGGAAAATTGCGATATCAAAAAACGAAAGTCGCAAATGAGGAATCAAAGGCAAATCATGAAATGAAAAATCAGAACTTGAATCACAGAACAAAAAATGCAAACTGAATGGTGAATTGCGAAATATTGGTTTCAAACGCCATGAACAAAGAGGGAAAGAATGTAAAGAAACAGTTTCTCATGGATGAACAAATCAAGAAACGGAAGCAAAAAATGATGCAAATGGAAGAAAGAATAAATCGGAAAAGGAAATGAATGGAAAGAAAACTAATAAAACGAACTCATTTGTAACTACCAACTAACTATCTCTCTAACTTCTAACTAACTATATATCTCATAGTTGTTTGTTTGATTTTATTGTATTCAAACATAAATCAATTTGATAAATTTTTTAGTCTTTTCTAAATGATTATTTTATTTTCGTGTTCTGATAAAGAAATGTTACATATTGTCGGTATAGTTATTTTTCTTATTTTGTCTCTAAAATTTCTTTATTTATTATAAATGACTATTTTACTTTATATCCTAGTGAGAAACCTTATGTTCTCGGTATAATTTTATCTTCTTTTAGAACATATATATTTTATAATTATAAATGATAATGTTACTATCCGATCCTAAAAGGAAATATCACGCAATGTCAATATAGTGTCACCTTTAAGTAAAGTCTGACTCTAATTTGTTCTACTTTTGGGGATCAAATTGAGGTACAATCTTTTAATTGTTTGATATGAGAGAAAGTAGAATAAAAAGTGAGAGAAAAGAAAGTGATACACTTTGTAAATGATATTAAATTTCTTATATATATATAAACCGATAAACAGATACACAAAAGAATATCTTTTTAGTATATATGACATGAATATAACTTTTTTTTGACAAAGGAATATTTTTTAAATTTTTTTAAGAAAATAATTATTTCTCATCAATTTTATTGTAAAATATTTGAAAAAGTGACTTAATAATTTTTAAAAATAATCGCAAGAAGCATGAAACTTTTTATTTATTTATTTGCAAGCACTAGTTTATTTAATTATTATAGTCAAGCAAAAATAAAAAAATTATTGGTTACTTATTTTATCAAAATCCCAAACTTTATAAATGAACGAGATTCAATAATATCTTATAACTTTTTATTGACAAATATATTTTTATATCGTCTATCTTACAATTACAATTGTCTAGATTTTTTTCTTTTTGAAAAACAATGGTCTAGAAATACCTCGTTCATATGGCGGCACCCTGGTCTAGACAAAATAAAAAACTGGCGGCACCCTAGTTTTTATTACGAAAAAATTATCATAAAGATGTCAAATTTTTTTAATCATAATGGTGTTTTGTTTGTGATAATAATCATAATGATGGTTAGAACTTAGAACTTGGAGTTGGAACTGTTCTGCACCGTACTTCTGATCTTTATGGCGCGGTCCGAGGTAGTTAGTGGTTGATATCCTTAGTTAAATGACTATATCCGAACCTGGTTGGTGTTGTACCTGCAAAGTCACTCCGATGCTAAAGTCAGAGGAATGGTGTTGACGAGTAATAAATATAAAAATGCTTATCTTTAACGAGGCAATGAATGTTGTATTTATAGAGTGGGGTGGGGTTGATTCCAATGAATCACGTCCGTCCGATCTGGTGGTTTGATCTGAGTCCTTGATGTTTGGGTTGGGCCCTATTGACGTTGGGTCTACAGGGGTGTAAATAGATGTCAAAAAAGGAGGTGTATATGGCAAGAAGCCATTCCATAACAGAACCAAATATGGGGAGAGAGATGGGTCCAAATTTAACCCTGGTTTAGATCGCGCGCGTATAGGATAGGAACCAAGCTACTGTGGAAGTTAACCCTATCCTCCGATAGCCTATATAAAATAGCATTAGGATTAACCCATTTCCTTCGTGCTCTCTCTTCAAGGTGGATTCTCGCTAATCCTCCTTTTCTCTTTACCAGTGTTCCTCTCTTTTCTCATTTTTCCATGGCTGAAACTGAGTACAGATGCTTTGTTGGTGGGCTTGCCTGGGCCACCGACAACGAGGCTCTCGAGAAAGCTTTCTCTCCTTATGGCGAAATCGTCGAATCGAAGGTCCGTTTGTAGCTGGGATCGGATCTGGCACAATTTCGATTTGGATCATCGCGATCCCATCTGATCTGTTCTCTCTGATCTGTTTTGCGTTACTTGATCTATGATACTTGTGTTACTGTTATCGTTCTTTTATTAATCGAACCGAATCGGTACGTTCATCTTCATCTTTGGTTCAAAGGCGAAGATCGATCGGATATATTTATAATAATTCCGTTAATTTTTGTGTGAATCTGATCCCCGATCTGATGCGATTGCTTTTTTTTTTGTTGTTTAGGTGATCAACGATCGTGAGACCGGAAGATCGAGAGGGTTTGGTTTTGTCACCTTCGCTACGGAGCAGGCGATGAAGGACGCTATCGAAGGGATGAACGGTCAGGATCTTGATGGCCGTAACATCACTGTGAACGAGGCTCAATCCCGCGGAGGCGGAGGCGGATACGGTGGTGGCGGCGGTGGAGGTTATAACCGTGGTGGAGGAGGCGGATATGGAGGTGGTGGACGTCGTGAAGGCGGCGGCGGCTATGGATACGGAGGTGGCGGATACGGAGGTGGAGGTGGCCGTTATGGAGGAGGAGGAGGTTATGGAGGAGGTGGTCGTGACCGAGGCTATGGAGACGGTGATCGCTACTCAAGAGGAGGCGGTGGTTCTGATGGAAACTGGAGGAATTAAAGGTTTTTGTTGATTTAGGTTTTTAGTGGGTTAAAAAAGGGGAGTTTGTGCTGATGTTGTTATGGTTTAGCCTTTTTGTTCTATCATTTTCATTTCGAATATTCTGTTCTGGTTTCGCGTTCCTCTGCTCGTTTTTGACCTTTGAATTTGTCTACTGTGCGTTCCTAATCAATCAATCAAAGAATAGTCAGAAATTATTACTTTTAGAGTAGAGTTCTTAGTGCTGGACAAATATTTCAAACCGAACCGTAACTGAGCAAACCGAAAGCAAAAACAAGTTTTTGGATTGTGATATATCAGAAGACCCGACGGGTGTTCGGGTGACTTGATTAGTTGTAGACGGTCTCACTTGGGCATTGATATAATTAAAAAATACTACTCATCATACTAAATACTATTTTTAAATTAAATAAATTAAAATGATAACAAAGAAGGATATATCACAATATACAAAGGTGACGTGATATCTTCCTGTTCATGCTCCATCTTCACTCCTCTCATCTTATTTTCAAAACTTCATTTTCACCTTTCTAAAGTTGCAGAGAAATGAAACACCATTGAGAAAAATAACAAAAACAACTATTGTATTAAGAAGCTCAAAATCGACTGTACCCACCCGATAGACCGCCACCCGCTGAAGCCAAAATTGCCCAAACCGAAACTCTAAATGGTCTGACTTTTGCTACCCGAATCCAACATAACCAATCGTTTGTCCAGCCCTAGTTCTTACTGACACTTTAACCCATATGGGTTAAAGTACTTTATAGAGGCCTAGACATTGGGCGGGTACGGGCCCAAAACGGCGATCCGAGCTAAACCGCGGTTGGTACTTATTGGCCCAAATCCGCCCATTTTAAACTTCGGTTAGAGCGGGTTCGGGTTGAGACACAACTGGCTTAAAATGCATTTCTGTTCTTTTTTCAAATCTGCTTTTTTCAGCTGGATGCTAGTAGAACAATAGTTGTTGGGTTTCCATGGGAGAACTGCAACTGGTTGTAGTAGAGACAATAGAGGGCAAAGAGAAGGAGAAAGCAGAGAGAGAGAGAGAGAGAGTCAGGGAAAAGAGATAAGAGGGAAATTGCTTTTCACTTTTTCTAAAAGTGGTTCTCTCAAGAAAAGTGTGAAAAGTTAAAATTAATACTTACATAGCAGCCTGCAACACGTGAAGTCAGCCGCATGCAACTTTGGAATATGGAACTCCTTTATCATATTCAGATTTTAATATTAAAATACATTAAATCTTTGTTAGCAAACCATGAATAAATGCTAATTTAAGGGTGTGGTTGAACGGTTGGAGCTCATTCTCTCTTAACCAAGTGTCTTGGATACTGAACAACTTTAAATCTCTGGACCAGCTGTCTCACCCTTGGAGGTTCCTCCAATTCAGCGAGGGGATTAGTCACTGCGTTCGAAGGTGGATGCCCTGGTCTCAACAAAAAAAAAGCCATGAATAAATGCTTCAATGCTAGTGCATACTTCCGACGCGGGCGGGTTCGGATACCGACTAATCTGTTCAAAGAATCCGCGCCCGCCCATATATATCCGTGCTCATCCGAACAGTCACACCCAGTTCCCCGTTGGACCAACCGAAACCGCCCATTTCTATTTATTTTCTGCGGATTACTCAAGTTTCGGTTGGGTCAGTTGAATTTGTCCAGGCCTACTTTATACTTTATGTTCATTTATCGACGATAGAAATCTTGTCTCTCCAATGAACAAAACGTATATTATAAAAAGAAAACTAGTATTTTACCTGTGCATAAGCACAGGTGATACTGTATGGTCAGTGTATGTATTACCATGAAGTCATAATAGTAATTTGGAAGATATTTATAAGTTGTGAACAATGTCCAAAATGTATGATTTGAAATTTAAAGGGGAAAGAGATAGGTATTATGTCATATAACATACAAATATAACATACAAATGCAAATTATATTGAGTCGAAGAAATTAAAGGAGATCAGCAATCAGATTTACATGGATCCATAATAATGTATTTGGACATTAGAGGTAAAATATGCATCCCAGTTGGCCCTCCCATTGGCACTCCCGTTCGCGCTCTCGTTGCCTCTCCCGTTGGATCCATAATAAATCATATTCGTTTAATTATAAGTAAGTTACTTTGTAATATTTGGTAGTGACTAAAGTTGTTTGTTTGTTTTTTTTTTTTTTTTTTTACAATTCTTATTGGTTAAATTGATTGATTTTAATAGTTTTAATAGAGAGATTATAGTAAATAATAAATTTTAGATAGAGTAAAAACGAAGAAAAAAGAAAATAATATTTTTTAAAATATGCACCCATGTTGGCGCTTTCGTTTCCACTCATGTTCTCGTTGTAGCTCTCGTTGTCGATTGCATTGTCAGTCTTGCATTGCCGCTCTCGTTGTCACGTATTATGACTTTTTTTTTCTATACGACTTAATATTAATTTAATCATACTCATTTATTTATAAAAAAGTTAGTTTAAAGTTTTGTTACAGATACGTTTTTTTTTACAATGGATAGTGGTTAAAATAATTAATTTGACCGTTGTAAAAAAATAATTAATTTTAGTAGTTTGACTATATTATAAAAATAGTGAGTAATTATTTTTAGTAAAAAAGAGGTAAAAATTTAATTTTTACGACAAAAAAAATTGGAAAAAAATTATGAATAAAATAGTTTTTTATTTAAAAACAGTTTTTTTTTTAAAAAAGAACAATTTTAAGAAAACAAAAAAAACTCTGTTGATAGCGCGTCAGCATGACAGCTGACAGCGTGTCAGATTTTTATATTTTTTTAAAAGTTGACTATTTTGTTTTTTAGTGATGAATTTACTATTTTACCCTTATTTTTTGTCAAATAGCAAAATTTTAAGATGTCTATGAATGTCAATTTGCTAATATGTGTTTTGATTATAAGAGAGTAGACTAGAAGAGTAGATAGATAGACTACTACTGGTAATAGTATTTGCGTCCGGATCCTCAGCAGCACTGTTCTCACCAGCAATTCGTACAGCAAAAACTAAACCTTAGGGTTAGATCAATAGATAAGATGTTACATGGAAATAAAGTAGTGAAGAAACCGTGCAATCAGTCCCACCTTTAAAAAATAATCAAATTTGATCCTTCATGTGATTTAGGAAAAAATAAATATTTGTGAATCAGGAATAAATTTGTCACTCCAATTATAATAAATCAATTTGACTTTCGTTAATTGTAATTATTAATATTATTAGTATTATTTGTTTCTTGATTTACTTAATAGAGATTATGGTTTAGTATTTTGTAATGAAGAGACTATCAAGCCAGTTTTCCGACACTTTAACCCATATACTCTTTTGTTGTTTGGTTTCTTCATCTCCAAACCCCCCACTCCGTACCATATTATATGACTTTTTAGTCAAAAAAATTTGTCTCATAATAAATGATTTTTTAGAATACCAATGTAACATAAATTTTCTTTTCAGTCATACATTTTATTACTTAATATATATATTATTACAATTATTTAATATATATCTTCTTACAATTCTACTTTTTATGTTTTCAATATCATTAATGTAGGACAATAGGGTAAACTAACTCACAATCTCTGTTTTCTATACAAAATTAACTACTTTTCTTAATTATTATCTCACAATCTTAAACGACTTATAATATGGGACTAAGGGAGTACTTCTCAACTTCTGACCCAAAACTCCATACTTACTAATTTATCTGCATAAACTTGTTGAATTCTGATCTTGGGTTCAATCACTCATCGCAGAATCATTATAGTAATGAACATCTACCTCGGATTTTGTTTGATTCCATCACAGGTTTATTACAATAGATGAACTGGAAACAGCCATGAAGGAATATCGTTGTGATCAAGCGTGTCAAGAACCTAAAAATTGTTGTGCAACCATAGCTTTACACCACAAACTGGAATCGGTCTTGCCAAGTATGGGCGACGAAGACACAATTAGGGAAATTATATCCGAAGTCGATACAGATAATGTAAGCCTACTTTTTATGACCCGAAATAAGCTATAGTTAAAAATGGTGCAGTAACTGTAGTTAGTGTGAGTCATTCAATCTTATCCAATAGATTAGATTTGCTAAATGTGCTTTTTTTAGTGCATCGAACCGGAGTTCGATTTTTATTGACTTGCTACAAGTTTATATTCTTGTTCCATAATTGACATTCAATTAATGTTGTGATGTCTCGTGAGGAGTGGAGACCAACAACAAGGCAAGCTATTTTAAACGACATAAGATGTTACTAGTTTGAGTGTCCTGCAGCCAAGACCCACTAGTGAAAAGGCTTTTACTTGTTAAGCTATGAGAGAAGATCTTCCCAAAGTTTTATACTAGTTTGAGTGTCTATGTATAGTTTTTTATTTTGTTTTTCTCTTATATGATTTTAGCCACCAGATATACTAATTTGGATGGTTGAGATTTGGTGTAAGTTAAAAGACTTACACACGGTGGTGTACACGTGGCGGTGTAAGTCAAATGAGTTACACAAAATCTCGATCATTAAGATTAAAGGATCTAACGGTAATTATATTGAGAAAAGATCACATGATCTGTATATTTTAAATGTTTGTGATTTGTATATTTTTGGTGTTCTATCGGATCATATCATATCAGTTTAGAACATTAAAAATATACAGATCACGAACATTTGAAATAGACGAATCACATGATCTTTTCTCAATATAGTAATCGTAATCGTTAGATCCTTTAATCTCAATGGTTGATTACTAAAATTATATACTTTTATGTTTATTTCAATAGCATCTTTATCGAGCATTTTGTGCTTCTAGAACAAAATTCTTTGTTTATTGGTTGATGCAGTTTTTGTTTAGCACTAGTTATTATATCATTATTCATTTCTCAGGTTATAGTATTAACCTTGTCAAAGTTTTTTATTTATTAAACTAGCGATATAGGTAAATAAGAAATATTATAATTATATTTATAATTTCAATTAAGTAATTATTTTATCCAAAAACTGCTATATTGTTAAATTAAAATATCAAAGTTCTAGAATTTTTATTGGCTTTTTTACACGCGAGCTTGAGTCGAGTCGAGTCAAATGAGGGGTTCATGTCAAATTCGAGTCAAGCTATGAGCTGAGTCGAGCTGAACCAAGTTTGACTTAGCTCGGCTCATTTCCAGCCTCAAAAGCTTAATTGATATTACGTTGAATAAGAAACTATATCCATTAACCTTTCTCCTCAAGATTTTAGGCATAAATGTGGTATGAGCCTTGTTACACACACAAAAATAGAAGTGTAAAATTATATATAAAAGAAATAAAAATATCTTTTATGGCATTTAACAACACATTAAGATTTTAGGAACAAAAGTGGTCTAACTATCTTGTTTACATATCATGAAAAAAAACATAGAGACCTAATGTTATTTACAAATACCAAGAAAACCAGTAAATTTTGTTTCTTTTTATAAAGTTACTAGTCATTTCCTATAATATTTTTAACTATTTATTACTTATTTGGTTCCACTGATTTTTCTCTCCACAATAAACAATTGAAGGTATTATTGACAAAACACTATTTAAATATTGCATTGAACTATAAAAACGACTAGCAAAATGAAAAAAATTCTTAAAAACCGACATGTGTCGTGAAATGGAGGAAGTGGTATTTGATATAGATATGCAAGGCGTCAATTTTGGCTTAACCCGAATCGAGCCGATGGCCTATGCTCAATGTTGGGTTGGAACCAAAAAACTGAGGCCCAAAAAGAAGCGGAATATTTTGGCCCAGCCCAATTGACCCATGGGCTAAATTGGACCTATCTTTTTATGTTTTTTAAACATTTTTTGTGTTTTCTTTTGTTATAAATTGGGCTGGGTCGACTCAGCTTGCTGACCCAGTGTTTTGGGCTGGACTATAAAAACACAGCTCAATAGTTAATTGAGCTGACCCAACCCAACCTGATTTTGCACTCTTACCCGTTGAGCCGGGCCGAATGGCCCAATTTGACGGATGTGGATATTACCCACCAAGGTGGCAGCTTAATTCTAAACTGCTTTGGTCTAGAGTTTCGAGTTTTTGACCTGTCATGGTTAATTAGGAGAATAAAAAGTGATCTTTTATTATTGTTTGTTGTGGATCGGAAGGAGCATGGCCACCCAAAAATCGTTAAAAATTTGCACCGTTTCTGAATAAGGTAAGATGAGATAGTTGATGAAATAATCTAAATTACAATGGCGGATTCAAAAATCAACACACACACACACATTACAGTTAATAATACATATATATGCTGCAAATATCTTGTAGTGAGGACACGCATGCATTGCTTCAAAGCAATTCAGCGTTAGATACCTGAAACAAAGCACACAACCAAAAATAAAATAAAAGCATGAACATGCATGCAACTATATAGAGACATGGTAAATTGGTAAATGTGGTTTTCTTAGTAAGCAATATTGCCTAATCTCTTGTTATTTTATTCATGGACATTGTAATTGTTTACTGGTGTTAGGCACTTGATGTGGATTTGTAGTTGGGAATAGGAACATGGCCAGATTCAATGTGTTTGAGATCTTCCAAGAGAATCTGATAGTGTCTCTTAACTTCTTCAACTGATTTCCCACCAACTGCTTTAGCTACATTCTGCCATCGATCAGGGGTATCCTTGTCATATTTTGCAAGTGCCTTCTCAAATAGCTTGTTCTGTTTTGGAGTCCAAGACGACTCATAATGTTTGCTGAGAGAATTTGAAGCCATAAGAAAAGAGGGTATAGTGGTTTAGATGGAAGGGATAGAAAATGCTGTGAGTGAGCATTGGTTTTAAATGGGTTTGAGAATAGTGGGTTATAGCTCATAAGAGAATCTAAATTGATAAAAGTTGCATGTGTTGCTTTGGAACCACAAACTGAACTGAAAGGAGGACAATAAGGTACATAATACAGCTACAAGCCAAATATCAAATGAATCAGGTTCCAGATTTCAAATCTTTTTTTTCCTTCTTCCAATGTCTACTTTGAACTTTCTTTGTACAAATAAAGTTGTTCACATTGGTTGGCTTGCTTGGTAGTTCTTTCTATATCTAGATAAAACTTATTACTCATTAATTAGGATTAATTCTTAACACTGGGCTTCAACTAGCCAAAGTACAGCATAATCAACTTGATATAGGACCCGTTTGGATAGAGCTTATTTTGAGCTTATGAAAAACAACTTATGCAAATAAATAAGTTTTTTTGCATTATTTATAAGCTCAAAAATAATCAACTTGATATAATCAAGTAAGTAGTTAGGTGGCTACTAATAATATTCTTTGTTACCATTGTGATATTTGTATGTCATTAGCTCTCAAAAGTTGAAGAAAAAAGGAACATATAATAATTGAGGATGTTATTGCTGAGTATTTAGAGTATATTCATATATTTGCCTTTATTCTACAAATGGTGCACATGAGCATGTGATGTTAACGAAGAACATTTCTATATTTATAATACTTCCAATAGACAAAGATGACCATCAATAACAAACATGTAAGTTTTTGTTAATTTACCCTTCTCTTAGTTTTTGTTTATTTCTATTCTGTACGATAGGGTAGTTAAGAGGTAGTTTTATTTATATTAAAAAAAAGAGGTAGTTTTCATTTTAAGCTAATTTTTAAATTTCAAACATACCTGAAAACTATTTCTGGAATAATCTTAAAATGGGTGGATACTGGATAGGATAATTCGGAGTTTTCATTTAAAGTTAGTTGGAAAGGGGGTGTACTTAACAAAAAATGACGGTGGCATTAGTAAAACTCAATTAGCAGTTCATCTCTAACCACTTCTTTGGGCTGGAATTTTGTATTGGGCTTATATTTATCCTTTTCTATTTTTCATTTTTATATTACGGTTTTTGACCAAAAAATTCTATATCAAGTATATATAATTATAAGATCACAACTCATAAAATACAACGTATAACCTTGATTTGATAACATCAAAATTTAATTTTTGTTATTTTTTATTTTAGTCTTTTTCCAATTCCAATCGCTGAGGAAACATAAATAAAAAGAATATCTAATATATTGAGAATGTCTAGTGTACTTCCCACCAATGGGAGGGGCATACAGATATCTTCTACTATTTAATTAGCTTGTGTGATACTTCCCACCAATGAGAGAGGGGCATACAATTGGTAGTGTAACTATGAGTCAGTTGTTAAGAGGTAAATACATATGCGAATCTGACGGTTTTCTTAGAATCAAAATTACTAGCAATGGTTCTAATATTTGGCATGGTATTTGCCAAACTTGGGAGTCCTTTCGTACCTTACTCTCCTGGGATCTAGGAAATGGGGAGGATATAAGATTTTGGAGTGATCATTGGATTCCTAATTTGAATACTAATTTGTCCAATTCAATCAATTCAATTGATCAAATTGATATTACTGAGAAAGTCAGTAATTTTGTGGATAACAATGGTGCTTGGAACATTGATAAAATGCAACAACATTTGACCTCAGATCTGATCCAGACGGTTTTGAGATTACCTGAGCCTTTGGTGGTGAGAGATCCTGACTCCTTTCGTTGGAATGCTGCTTCTGATGATGTTTTTTCAACTAGATCTGCGTATAGTGTGCTCCTAGGGAACCAACCTCACAGAGACAACAAGCTTTTTCAGGCTATTTGGAATTGGAAAGGTCCCGAAAGAATTAAACATTTCTTGTGGAAATTAGCTCATAGTTCTGTGCTGACCAACAAGGAGCGCCATAGAAGACATATCTCTATGGATGTGGCGTGCCCTTTCTGTGTGGATAATGAAGAATCTCTGATGCATTTGTTTAGAGACTGTAATAGAGCTTCGCGTATTTGGTTCTCTAATCCTTCTGCCGCCAATTACGAATTCTGGAATGAAAACAATTGGACTTAATGGTTATACAATAATCTCAGATCTACTCGAAGAGGAAGAGGAATTGATGTGGGTAATTTACAGTTTGGAGTTACCTTAGACTGGTTGTGGCGAGCGAGGAATGAATTGGTTTTCTCCAGGAAGGTCTTTACAACTCAAGAGCTCCAACTGAATATCGGTTATAGTGTCAAAGGGATCAAGAATGCCTTGCAATTGAACTCCATGATTGGCCAGAACAACAACAATAAGATTATGGGAATTGATGGTGTAATTGATGTTCCTGATGGTTTTGTTATGTTGCACTGTGATGGATCTGTTGCTGATGCAGGGCGTCATTGTGGCTGCGGAGGCATTTTCAGGAACGAGAAGAGTGAATTTCTGCTGGGATTTGCGAAAGGTTTGGCTTCTTGCTCCGTGATTAACTGCGAATTGGAAGGGATTTGTCATGGAATCAAAGTTGGGTTGGAGAGAGGTTATCGGAATCTAATTGTTTGCTCTGACTCCATGGAAGCTCTGCTGATGATCAATTCTGCTATCAATGCTAACTCTCATTCTGTGGTCAAGTTGGTTTGGGATATGGTTGGAGAGTTAAGTGGTATTAAGTGGTTTCACGTGCCAAGAGATTTCAATATGGCTGCTGATTATTTAGCTTCTTTCAATATGATACCTAATTTATGTAATATTTATGATGTTGCCCCTCTCCATCTAATCACTCTTCTAGACAGAGAGATGGCTGAGGGTCTTTGCCCAGTTGTGGCCTAGTTGTTTGCTTGTTGGGCTTTTGCCCTGTTTTATCACCAAAATAAATTTTTAGTAATCCAAAAATAATATATCTATTTAGATAACTATGTATATTTTAAATTTAGCTACTTCAATAATATGTTATTTTGCTACTTAAACTAACTTTCTTTATTTAATGAGATAAAAGAACAATTATGGTGATTATTTGTCTGATAAAAGAACTATTATTATCACATACAAATATGGTGATTTTTGTTAACTTGGTATTTTAGTTTTTTTATTTTACTTTGACAATTTTTGTCCCCATTTTTCTTAATTTCGCAATTTTCCCCCTCAAAATCATATATTATTCGCACTTTTGGTCCTCAAAAATATTGAATTTTGAAAAAATAATGGAATAAAATTGCACAATCAATGATTTTTAACAACCAAAAGTGCAATGTAAAAATCACAAAGACCAAAATTACCAAGTTAGAAGAGCAAAATATGTTTAATTGATATGCACCATTCCTGTAATTCTTTTAAGGTAGGTGAGATAAAGTCATTTATTTTTTATGATGTGTTGTTTCGTGATTGACTGACGTTATAAAAAAATTTACACGACAATATATATTAATTACTAAATTAAATTATTTGACCACCGTGAACTAGAATCCTAGATACATTACTGAGTATGGGAATGAGAAGATGCATGCATGTGGGGGCAGCATGATAATTAAGAGAAACTTCGGGTGCAAACTTAAAGGTTGGAACAAACGTCAGACCATGGGGGTTGGAACTTGGAGTTTGAAAAAAAAAGGAAGAAGTCAGCCTTTTCAACTTTTAAATTTAATTCATTATTTTTTGGTCGTCTTTAATACTCCATGACTCTTATTATGGTCCTCAATTTTTTAGGACAGATTTGTTTTTATTTATTTAATCTTTTGAGAGTTTAAGATTATAGATTGATTATTTATGTCAAAAATGATTTTTTGCTTAATTTTATACTGGAAAATTACCATACAATCAAAACTGACATTTGTTAGCATTAGCAAACGTACTTTTGAATTTGGGGCCTTTACCAAAAAACACTTTCCTGACTATAGAGTAAATTTAATGCGAATGTGTATGTAGAAAGCCAAGCATTCATCTAGGAGGGATCAGATATGTTTTTAGCATTTTATGTCTATATCTCGACTCAAATATTTTCTTTTATCTTATTTAATTTGCTCTCGCATCTTTTTTTCCTCTAAAATAAATCTTAAAGTCACCAAAAACACCGAATACTAAAGACACAGAATCCAAATCCATCTGTGTAGTACTGTGAACTGATCATTTGCATCATGCAAGTGGACCAAGGGAGATATGGATAGCAAAATACTCCTACTAGCACTTCTCCAAGCACCAAACTTATTGCTTACTCTGAAGTGAATAAATAGGTTCATTATTTATTTTATTATAGTAGTGTACTAGAGTATGCTGATGAATACATTGGATCTGCTGCTATTCTTCACAGTATAATACAGTAGTATGCCATATCTCTCCCTCACCCAATTATTAATCTGGTTCAGATAAGATACAGGAAGAAGGCCTTCCAATTATTATTTGTTCAATATATATATATATATATATATATATATATATATATATATCATCATTGGTTCATTGATTTGTTTGGATTCTAATTTATTGTCCAATCTTGAAACAGCAGCAAATAGATACTCTACCGACTGCACAAAATGGAAAAACAGAGAAAGAAAAGAAACTGCAACAGAAGAGCTGCTGAATTGCTGCAGCAGGATATTATATATTGCCGGCGAATAGTTTGTCACTTTGTTGCTACTTGAATGAAACGTGTAACAGGGGACCTGAAATCTATGCTAATGGGGTGAAATATTTTTTAGGTTTAACAGAGGGGATGAAAGGTGTAACATAGGATCTCAAATATATGTTAATGGATGACGTGTCTGTCATACTACACATTAGCGTTGGTTATTAGTTGACTAACCGTAATCTAATAGAATGACCTAATTAAAAATACTATATTAGTTAAGTGATCTAATTATAATTTTTTTTAATTTAGGGACTTATTTAAAAAATTCCCAAATATTTAAAAAAATTTCAGAGTAATTAAAGCATATTTTTATTAATAAATAGATAAAAATGACTACACTAGAGATACATGAAAATGACTAAAAAATCAAACTGTATTAACATTTTAATACGGTTCGACTACAAAGAATATAGATAAATGACTAATGTAAAATTTTAAATCAAAATAAATAATTTATAGAAACTTTTTTCAATAAATACTACTCAAATAAATAAATATAATAGCGAGAGAATTTATAGATAAATGATTTATAGAAACATTTATTTATAAAAGCCCTCAAGCCTAAATACTACCCAAAATTGAGGGCTTTATAGAAACATTTTAATTTATCTATAAAAACATTATTTATAGATAAATGACACCATTATCTATAAAAGCCCTCAAGCCTAAATACTACCCAAAATTGAGGGCTTTATAGAAACATTTTGATTATCTATAGAAACATTATTTATAGATAAATGACACCATTATCTATAAAAGTCCTTAAGCCTAAATACTACTCAATTTTGGTGTCATTTTGAGGGATTTTATAGATAAATGACACCATTATATTTATAAACGCATGCCTAAAAATAAGGTATGCTTTTATTCTACTCATACACTCTTCTTCCGATTAGTTGCTAATTTGAGCGTCGAAGTGTCCGCCATCTTTTGTCGGAGTTCGAAGCTCCACTCCATCTTATGCCTAAAAATAAGGTATGCTTTTATTCTACTCATACCACGGTGAAGTACACATTCTTGAATTCCATTCGAAACAAGTATTCTAGTCTTCACGTTAAGCTTCTCTTCCACATTTGGAACTCTTCCCTGACCACATTTATATCTATTTCTCCTTCATCGATTCATATTTAATTTCTTTCCTCTCTTTTCCACAATTCCCACTAAAGAACGAAGAACGTCCAATTTTTTTTTTCTCCAAAGAAAATGGTTGCATAATTATTGTTGGTATATGTATGATTGGATCAAAAATAGGTGCTGACACAACAAGTACAAAGAAAGGAAAGAGGGAATTAGTTTGAGAGAGAAGAGGGAGGAAATGGTGACTTGAACCAACATAAAGTGGGAGACGTTTGAGGGGCCATTAGGTGATAATAATGGAATTGTTGCTCTCATTTCATCCTCTCCGACTCATTCATTCCTACTACTCCTAACAGTCCCAAAATTATTATTGCGCACTCATCTTTTCCCTTTCTATATATATATATATATATATATATATATATATATATGTTGCTTCAAGCAGCATAATTTTGCAAGCAAAGCATGACTTAGACAATTGAGTGTTCATTAAAGAGGCTGCAATCGATCACCTGCCTTACACTGCTCTCTTTCAGGGCATCATCATATTATATATATCCTTACTAACCTTGCAACAACCTCAAGACCTGACTTTCTTGTATGGATTGAAAATAATACATGGAATCCGTAATAATTTTTTTTTTTAGACGAAATGCAAATAAATTAACCACATATATTTAACTTAAATATGATTTTGAAAATTAATAACTTCAATTTGTCAAAAAAATTTTTTTAGTAAATTTCAAAAATTGTTATGAGAAAAATTATAAGATAATAAAACTATTATCAGAAAAATTAAACGCACAATAATTTTTATTTTTGGTAAAAAGTTAATAATAAATTATTTTATATATTTTAAAAATCTAAACAACCTGTGAAGTTGATGTAAAAAAACTAGTGAAGTTCAATTCTCAACTTAGATTATCTAGCTTTGCTTCAAAAAAAAACTTAGATTATCTAGCTTTGGCACTCTAATTAATAGGCTAGTATTCTTAATTTACCCACCTATCACTTTCTCTTAGGCACCGTTAAAAATAGCCGATAGCGTTTAAGCTACTAAATAGTCGATGAACAAATAGGTGATAGCGGATAGATGATAGCAAATTATGCGTTTGGTAAAACTAACGATTAAAATAATTGATAAATATAAAATGACATAAAAGGATATTCAATTAATGATTAAATTATTTAATGATGACAAAATATTTAATGAGGAACGAGAAGTAATTTAAGGAAATTAATAAGGGCAAAAATGTCAAGTCAAGTGAGACGCTATACACTATTAGCTAATACACTACTTGAAGTAGTGTTTTAAAAAAGGTAAACGCTACTTAAAAACGCTAGCTAAACGTTAGCGGATGAGATGCGCCAAACAGAACATTAACCACAAATTATGCATGTAATTTATTTATTTTTGAAAAATGCTATTTTGTTAAAAAAAAGTTTTGTTGACAATTCTATTTTGTTTATTACTCACACACAATTTGTGGAATCAGGCTCCTATCCATCCATATTTCAACAGTTGGAGGTTGAAGAATTTTCCATTCAAAAACCGCACAAAAATAAAGATGAACTTACCAGTCAATTTAGTTTGGTTGATGTGGTGGGTGAATGATTCATGAATTTCATGTGCAACTGAATTAAACTCTCCCTTTTTATATCAATTTTTAAGAAAAAAGTATTTCTTTTATTTGTTTTTTTAAATACTTCTTTTTCAATCAAAATATAAAAAATGTTTCTTTTATTTGTTAATTTAACCATTCAAGGATATATCTCTCTTTAATAAGCGAGTTGGCATGAAAGGCGCCAACCTTCGGCCAACAATTCATCCCCCATTTCAACAATAATTTCAACAATTGCCACTCCTTCATTTTTTAAACTTTTACCATTCATTTCAATTATATTTACAACCCATGCCATTCTTTTATTTTTTTATTTTAAACTTAAACCTTTTTGCTTCTTTTTTTCTTCATATTTTAATGTGGTGAAAAAGACAATAGTTTCGTGACAAAACAAAAAAAGTGTGTTTGGGGGTACTTTGCCGTTTGGAAAATACGGTTCAAATACTACTTTGTGTTCGTAAAAAATTTAACTATTGAAGTACGTGAAGTTCGTTACTCAATAAACGGTTGGACGGGAAAAAATTAATTTTATGACAAAATACATAGAGTGGGATACTGTTTACCTTGGATTTTGGTAAACACCGCTAGTTTGAAATTGCTTCTGCTTGCAGGATCAACTAGTAAATCCTAAGACCGTTTGTGTTTAAAGTTTTTCCAGAATTGCGCGTTTAAAAGTAAAAAGAAGATAACTGTCGATTTCTCTGCGAAACCGTCGAATTACTCCAAATGAGGGAGGATAAAACAAAGAGAAAATTTGCATGAAACGTAAAGAAAAGGAAAATTAAAATTGCATTAATTTAAAGGGGTGGTGCACAAGATCATACATGCGTTCCTTGTACTTGTTTCTCAGTGTGTGTAGGTACTTTGAGCGTGGGAACTTGGTATGAGAGATTGTGACCCGTTTTTCCTATGAGAAACTACTATTTATACAAATAGAAAATAATTGTACAAAGTTTAAAAAATGTAACTGCTACGTGCTCTTGGTAACGGTTACTTGATCCTACTTCGACATCAGCCTCCAACTCCTTCTTGTCGAAATATCTGTCTTCAGCTTCTTCAACTTAGCCAAATCTGAGGTCGAAATCTACTTGATGTAACTTGATAGCTTAATTCATTTCAGTGTCGAAATTGATACTTGTCTCTTGAAATACAAGGTCAAACTTTAAAAATAAATCAAACCTCGTTGACTGCATTTAATTTAGCCTGTCGAAATTACAGGCTAACAAATTGCCCCCTCAAAAATGTCTTTTTCGACAGGAGCTATGTGAATGGCAGAAAAAGAGTATTTTTGAAAATCCTTCTTCAGTCGAAGTAATGACGAAAACACTTGGGTTTTACCACTTAGATTTGAGATAGATCTTCTAAGGAAATTTATTTTTCCTAGTAATGACTGCAGTTCTTTTTTGGTCGAAGGAGCTTTCGTTTCCAAGATTGCTTTCGTCTTGTTTTGATTGATTTCAATGCCTTTTTTATGTACAACGAAACCCAAAAAGTCATCTGCACGAACACAGAAGGCACATTTGATTGGATTCATTTTCAATCCATATTTTCTCATTCTTTCGAATGATTGTCGGAGATGGTCTATATGACCATTTCCTGAAGCAGATTTAATAACAATGTCATCTATGTATACTTGCATAAATTTTTTCAATAAAATCATGAAACATAGAATTCATTGCCCTTTGGTACGTTGCCCCAGCATTTTTAAGGCCAAATGGCATTACAACCCATTCATAGACCCCAAATGCCCCTGGGCATCGAAATGCTGTTTTTAATTTGACGTATCTTCTTCAGCAATATATATTTGGTTATATCCAGAATAACCATCAAGCATGCTTAGGTATTCGTAACCTGCAGCTGAATCTACTAGCATTTCTGCCACTGGCATGGCATACTCATCTTTAGGTGTAGCATTATTTAAATCTCTAAAATCTATACACACCCTAAGTGTACCATTTTTCTTAATTACAGGCACTATATTAGCAAGCCCTTCGACATACCTGGAAGTTCTGATGAACTTGCTCTTCAGTAACCTTTCTATTTCTGCCTTGATCTTTACCAAGATTTCTGGTGCAAATCTTCTTGGCGTCTGCTTCACTGGCTTCTTTCCTGGTTGAATTGGTAGTCTGATTTCAACAACTTCTCGACTCAACCCTGGCATTTCATTGTAATCCCATGCAAAACAGTCTTTGTACTCCTTCGGCAATTCAACAATCTGCGCCTTCAACTCCTGATCAATCTTAGCACTGATGTATGTTTGCCTTTTTATTGAGCCATCTCCCAAATCAATTTCTTCTAAGGGATATTGTGCTTGGATCCTTTTGGTTGAACCCATTGGATCTTTTTCAAAACCTAAAGACTCATCATCATAGACGCAATCAAGCCTCTGGTTTTCGACAATGTTGTCTTTATTTTTATCTTCAGCGGCTTCATCAACTAATTGTTGTTGTAAGTCAGCTTCTAAAACCGCTTTTTGCTTATTTTCGGCCACATAGGCCGTAACTCTATCCCATACAGTGGGTTCATCCATAAATAACTATTTACGGTCCTTCCCACCCTGTAGGCTTGACATAGCCTTGTGGGTAGTTGTCTTCGTCAATGACCTCTCTATCCCAAATGAATCCATAGTTGGGATCAAGAATCACTGAGGTCCTCACATTATCTTGGCTTTCATAACCATGTTCAGAGGAAATGCATGGCGCAATGCTCGCCAGTTTCTTGTCGAAGGTTTTCTTGGTGATAGTATTCACTTCATCCTTGAAATAGCTTTGATCACCCTCAATATTTTCAACTAGGCCATCTTCTCTCCAAATAATGAGCCTCTGGTGAACTGTCGAAGGAATTGCCCCCACAGCATGGATCCATTCCCTTCCCAATAGCATATTATAATTTGCCTTGGTTGAAATCACCATAAACATAGTTGGCCTTCTAATGCTTCCAACAGAAAGGTCAACTTCAATGGCTCCAAGAGAGTGGCCACTTTTACCTTCATAGTTGGTAAGGATTACGTTGTGTGTTTTCAGATCCGTTTCACACTTCCCAATCCTCTTCAGCATATGTTGTGGCATCAGGTTCACAGCAGCGCCACCATCAACCAAGATCTTGCTTACCCCAACATTGTTCACCTTTGCTTGGATATACAAAGGTTTGAGATGATTCCTCATCCCACAATCAGGTCTCTCAAAGACAGCGTGTTGTTCTTCCACACAACCATTCTTGAGGACATAGTAACAGATGGGTTTGTAAGTGGTTTCTTCGTCGAAATCCTCTTCGACGTCGTTTACTTCCGAAACCACGTCATACTCAATCGGGAGGATTGAGACTACACCACACAAGACGTCGAACTCTGACCCAGAATCAGCGAAATCTAAGCCTATTTCTTCATCTATGTTGAGACCCTCTTTGATCACTGAAAGTGGTGGAACTATCCTTTCAGTAGCTGGCTTTCTAGCCATTTCAAGAGACTTTGAAGGCGTTTGTTTGCATTTCTCTTTGTTGGAATTTTCCACCTTGCCTGCAGCAGCAACTTTCTTCTGGCGTTGATATCTACGCCATTGAGTTCTCGTCATAGGGTTCTTCCCTTTGTAATTATTGTTATAGGCATACTTGTTAGATTCAGTTGCCTTATTTTGGTTAGTAGCACTAGTGCTGCCCCTGACCAATTTTGCCGGTTCTTGTTGATTTCCAACATCCTTTCCAGCATAATACACTGGGTAATACCCAGTGCTCTTTCCACCAGAATGCACCCATTTCTCGACAGGTGACTTTGCTGGAGGAACATAAGTCCTAATCTGACCTTTCTGAGGATTCCTTGTCGAAGTAAACTTATATTGGATCCCTCTGTCATTGTAACTGAACTTTGGCCTTTTGTCGACCCACTTTCCTTTACGTTTCAATTGAGGCTTGAATCCCTCAAGATTCTCGGTAGCCTCTTTGTCGAAGACAGCACTGCACCTAGGACAAAGCATGACTTCAGTATTGTTGATTTTGCAGCGATTGAGAAAATCAATCAATTCTTCTTCAGCCCTTGGATATACTATCTTCATCTTTTCAGCATACTGGTCATCAGTGACCATTTCGACATCAACCTTGTCGACAGCTTTCTCTGCCTTAGCATTTTCAGCAACATCTTCAGTGACCTCGACCATATTGAGATCAACTTCGACCAGCAATGCATCAGCTGTTGGCAAGGGATCAGTATCAATCTTCATTGGTGGCTTAGACTTGTCACCAAATTTCAGCCTTCCTTCGTTGATAGCATTTTGAACCAAATCCCTGAAAATGACACAACGGGAAGTGTTATGACCTAAGAAACCATGAAACTTACAAAAGCCTCTTTTCTGTCGTTGTTCTAATGGTGGAATCTTTAGGCCTTTAGGCATTAAGATTTGACCATCAGCCACAAGCAGATCAAATATTTCGTCACATTTAGATACATCATAAGTGTAAGTTTTTGCGACAAATTTATCATTCTTAGGTTCCACAAAATTTTTTCCATTAGAAGGTTTTAACAATTTGCAAGTATAAGGAGGTCCTGGTTTTAGTTCTGCAATGTTGACTTCTGCAATATTGACTTCTTCTTCGACATCTTCATAAGATATATCGTATTCTTGGTCACTGTCATTAGCTTCGACATAAGCAACCTTTTCTTTTTTACTTTGGAATCTACCAGTTCTGGCTTTTTCGGCTTTGAGTCTTTCGACTTGTCGAACTCTATCAGCCAATTGTGCCATATCTCTTAAATGTAGTGTGTCTAGTTTCTTTCTTATAGTATAATCTAGACCACCAGCAGCCATTTCGACTAACTCATGCTCAGACACTTGGGTAAAACACCTTGCTTTGAGTAGTCTAAATCTATTGAGATAATCATCAACAGATTCTGCCCCCTTGCGTCGAACTCTAGCTAGTTCTTTAAGACTAATTTTGCATTGGCCCATATAGAACTGCTCATGGAAGGCCTTTTCTAATTGATTCCAATTAAAAATTGAATTTGGAGGCAGTGTAGTGAACCATGTGAAGGCATTCTTAGTTAGAGAATTTGGAAAGTATTTCATCCTTAAATTCTCATTGTGTGCTAGATCGCCAGCCTCAGTCAAATAACGAGCCACGTGTTCGACGGTAGATTCACTGGTTTCTCCAGCGAACTTTGTGAACTTGGGAATTTTCCATCCCCTAGGCAGCTCTGTTTGTAAGGTGTATTCTGACAAGGGCGACACAAAATTAGGCCTATGTAAACCAAAGTTAAGGCCATTCTGGGCTAAAATAGTTTCGACCATATTAGCCAGATTGTTTTGTGCTCCAAAATTGTTTTGTTGCACTTGTCTGACCACTTCGTCAGCATTTTGGTTTCTATTCACCAACACAATTTCAGGGATTGCCTCTATCCTCATAGGCTCTTCGACAATTTGTTGTTGTCCTTGGTTTCCCTGATTCATAGGTATTGGAATGTTAGGTCTTTCAACAGGTACTTCGACAGGCCTAACATTCTGAATTTGGGGAATTTGCTGGTGATGTATGAGTGGAGTACCAAAGAAATCAGCAATTCTTCCCATTTGTGTTGTCAACATTTGGTAACTGTTATTAGTGTTTCGTATCAAAGGATTAAACACAGTACCAATTTGTTGTGTTAACATATTGACCATATCATGATTGCTATCATCCATTTGTTGTCTTAATGCCAACAAAGATGTTGTAGTCAAATTAGTTTGGGCATTTCGACTATGGATGCCCTCCGTCGAACTATGAATAGGAGAATACCCTGTACTTGCATTTTCTGCAAATGTAGACGAATTTGTCTGAAGGCCTGCCATCAATGCTGTTGGCATGCCATATGGTAAAGCCCTTCCACTCATAGTAAATGCCATATTTCCAATCATTGGATTTGCCATCAAAGGACTCGTTGGTCCTACTATTGATGGCACAGAAGCCATTGTATTAACATTTGTTAATGCTGCAGTGGTCATCATTGACACAGGAGTAATTATGGGAGAAGTTATAGCGGTTACTCCCATTGTTGTCGAAGAAGGCATAGCGACGGTTATGCCTGCGACATTTGCAGCGTTAACATCACTAACTGACGCTTGTTTTTGTGTACTTTGTGCATTTGATGCAGAAGCATTACTTGTACTAGAGTGTGCCATCTCTGGAAGATGTTTACCACTCCTTAATTGCATGTACAGACAAACACAAAGTTTAAGAATTTAACGAAAAACTTTTAAAATTAGCACAAACGTCCCACTGGGCGTGCCAATTTGTTTACCTTGGATTTTGGTAAACGCCGCTAGTTTGAAATTGCTTCTGCTTGCAGGATCAACTACTAAATCCTAAGATCGTTTGTGTTTAAAGTTTTTCTAGAATTGCGCGTTTAAAAGTAAAAAGAAGAAGATAACCGTCGATTTCTCTGCGAAACCGTCGAATTACTCCAAATGAGGGAGGATAAAACAAAGAAAATTTGCATGAAACGTAAAGAAAAGGAAAATTAAAATTGCATTAATTTAAAGGGGTGGTGCACAAGATCATACATGCGTTCCTTGTACTCGTTTCTCAGTGCGTGTCGGTACTTTGAGCGTGGGAACTTGGTATGAGAGATTGTGACCCGTTTTTCCTATGAGAAACTACTATTTATACAAATAGAAAATAACTGTACAAAGTTTAAAAAATGTAACTGCTACGTGCTCTTGGTAACGGTTACTTGATCCTACTTCGACATCAGCCTCCAACTCCTTCTTGTCGAAATATCTGTCTTCAGCTTCTTCGACTTAGCCAAATCTGAGGTCGAAATCTACTTGATGTAACTTGATAGCTTAATTCATTTTAGTGTCGAAATTGATACTTGTCTCTTGAAATACAAGGTCCAACTTTAAAAATAAATCAAACCTCGTTGACTGCATTTAATTTAGCCTGTCGAAATTACAGGCTAACAGATACTAAGCAGTGTGTTTTGATGTACTTATGGATCTGAAAATAATTTAATTGTCCCAATACACAGAGTTTGTTCCTCAATAATTGATTTGTATAAAAAAAATAATTGTGTCAGAATTCGTAAAGTGATATGCAAAGCAATGTCTTTTGAGATACTTTAGCGTTCAAAAAATTTAGGTGTTCAAATACGCGAAGATCAATGTCTTTGTTATTATTATTTTTTAACTTTATAATCTTCTTATTTAATTTATAGCTATAATTTAATTTTTATTCATAGAAACTTTAGCCACATCAACAATAGAACCTCATTTCGTATTCTTTGAAATTTCCATAGGTGATTCTATTTTATTTATGGTTTTCATACAGTCTTGCATGATAACCACGTGTTTCACTTTTTATTTGTGTTGTCTTCTATATTTTTGTCATTTCGCACCAACATTTATATTTGAGTACCGCGTTGCATTCATCAATAGCAGGTTCGGTAAAAAAACAATAATTATTTTTTCAACTTTACAATAGAACCTCCATCGCCTTCTTTCAACTTTTTTTTTTCATGTTTCACTTTCTTATGACGTTGTCTTCTTTTCTATGTAATTATCGGTTAACCTGCGAGAACTTTAACCATATTTACAATAGAACCCATATTGTATAAAATATACTAAGTTACAATACAACCCCCATCATCTTCTTTCAACTTTTGTATTGTTGCTTCTATTTTATTGGTAGTTTATATCCAACTCTGCATGATACTCACGTGTTTCGCTTTCTAATTGTGTTGTCTTATTTTCTTTCTAATTATAGGTTAAGTTTTTATATTTACATATGATGAATATTGATTATGTTATTAATATTACTTACACTTTTTCTTCTTATTTTTTATGGATGTTCAATCTATATGTCTTTATGATGATCTTTTGATATATACGGATATTGTGTTCACTTTTTTATTTGACTATAGCGCAATCCGTGCGCAACCCGTGCATCGCACGGGTGGTAAGACTAGTTATTTATTTAATTTAAGAAATAAATATTTATTTCTTCATTATATCTTTAGTAATTTATTAGAGAGAGGGAGAAATATTTATTGTAGAGAGACGGACAAATAAATGTTATTATGAGTAATAATAAAAACAAAATGGTATCTTAGCTAGATAAAGACTACTCCATCCATTCCATAAGGTATACATCCCATAAGAAAAGTAGTAATACTTTTTTTTTACACTCTTTCCCCAATACTCATTTTATGGTTGGTTACGATTTATGTGGATCCACCACTTTGAAAGTGAGACCAATTAACTTAGTGAGGACTAAATGAATTTCAACCAATTAAAAATTGAGCAATGGCGTATCTGGGACACTAGTCCAGAGCAGTGGCATATCTAGGATCTTAAGTCACAGTGTGCAAAATTTTTTAAACACGCCATACTATAAATATAATAAAAATAAAAACCTTTAATATATTTAAATAAATTACACAAGTCATAATTGGTCGCTTAAAGAGATAAAAAAGAAGAACATGCTCGAGA
The DNA here is from genome assembly GCA_963573325.1 of Astragalus glycyphyllos. NCBI lineage: Eukaryota > Viridiplantae > Streptophyta > Magnoliopsida > Fabales > Fabaceae > Astragalus > Astragalus glycyphyllos. The sequence continues at coordinate 97,045,019 of OY754307.1, forward strand.
GTGAGAAAACGATTGAGAGAAAAATTAGAAATGTGTAAGAGTGTGAGTAATTTTGTGAGTATGGTGTATTGAATTGGTGTAAAACTAGGAGTTGCAAAAAATTATTCTCAGAGTGTGCAAAATATTTTTTTAGTAGGATATTGGTGCTAATATTACTTTTTAATAAAAATATTGGCACTAATATTATTTTTTCAGGATGTGCAGTTTACCACCCCGGGATAGGATAGATCCACCCCTAGTCCAGAGTGGTTAGACTATTTATCTAATAAAATTTTATATTATAATCTATAAAAATAAAGACATAATTGTTCAAATCATAAAGTTAATAAAAAAACTACATTCTTGTTTTGAAATCGTTGAACGATATGCGAATATTTTAATCTTTTTTCTTATATTCGATGGCAGCTCTTCTAAGTTAATATCAACGTGTTGACGGTGGGAACCAGTTGCAGACCTGTGCCTATGCCAGGGGTTCAAGTGAACCCCTCGGAAAAAAAATATATCCATTTCTTTCCCATATAAAAATATTTTTATACATTTATTCCTTATATAAAAATATTTTGAACCCCTTGAAATTATAATTTTGCATAAGGACCCTTAAGTTTGTACTCAATTGCACCCAAATACCTCACAAAAACACATCACTAGTCCAATTATGAGTAATATAATTTATTTATTAAATATATTAAATTTATTTTTAATTATAATTTTAGCGAATAATACTTTTAAAAATTTTGAACCCCCTGACTCTGGGTTCTGGATCCGCCACTAGTGGGAACTTTTAATCTTTTTTCCATTGTCTCTTAAACTCTAAAAAATGATACTAATACATTTTAATTTAACAATAACACAATGAAAAACTACGAGTTGTCACCAATTGTATCAGTCTCTTTGAGTCACTTGGGTATTTGTGGGAAAATAAAAACTATAAGATTACACGACCAAAAAAAACTATAAGATTATTAATTGATTTAGTCCTGATAATATTCTTGACCCAATATTCTTGACTTGATAATCTTATCAATGGTATTAATTGTATATTAGATCGAAATTATAGTTATAGAAGAAAATAAAAAATTATCCTCTAAAATCAAGTGGTCAATTGTCGAATCTATATAAGCATAAGCATAAGCATAAGCATAAGCATAAGCACACCTATGAATTGAATTGTGAACAAATTGCTCAGCCTTGGGAGAAACTGATATAGCAAGCTGCGTGCTGATAGGACGGTGTAAACAACGCGCTTTGTGTATTTTTCTGGGGAAGACTAATTCTGCGTTTGTCCACGTCAGGCGACGCGTCATCAACTGACATGTCAGAAGTGAAGCATATGAAAATACCACGTGGAAGAACCCCACGTGGGTGAAGACGTAACTTAACTCGGACCAACTTCCTTTCCTGCCAATTTTCACGGCGGGCTCCTCCATTCAAATAATGCAAACAAGCAAGCACAATGTTACTTTTTTTTTTTGTTTTAGTTTTTGACGGGATTTTGCCACTTGCTACAGTACACTACTAATTCATTGTCTTCAACTCTTCATATTATAATTGAGAGTTTCTGTAAGTACTATATTTTCAATGATTAATAAATATAGGACTGACTGAGATATTTGACAGCTATGACTAATCATCAAAATTAGCAGAAATGATAATTGATGGATGTTGATTACGGAGGGAAATGGCGTTTCCCGTTTTGCAAACAGTACCACGTGTATGAAATGGGCCCCAAAGCCCACAGATTCGATATAGGGGCACATCCCATCCCATCCCTCCCTCCCTCCCTCCCTCTAATCCTCTTCCTCTTTCTCTCTCCTAATAAGTTATTTTGGATCTCCTTACTATTTTTTTTATTTGTTATGAAAAATGATTTAAATATAATTTATCCAGTTTATATATACCCCACAGCATCTTCCACTCCAAGCTTAAAACTGCAATTCACTCATCCCACAAGTTTACATATTCTGCACCTTGACTTCAACTCACAAGAGCTTCTTCGTGTATTTGGCATGACGGTGCACTTTACTTTCCTATCAAGTATCCTTTTTTTCTCCCACTGAACCTACTCCTCCCATATCGTACCGTCTTCTGTTTCAACAAGAAGCTAATAAAGCTAGGCCTCGCTAGTATCACTATTAGTACCCTGTTTGTTAATTATAATCGTAATTAATATAACAAGATGTTGCACTGTATGAATAGTTCGGGGAATCAGTCCGACATAACAGTGTTGGAAAGGCAAAGAGCAAGAATGAAGTGGCAACAAAACCAAAACCAAAACGCTTCTTCTCAGGGATCCATCAATAATATCTATTCTCAAGGGCTTCAAATCCCAATTGCATCATCCCCTGCTCCTTCCTTTGATTCAATTTCAAGGACTTTTAGCTCTCCACCTTCTCTCCCAAACCTCAAACTCACTCATTCTAACAAGAGAAAACCTCATCATCATCCTCCCATTCCCAAGGTCTTTGTGTGTGTGTGTGGAATTCATTTTTTTGTACACAAACAAAACAACACGTTATGCTATGCATCATATCATATCTTATCATGACATCTTTTGTTGTTTTTGTTTAGGTTGTTGCGGAAAACGTTAACAAAGACAAGAGGATCAAGGTTGTTTCTGAAGAAAATGAGGAATCAAAGAACAACACAACAGACGCAAATAGCAATAACAACAAAGAAAACTGTGCTGCTGCTGCTGCTGCTGATGCTTGTTCAAACTCAAAGCCTGATTACATTCATGTACGAGCACGTCGTGGCCAAGCCACTGATAGTCATAGCTTAGCTGAAAGAGTTAGAAGGGAAAAAATTAGTGAGAGAATGAAGTTTTTGCAGGATTTAGTACCCGGATGTAACAAAATTACTGGCAAAGCTGGAATGCTTGATGAAATCATCAACTATGTTCAATCTCTTCAAAGACAAGTTGAGGTAGGTAACATAACATTAATTATCTAGCACCATTTCCTTCTCATATTCATCCATTGCAAATTTATGTTAAACAAATCCCTCACTTCAAATTTCATACCTGCAGTTCTTGTCAATGAAATTAGCTACTGTCAGCCTTGACTTCAATATTGATCATCTCTTTGACAAAGAGGTAATTAATTAATAATCTAGATCAGATATATCAGTTATTCAATTAACTTAAAAGTTAAAACTGTGTTTGTCTCTTATACATATAACTTTAACATGTTGATGCTCTTATTTTTGATCGACACAGGTGTTTCCTAATTGTGATGGAAATGCAAGTTTTCAAGCCATGGGGATGTCATCAGAAATGAATAACAATCCTTATCTTCAGTTCAATTCACCACAGCAAATTGTTTCTTATGGTGATGGATTAGATACTGGGATGAACATGAACACTTCAGATATGGGGCTAAGAAGGACCATAAGTGCACCTGTATCCATTCCTGAAACATTTATTGATTCTTCCTCTTTCTCTGTAGGTTCTAATAACTCTCTTGTCATCCTTAGTATTTTTGTTGTATTTATTGGTTTACTTAATCTAATCTTGTTTGGTTATGTGTTGCAGAATATTCTACCTTCTTCAACATGGGAAGGTGATTTCCAAAACATTTACAATAACCTGACTCTTGATCAATCACGACTGACATCCTTTCCTTCTCAATTATTCACAGGTACCTAAGCTAAATATTTGTGTCTATTCATCAAAATCAAATCACTTTTTTTCATAGCTTGGTATGGTATCTTAAAAGTAGAAAGTAGTGGCAAAAGAGAGTGGATTTAATACCTGATAGAGACGTTACGTCCCCTTGATGTTGATCAACCATAGAAATACTTAGACTTTTCTTTTTCCTTTCAATAATCAAAATAAAGGAAATTTTTTAAATGGATATCTGTTAAATCATTCAATTATAATTTATACAGCTGGCTTTCTTTTAGGTGCTTCCCTTTCTCACTACTTTACTCACAAAGACTACAAGCATAAAACATAGAAACGTTAATTCTGGCTTCAACATAAGTACATAGTAAAAAATTAAATGTGGTTGTTAGTATAAGAACATGACAAAAAATAAGCACTTAAATCTCTGGATCACGTGAGAAAAGCACTTAGTTGGCAAGTTGATTGTATGTTGTGAAAGATAATGGATGCTGTTAAACAGGAATGCGGCTTTCCTTTTTGCAGTTTTAATTTCTTTGGCAATATGGAGAAACATCAATCCTTTTCTTAAGATAAGGCAAATTGCAAATTGGGACCTGTTTCTAGTTGCCATTTCACAATCTTCCTTTTTAAAGACCACTTAAATTATCAGAAAATGATAGGCTAATTTTTGTGTGAGAATGGTATGAGAAAGAGATAAAAGGGAAAGACATAGATAAAAATAAAGGGATAGTAGAAGCTGTAAATCTTTGGAAATACTCTAAATTTGGAAATATTTATAGCAGACTACTACTAGATTATGAAAGTGTTGTTTGAAATCTCTGCAGGTCTAGTTGAAGCTAGCAATTTAAAGATGGAGATGTAGACCAGAGAATCTAATCAATCTATGACCATTCGTTGGATTATGATTATCTTACTCCAAATGCCTCTTATTAAGATTCTTTTCTATTTTCAAGTACATAGCCTATATATATGTCTGTTGTGTATACTTCTCCATAATATAAATAAACTCATATTAATGCCATTTAACTTCAGTCACTTTCTTTTACATGTTCAAATTAGAATATATCCAAATAGAAAAAGGGTTCTCTATCTATCTATCTATCTATTCCAAATTCAAATTGAAATGATTGCAGAATTAATAATGAAAGTAATAAGACTACCAAATTCTGTGTACTAAATTAACCCGGGATCATTGATTCAATTAAGCCTTATCCATAATCCATATAGCTGGATGAAACTGAAAGAAAACCACAATGAACAGAGAGAGGACAAGAGGGTGATAGTGGACCCTCATAAAGCAGGCTTTGGGGACAGAATAAGAGCCTCTTGATTGAGATAGTGATAGCTATTCCACAAAATGATGAAATACATAGTCTCTAAATAAATATATGCGGTGGAGAGCAGGGGGATGGCCAGACATTTCCATTCCTTCAATTTATTATAATGATATTTTGTCTCTCAAGTACCAAAAAAAATTTATGATAGAAAGATCATTTCTACTCATGTGTCTATGGTTAGTTAGAAGGATAGATAGTCAGTCACCCCAGTTCTCAAATAGTTAGAAGTCTAGTACCATTCTTCAACTGTATAGAATAATAGACTTGCATTATTCATTAATTGATTGATACAATAAATTACTAAAGTTGTTCACTGTACAACGGCTTGGGATTTGATAAATTAAAATTTATCATGACATGGAGCATCGATCTTCTGTTGCGCTCAGAATTGTGTTGTGCCAGCGACTTAGCGAAAATTGTCAGATCTAGCTCTAGATCTGACGGTCCTTGCTAGCGCAACAGAGGATCCATATCCCATGACATGTCATCTGTGGATCAACAAGTTATCAAAGGACTGGGGGATTCTGATATCTTTATGGATAGGATGATATATCTTTCCAAACTATTAAAAAACATAATATATATTCAGCTTAGATTCTTGTCTTAATATGTATGAAAGGAGCATCTCAATTTTGAATGTTGGATTTGCATCAACGGTTAATTAGAGACTGTTGGGGTGGGTTCACTTTCAATGGCATTTATAATGATGACATGGGTGCAGCTGTCTCATTCAAAGGGAAGATTTTGTTGTTTCTTTGATCCTACGGATAGGGAGAGATGATGTTGGATATTGCTTTCATTGGACCAATCTGAGAATTTATCTTCTCTCTACCCCTTTCATTCACATGGGGCGACATTGGGCAGGTCCAAAGAAAATCCACAAAGATTCCCTTGCTACCACCATTAATTAAATGAATTATTATTAGAAAATTAATATCAAAAGCAAAAATGAATGTTATCTTCCAGCCTTCAACCTGTGTCCCATTCTTCTTATAGATTTTTTTTTTGTTGACTGAATGCCCGAATCAGATTAGGAGTCAGAAGGCTCAGAATATTTGGTCAGTTATGCATGTTTATGTATGGGATACAGTCAGTTCACATTGTTATAGAACTCTTACATTTATTATGCCTATGTTTGGATTAACATTTGAGGTGGCGGATCAATTGCACAAGCTAATAAATTGTGCATAATAGGAAAGCTGACTCGACAAACTGATGGTTGGGTTTTGTTGTAAAAAGTAGCTCATATTTTTTGTAAATCACTTAACTCAAAAGTCAAAAAGAATTTGAGTTAAGTGAGCTGAGTCAAAAAAAGTTTGGATTAGTTCACTTTAATTTGCTTTTAAATTGAAGTGAACCAATCTACTTTATCCACTCAGGGTGACTATTGCATATGTACTGATGGAACATTGAACCTGGATTAGTTATAGTCAAAATCTAGGTGCACTCATGCATCCACACCAATATCAACCATTGAATTTGATTTTCACAAACTTCTAATCATTGATTGTTTTATTCAAAAAAAATTGAAATAAAAAATATAAGTTAGAGAGACATTTAAGTTTACAATCTAAATCCGTGTTGATGTCTCATTACATTTATTTCTCCCCAATTTTTTACATTTCTTTTCCAAATCTGCATTTTTTTTCTTTATGAAAACCCATACCTTTGTATATGGGTTTGTCCGGTCTAGTAGACTAGTACACCTGCTTTGTTGAGTTATTTTTTTTAAGACTCCAGTATCTAAGAATTTGGTTGAGTATTGATACTCATAATCACTTAATTGATGACATGTAAACTTTTTTTTTTTCAAAATAATTATCTATTTTAAATAACTAATTTTAGTCTTGTGTTTACACATTAGTATTGATACCCAACCTTTTTCTCGGGTATGTTAGGATTTTAGCTTTCTTTTTTCACTTTCAAAACTTAAGTTATGCAGCACAATTTGAATTTATACTTTCAGAGATATCCAGGAGTTAATTTTTGGATGTCAAAAATGGTCTGGATAGGCATTCCCTGTATGGATAGAAATTGCCAACCCTATTGACATGCAGTAGATGAATTTAACCAATACAAAATTTTCAAAACGAGTTAAACAAGAGAGAAACTTCTAAACAGAACAATAGGATGATGATTCACTAGATTACATAGTAGTAAAATCTAATGGTTAACATTATACAAGAAAACAAAGTGCAATTTCACAATTACAAGCAAAACAAAGTAAAATGCCCATGAATTTCCAAACGGTAAATTGAGTTATCACTTATCAGTTATGACAAAACAAACCACCACCACATATGATGCATTTTTTTTTGTTGAAATAAATTAGCATCAATCTGCACACTATTAGTATATATACAAAACAAAGCGAACATACCGAACACAACCCAAATCCACTAAACGATTGATGCATCTCCAGCATCTGTGAATCAAAGAAACAAAAAAGTCCTTTAAATTCCTAAAATTCAGTCGCAAGATAATGATAAAAAGAATGAGTAATGCAATGAAGGATCACCTTTTCCAGGAACAATAACAACAGGTGCTGCTTTACAGTGGTGAAAGCAGTACTGCCCAACACTTCCTTGTAGCACGCTGTAAGAAAACAACAAGAAGCCAACCAATCCATCAGAATAATGGATTTTGAAAATGACACACACACAGAAAGTTTCAAAATCACAAAGGGAATGAATGGAAAGGCAAACCTTTGGAACAAGCTTCTGCCTCTGGTCCCCAAAACCACAGCTGCAGGCTGAATCCTCTCTGCCTCCTTGCATATTACTTTTCCTGCATCACCTTCCACAATCCGAGCTACTGTTTTCACCTGTTTTAATATCATAATCATTTTGGATAAAGTAGAATCAAAACTTATTAGAACTAGTATTATTATACATAGTAAAGTCTGTTACAATTAGTTAGTTAATTAGGTGATTAGTCAGTTAATTAGCAGCTGATGTACTCGTCTATATAATAGGTGATCATCAATAATAGGTTAACAAAAAAACTGAGTTTACAATTTATGGCATTCCAACTGGTTTATCTTTGCAATCACTTTCATTCAATACAATAGATGAATATTCTAAAAGAAACACTTATTCTCCTTCTTTCTTTCTATCTTCTTTTTTATTTCTTGAGAAATTTTCAATGGTCTTATTCATTGGTCTCTTCATCACTTTATTGATTTTCAGCCTATTTTTGGCATTTCTCCTTAGCAGACATAAATTCCGAAGTTTCACATTAGCCAACGTAGATTTCGGTAAAATTTCTTTACAAACGATATTCATGTTCTTTTTAGCCGATGTATTTTCGGAATTTAATATTCTTTCCGGCCATTGTACTTTCGACATTTGTTTTTTGAGTTTTCCAAACAAACTGGAAGTGTAGTAAACACCTGCGAGTTTGTGGGGATAATAGAGATATAAAAGTTTGTTGCAATTAGTTAGTTGGTTAATTACATGATTAATCAATTAATTAGCAACTGATGTACTCCTCTATATAAAATGGTTTATGTTTGTAATCACTTTTCATTCAATACAATATATGAATACTCAACTGTATTAAGTAGAGTAATAATAGGTGATCATCAATACAGTTCAACAAAAAAATTGAGTTCACAATTTATGACATTCCAAGTTATTAATTAAGCAAAAACTCACATCGCTTATGGCCAATTGAGGTTGATAATTTGAAACTTATGTCTATCTAATGTGTAGTACAATTTAAATGGTACTCCATCCTTTTATTTTTCAAATGTGAATATTCAAAAAAAACTCAATGATGGAAAAAAACACTAACCATTACAACTTGAAAAGCTTCGATCGCTAATTTCTCCATGAGTCCCTGGGTCAAGTCGTACACAATTTGGTTCTTCACATCTGCAAAATATTTCAACAAGACAAATAAAATATCCATAAAAAAAAACAGAAATTGTAATTGGTTTAAGTTGAAGGAAAAACAAGAATGCTGAGAAAGTCAGAAAAGAAAGGAACCAGAAACGACGTGAACGAGATGAATGGTATCAGCGATCCTGCATAAGTGGATGAGAGCCCAGTCAAAAGCATGTTTACTGTTAGGACCGTGATCTATGGCTATCACTATGTCCCTTCCTCTTCTTCTCTCCCCTGTTTCTCTTTCAAGCTCTGGTTCTGGAACCACCGGGATGAGAGACGAAAGCCTAACATCTCTGTAATTGTATTCTTCATCTTCAAACACCGTCTCCATTTCCTTCCTTCACCAACACTTTTCACTATTCAGATTATCAACTCTTTTGCTTTGCCTCAGATCGCGAAAAAAGGTGACATCAAGAAATGTGGGCAATTTACCATCGGTTAAAAGTTTGACACATAGATTTCACTAATATTTATTATATAAATAAATTCATAGCAACTGTTTTACTATTCCTACTATATATTTATATTATTTGCACAATCACTTTAATTTTAATAAATGCATTTATCCTTTGGTTTATCTTTTCTAAGTCTCTCAATTACTATTCCTTTATTTTTATAAAATTCTGGAAATGTGCAATTCTTGCTTAGAAATTGCAATAGCACGTATATAATTAGGAAAGTAGAGTATACCAAAAAAAATATTATGAAAGTAGAAAAAGTTGTTGATAAAAAAATGAAACATGTTTTTTTGTATTTTATTATATAGTTATCAATTAATATGTTTCGATCAAATAATTAAAAAATATGGAAAGTCAATTTTAATTACTAATATATTTTTATCAATAATATTTAAATCTAAATGCAAGATAATTGTAAAGGTGAGTTTAGCGTCAACTTTAGCTTTTTGGTTATCAACTAATTTTTACTTGTTTTGTAATAAAAAATGCAATCATTGTTAGGATGGTCTACAATACTTTATAGGAGTATATTGGTAATACGCGAAGTTAGTTCCTCGATAACCAGTTTGGTGAAAAAAGTAATTCTGTGATAAAATATGTAAAATGCGACACTAATTAGGGTACTTTAGAGTTTGGAGAAAGTTTTAGCCATCAATCACAAAAAAAATAACATCAGAAGTCTGAAGTATCATGAAAGAGTCATAGATTTGCGCTGGAGAGTGAGGTATCTTGCGATTGAGAGCTTGCATGTTCGGATCTTGAGTGGATTTATTGCTCGGTCAATAACTGTTGCGATTGTTCTGTTGATGATGAAAGAAGATTGAGAGATGAAGGATGTTCTGGACTGGGCCAAGAGACCCACTGAGCAAACTGGACCTAGATTGGCCCAATGGCTATGATCCATATCCAAGACCTCGTATTTCAGATTGGGCCACGAGGCCCACTCAGCCAATTGGACATATATCAGCCCAATTGCTCGGATCAATATCCAATGCCCTCTTTATCAAGCTTCGACGGCTCAGATCCACCCGATCGATCCAACGACTCAAGCTAGCACAAATCTCTATAAGTACTGGCTCGCATAGCCACAAAAGGTAAGTGAACCTCAGTTCACACCGTGATATATGGAATCATTTATTATCAGTCAAATCAAACGTCGGTAAGTGGATCCTTGTCTACACTGTGATACTTGAAGTCATCCACGGTCAGTTGAATCAGACGGTAAGTGAACCCTAATTTACACAGTGATACATGTCATTCGTGGTTAGTTGAACTAGATGCTAAGTGAAGCACGATTCACACTGTTTGACATGGATTTTTCATTGGTTAGTGGAGCGACTATTTCACATTGTGATACATTAAATTATCAGTACTCAGTTGAACTGGACAGTTAGTGAACCCTAGTTCACGTTGTGTTACATGTAATCATTCTTGATCAATCGAATTAGATTGTAAGTGAATCCTTAGTTTACATTATGGTACATGAGATATTCTATAGTCAGCAGAACCATAAGGTAAGTAAACCTGATGTGGTATAGGTGACTTTGTCATTCTAGTCTTTAATAGTGCGAGCATGTGCCAACATGGCATTCCAATAGCCACATAAGCACCGAGAGACACGTGATTTGGCATCCTAGTCATTAAAAAGTATGAAGTTGCATGTTAGCTTGATAGTTTGTTAGCCAACTGAATATCAACTTAACGTCGGGGACCAAAAGTGCAAAACAAATATATAAGTGAGAATGAAATGTTGAAGCCTCCTGAAAAGTTATAGGTAAATTCGATTTTGGTTTACTCCCTCATCTTGTAAAGTGTCCCACTTTTTTTTTGGGTTCGGCCCATCGCTGGCTACCTACAGAGTGCCCCAACGCTTTTACGAAAGACTAATCACCGCTCGTGCTTAGGTCAAATTTTCCACTGGCCAACACCGAGTTTGCCTACTACGGGAATTGAACTCGGGAGCACCGAGTTGACCCCCGTGTCCTAGGGTAGATTAAGCCACTAGGCCAACGGTGTTGGTTAAAAAAATTGTCCCACTTGCCAAAAATGTATGTCTCAAAATAATATTAAAAAAATTATAACATGGGTGATGATAAAATTAAAAAAGATTAAATATGACTTTTTGACAATTTTTAAATATCATTTTAGTATATATAGCAAATTTTAAATATCACACAGTAAAAAAATGCCATATCAGCTTTTTAAACTTGAAAAACACTTTAGGGACTAAAATTGATGGTTTTGAAAAGGCTTAAATATATTTTTGGTCCTTGCAAATATAACGTGTTTTGATTTTAGTCCTTGCAATTTTTTTTTTTAAAACGATCCCTGTAAAATCAACTTTTTTGAAATAAGTCATTCTGTTAGTTAAATATTACAAAAAAACTAGGTTGACTAACAGAAATCTGATGTGTTATTTATTATTATTTTATTTATATTAAAGACTTACTTAGATGCCACCTAGGATATGACATCACACCACACCACACCTTCCCTTCAAAAAAAAATCACACCAGACCTTCTGTCTCACATAGGACCTTTCTCTTGTCACTTTCCCCTTTCCCTTTGATACCCACACCATCTCTCTTTCTCTCTCAATAGAATACTTGAATATCTCTCCTTCAACCCACTTATCCCTTCATCAGCAACATTCCACCTCTTCCTTCTTCAAATCCACAAGGTACGTAAAACACTAACTCCCCAACTTTAACCCCTACTACCTATTTGTAAAAATGTCTCACTCAATTTCATTTCAATAAACTAAACACAAGAACAAACACCAGCAACAACTCCAATTAGGATGGTGGGAACCGAGGGAGAGAGGGGTGAATTTGAAGGAGGTCTTTTTGGCAGAAGAGGTGGTGGATAGTGGAAGGTGTGTGAGGGATGAGGCTTGGGTTGGGACTTTGAGCTTGTTGGGTTGTGGATGAGATATTAAAGATGAGATTTTTGCTGAGAACTAGAATTAGATTCTCATCGATCTTGTTTTTTAGGTTCCCTATTTTCCTATCTTTGATTTTTTCATGCTTAAAGACAACTATTGAGATCCACCGCCACCTTACATTAACATTGGAAGATTGGAAGTGTTGGAGATGGGAGTAACGTTCAAGATTTTCCAGAAAAGCATGAGCTTGTAAGAAGAAAGATGAGGTGTTGAGTTGGTTTGCTAGCAGTGGTGGTGCAATGGTGTTGCAGTGGTGGTGGCTAAGAGATGAAGATGAAGACAAGAAGATGACACATAAGCATTTAAAATAATTAAAAATGAATGTTAATGACAACAAAGCTTTTAAAAAAATTAGAAATGAAAAAAAAATTACAAGTCAGAATTTTGTTAGCTACATATGCATTTTTTGTAACGTTTTACTAACGGAATGACTTATTTCAAAAAAGTTGATTTTACAGGGATCGTTCTAAAAAAAATAATCTGCAGGGACTAAAATCATAACACGTTATATTTGCAGGGACTAAAAACATATTTAAGCCTTTTGAAAATTATAGGAACACAAAGGATTTTTTTATAGGAATTAAAATCAAAGCTCGATATATTTGTAAGGACTAAAATGACATCTAAACCTATACATATTTTATATTTAAAATTTTAAAAAAACATAAGAATTAATGAGTAAATATTTTTATTATATATATATTATATAGAAAATTATGGACTGATATTTTAATTATAAACGAAAAGATAAAATATAGAAAATTATGCATTTTGTATATATATGACAACTTAAGTAGTTTAGTAGTTGTTGGTAAACAAAGTACTAGTTTATGGACACTCGGTTGCCGGGTTCGATCCCCACTGGGTGTCGATCCTTGGTTTTCCCCTTTGTGTGTGTTAGGTCCTGGCAATTGCCAGTTCGACCATCAGACAAAAAAAAAACAAATTACTAGTTTAGTAGTTTGCTATTTTATTTTAATGAGATATAATATAAAATAAAATATATTTTAATGAGATATATGAGAGAGAAAGTTGCGATAATTATGAGAGAGATGAGCCACATCAGTTGGTGCACAAGTTTTAATTAAAGGGGTGAATATAAAATAACATAAATCTATGGTAGAAAAATTAATATTGGCTCATTCATGCAATGAGATTAGTGCAATACACATGTCACCTTATTAGTAGATACACGTTGGATAATGTAAATTGCCACATTTTCTAGAAGGCAACCAAGAATTTACCTAATAAAAATAGGTAACGGGTACTAACAATTCCTTAGTAATAATTATTAAATTTTAAATAATTATATATTTTAAATAACTAATTTTAGTCTTGTGTTTACACATTAGTATTGATACCCAACCTTTTTGTCGGGTATGTTAGGATTTTAGCTTTCTTTTTTCACTTTCAAAACTAAGTTATGAAGCACAATTTGAATTTATACTTTCAGAGATATCCAGGAGTTAATTTATACTTTCAGAGATATCCCCACACACGAATAGAAATTGCCACTCCTATTGATATGCACCGGATGAATTTAACCAATACAAAATATTCAAAACGAGTTAAACAAGACAGAAAGTCTAAACAGAACAATAGGATGATGATTCACTAGATTACATAGTAGTAAAATCTAATGGTTAACATTATACAAGAAAACAAAGTACAATTTCACAATTACAAGCAAAACAAAGTAAAATGCCCATGAATTTCCAAACGGTAAATTGAGTTATCACTTATCAGTTATAACAAAACAAACCACCACCACCACCACATATGATGCCTTTTTTTTGTGTTGAAATGAATTATCATCAATCTGCACACTACTAGTATATATACAAAACAAAGCAATCATACCGAACACAACCAAAATCCACTAAACGATTGACGCATCTCCAGCATCTGTGAATCAAAGAAACAGAAAAGTCCTTCAAATTCCTAAAATTCAGTCGCAAGATAATGATAAAAAGAATGAGTAATGCAATGAAGGATCACCTTTTCCAGGAACAATAACAACAGGTGCGGCTTTACAGTGGTGAAAGCAGTACTCCCCAACACTTCCTTGTAGCACGCTGTAAGAAAACAACAAGAAGCCAACCAATCCATCAGAATAGTGGATTTTGAAAATGACACACACACACACAGAAAGTTTCAAGCAAACCTTTGAAACAAGCTTCTGCCTCTGGTCCCCAAAACCACAGCTGCAGGCTTGATCCTCTCTGCCTCCTTGCATATTACTTTTCCTGCATCACCTTCCACAATCCGAGCTACTGTTTTCACCTGTTTTCATATCATAAGTAAAATCAAAGCTTGGCAGAAGTAGTATTAGACATATTAAAGTTTGTTATAATTAGTTAAATAATTAGGTGATTAATCAGTTAGTTTCCAAAACAAACCACCACCAAACTTTATAATTAGTTAATACTTTAACAAATGTCGAAAGTACAATGGCCGGAACGAATATTAAAGTTTGTCAAAAATAACTCACTCCTCTATATAAAGTGAGTTATTTTTGTAATTACTTTTCATTCAATAAAATAGATGAATATTTATTCAATTGTGATGGGTATCCGAAACAGTGTAAGTAAAATGAACAATTCCTTGTATTAATGAAGATAATTCTGAGATCAGAAATATTATAGATAGCTTACAAGGAAGATAGAAATGAAAGATGAACAATGAAATGACAATGAGAAATTGCCAAGTTCCCAAGCCCAATTCCCAGCTGAATACAAGCCTGCCCTCTCAATTGCTCTCCCACTCTATTTATTCTCCAACCTGACCCTTTAACTACTCTTCAGTTTTTGAACACTCATATCCCCCACTATTACTTAATTATTACATAGGCCATTCTTATTCCCACTACTATTTATTTAATTATTAAAAGGACTATTCTTATTACTACTTAATTCTGTGGTCCCCAGCTGATTGGTTTCCACTTCCCTCTCTCATACACCTTGGTGATTTTACCTTGCTGCCCTTCATCATTATTGTTCACATCAACACCCTCCCCTTCAAAATTCACCTTGTCCTCAAGGTGAAGTTCAGGAAAATTTTCCATCATCTTGATCAATGATTCCCACGAGTTCTCACACTCAGGGAGATTCTTCCACTTCACTAGCACTTCCATGTCATCATCACTCTGGCCTTTGACAGCTAAAATATCCTCTGGTTGACTCTGCAGCTCTAAGTCCTCTGCCACATAAGAAGGTAATGGCTGCACCATCACATCTGCAGTCACAGTAGGCTTCAACAGAGACACATGGAACACAGGATGAACTCTGCTATCCTCTGGTAGTTTTAGTTTGTAAGCTACCTCTCCAATCTTCTCCAATATCTCATAAGGACCATAGAACCTAGGGCTCAACTTCTGGTTCACCCTCTTAGCCAATTTCCTCAACTTGTAGGGCTGGATCTTCAGATACACCATATCGCCTACCTTATATTCCACCTCCCTTCTATGACTGTCTGCTTGTTGCTTCATTCTATTCTGAGCTTGAGTCAAATGCCCCCTCAAAGTCTCCAACACCTCATTTCTATCCTGCACCGCACCATTCTAGTAACCTCTTCCATGGCTGTAGCTGGAGTATCTCCTCTAATTACTGGAGGAGGATCCCTACCATACAAAGCCTTAAAGGGGGTCATCTTAGTAGATGAATGATAATTAGTATTGTATCAGAATTCTGCCCAACTCAACCACTTATGCCACTGCCTTGGTTTAGTGCCAGTCATGCACCTCAAGTAGGTCTCCAAACATCTATTCACCACCTCAGTTTGACCATCAGTCTGAGGGTGATAAGCAGAGCTAAATTTCAACTTTGTCCCAGCTAATTTGAACAATTCAGTCCAAAATGAACTGATAAATACTCTGTCTCTGTCAGAGACTATGGATTCTGGAAATCCATGTAACTTCACCACCTCTTTAAGGAATACTTCAGCCACATCTTTAGCATTAAATGGATGTGCCAATGGGATAAAATGCGCATACTTTGTAAATCTGTCTACAACCACCAGAATTGTATCCATACCTCCTGCTTTAGGTAACCCTCCCACGAAGTCCATAGAGATATCTGTCCATATCTGCTTTGGAATAGGAAGAGGCTGCAATAATCCAGCTGGACTCAATGCTTGATACTTGTTCCTTTGGCAAACTTCACATTTCTCAACATAGTCTTGAATGTTCTTCCTCATTCCTTCCCAAAAGAACAAGCTAGTAATTCTTTTGTAAGTTCTGAATGCCCACCAACTGCTGAATCATGAAATTCCTTCAAGATTAACTCAATCTTGGAGGAATCTTTAGGAATGACCAACCTGTCTCTGTAATATAATCTTCCCTTCTGCACTTTGTACTCTTTGTGAGCTTATGAATTCACTAACAGATCCTGAATGATCCCCTTCAGTTTACCATCCCCTGCTACTTCAGCTTCTAACTCTTCCCAATCCACAAACTGCACTGTAGTGATGGCAGCATATTGCAACTGTCTAGATAATGCATCTGCAGCCTTGTTCTCCATGCCTGGCTTGTACTTAATCTCAAAGTCAAACCCAAGCAATTTAGAGATCCATTTATGTTGCTCTTCTCCCATTAACCTCTGGTCAGCCAGAAATTTTAAACTTTTCTAGTCTGTGTGAATTTTAAAGTGCCTTCCTAGAAGGTAATGTCTCCACTTTAGGGACTAAAATTGATGGTTTTGAAAAGGCTTAAATATATTTTTGGTCCTTGCAAATATAACGTGTTTTGATTTTAGTCCTTGCAATTTTTTTTTTTAAAACGATCCCTGTAAAATCAACTTTTTTGAAATAAGTCATTCTGTTAGTTAAATATTACAAAAAAACTAGGTTGACTAACAGAAATCTGATGTGTTATTTATTATTATTTTATTTATATTAAAGACTTACTTAGATGCCACCTAGGATATGACATCACACCACACCACACCTTCCCTTCAAAAAAAAATCACACCAGACCTTCTGTCTCACATAGGACCTTTCTCTTGTCACTTTCCCCTTTCCCTTTGATACCCACACCATCTCTCTTTCTCTCTCAATAGAATACTTGAATATCTCTCCTTCAACCCACTTATCCCTTCATCAGCAACATTCCACCTCTTCCTTCTTCAAATCCACAAGGTACGTAAAACACTAACTCCCCAACTTTAACCCCTACTACCTATTTGTAAAAATGTCTCACTCAATTTCATTTCAATAAACTAAACACAAGAACAAACACCAGCAACAACTCCAATTAGGATGGTGGGAACCGAGGGAGAGAGGGGTGAATTTGAAGGAGGTCTTTTTGGCAGAAGAGGTGGTGGATAGTGGAAGGTGTGTGAGGGATGAGGCTTGGGTTGGGACTTTGAGCTTGTTGGGTTGTGGATGAGATATTAAAGATGAGATTTTTGCTGAGAACTAGAATTAGATTCTCATCGATCTTGTTTTTTAGGTTCCCTATTTTCCTATCTTTGATTTTTTCATGCTTAAAGACAACTATTGAGATCCACCGCCACCTTACATTAACATTGGAAGATTGGAAGTGTTGGAGATGGGAGTAACGTTCAAGATTTTCCAGAAAAGCATGAGCTTGTAAGAAGAAAGATGAGGTGTTGAGTTGGTTTGCTAGCAGTGGTGGTGCAATGGTGTTGCAGTGGTGGTGGCTAAGAGATGAAGATGAAGACAAGAAGATGACACATAAGCATTTAAAATAATTAAAAATGAATGTTAATGACAACAAAGCTTTTAAAAAAATTAGAAATGAAAAAAAAATTACAAGTCAGAATTTTGTTAGCTACATATGCATTTTTTGTAACGTTTTACTAACGGAATGACTTATTTCAAAAAAGTTGATTTTACAGGGATCGTTCTAAAAAAAATAATCTGCAGGGACTAAAATCATAACACGTTATATTTGCAGGGACTAAAAACATATTTAAGCCTTTTGAAAATTATAGGAACACAAAGGATTTTTTTATAGGAATTAAAATCAAAGCTCGATATATTTGTAAGGACTAAAATGACATCTAAACCTATACATATTTTATATTTAAAATTTTAAAAAAACATAAGAATTAATGAGTAAATATTTTTATTATATATATATTATATAGAAAATTATGGACTGATATTTTAATTATAAACGAAAAGATAAAATATAGAAAATTATGCATTTTGTATATATATGACAACTTAAGTAGTTTAGTAGTTGTTGGTAAACAAAGTACTAGTTTATGGACACTCGGTTGCCGGGTTCGATCCCCACTGGGTGTCGATCCTTGGTTTTCCCCTTTGTGTGTGTTAGGTCCTGGCAATTGCCAGTTCGACCATCAGACAAAAAAAAAACAAATTACTAGTTTAGTAGTTTGCTATTTTATTTTAATGAGATATAATATAAAATAAAATATATTTTAATGAGATATATGAGAGAGAAAGTTGCGATAATTATGAGAGAGATGAGCCACATCAGTTGGTGCACAAGTTTTAATTAAAGGGGTGAATATAAAATAACATAAATCTATGGTAGAAAAATTAATATTGGCTCATTCATGCAATGAGATTAGTGCAATACACATGTCACCTTATTAGTAGATACACGTTGGATAATGTAAATTGCCACATTTTCTAGAAGGCAACCAAGAATTTACCTAATAAAAATAGGTAACGGGTACTAACAATTCCTTAGTAATAATTATTAAATTTTAAATAATTATATATTTTAAATAACTAATTTTAGTCTTGTGTTTACACATTAGTATTGATACCCAACCTTTTTGTCGGGTATGTTAGGATTTTAGCTTTCTTTTTTCACTTTCAAAACTAAGTTATGAAGCACAATTTGAATTTATACTTTCAGAGATATCCAGGAGTTAATTTATACTTTCAGAGATATCCCCACACACGAATAGAAATTGCCACTCCTATTGATATGCACCGGATGAATTTAACCAATACAAAATATTCAAAACGAGTTAAACAAGACAGAAAGTCTAAACAGAACAATAGGATGATGATTCACTAGATTACATAGTAGTAAAATCTAATGGTTAACATTATACAAGAAAACAAAGTACAATTTCACAATTACAAGCAAAACAAAGTAAAATGCCCATGAATTTCCAAACGGTAAATTGAGTTATCACTTATCAGTTATAACAAAACAAACCACCACCACCACCACATATGATGCCTTTTTTTTGTGTTGAAATGAATTATCATCAATCTGCACACTACTAGTATATATACAAAACAAAGCAATCATACCGAACACAACCAAAATCCACTAAACGATTGACGCATCTCCAGCATCTGTGAATCAAAGAAACAGAAAAGTCCTTCAAATTCCTAAAATTCAGTCGCAAGATAATGATAAAAAGAATGAGTAATGCAATGAAGGATCACCTTTTCCAGGAACAATAACAACAGGTGCGGCTTTACAGTGGTGAAAGCAGTACTCCCCAACACTTCCTTGTAGCACGCTGTAAGAAAACAACAAGAAGCCAACCAATCCATCAGAATAGTGGATTTTGAAAATGACACACACACACACAGAAAGTTTCAAGCAAACCTTTGAAACAAGCTTCTGCCTCTGGTCCCCAAAACCACAGCTGCAGGCTTGATCCTCTCTGCCTCCTTGCATATTACTTTTCCTGCATCACCTTCCACAATCCGAGCTACTGTTTTCACCTGTTTTCATATCATAAGTAAAATCAAAGCTTGGCAGAAGTAGTATTAGACATATTAAAGTTTGTTATAATTAGTTAAATAATTAGGTGATTAATCAGTTAGTTTCCAAAACAAACCACCACCAAACTTTATAATTAGTTAATACTTTAACAAATGTCGAAAGTACAATGGCCGGAACGAATATTAAAGTTTGTCAAAAATAACTCACTCCTCTATATAAAGTGAGTTATTTTTGTAATTACTTTTCATTCAATAAAATAGATGAATATTTATTCAATTGTGATGGGTATCCGAAACAGTGTAAGTAAAATGAACAATTCCTTGTATTAATGAAGATAATTCTGAGATCAGAAATATTATAGATAGCTTACAAGGAAGATAGAAATGAAAGATGAACAATGAAATGACAATGAGAAATTGCCAAGTTCCCAAGCCCAATTCCCAGCTGAATACAAGCCTGCCCTCTCAATTGCTCTCCCACTCTATTTATTCTCCAACCTGACCCTTTAACTACTCTTCAGTTTTTGAACACTCATATCCCCCACTATTACTTAATTATTACATAGGCCATTCTTATTCCCACTACTATTTATTTAATTATTAAAAGGACTATTCTTATTACTACTTAATTCTGTGGTCCCCAGCTGATTGGTTTCCACTTCCCTCTCTCATACACCTTGGTGATTTTACCTTGCTGCCCTTCATCATTATTGTTCACATCAACACCCTCCCCTTCAAAATTCACCTTGTCCTCAAGGTGAAGTTCAGGAAAATTTTCCATCATCTTGATCAATGATTCCCACGAGTTCTCACACTCAGGGAGATTCTTCCACTTCACTAGCACTTCCATGTCATCATCACTCTGGCCTTTGACAGCTAAAATATCCTCTGGTTGACTCTGCAGCTCTAAGTCCTCTGCCACATAAGAAGGTAATGGCTGCACCATCACATCTGCAGTCACAGTAGGCTTCAACAGAGACACATGGAACACAGGATGAACTCTGCTATCCTCTGGTAGTTTTAGTTTGTAAGCTACCTCTCCAATCTTCTCCAATATCTCATAAGGACCATAGAACCTAGGGCTCAACTTCTGGTTCACCCTCTTAGCCAATTTCCTCAACTTGTAGGGCTGGATCTTCAGATACACCATATCGCCTACCTTATATTCCACCTCCCTTCTATGACTGTCTGCTTGTTGCTTCATTCTATTCTGAGCTTGAGTCAAATGCCCCCTCAAAGTCTCCAACACCTCATTTCTATCCTGCACCGCACCATTCTAGTAACCTCTTCCATGGCTGTAGCTGGAGTATCTCCTCTAATTACTGGAGGAGGATCCCTACCATACAAAGCCTTAAAGGGGGTCATCTTAGTAGATGAATGATAATTAGTATTGTATCAGAATTCTGCCCAACTCAACCACTTATGCCACTGCCTTGGTTTAGTGCCAGTCATGCACCTCAAGTAGGTCTCCAAACATCTATTCACCACCTCAGTTTGACCATCAGTCTGAGGGTGATAAGCAGAGCTAAATTTCAACTTTGTCCCAGCTAATTTGAACAATTCAGTCCAAAATGAACTGATAAATACTCTGTCTCTGTCAGAGACTATGGATTCTGGAAATCCATGTAACTTCACCACCTCTTTAAGGAATACTTCAGCCACATCTTTAGCATTAAATGGATGTGCCAATGGGATAAAATGCGCATACTTTGTAAATCTGTCTACAACCACCAGAATTGTATCCATACCTCCTGCTTTAGGTAACCCTCCCACGAAGTCCATAGAGATATCTGTCCATATCTGCTTTGGAATAGGAAGAGGCTGCAATAATCCAGCTGGACTCAATGCTTGATACTTGTTCCTTTGGCAAACTTCACATTTCTCAACATAGTCTTGAATGTTCTTCCTCATTCCTTCCCAAAAGAACAAGCTAGTAATTCTTTTGTAAGTTCTGAATGCCCACCAACTGCTGAATCATGAAATTCCTTCAAGATTAACTCAATCTTGGAGGAATCTTTAGGAATGACCAACCTGTCTCTGTAATATAATCTTCCCTTCTGCACTTTGTACTCTTTGTGAGCTTATGAATTCACTAACAGATCCTGAATGATCCCCTTCAGTTTACCATCCCCTGCTACTTCAGCTTCTAACTCTTCCCAATCCACAAACTGCACTGTAGTGATGGCAGCATATTGCAACTGTCTAGATAATGCATCTGCAGCCTTGTTCTCCATGCCTGGCTTGTACTTAATCTCAAAGTCAAACCCAAGCAATTTAGAGATCCATTTATGTTGCTCTTCTCCCATTAACCTCTGGTCAGCCAGAAATTTTAAACTTTTCTAGTCTGTGTGAATTTTAAAGTGCCTTCCTAGAAGGTAATGTCTCCACTTTTGCACAGCTAATACCACTGCCATCAATTCCTTCTCATACACAGATTTGTTGAGGGCTCAATCTGATAAAATTTGGCTCATACCAACCACGGGTTGTCCATCTTGCATGAGTATAGCACCTAGCCCTTTCCCCGATGCATCAGTCTCCACAACAAATGTCTTCCCAAAATTAGGAATGGCCAACACACGGACTGTTGTCATAGCTTTCTTCAACTGTTCAAAGGCAGCTTGAGCGACACTGTCCCACTGGAACTTATCCTTCTTTAATTGTTGAGTTAATGGCCAAGCAATCTTCCCATACCCCTCAACAAACTTCCTATAATATCCTGTTAGTCCAAGGAACCCTCTCAACCCCTTGACATCTCTAGGAGTGGGCCAATTCACCATAGCTTGCACCTTGGCAGGGTCAGCAGCAACCCCTTGCCCAGAAATGATATGTCCTAGATACTCTAGGCTCCCCTTGCCAAATGAACACTTTTTCTTGTTCACCACCAACTCATGGTCACTTAGTGCTTGGAGGACAGTTTTCAAATGCTCTTGATGCACACTCATATCCTTACTATAGACTAGGATATCATCAAAAAAAACAAGCAAACTTCCTCAAATAAGGCTTCAATACCTAATTCATAAGAGCTTGGAATGTGGATGGAGCATTGGTAAGCCCAAAAGGCATGACCAAGTACTCATAATGGCCCTCATGAGTTCTGAAAGCTGTCTTAGGCACATCTTCCTCCTTCATGCGTATTTGATGGTATCCTGATTTCAAGTCCAGCTTGGAGAAGACTTGAGCTCCACCCAATTCATCAAGTAGTTCATCAATCATTGGAATTGGGAACTTATCAGGGACTGTGAGCTTGTTTAAGGCACGATAGTCAACACAAAACCTCCACCCACCATCTTTCTTTTTCACCAGAATTACAGGACTGCTGTAAGGACTATTGCTGGCTCTTATTATCCCTGCAGACAGCATCTCTCTGACAAACTTCTCTATCTCATTCTTTTGGTAATAAGGGTATCTATAAGGCCTAATGTTGGGAATAATAGAGCCTTCCTTCAAGGTGATTGCATGATCACATCCTCTCTTGGGTGGTAAATCAGATGGCTCCCTGAACAACTCTTCAAACTCTCCTAGGATAGCTTCCAAAGGGTCAACCACTGCCTCAGTTATAGCTGTCTCACCATCAGTTTGATAGGATAGCACATAACCTTCACCTTCATTATGGAGAGCTTTCATCAAAGCCTTCCATGATACTTGTGCCTTGCATAATGAAGGATCCCCTCTCATCACCTTCTCCTCCCCCTTTTTACCCCAACTCAGAACTAAATTTCTGAAATTAGCCCTCACATCACCTAGGCTTGCCAACCAGTCCATTCCCAATACCAAATCAGTCCCTCCTAACTCCATAATGAAAAAATGTTGCACAATGGAAACTCCTTGTATCTCCACTTCCACTTGCCACCCTTTGATACTAGAGCCCTCCTTACCACCCCCTTTTTCCCATCTAGTGAAGCCTTTGGAACTCTTCACATGTGGTTTCTCACTGTTCACACCTCCTTTCTTCTCAACACTCATCAATCCACCCTTCCTCAACGCATTGTTCTTCTCCTCCAACAACAATGCTCTATCCATCAGTTCATCCAACGTCCCTGAGGCATGTAACTTCAGTTCAGCCTGAATTTCCTCCTTCAATCCATTAATAAAAATCCTCTTGAGCATGATTCTCTCCTCCTTCTTCAATGGAGCAGATTCTCTTTCAAATTTCTCCCTATACTTCATCACTGTGCTTGTCTGTCTAATGCTCAGGAGAGGTCCAAATGGGTTTTGGACCAGACCCGGTTGGAAACGACGGATTACTGCAGCTTTGAAGCTCTCCCAGTCAAGCTCCGTGCTCTGTTCCTCCCACCACTAGTACTAACTCAGTGCCTTATCCTCCAACGCGATCACCACCGCATCTAACTTATCCTCCTCATCCACCATATTCAATTTGAAGTATCGTTCAGCTCGAACAATCCACCCGTAAGCGTCGTCGCCCCGAAAGATGGGTATTTTCAATTTACGCCCTCCAAAATCACGGGATGAGTCTCGACTGCTACTTCGTGCGGGTGAACGAGACTTTTCGCCCTCAACCCCACTTCCCTCATCATCAGGATTGCGTTTTCGTGGTCGTCGCCGGTGAGAACGTCCTCTGCGAGACCGACTGCGAGTTATGATGAGATTCTTTAGTTCAACAATCTGTTCCTCCAACCCATCGATTCTCTTCTCCATTGTACTGCGCGTACTAACCATACACCACCAGAATCAACTTGCTCTGATACCACTTGATGGGTATCCGAAACAGTGTAAGTAAAATGAACAATTCCTTGTATTAATGAAGATAATTCTGAGATCAGAATTATTATAGATAGCTTACAAGGAAGATAGAAATGAAAGATGAACAATGAAATGACAATGAGAAATTGCCAAGTTCCCAAGCCCAATTCCCAGCTGAATACAAGCCTGCCCTCTCAATTGCTCTCCCACTCTATTTATTCTCCAACCTGACCTTTTAACTACTCTTCAGTTTTTGAACACTCATATCCCCCACTATTACTTAATTATTACATAGGCCATTCTTATTCCCACTACTATTTATTTAATTATTAAAAGGACCATTCTTATTACTACTTAATTCTGTGGTCCCCAGCTGATTGGTTTCCACTTCCCTCTCTCATACACCTTGGTGATTTTACCTTGCTGCCCTTCATCATTATTGTTCACATCAAATTGCAATATGGTATCAAGAACAACTTTCTGCTTCAGCATAATATTCTACAAAAAACATTTCTTCTACTTCTTTCTATCTTCTTCGTTCTTTCTTATTTGTCATTAGCTGACATAAATTCCGACATTTCTCATTAGCCAACGTAAATTTTGGTAAAACTTCTTTACAAATGATGTATTTTGTGATTGTTCATGTTCCTTTTAGCCGATGTATTTCCAGAATTTAATATTCGTTCCGGCCATTGTACTTTCGACATTTGTTTTATGAATTTTCCAAACAACTTGGAAGTGTAGTAAACACCTTCTAGTTTGTGGGGATAATAGAGATATAAAAGTTTGTTATAATTAGTTAGTTAGTTAGTTAATTAAGTGATTAGTCAATTAATTAGCAACCGATGTACTCCTCTATATAGAGTGGTTTATCTTTGCAATCACTTTTCATTCAATACAATATATCAATTGTATTAAGTAGAGTAATGATAGGTGATCATCAATACAGTTTAACAAAAAAACTGAGTTTACAATATATGGCAGTCCAAGTATTCAACTAATAATTTTGTCAAAAAAAAAAAGTATTCAACTAATAAAGCACCAAAGTCAAAAAAAAATACTGTAACAAACTATTACTATGTTAAGGACTCAAATATAGTCGGTTGTGGTTGATAATTTGAAGCGCATGTCTATCTATGTCTTACTTTGCTAAGTATAATTAATGTGCAATTAAAATTGTGAATATTTTAAAAAAAAAATAGGGATAGTTGGAAAAGGACACTAACCATTACGACTTCAAAAGCCTCGACTGCTAATTTCTCCATAAGTCCCTGGGTGGTGTCGTACACAATTTGGTTCTTCACATCTGCAAAATATTTTAACAAGAAGATAAATAAATTATCCATAAAAGAAACAGAAAATTTTATTGGTTTAAATTGAAGAAAAAAGAAACAAGAATGAAAAAAAAATGATGAGAGGGTAAGAAAAATTAGGAACCAGAAACGGCGTGAACTAGGTGGATGGTGTCAGCGATCCTGCATAAATGGATGAGAGCCCAGTCAAAAGCATGTTTACTGTTAGGACCGTGATCTATGGCTATAACTATGTCTCTTCCTCTTCTTCTCTCTCCTGTTTCCCTCTCAAGCTCTGGTTCTGGAACCACCGGGATGAGAGACGGAAGCCTCACTTCTCTGTAGTTGTATTCTTCATCTTCTATCACCGTCTCCATTTCCTTCCTTCCTTCACCAACACTTTTCACTATTCAGATTATCAACTCTTTTGCTTTGTCTCTCTGCTAAAACTTTCAGATCGCGATTATTATCAACTCTTTTTGTTTCAACAACAAAACTTGTGACTCTTCAACGTGGAACCTTCCTTCATTTCTATTATTTTATTGTTTCCCACACTGATTTCTATTATCTTTCTTCGTGGTAAAAATAAGTATGACCTTTTTTTTTAATAAAAATAAATATACTGCTATGTTGTAAAAATAAAATAAAAAACAAAGGATAACGATACTATCATATGAGCTAAATAAGCTAGCTAATAATAAATGAAGTATTTAGTAAAATTCACGGTTATACTAACTGATAAATGATAAATATAAATATAAAATGGCATAAAAGAGAGGTCGAAGAATTTTTTCCATGTCAACTCAACTAATATGACAATTAATTCTTAACATTTGCGAATAAAAAATGTATCTTGCATACTTAAATCAATGTGTTTTTTTTCACACAAAGAAACTCAATATTTCATTCAAATAAGAGTTCATAATACACTTAGATCAATGTTTACGCATCATAATTCCATTTTTTACTTGACAACCACTCTGCTCCAAAGCAAATTCAAAAAATCCACCTCCATCAATACTAGAATTCACACATGGAGGGGAAAACTGCAGAATTATATCTCTCAATGTGATCAAACCTGTAACTTGTTCATTATCATTGATCAGAAAGCTGAAACTACTATTAGTCTGTGTCATATTTTCCATTACTTGTTTTAGCGTATCATTTTCCTTGTTTATAACCGGTGAATCCATTCTGCTTGTGAATCTGTCTGTCTTGCCAGCCTCAGTGTGAATGAATTCTTCCACAGTTAAAATCCTGTTATTGCATAAAACAGGTATATTTGTCATATCAGTTATAATGAAATTACTTGTTAATTCAAAATTGTTGCTTTTGCTCATTCTATAAGGTGAAGGGAAAGAGAGACATGACATGTTTTTGAACTTACGTTCTATTTCTAAGGAGCTCATCATTGTTTACAAGGTTATAAATGTCATTGTTCCTTACATTACCAAGGAGCTTCTTAGTTTGTCGATCTAAAACTGCAACTGCATAAGTTTGGTTCTGCCAGAGCAACTTCAAAGCATCAACAACTGTTTGGTCCCCATATACAATACTAAGATGCTCTTGGCCTTCAAATCTGTAGAAGGATAATAAAAAGGGGCCAGTGTTAAAGAGCAATATACCACACTACCAAATGAATGCATGTATGTAGAAATATGTAAGATTTGAATACCGGAATTGTGACAAGTTCTTGTCTGCAATATTATCAAACCACTCTAGTTCGCTTGATTGAAGAAGTTGTTGAAGTAGGGCATTCTAGCACAAAACCAAACACCATACTTAATTTTGACCTTAATTGAACCCTACAAAATCGACATATAAATTGAGAAGTGTTCACTCTGGCTTAGTTTAGTTATTTATACTTATTCAAAATATATGAATGTAGAAGAAGATAATCATAGAATTTGGGTTGAGACGAACTCAACCGACTTATAAAGTAAGGAATATCTCCCACTTATAAACTTTTTCTCACATCATATCACATCAAATGTGGGACTCTCTACGCACCTCTTCACGCCTAGGATCAGACGACTGGAGCGTGACCCTAGTAGCCCTATAGCGGATGGCCCAACGAATCTTGAATAGGCTCTTAAACCATTTTAGAATTTGGCTTGGGCCTAACTTAATCCTAACAATCCCACTTATAAACTATTTTTATAGAACTCTTGACAGATATACATATACATATGATGTTTTTAAAAATAAAAAAGATACATATGCTTCAATGAATAATTGTTAACTAGGGAGAGGCATATATAATATACCTGTGTAACAAAACCGATGAGTCCAGAATGAGGTTGTTGTATGACAGGTAAAACGTGCAACCAATGCTTAGAAAGTAATAGCAGTGCATGTAAAATGGTGTCATCCAAGCGTACAGGAAAAAATGGTTCCCAGATAAATGACTTAGCTAATTCGCCAACCTTAGTTTCACCAATCTGAGGAATCTGGTCAAGGATGGAGAAAAAACCATGCTTCTCTATATCTTTGAGATGGTTATTTGCGGCATTTTCTCTGATCTTTTCATATTCCTTGAAAATATTATAACATGCTTAATGAGAATGCACGAGTGCTAGCTGCTTTTCCATTTAGATTAATTGAAATTAATAATAATAATAATAATAATATACAAATACCTCAAGACACCAAAGAAGCATGCTTGCAAAATGAACAAAACCAATATAGCGATCAGAGAATTTTATACTGGCTGTATCATCGGCGTCCAAGACATCCACAATGGCAGCACCAAAGGTATCCCTTTCGTACAACAAATGAATTGCATCCTTTATAGTGTCTCCAGCTTTCAATTCCAACACTTGTATATATAAGAAGGAATTATTAGAGATTGATCTTAAGCAAAACAACGTTGTAAACTTTAAGTGTAAAAAAGTATATACCAAGTGAGTCTTTTATGCCGGGAATAGAACTAATGGGTACATGATCAAGAAATTGTTGGAGGGCAGAGGCAGAATCAAGCTGATGATTACTACTATTATGGAAGCTTGAGCTGAGATTATTTTCTTGATCATCGTCTGAGACGTCCAACGCCCTCGCTATTCGCCTAGATTGCATTCTCTTTTTGTTCTCAATTCAATTAACTTCAAACATTTTATGTTCTTTATTTTTCCACCTCTCTTACTCACCGCTAACTTAGCCACTTGACTCGTCAAATAAGCCATAAGTTCTACGTGTCAATCAGTTATCATCATCTTGCCACAAGGCATTAGCAATAGCTTTCCCATTTTTATATAAAGGCCTATTAAATATATCTTCTCAGTTTTAAATATGTGTTTTTAACCAACACCATAATGATATAGTTTTTCTTTTTTTATTTATTTTGAAAACGGATTGGATTTTTACCATGCATCCAAAGGACTGTGAAAAACATCTATCTGATGAACCATTCAGCATTACTTAACTACTACTAATATTCTCATACTTATTTTCTTTTTGATCACATATACAGTATCACTTTGAATTTAGAATCCGCTGAGGCAAACAGTAACAAACACTATGCTATTGGCTATTGCTACTTGGAGCGACGAATGGTCACATAATATTCCTTATCACAGATTAAACTAATACTTTAGGGATACAATAAATGCAAGGGTATATTATATATAGCGACTTCACTTCATATTCATAGCCCTTCAATTTATTTAATTTTTTGCACCTTGAATTTTTATTCATTCCATTTTTACACATGCAGTGCAGTTGGGAGCTTCACTTCTATTTTACACAGACGCCGCTTTTTCTATTGAACAGAACAGAACAGCAGTTACACTTCCATCCCCAAAGATGGGAATGCTTCTTCCTCCTGGCGCCTAGCTCATGAAATAAGCACTAACCGTTCGTTGTTTATATGACAGTGCCATCTTCTATTGTTGCCTTCTCCATTATGATGGTTATTCCTGATCGAATGTAGAACCCTTCTTCTGATCTATCTGCTTCTTCAACTCCCTACATCAGAAACCATTTTAGTTTATAACCATAAATAAGATAGGATACTTTGTTCTTGATGATGGAAGGTAAAAGCATTGTGAGAGCTGAGAGTAGTAGCTGCTATGCTTACATCTTTGTTCTTGATGATGACATCTTTCCCGATCTTCGTGTTCTTGTCAACAATGCAGTTCCTATCACCAGAGATGAAAAAATATCGGTACTTGACAATGACAAATAAATACACTGATTTAATATTTACTGTTAGCATTTTAGACACACAAAAATGACTTAGATAATCTAATTTTGTCACACTTTAGTAACCGTGAGTAACAAGGTACCTAATTTTGGTATTACTTCCAATCCCAATAGGGACCTTCCCTTCTGCTAGTAGAGAAGCAATTTCGGATTCAGTTTGGTAATAGTCTGCACCCATCATCACAGTGTCCTGTCAAACTTGATTTTAGTTAGGAGGAAAGAAAATGTTCAACGGAGTCAGTGCATATATGGTAGTTTGTTTACCTGAAGCTCAACACCATAATCTAAACGCGATCTTTCACCCACAATGGAGTGCTGGACTGTACATTCTCGCAGGAAACATCCGTGGGAGATAATCGCATCCACAATCTACCAAAGCAACACAGTGAGGGAATAAGCAAGATATCTCATGAAGTCATGATGTTACCAGAATGCTGCTACAGGATAGATTAGCATACCCGGCAGTTGTCAATCTTTGTTGGTGGTAGAAATCCTGGAGATGTGAAAATGGGTGTCTTGGGATCATAAAATTGAAACTTTGGACTCTGCAAGAGTGTAAAATAAAGCAGATATATTAGTTTCAATACTATGAACAAGAACAATGTCGGTCTCACAGCTAATTGACCTTAGTTTCACCATAATTGGGTGCATGGACCATGAACAAATTGCTTGAGGCACAACCCTCTACCCCAACCTCAAGCCCTCATGTAAAAATTGCATGAAAAAACCATTAACTTAGAATAAGGTTGCTGCAAATCTCTTGCACCCACCTCTTCAGTAAGAGCGAGGTTAGCATCGTAAAAGGATTTTATTGTTCCTATGTCTTCCCAATAATCCCCGAAAAAGTATGCCTGCACAAAAAGAAAAGAAATATATACTCTTCATAGATTGGCAGATAAATCTCCTTCTAAAATGGATAAAGCATTTGAAAACAGATGACATAGATTAAATAATCCTCACATCATTGTGTGATTGGAAAACAACACCTACAACACTACTAGAACAACACATAAGTTTTCTCCTCATTGGAATTCCGCTTACCTGGACATTGTGTTCCCTTATAGCTGAAGGAATGATTTCAGATCCGAAGTCATTGGACGTAGGATATCTCCACTTCAGAAGCTTGAGTAATACTTCCGTTTTGAATACATAAACCCCCATTGATGCAATATATGGTGACCTCAATGCATCTTGGGGTGACAACCCAAGATGAGATGTATCTACTTGCTGCAGTGAGTAACACATGAAACATGGCTATAATAAGGCTAGAACAGATAGAGACTGTTTGAAATTGAGGATGATAAATTTATCTTTGGTTTCTAATAGTGAACAATCTGAGCAGAAGTACCAGATAAGAAGAAAGCAGAAGGAAAGTTCAAGCATTGGAGTAAGTTGCAAATTACCATTGATTTCAGATCAGCACCCTTTGGTTTTTCTGAAAATTGGATGATACGGCCTCTGTCGTCTACCTTTACCAATCCATAATCTGATGCACGGCTGAAAAGCAGGCAATTACATTCGTAAGTTTTTTGTTATCGAGGCAGTAAGTTATTTCAATTCACTCAGTCTAGAATGAAATCAAATATGACAGTCATATTGTTTCAGCAGCACAATGAAATCAAGCAAGAAAAAAGAAACACATATAACAGAAAATTGAACACACCTGTCACCCACAGCGGCGCATGAAATCGTAATATCAGCATTTCTATCAACATGACTCTGTTTATTTGTTATAGGTAAATCAGATTTTTTTTTGAAAATGAAACGAAGAAATTGTTCACTCTATAAAACAATTACACTGCATACCTGCACAAGGTCCATGTAATCCATTCGGTATAGATGATCCCCCGCCAAGATCAATACATTCTCAACGTTTGTGTTCTTGGCATCCTACAACAACGAATCTATTACTTATTAAGAAGCTCAAAATGAGAAAATGTACTAATAAAGGTGTGGGGATGCAGTATATGCAAAGAAAACATATTTGCTTACCTCAAATACCCAGGTAAATTGCCTCACAGCATCTGCAGTTCCTTGGAACCATTTCTTTCCAGCCTCTCCAGGTGTTTGTGTGGCCGCTAGAACCTATTTAGCATTTAGGTTGGCTTCAATTAGACAATCATGAATAGAAACAAAGTTGAAATTTGTAAATAAGAGTCTCCTCATGTGGCTTCTATCTCTTTATCTTTAGAGTATATAAAATTGCATGAAATTTTTATTCATTTTATGCAAACTGAATAACTTGAGTTTTACACTTTTTTCTCAGCTGTCATTGGCAAATGTCAAGTTTACCTCTCAATTCTCATTAACATGAATATCCAACTATCTAACTATAATTCATAAAGCAAAACAAAAACTGTGATGTTGATGCATACATACCTCGACGAATCCATCTCCAAAATTGATGCCATTTCCAAAATAGGTTCGGGCGATGTGACGGTTAAGGGATGCAGAATTGAACTGTGTTAGCACAAATATTTTGTTGATGCCACTGTTAATGCAGTTGCTCATAGGAATGTCTATAAGCCTGTAGCATCCCCCAACAGGAACCTGAAATTGAAGACAATGTTAGGATTCATTTGAGACAACAATTGTGATTTGTGAGTATGAATTGAGTCAGTTACCGCAGGTGTAGCAGCTCGTTTGGTAAGAGGATAGAGATGTGTCCCAGGTCCTCCACCCAATATAATTGAAATAACATTTTTTGGGTCAGCCCTTAGTCTCAGGAATGAAGGTACTTGCAAGGACTGAAATTTCAAAACAAAATCATAAACCAACTAAAAATGTACCAACATAAAATAAAATAAAAAAAGGCAGCCCATCTTTACAATCATTTAATTTACTGATCAAAATTTAAAAGTCCCTTTTTTATTCATAATTTTGAAGTAAAAAGTTGAAATTGAGCTTACCAGGGATCCTTTGGGGTCACCAGAAGTAAGAATAGGAGAAACAGCACCGGTTTTGACCCTCTTCTTGGTTGTTAACCGTTTAGCAGACAACTGATCCATGACCCAAGCATTGTTGTTGAAGCTTCCCTTGCCCTTCATTCTTTCACCTAAAAAGCCATTATCTTTCCCAACAAAAGATCCTGCTTTTGAGTTTGCTAAATGGGTATTGGCTTTCATGGTCACACAAGCAGTCGCCATTGCAATTGATCAAATTTTCAGTGTCCTTGCAAAATGCGAAGACAAGGCCTTTCAATTCTGTAACCAAGTCATAAAGATGCCGCAAATTAAGCAGCAGAAAATATAATAGGAGTACTAACTAGTTTAATAATTTAACATTAAGAAAATCTCACTTTAAGTAACACCAACCTTAAGTCAACAGAATCAAAAAGGGTCAACTAATTAATTTGGAACAAAAAATGGGAATCCAAAGAAGCGATCACAGATAGTTAAAGAGAAATTAGTTATTAGAGTATAAGCAATGAGATGGATCGAGTCGAGTGGTGTTTAAGGTAAGGGGTTGCCTTTATTGACTTGTGAGTCACACTTCTCACGAGAAAGGTCGAGAAGGTCTCGTGGTTTTGTCTTCGTTAAATATAAATTTCCAAAAAACTATAGACAAGCTACATTTATTTAATAATGTTTGTTTCCCACCATACAAAAGTAGTTCATGAATCCCTAATTCCTATAGTCCAAGTTTCTAGGTGTGTGTGTCGCATTACACATGGGAAATTCATTAACAAACAAAGACTTGTCATTTTCATCCCATGCTCCTACATGCAATCAAAGAATCAATATATTTTCGATGTGAATTTCTACGATTGATATTTGCTTCTGTACCGTTACTCATTCATGTGGATGCTGCATTAATATTTTCATTTTTCAGGCTGCTTTAATCTGACATTTGATGGCGGGGATTCGATGTATCTATCTGCAAACACTTGCCATGTTGCAAAATTTGCAAAATAATAATAATGATAGCAGGACAGGTTGATTGAGTATATATCATAAATGATATTAATATTTTCATATTTTACATCAAATAAAATTTACATTTAATTTACGAATGAACCTAGACTAGTATAAGTTGAAGGTCCAATATATGTGGCAAATCTAGTTGGCAAATAAAAATTATTGTTGTGATCTAAAATAATATGGTATATTAATCGTGCAAGTAAAATCAACTCCCTTTGCAATAAAATTTGGAATTGATTTTGAGCCATCTTAACATGGGTGAATTCACATATTTATTCTTCCAATCGATATCAAACGAATTATATAAAAATAAAAGTAAAGCTAGTTTGAATTATACGAACTTGGAATATTGGTGATCGTTCCCAGATTTATTTTTGGGCTGACAAATGGCTCTCTAACCCGATAGCGTTGGTTTTAAGTTTTCCTTTGCAGGTTAAAAAGTTGTTGACTTCGAAGGTCAGTGATTATATCATTGACTCCAACTCGCAACTCCCTGAGGAGCTTCAACTTTGGTGTCCATCCATTTATCAAGAAATTATCAGTCTTCCTATTCCTCGCTTCGCAGTTGAAGATACTTTAGCTTGGGATCATTCTTCTTCAGGTTTGCTTTCTTTTAAAGATGCTTATGAGTTTCTTCATCCTAGATCTTTCGTTGTTTCTTAGGCTAAGGAGATTTGGCGCCCGCCCATTCCTCCTTCAAAATCGTTTCTTTTTTGGAGGGCTGCCCAAGACCGCATGCCTACAGATGAGAGCCTTAAAAAGCGTGGTTGCACGATGGTCTCCATGTGCTGCCACTGTGGTAAGAGTGAGGAATCTACTAGTCATCTGTTTCTTACTTGTCCTTTTGCTCAAAAAATTTGGCTCTGGCTTCAATCTTTTACTAATTGCTTTATTGATACTTCTAGTATTTTATCGCTTCTGTCTGTGCTTAATGGTTCTTGGAGTGATCAACTTTCAGATGTCTTAGCTGCTGCAGTTATTCATGCTTTATCCAGCATTTGGTTGACAAGGAATAAATTTCGCTTCGATAATAAAGTTATTCCTATCGAATCTCTTCTTCATCAGATCAAGACCTCCACTTCTCTTTAGGGTTCCTCCTCGCATGGCAACATGTTCAACACTGTGGCTGAGCTCTCTATTTTAAAATCTTTCCGTCTAACAGGCAACCCTGGCAGAGCTCAGCAGATTATTCAAGTTGATTGGAAACCCCCTCTCTGTGGTTGGTTCAAATGTAACACTGATGGTGCTTCTAAAGGCTTTCCTGGGCCTTCCTCCTGTGGTGGAATTTTTCGCGATTACAGAGCCTCTATTGTTGGTTGTTTCGCATCTTTTCTGGGGAATGGCACTACCCTTGATTCCGAGATTTTGGCTGCCATAATTGCTATTGAGACTGCTTATGCTAAGGGTTGGCGCAAAATCTGGCTCGAATGTGATTCCTCTTCTGTTGTGGCTGCTTTTAAGAACTCTGCCATTGTCCCCTGGAGGTTGAGAAACCGTTGGTGCAACACTCTTAGGCTTTGTGCGGATATGAGCTTTATGGTCTCTCATATTTTTAGAGAAGGAAATAGTTGCGATGATAAATTAGCTGCTTTTGGTTTAGTTAGTAGAGCCTATACTTGGTGGACTTTGCCGCCAAGCTTCATCCTAGATGATTTTGTTCGCAATAGGCAGGGTCTTCCTTTTTTCAGATTTAGATGACTTATTTTTCATTGGTACTCTTCATCTTTGTTGGAAAGCTGTTTAATTTGTCTGTTTCTTTTCCTGACAAGGGTTTCGACATAGTCCCCCCTTGGTCCTGCTTGTACTACTTTTTATTTTTTATTTAAGATAGAGTGCTCTTTTTCCTTCTGATGATTTATCCCTAAGGAGGGTTTGCATCAGAAGGTTTTAAAAAAAAACTATACGAAAACAGAACAATTCAATAAAATTATATGTATATACTGATAAGGTTTTTCTTTTTCTTTTTTGGTATAAAAAAACAGAAAATCCTTTTTTTCTGTTTTAGTTTCTTTAATTTAAATTTTTTCCCCGACCTCAAATCAGCCTGGCCGCATATAAATGGACGGTTCTTGTTGTGAGTCACAAAATATGCATATTGGGCTTAGGGCCCATGTACCATTGTAGTTGCCCAGTGGGCCCACCATCAATATCAGTGTTTGTTGTGGTTGTTGATCTGATGTGGTCCACCCATACATTTCGACCCATACTTCGTACAACCCCCCTCCACTCGGTAGATACAACTTTTCCTTTTGAAATTACTAAAATACCCTAACTAAAATTCTAAAATTCCAATTTTATCCATCCTTCACACTCCTCCTCCAAAACACCCCCTAAACCTCCTAAACCTCACTACTCTCACTCTCATCACTCTCAATCCACACTCTCACATCAATCTACTTGAAATCTTCCTCCTATTGTCATCAATATCACGGTATGTACCTAATCTTCTCATCATTTACGTTTTTTTTGCGCATTTTTGTTGTGTTTCGTTCTCTGGATTTTCAGAAGTCGAGCTTGGTTCGGTTGTACAATAACCGAACCGGTTCGGTCAATCGTGCGCCGAACCAGTTCGTCTGGCCGTACGCCGAACCTGTTGTGGGGGGTTTTCGCTAGTGCTGGTTCGGCCAGCCATGCTCCGAATCGGATCGGTTCCTGTGCTTCCGAACCTACCTGTTGAACAGATTGTGCAAACAGCATGTTTTTTAACGCTGTGTTTGATTTTATTTTGATTTGTTAGGTACTAATATGGATGAAAGTGGCGTTCCTGAGTCTGATGCCCTTGTTGTTGATTATACGAGTTCATTTGAGACGAATGAAGTATTTGCTACTCGCGATGACTTGCTTGTGTATGTTCATTCCGTTGCGCGTACTCTTGGGATGATTATTGTCATCAACCGGTCGGACAACAGACAAAGGTCAGGGAAAATCTTCTATGAACTGGTTTGTGAAAAGGCAGGAAAATACAAGCATGCGGAAATGGTTCTTACGGGGAGCAGAAAATGTTGTTGCAAGTTTCGCCTAAAGGGAAAGTTTATCAAAAAACTTGATGGATGGATATTGAGCGTTATGTGTGGAACACATAACCATGTGTTAATGTCTTATGGCGAAGGTCATCCCCATAACAACAGATTAACGACAGAACAGAAGGAAGTTGTTAATAGAATGACGAAGAACTTGATTCCACCTAATCGGATCTTGGCCGAACTAAGGTCTATGTACCCCGTAGACAGCCACTTGAATCTCAAACAAATACACAATGCACGTTCAAGGTTACGATCAAATAATCGTCAGGGTAGGACTGAACTCCAACAGTTGATGACTTATTTGGAGCGTGATAAATATGTGTATTGGCATAGAGTTGAATATGGGACTGAGGTTATCACCGACATGTTTTGGGCACATCCAGACTTGATTGAGCTTCTAAATACATTTCCCATTGTTTTGCTGATTGATTCCACCTACAAGACAAACCGGTATAAGTTTCCATTATGTGAGATTGTCGGGGTCACATCAACGGAGCATACTTTCTCTGTTGCCTTTGCTCATGTCAATTGGGAGAGGAAGAATAATTTTGTTTGGGTTCTTGAAAAACTGAGGTCATTGATTAGAGACCGAAAGATGTGCCAAAGGTCATACTTACCGATTGTGACACACCTATTATGAATGCTTTGGCAATTGTTTTTCAGGAATCCGCAAACTTGATGAAACAACATGTTGAAAAAAACGGAAATGAGAATTGGATGACTCTGCCAGAATGTGCTTATTTGATTGCAAATACGTACAAAGTCGTGTTGGTTTGCTGGTCTCGTCATCTTTCCTTTTCGATTTTTCCATTTCAAATTGCACCAATCAAGAATGCACCGGTGTACCACATATGCTTCACGGGGAACCACTTTGTATACATGATGATGAAAAAAGGTTGCCTGATGCCAGGAGTAAGTACCTATTGGACAAAATTCAGAAAAGACATAGCAAAGGATTGACCCAAGCCATTCACAGGACACTTGCAACAATGGAAAGCTTTAACCTTAGATACTTACGGTGCTCCTCCTTGTATTGACTTAGATAAAGATTAATGTTTAATTCAATTTGGTTGTAACTTTTGAGTTTGATTAAGTACTATTAAGACACATATATTGTTACAATATCATTATTTATGCTATTTGTTGAGTTTCAGTTAAATTGAAGTAGTTATTTTACAGGTAGAATTACAACAATTTTCGCCAAAATTTGTCCAACAAGTTGCTGTCCAGAAACTTAATGTTTCTGTCTGGTAACAGATAGGTTCGGCGCATCCAAAGCCGAACCTGTTCGGGTAATGGATGACCGAACCTACCATAACAATAGCTTCTTAGGCTCACACACCCCCTGGAAGGTTCGGTTGAGTTAAGCTTGAACTGGTTCAGATTTAGCAGGACCGAACCGAGTTTTTTAATTACTCGGTGGATGTCCATCCGAACGGGTTCGGTCACCCGTGCGCCGAACCCTATGTTTTTAAAACGTCACCTGATTGCCACGTGAGGGCAATTTGGAGATAAACAAAAATTAGGGATGTCCACCGAGTAGAAGGGGGTTGTACGAAGTATGGGCCTACATTTCCAATTCAATGCAACACTCTTATGCCTACAAAACATCTCACCCAAAAAAAAAAATTATGCCTACAAAACAACTTCAATAATAATACTACTAAATTCAATTAAATGAACCAATAACTTTTGGCCTGTCGAAATCATCTCAGAACATTTATTCATGAAAAAGATTTTGAAAATTTACATTATAAATCATGTCAAACTAAATCACCCCCCAACGGAAATCTATAAGTTTGATTCGCCAGGGTGTCGCTCATTACAACTCATTTTTGGTGAGTTTACAGTTGGAATGAAGTGACTGGAGCCATATGAACCAGTTTGTCCAAATTTTAACATTATTTTTAATAATGCTAAAAATTCAAATGAACTCGCACAAAACAATCTCAAAACCAAAATATAACAGATATGAATTATGAAATAGAACTAATACAACTCATGGTGAGGTGAGTCATGAGTGTAGCTCTGAATAGGATAAAATTATTTTTTACTTGATAAATAGTATTATATTACAGTATTGTTTTTATAAGAATGTAGTAAATGAATATACCAAAGCCCGTTGATCAAAAGCGGAGGCCCACAAAGTCTTTATTTAATATTTTGTTAAGCGACAAAGATCAGTGAAAGATAAGGAAATTTACAGTGAGGGAGGATGCATGCCATATTTAGTCAAATTGGGGTGATGATGTGGGAGTGGGTTTTAACTCTTTTTTAGGAAACAAACAAACACGTGATGTTACTCTTCTTCCTCTGATTCCTACCTACCGTGTATGATGCACGTGACATGAAAGTTTTTTTTTTTTTTGATAAACACGTGACATGAATGTGATGCGCTTCCGTTCTTCCTTTTAGCTGGTGACTGTCCACCGTTCAATCCTCCATAAAAATCTAAGCCACGTTTATTTGATAATAATAATAATAATAATAATAATAATAATTGGCCATTTAATAATTGATATATGGTTGGAAATTGGGAGATGGGAGTCCTATAGGGCGCACAAAACCAAATATATGTTGCCCCCAATAAGCCCAAGCTCTACTGGGGGGATGATACGAAAAATGGCCACTATTCTTTTTCAACCTTCATGAAGAAGGCACACATGACACGATGCTTTTTATTGAGTTTGCTGGTATTATTTCATTTTCTTTAAGCGCATATCAACTTTACGCATATGTTTATTTCTTACACAAATCCATTCCCAATCTTTGGTCCCCCAATGAGGAATATTCCGAATCTTTACCCTAATTTTTTAATTACAAATCTTTACCCCATAAATTCGGAATACATTTTTTTAAATATTCCGAATACAAAATGGGTTATATATCATTTTTACATCTTCCAAATTGTGTTTTTTTCTTATTAATATCTTCCTTATTTTTTAGATAGGCTTTCCACCATCATGCTTGATCCAATGATGATTTACTATTTTTAATTTAGTGTTACATGTCTGTACCTTATTTATATTTTTTTTCCTTATTTTATAATTTGGAGCCTAAAAATTGTAGGGGTCTCCATTTTTTCTTTGAGTGGAAATTTAGATGTCTCGTAAGTGGTTGATTTATTTTGTGTTTCTTAGTTTTTTTTAAAAAAATTTGTCTAACCATTTTGTGTGATGTGCATTTTGTTTGTTTGTTGCCCCATGTTTTTCGATTTTAGTTTCTTTGCATATTTAATTCTTCCTTTGATCTCCACGTGTTTCCTTTGTTGTGTGCTTGCCATAGAAGATTTGTTTGCATGTTTTGTTATTTGTTGTGTTAATTGTGTTCTGTATTCCCAGCAATTCAGTGAACGAGTTTCCAATTCCATTTTGGTGTCGCCCGTAAGAGTTGCCATCAATTATCGTGTATTATGTGTTGTCATGTGTTTAGGTGACATCTATACAAACTCACCGCCAAATGGTTCTTTTTATGTATCTCATAATTCTCTCTTGATTTTGGTATCGACTATGAAGTGAATAAGGGATACTCACATTAAGAGACAATTTTCTTTAGAACCCCATTTAGTTTGTTTAAGTTGCAGATATAGAAATTTTTATTCTAGAAGAATTGTAGATGAGTGATGAACCGTGTTAAGGGATAGTAAAAGAGGAAGCGTGGTTCTCAAATATTGTAATATCCTTCCACTTTGTAGTCAGTTAATTACGTCATTCTTCAATATTTAACAAGCTAAAATATATTTATTTTTAACTAAAATAGAGCTGATTCATTTACTTTTTCTGCTCTTATTTCCTTTACTGCGTTTTCCAACAGTGACTTTATTCTCACTCTACTAGATCACTATATGTCATACTTCAATAGTGAGCAATTTTTTTAACAAAAAAATGAAACTGGACAATTGGCGTTAGGTAGCCAGTAAACAATCGGACTTTTAATGTTCAACGGGGAAAATGAATCCTCCTGCACCTACAGTATCTTTGAACCGCATAAGATCTAAACATCCGGCTGGTGGATCGGTCCCGTCGATTGTTAAACTCATGTGTCATTCTACTATTTTAATTACTCTATCAAAACTAGGAATTTTAAGAATGAAGAATTTTAATCATCTCATCCAAACAAATAATTTTGAAAATTAAAGGATTTCAATTGATACAATTGAATTGTCTAGAATTTGAAATTCCCTAGAATTTTCAAATGCCTCATCCAAACACACTCCTAGAGTGACATGACTTTTCTTTTTGGGGTAGAAGTAGTTATCTTTTTTGTCTTCCAATTCCAATTGGGAACAAAGGGTTTGGGGTTTAAGTTATTATGATTGTAATTGCTGAGCATTGATGTTTTGTTTCTTTTGGGTCAACTTTTTTTATTTTAAATATTTTGATATTCAGGACTTGTCCTCTAGAATTGTGGCACTTTCTCAACATGGTCCAAGAAATATTTGCATATTATCAGCAAATGGAGCTATATCTAACGTGACACATTGGCAGCCGGCAACATCTGGAGGGGCGGTCAACTACGAGGTTCGTAAACTTCCTACATATTATCTTTTCACCCCTTTCCCATGATCTCATTGTTCAAGCCAAAGTGTTTACAGGCAGACGGAGCTATCAACTAATTTGTCAGTGTAAATATATTTTGTTTACTATCTACTCTACCGAGTTATCCTGTTGTTAGGCATGCTTAACAATTTTTGTAATGTAGTGTTGTGGTGTTTATCAAGCTTTTCATCAATACCACGGTGTTAAACA
This sequence comes from Astragalus glycyphyllos, assembly GCA_963573325.1. Classification (NCBI taxonomy): domain Eukaryota; kingdom Viridiplantae; phylum Streptophyta; class Magnoliopsida; order Fabales; family Fabaceae; genus Astragalus; species Astragalus glycyphyllos. Next base: position 97,086,834 of record OY754307.1, read on the forward strand.
CATTAACATGTTTATATGGTTTTTTTAGCATTATTTTATATGTACACTGGTGGGAACTAGGAAGGAAAATGTTAAGGATCGTCTCTTCACAAGCAAGATGTTTGCCCTAGTGGTTGGAGCAAGTGAACTAGGTCTCATTTTTTGATATTCAATTCTCGTTTTGCAGGGGCGATTTGAGATCTTAGCACTCACCGGTTCTTTGTTCCCTAGTGCAAATGGTAGTCAGCACGACAGACTTGGTGGGTTAAGTGTGTCCTTGTCAGGACCAGATGGGCGTGTACTGGGAGGTGGAGTTGCTGGCCCTTTGGTAGTTGCTTCCCCTGTTCAGGTACATTTTCATTTTTAGTTACTGTCTATTTATTAAATTTATGCTATTCTAGACGTTCATAATTTATCATCTATTTTGGCGTTGAATGCCAGTGTGATATTTATCCTAGCTCCGCTTCTTCCTTAAATTTCATACTGGACTCTGGAAATTTGTCAGCTTGTTTTATCCCTAAATATGGTGTGTTTATTATTTTGCAGCTAGTATTGGGGAGCTTCCTCGGCCGTAAGGAAACTAAAATTTCAAACAAGATTGATGATGCTCCGACAGCCACATCAGGTCAAAGCAGCTCCCCATCTGGGGGTACTTTTAGTGAATCATCTGGTGGGTCCGGGAGCCCATTTAACCAGAGTGGTGGAGCGTGCAACAACAATAATCCACCGCAAGGCATGTCAGGCATGCCCTGGAAATAAAACCAAATTGCTGTGACTAATTGATGCAGTTGTTTTGGCGTGATGTCCTCGCTAGGCTCTGCTTGTTGTGTTATTACTTGTGTGTTTCTACCTTGCTTTAAGCATGGTAGAGGCACACATGTAGCATTAGCATTTTGTAATAATATTAGTGTAAGCCAAGGGATATGTTATATGCTCATTTAGTTTAATATTAGCGGCTATTAGGTAAGATTTTCCCGTGGTCGTTCTGCACATGGGTGATTCGAAAGGTTCAAGAAGGATTAGGCCGTGATCTATAGGATCATGAGATGGCTTTGTCATCCGTTAAAATGGTTCTATATTAAATAATTAATTGCTGATATTTTCCTTCAGAAAATGATTTTAACCTAGTCCCATTCCTTGGTTATTCTGTCCATTTATTTGGATAATATTAAATTCTACAAGCGGGGTGATATATGTGGCAACATATAGTTTTAATGTTTTTTAATTGACATTATTTAATGTGGTTCTGCTAAAGTTTTTGAATAAAGTGAAGTGGCCAAATCTTACCAATTTTTACTACAGAAAATATGGAAATATTAGACACTATGAATTCGTAGAAGGGAGATCAGTGAAATAGGACATGTTATTTCTTCTTGGTGGGATAAGAAGGCATCTTGTAGAGTCCACAAATTCCTTCAGGTTTTCCAATATTTCTCTTCATCCTAATATATCCTTTCTCTCCCCATTTTGCTCCCCATGAATTTTTCACTATGATATAATCCAATCCTTTAGATGTCCCCGTATCCAACAGCTGTCACACCGTGATCTAGGTCACTTCCACAATGCCCATCGAAAACACCCTACATATGGTAACAAATCATATTGAAATTAGTTCCTTCATTTAAAAACCCAAAATTTGCCATAACAAACTACTTCATAATTAGTTAATTAAACATACTCCACTATAAAATTGGAAATCTCTGCTTGAAGCATCTATGGCCACACTAAGGGGTTGGTTGGCAAGTGCCTTCAATAGGCTCTGTTCATTGTTTTGTGGCACATCATGGTATCCACTAATAGTGACAACTTGGGTTTCTTCCTGGCAGAATAACAAAACAAACATGAGGAGCCATTGAAACAAGTGAAAGTTATTGAAAAGAACTAATGTTTATGTACCTTTTTCATCTCTCAAGTACCTTCCTCCACAATGTAAGGATAGTCTTCCTCTTTATGGAGTCCACCGTTTTGTACTATAAAGGAGAATGCATAGTCCATAAGACCCCCATTGCAACCATTGTTTTAAGTTCTATCACAGTCAATTAACTCTTGGTTGGACAAGGATGTTAAATTCCAAGTTACAATCTTGTTTATTCCCTCAACCGCTGCAACTGTGGAAAACGCCCAACAACTACCTATAATACAAAAGTAGTCATGCATATGCACCAGCTTTCGTTAACCCACTTTTACTTATATTTATAGACAGAAGGAGTATACTCGAACAATAAAGAATATTAAGCAATCTAAGTAGGTAGCGCATACTACACTCACCACATGAACCCTGATTCTTGACAGGTGTTGCTACGCCTTTCTTTCTCCAGTCAACTAACTTTGGCAAATCAACAATATCTCTGTAAGTGAGGGGACTCTCTTTCTTGAGAAATCAACCTTTATTCCAAAGTACTTTTCCTTGAACTCTTGGTGGCTCAAATCAGAAAACTCATTGAGGCCAAGCCAATAGTTACTTACCAACTTGTTTTTGTCATCTATGTGCTTTAGGTTATCCTTGAAAATCTCGAACCTAAGCAGCTTTTCCTCAATGGTCTCATAAACCTTGCCGTGTTTTGACATCCATGATTCAAAGAGTTGGATGAGCTTATCCATGGACTTTAAGTCCTCTGATGAATAGCCCACGATGGAGAAATCACGTGCAAAAGACAAAGACACAAATAGGCAGAGGGAGCACACTACAAAAAAAACGCTTATTTGCGAGGGACATTAGCGAGGGAATGTTATTCCCTCGCTAAAACTGACTTTAGCGAGGGAATTAGCGAGGGAATGTGATTCCCTCGCTAAAACTCACATTAGCGAGGGAATTAGCGAGGGAATAACATCCGTTTCAACCACACAAACACACAACCACTCTTCTTTCTCACTCAACACACCCTCACTCTTCTTCTCTCCTCTTCACCATTCCTCTTCCCTTCCTCTTCCTCTACTCTCCACCACCACCACCACCACCACCATCACCACCACACAACCAACCAACCACCCTCACTCTTCTTCTCTCCTCTTCACCCTTCCCTTCCTCTTCATCTACTCTCTCTCTCTCTCTCACCTACAAACACTAACCCACTACCACACAACAACCACCACCCACGACCACCACCACACAACCACCACCACCACCTTCTTTCCTCTTCCTCTCCTCTCTCTCTCTCTCACAATTTCCCCCTTCCTTCTTCTTCTCTCCACCTTCTTCCACCACACCACCACCACACAACCACCACACAACCACCACCACCACCCACGACACCACACCACACCACACCACCACCCACGACACAACCACCACCACCACCACCTACGAATTTCTTTCCTCTTTCTCTCCACCTTCCACCACCACCACCACCACCACCACCAACACAACCACAAAATTAATAATATAATATAATATAACTTTCATTAATAGTATAATAATAAATAGCTTTAAAAAAAATATAATAAATATAAAAAAAAAACAAGCCAATCAAATTTTAAAATTTGAAAATTTGCACAGACATTAGCGAGGGAAATTTCCCTCGCTAATTAGCGAGGGATTCAAAATCCCTCGCTAATCCCATTAGCGAGGAGGGATTTAGCGAGGGAACTGGTCCCTCGCTAATTCCCTCGCAAATGACCATTAGCGAGGGATTTTGGTCATTTTGCGAGGGAAATTTCCCTCGCTAATATCCAATTTTTTTGTAGTGGCAGGCCAAAACTATTGTTGTTTTGGACGAGGAGGAAAAAGCCATGATGGTAATTGTTACTAATGAATACTACAAGAGAAGGGGTGAGAACATATGGGCAAAGGGAGAAGTATATATAGGTTATGCTATGTTATTGCTTTCAAGGAAAGTTGATTGGATTTTAATAGGTATACGTATAGTAAGTGAGTTGGCTTTAAGCATGTTCTTCAATATTGTGGCTTTACATTAAAGCATAAAATCACAGTCTTAATTATGCGGAACAAGCACTACTTCATTTAAGTCCTATGGGAACATTTTATTTGCCAACGTTTGTAAAATTTTTGATGATACTTTTTTTTTTTAAACTTGATACTTCTACAACATTACACGGTTATAATAACCTCCACTTTTTACATAAATGATGGTTTTCAAAAACACCATAAATGCCAGTGCCACTAAATACAAAAACAGCCATACAATCCACTATAATATACATATAGACGGTTTATTTTCCATATAAATAATGGTTAATAGTTTTAATAGCCATAGTAGGTTTTTTTACAAAAAAAAAATGCCAAATTATGGCGGAGTTTTAACCGCCATAATGTTTATGCATTTACAATATACTATTACATATAAAAAGGTTAACCAAACAAGTTTTTTATTACAAATGTGACAATTGTTTTATTGAAAAAAATTTGACTATTGTTTTGTTTTTTTTGACAATGAGTAAAATAATGAATTTTGAAAATAAGTGTTATTTGGAAACGTTGATGGGTTCTGTGGTGTAGGCCCACCCCATCCATGTTCAGGATATATATACGTGCACCTTTTGCGTTGCTCTAATCCACTCCTCTCCTCTCCTCGTTTTCAGTTTCACAAATCCTTCCTCTCTCTACACACACTATATATCATACTACCACAACACAACGACCCCATCATCTTTGAGTGAAAAGAGTGACGATGATGTTAGGAATGGAAGATGTATTTATTGAGTTTAAGGGACAGAAAATACCCAACAAACAGAGCAACAGGTGGAAGATGTATTTATTGAGTTTAAGGGACAGAAAATACCCAACATACAGAGCAACAGGTGCTGGTTACTGGAAAGCTACTAGGGGCCAATGTATATGTTTCGGTATTATTCACAAAAAAAATCAGTAAGAACTTTTGCAAATCAACCCCTCCTACCGCCTCGTTTTCCACCACGGCGACGTCTTGGCACGTCCTCCGGCGGATCCTCTTTAAAGTCTGCCATGTTGGCAACATCCTCGCCTACATGCACTATCAAATCATCCTCTATCTCCCGCTCCACGTATTGAAAGTCCGGGTGACGAGGATCAAGTTGACCAAAGTCGACCTAGAGCATTAATGGAGATCCACTACTAAAAAAACAGAAATTAGAGATGACCAAAATCCCTCTCTAAACAACAAAAATCCGTCACTAATCAATTTAGCGACGAAATTTGCGACGACTCAAGATTTGTCTCGAATTTTGGCGTCACTAAATATTTAGTGAGGGATTTTGAAAATCCGTCACTAATAGAGAGGGAAAAAGTCTCTCTATTACCAACGAAAAATTCCCTCTCTAATAGCTACAGATTTTTCCCTCTCTATTAGTGACGGATTTTTCCTTCTCTAATAGTGAGGGAATTTTTCGTCACTAATAGAGAGGGAAAAATCCATCACTAAACTTAAAAGTAATACAAACACAAAATTCATTCAATTTGAAAGTTATACAAATTTCTTAAAAGTACTACATCTTTCTTAATGTGATTAAAAACGACTCCACTGGGGATCGAACCCAGAATCTCTGGTTCCGTAGACCAGCGCCTTATCCATTAGGCCATGGAGTCAGATTTCAAGTTTTAGGCATTAACCACAAGGAGAATCAAGATTGAATTTGGAACTTATTTGACAAAATGCATTTAATAAATCTGATGTCAATTTCAGTTGGCAGCTATTAAACTGTTTTACATTCAAGACCAAAACAAAACATTTCCTGTAAACTAAGTATTTTTCAATTATATTGAAGGTAAAATCAAGCTCAAGCAGCATATCCGCAATAGTTATAACTAACATACTAAGTTTTTATACATAGGCAAGAAACAAAAGTAAAAGGGCAAGACAGGCAAGAAACATACTAAGTTCTACCTTACCTATTGACCAAATACTGCAACTGAATCAAACGATGCCTCCTCAATACTTCCTGCTGACATAAATTTAAAAGGTCATACAAAAGCCAACTAGGATTAAGGGGAAAAAATGGTTATGCAATAACAGCATTTGATGTATAAGTTACATTACAAGCTAAATAAGAATTCAGTTCTCAATTACATTGAAGAACATGAAATGATATAAACCTCATATATATATATATATATATATATATATATATTCATATTAATTACATTAAAGTGAAGCATTAAACACAACCAGCAAACATAACTGAACAATAGGAACCCAAGTCAAAAATAAATAAGGTAAACATAAACTGTGTACAACTATGATTGCACTTCAGCCACTTCTAAAGCAAAATCCTAAATATAATTCAATTCAAACAGAGTGAAAGAAGGTAATTTGGTAATTTGACAAAATGCAGAGACATTATTTCCTAGAATCCCCTATTTAGAGAAGAAAACTAATCTCCTAAAGCAACATCATTCAATCAATCAAAAGAGAAAGCATACACTAAAGGAATGGTGTACAATTTACAAAGTAGCATTAACAAGCTAGCTATTTTAAAGAAGCTTCATCATTGTTTTTTTCCCTTTACTCAAACTCACAATTCAACAAGCTAGCTATTTTGAAGAACTTCAATCTAGCTCTCATATAGACTTCAGAACCAGAAGCATAAGTAAAATGCTCAGAGTATATAAGCACGTGAAAAAACTAGATGGTTGACAAAACACTTAATAAAACTTAATAGAGGAGGCTAAAAGATGGTTACCAAGTATAGATTTCATAACTATTGGAGACACAAAACACTTAATAGAAATAAATTACTTACCACTCATGCCTATATCTTTCAAAATTAATCTTTATAGAAGAGGCTAAAAGATGAACAGAGCAAAGGCAAAGAAGGATAAGTATAGCTCATAAAACTTAAAACAAAAGCCATATTTTAGGCACAAGAGCAGGTATGAAAGTGAGAATTAAATCTCTAATTCTATCAGGGTGTGGGATGTCATTACATAACATTAAGCAAAATTATGTCATGATAGCAATCAACAGTTATAAAAAAACTGCAGGTGAAATACAAAGAAACAAAATTAATGACACAATCATCAATTTAGTCCTTATCATCACTACTTCATGGAGACATAATCAATCCTTCAATAAATTGATCTTGTTAAATAGATGTATCCAATTAACATAGATTAGCATCACCTTAAATAAGAGAAACGAAGACATAACATTGAATACCTTTATCAGCTTGTGGCATAAATCAAGCCCATTGCGTGAGAAATGTCTCCAGTGAACAGTCATGATCTCATTCATCCGAAACAATTTTCCTTGTGAGTTGGTGAGTTGATACTTGATAATTTAGTTGATGAGCAGTAGAAGCATATGATTAATTCAATATTTCATTTTGCATATAATATATAAACTTTAAACAATTAAACTTGTATAATTTAAGGAGACTCTTATTTTATCTCATGATGACCATATGTCTACTGTCTACACTATTACTAAAACAATAACTTTCCTTTTCACTTTGCTGGCTACTATGGAATATTATCAGTCATATTGTAGGTTATTTTCCTTAGGAATATCAATCATATTGTAGGTTCTTTTCCTTAGGAATTATAACTAAATTTTACTAACCCCATCAGCTATGCTAATGAAAGTATAATCAAATGGTTCACAAGTTCAATCACTAAATCTACAAAAGTTTTCAGGATAGAAATGTAAAATAGAAATGGAATTGTATATTTCATTGATAAAAGGACTTGATACATGCATACGATTGGCAGCTATAATGTGTAACAACTATAATTTGAAATGGTATGAATAGCTCTTTCAAAAAACTTAAGATAAAAGTCAATTTACAGAAAGATCTTCTGCAGCTACAAAATAGTAATTTTTTCATGATTTTAAATGGAAGGACATGCCATAAGACCATGATGATATACAATTCCAAGACACAAATCATACTTATCAGAACACAAACAAATTAACAAAAAACTAACAAAGTGATTAAGCAGAATAGCAAGATACCTTATCAGGAACAACAAAAGTGTTGCCACCATCAGCATTGGCCTTATCATTGCTCTGAGCACCACTATCAATCGATCTAAGAACGAAAAAACAAACTGAAAAAAAGAGGAAGCGTGAAGTTTCCATCAAAATCTGGAATTGGATAAAAGGAGCCAACCTGAGCGAAGAACGAAGAGATCGATAGCTGAAACTTTAGAATAGGATCTACAAATAGGAAATCGGAGGAACACGACTTACACAAGCACGAATTACTCACTACAAATAGGAAATAGGAGATCAATAGCTTCAGTTTGACATAAGCTAGGTTTGTTGATTTAGCAATAGAATTACTCACTACACATCATTCATAACTAAAACTCAAAAATTTATGCTACCATGAATACAATTTACATTAGACAGTTTTACCGCTATGGAGAAGTTTTCAACTATGCAAACTCTTCTGAAATGAAATACCAACAATCTAATAACTTCAAAGGTGTTTTCCTCTTTCCAACTTAAAGATTATGTGTACCTTTTGAAATCAATAAAGATTCAGAAGATGTTCAAAACAAAAAGTGATTCAAACAATGCATATTATGTATACCTGAATTTTACTTGAAAATTTAAAAATCAGGGACTGACTTTATGAAAACCAAAGATTAAACACGATTGACAAGTTCACAATAATAACAATAAGTTGAATGTTCAGTGCTCATAGAGATAGATAACCCAAAAAAAATTCGAAATAAAAAGAAAGAAGTATATATGGAGGCAAAAACGAATCAGATACCCACAATAATAACAAAAAGAAGAAGAAAGATTTTAGAGAGTACCTAAAGAAAACAGAGCACAAAAACGTAAAAGATAAGGAAGCAAAAAGAAGAAGAAAAACCGCGGTGGGCTTGCCAGCGAGGGACTCCGTCGCGGAGGTTTCTAACCAGCTGTGATAGGGTACTCCAGTTGTTGGGGTTCAAGCGAGAGAGAGTGCGGAGGTTTCTGACTGGCTCCGGTGGTTGGGGTTCACGAGAGAGAGAGCATGGTTTTGAGATGGTTAGGGTTTTGAGAGTGAGGCGGTGGTGATGGTTACAGAGGTAAAGGCGGTGGTGATGGTTAGGGTTGGGTTGATTAGGTTTTGTTGAGAGATGAGGGAAGAGTCGTAAAAAACAAGAGTACTTTTTTTTTATATATTTGAGAGAATTTTGAGGTTTTGGGGCTGATTAGATTTTTTTATATTTGCTTCAAAAAAAAAGTTTTCTTTGATATTAATGGGAGGGAAGTGAAAAGTGAAAACACGGTGATGGGAGGGAACTATTTTTGGTTAGTGATGGAGTAGTTATTCCTTGCTATTAGCGAGGGATTTCTTTCCTTCTCAAAATCCATCTCTAAATATCTTTTCAACATTTTGTGACGAATTTAGCTACGGAATTATTTGAGAGGAATATTTTTGGTCTCTATTTCCGTCACAAATGTAAGCCAGACCCACCTACCTTTTTTGGTAGCTAAATCCCTCACTAATAGTGAGGCATACTAATCCATCTCAAAAGTTCCTCTCTAAAACAAACTTTTCTAGTAGTGATCAAGTAAGATCCACAGAAAATCAGAAAAACAAAAACAGAGATGAAGAGAGTTACCTGAGGCCCGGAGGAAGGGCGAACAAGAACAGAGTTGTTGTCGCGAACAAGAACAGAGTGGTTGACCTAGAAAACATGAAGTCAGATCCATAGAAAATCAGAAAAACAACAACGAGATGCAGAGAGTTACCTGATGAGGCTCGGAGGAAGCGCGAACAAGAACAGAGTTGTTGTCGTTGTCGCGAACAAGAACAGAGTTGTTGACCTAGAAAACATAAAGTCAGATCTATAGAAAATCAGAAAAACAACGAGATGCAGAGTTGTTACCTGATGAGGCTCAGAGGAAGAGCGAACAAGAACAGCGTTGTTGTCATTGTCGCGAACAAGAACAGAGTTGTTGACCTAGAATTAAAACATTAAGGAAGATCCATAGAAAATCAGAAAAACAAAAAGCGAGATGAAGAGAGTTACCTGAGGCTCGCCGGAAGGAAGCGAGTAAGGCGGCTCACGACGGAGGAGCACGAGCTTGACCAGATCGCGAGGCAGAAAAGGTAAGACAAAGAAAACCACCATAACTACCACCATTACCACCATCAAGAGCACCACCATGAGTAAGAGCAGCATAAGCATGAAAGTTACTACCAGCATGATTTTGCAGAAATGATTTTGCAGAAATGACCGTTCACGCGGGAGGGCGTGGGTTTTATAGAACCTAAACTCTGGTAATCGTCAAAGTTTTCCCGCCTTCAACTGCCAAAAGAAAAATGATTTATACGTGATTTTACAATTCAATAACAACAACGTCTTTAAAAAAACAAACGGCTGTGATTCAATCTTTTTTAAAAACAAAAAAACAAAACTCAAATAGGAAAACGTCGCGCTTAACTAAGAGAATTAGAGGAGTTGTTCTTATTGTGCTTACTCCATCTGGTTTGATTCACCACTTCTTGGGAAATAGTCGCAAGTTTTGTTGTCAATATTCAAGAGGCCTTTTTTGGTGCTTATGTCACAAGTACAGCTCCATATATATTCAATTTTATTATGCCACACAATGGTGATATCTGTTGCTTTAAATTCACAAAGCAGTTTGCTAGAGATCCTTGTTGTGATTTTTCAAAAATGTTTGACATTTGTGAAATGGGACCATGGTCTTTTATTGATCCAATCATTGAATTGCGCAAATATGTTAAGGCTCTTCTTTGTTTTTATTTCAACATTTTATAGCTTGGAGGCATTTGATAGAAACCAATAATTGTAAAGAAAGGGATATTTGGTAAAAACTACTGAATTATATTGAGAATAGAAAGAAACAATCTCAAAATTCGGCACATATTTTTATATTGTTTAACTTAAAGAGCTGGTATATATAGCTGGTTATGCAGCAAATCATTCATAGAGCAGCCAGTAATAGAATTGTCTTATCTTATTCTAAAACTGTAGTGCTTTCCAAATCTAAAGACTTATAGGACATTGAGAGGTTTCTAGCAAGGAATAAGTAATTGTGTATTTAGACCATACTAGAATAGGAACCCGTGCATTGCACGGGACATATATTTTCTTCTAAAAATATATAGACATTATTTTTATATCGAAATTAATAGTTTATTAAATTAAAGTCAAAATAATTGTTTAAATTATTAACATTAATTTGGAAATTAAAATAATTTAATACCAAAATGTTTAACTGAATTAATAGATATTCGGTCAATTATGTATGTAGTTGCGTGTAGAGTATATTCAATTTGCACAAAAGTAAGAGATTCAACCAAATATATAGCAAAAAATTGAAAATTTAAATAACACATTGTTTTAAATACCAACCTTTTATGTTAAGCATAAAATTTTCGCGGCAAGTGGTCACCATATTTGACATATATTTTATAGATTAAATAACTAACATATACATTATAAAAAAAATTATATCAAATTGAATTAGTAGTTTATTAAATTAATTAAAATAATTATGTAAATTTTTATACAAAAAAAATGAAACTTAAAAGAATATATTAGAAAAAAGTTTAGTTTGAGTTATTAATAAATAGTAGTCAAAAAGTCAATTATATAATATATTTAGGTGAAATAAAAGAAAAAATAAGTGTTGTTGAACAAATGTAACAACTAAAAGTTATTTTTTTACAAAACAACCAATTGAATTGTTTAAATAATATATTGTCACGAATACTTAATGAATATTGATACCAAATGCATAGCATTGAATTATCGTTTATATGTCATGAAAATCTTTTGAGGAGATGAGATTAATCGTTTATATATGTCATGAAACTCTCGTTTATATATGTCATGAAAATCTTATGATGATGTGAGATTAATTCTCGTTTATATATGTCATGAAATTCTCGTTTATATATTCATAAAAAAGTGTTTTGGCAAAAAAGTAGATATTTGAGATTAATTAGTTTGTACTGTCGATCTAAAATGTTTTACACCATTAATCAACAAATTAGACTTAGTAAATCTTGTTTCCCCCTATTAAAAAATAAGTGTTGCTCCATGATGACAATTTTTTTAAAAATGGATGGGGCTACACCTAATTTTTATGAAGGCATTTAATAATTTACTAAATCTATTCAAACAAAAATGTTTTAACTGTAATTGCTCCATTTTGTTTATGATATTTTGGTTCCAAATTTTAGATCTATCTATCACTTGTTTTTCTCCATTTCGTGGACTTCTTATTATTTTTTAATAAAATATTGATTCTGGTTATCATTTTATATGTATCACATATTATAAAAGGAACACAATTTGACAACTACAAATCTTAGGTAAACACTTCGATATCCATTGAGTTTTGTTGGGTATGACTCAATCTTCAATCACTCAATGAAATGTCATTTTTTTATATTTAAGTATTTTAAAATTATTGTACTAATTTTGCCTAGAGGGTATCATACTAAACAAAACTCAGTGAGTATCATAGAAGTCTTCCAAATATCAATACATCACCTTGACTTGAGTTTCTTCTTAATTTTTTCATTAAAGAACACGACATAATGATACATGGTTTCTCGTAGCGCTCATACAATGATAAAGCGGTACCAAAAGAGCCAACAAATTAACTTCTCAATTAATAGGATACTAAATAATTATCAATTTTGTTTCATGATAAGGGACTTTTTTTATTTATATAATTATTACATCATCTTTGGTGACAGTGAAATAGTGGATACTATTTCAACTTCAAAATCAAAATGTTTGGACATTAGGTCATATCATTGAAATTAATATATTAATGGTTAGCTAATGTTTATGGTTTATAAAACCATGGGGAGGAATTGTTTTACAACATTTTAGAAATTACATGTGCTAGATCATCATTCTTTGATAATTTCAATGTCATTCGCTTTAGTATGTGCAAATATTTGGGCATTTTACACTATAAAATATGTCATCATTAACAATTTAACGACCAACTATTATTAAAGAAAATAAGCTAATATTATATTGATATCTTTATTAATATTGCTAACTTTTATCGCATTCCATTTATAACAAAACTTTACAACGAAACATCATTATATAGACACTTTCTTAACACAAAATGTGTACTGAAGTTTACTTTCAGCTCAATCACTGAATTTTGAAAAATGAACTCTTTCCGATGAGCCCTGCTAAGTCTTTTGGGATGTAGTATCATCAAGGTTCCAGAGTGGCATAAAAGCTCTAGATTTAGGTTATAAACTAATAAAAAGTATACAATGTTGTATAGTGTAATTGGTATAACCTAAAAATGTGTGTTTAGTTGTTCTATACTCTCCAAGCTTAGGAGCAACGCAAGATTTTGACATAGTAGTAAAAACCTCCGTCAAAGTCAAATGTTGCACAAATCAAAATTTGATTAAGCTGATTGACATGTGGTAGCGTAATACAAAAGAAAAAATTGAAATACGTCAAATTACTATTGTATTTCAAATGAATCATGCCTAAATGACGTCTGAATTGTTCTAAACTGAAATGCATTACCAAGAAAATCAAATTAATTAGCAAATACATAATAAGATGACATGTGTAATCACATTTGTTTTGAGCAGGATGAGTCTATTTTTCACTTATTTTTTGTGTGCAGGTGCTCTCGGTCAGTTTGGAATTCTATTAATATTTGGACAAACAGTGCGCTTACGGATCCTCTTGTTGGAGTTGCGCATTTTAGGGCCCATGGCATCAGATTGGAGTCCAAGAAGGCTGGGAGATTGAAGTATCTTCTTTGTATGGCAGTCACGTGGTGCCTTTGGATTCATCGAAACCATATTCTCTTTAAGGATCAAGTCTTCAATTCTCAAGTGGTAGTCAATCATGTTAAAGCTATATTTTGGAGTTGGTTCATTAGCATTGAGGGTTGCAATTCAGCTTTGAAGATCTTAGATCGGTGGGAAAACCCTATTATTTGTATGAACTCGGTTTAAACTGGCCTTTTGTCTCATTCTTCCTAGGGTACTATTTCCTCTTTGGGTCTTTTTTCCATGGGTTTTTGGCCCAATGAGGTCTTAATGAAGCCCCTTGTATTTGTACCAGTTGGGGTGCCCGTTTGCATCCCCTTTAATATAATTCTTTGCTTATAAAAAAAATTTATTAAGATTTATTCTCAATTGTTAATTATATAGATATAGATTTATAGTATCAAAAAAAATAAACAGTGATTAATACGTGTATTTATAAAGTTAGGAAGTATTCTCAAATATGCTATATTATGTCAATTCTCAATAATAAAATTAAAGAATCTTTAATAATCAACATATATTAATAAAAGATTAATTTACAATATCTGTTTATTTCAATTAATTTTACCAAGAAATTAAAAATACTTTTAGTTACACGGAATTAAGTATAATTGAAAACAACTTTAATAGATATTAGGTAACATTATATCCTTGAAAAAGGAACATTACATGGAATTGGATATAAAACTTAATAAGACACTTAAAATCAATTACTATTTGGAATGTAAATAATTTCTATATATTAGTTAATTGTAGTTCTTTAATAACATTTGCGGTGTTGCAAATTTAATGGTCCTCGCATTATCTTCAATAATTTTTGCAATGCTACAAATCTCTTTATTTTCATTGAGGAAATATTCAACTGAGTTATTGTCATCCTGAAATGAAATGAATCAAAATAAATTAGTTGTTTGGTGCCGTTTATACGTAGAAAACAAAATTTTATTAGTAATCATGCATGGGGTTCACCAACAGTGATTATTGAAGCAGCATGATTGCATTATAAATTATCACGATAATATATATAGTCCTATTGTGTGGATATAAAACACTTCATAAAATGCAACAAAACTTGTATGATCGACATTCACTTGAAGATGATATCTAAAAAAGTGAACAATGGTATATTATTAGCTATGAATAAGACAAATTTATAATATCAAATTTAAAAAATTAAAATAAATGTAAATTGAATAACGTGCATGAAGTTTTGTATGTGATGTTTGCATTTGGCACACGAAAAATCAATGGGCTCGTCATATAGATTCAGATAGCTTGCATGATTTCTACCACCAACCATTTCCAATAATCCAATTGATTCGAGCAACAATAACTGAATAGTAGACCTGCTAAAAATTAAACAGGCAATTTAGATAAATTGATTATATATATCACATAATACATCCCCAGAGTTATGTTTCTATTCATGAATAAGAAATCATCCATCATTTGTGCAACTGCAAACATTTTGAAAAATGAGTCTAGAATAAAAATAAGTCAAATGATAAGTTATGGTTGTTACCCAAAAGGTGTCTACTTATATATATATTTTGAAAGGTAGAAAATAATTTGAATACTAAATTTTTGAAAATGGCATAAGGGATAATATCCCTCCACTGCCATCATGAGTCTTTAATTTATTTTCATATTTACTTGCTAAATGATGTTCATTCTTGATTTGCCTAATATTAGTGCTATCATTTCACATTGCATATCAATACAGGGTAGGATATAATATTACTCATGGGGAATATTGGAAGTGAAGTATAGATTACATGTAGTATACATAAAATAGTACAAAATCATGGTACACCTAATATTGTAATTAATATGAAATCATTGTGAGAATGACACGTGTAAAAGAATTAACTAAGATTCATTCTCAATTTTTATTAGTATAGATTACAAATTAGGAAAATTCTATATCTCGAGAGAATAAGCATAGCGAATGCATCACGAATGACATGACTGACTTTTTCATTTCGGTTTCTTTATCTGATGCAAGTATGCAATTTAAATGGTTTCAAAATATTTTGGCCCATCCTCCATCTTCAATATTGACGCTCAATGAATCAATATTGGCAGCAATGGGGATTTGATCTCCATCAACCCTATTTCATGTTATCCATTGCAGTCGATGACGACAGATACCTCGTCGACACTAAATGGCGTAGTGTGGCGTGTCATACCCTAATTTTGTCCACCTAGGTTTAAAACCTTAATTTTCCGCAAAAATAAATAAATTGAGAAGTGTGGTTTTATTTTGAAGAGTGAAGAGCATTGTGCATGCATTTTTGGGTTTTAAAAGTCATTCTAGGGCTTTTAAATTCATTGTTAGAGTGGAAATGCATTTGTTGTTAAAAAACAAGGTTTTTAGGGCAAAAGGGTATTTTGGTCATTGTCAAAAATAAGATAATTTCTCATCAAGAATCATTGTGCAATTTTAGAGAAATTTATTTGAGGCAAAGCATTTTTGGTCATGTATGTATGTATGCGCATGCATGCATACATTGTGCACAAAATTCAAATTCAAAAAAGGCATCAAAAAGGAATATTCTACAAAAAGTTCCAAGATGTGATTTTTACGACATTTTTGGTCATGGTGATCACATAAAATGGCATATTCCTAAGATTCCTAGTATGTGGCCTAAATTGGGTGTATTTTTGTACAATTATCCTAAGAAGAATAATCAAAAATGAAGGGATAAGGGAATGGTCATATAATAGTACAATAGTACAAGATGACAACTAGCAAAACTTGGTCACCAAGGACCCCCTCCCATTTATGCGCCTACCCCTTCTCTATTCTCTCATTTTGTGTTTTCTCAATGTCCTCAATCCATGTGAGCCTCAATCCTAGCCTTTGATTCAAAATTAAAATCAAATCCTAGAGCACAACTAGTGCACAATGACCTAACTACCCTTAAACCTAATTGCTTTCTATATATACCCTATTAACCTCACCTCAAGAAAAAAAGCTCTTGGCCTCATTTTCACTCACACAACCCTAGCACACAACTCCCTCTCCTAATTCCCTCTCTTGGCCGAAATCATATCACCCTCTTCCTCCATCAATTTTTCACTTCTCCTTCACCAAATCACCATTTTCTCACCTCATTTCCATTCCTACTTCATATATCTTCCTTCTCTCCTAATTTTATTCAAGCTTTCACCATCAAAGGGCATTTTTAAGCAAACATTTCGTGGGTTTCATTGAAGTTTGGTGAAGATTCAAGTTGATTTGTGGTCTTGTTCTTCATATTAGTCATTCCTTAGCTTGGATTTGAGGTAAACTTCTTAAAACCTAGCATCATCTTCAACTTTTTTGCATCAAAATGTAGATATCATGTTTCTAATTTTTCATCCTACCATATTCATGCATTTTAGTGTTGTTATATTGTTGATTTGTTGATTGTTGTTGGTGAGAGGTGTCTCAAACATTTTGACAAGCACTTAGGGAGGCTTGGGTGTTTGAGATTGCTTCTCACCCTTGAATAAATTGTGATTTGTGTTGTTATCATTTTGCTTGTTGCATTTTGTGAAATAAAATTGTGTTAGGAAGCTATGAATGTTTCGCACCTTTAGTATAAAATAGGTTTAATCGAGTTTTGATGCATTTCTTTATGCAATCTTGTTATTGGGGCTTGATTTTGAAGTTCCCATGTCCAAACATGTTGTTTGATTTTGCAAATATTCATTTTTCATGCCTTCTTACTTTCACAAAAATCAAAAAAAATATGAATAGTTGTTGATTTTGGTGTTTGATCGCTTGGATCTTGTGAATAAATGTTCCTAAGTCTTGCTAGTGTCATTTGCTTGCTTGATTTGGTTGACTTGTTGAAATAAATTGTGAAATTTGTGATTTGAGAAAAATGAATTTGGGTTTTGGTTCATTTATGATCCACAAATGATCTTGGGTTATGCTAAGTTGGCAAGAGATAGGTTACTTCAACCTTGATGCCTATGCTTGTAAGCATTTAAAAAATTCAATTCCCATTTGATGTGCTTGTGAAATGTGAGCAAAAAGGGGTCTATAAACAAATTGAATTTGCGCACATGATTGGTCTCCAATGACCTTGATGCATCCTCAAGTTTAATCATGCTTTCTTTGTTCTTTGAGTTTAATGTAAATTGTTGTTTGAAGCTTGTGAAGTTTTGGCAAAGGATAGGCCACTTAGAGCCTTGATGCATTAAATTATTGTGGTGCATTAAAATGTTGAATTGGTGTTCACAATTTGCTTGTTTTGATTTCCACCAATTGTTACTCGTTAGTAACTCTCCAAAACTTCAAAACCATGTTGCATACAAAGAACAACTTGTTACTCGTTAGTAACATTCCAACTTCAAAACATTTTTTTTGCATTTACATAATCATTGATAAATAATTTCACTTCTTCTCAAAACAATTTCAAACTATTTTTCACAAATCAAACTTTGTTGAGGATAATGCGAAGCCTTTGCTTGCACGATTGTCAACAATGGGGTGCTAGTGGTGATCACTTGGAGTCTTTGCTCAATTGATTATCATGAACACTCATTTTTCAAAAGAACTCTCATTTCACGAATTAAAAACTTTGTTGAGGATAATGCGAAGCCTTTGCTTGCACGATCGTCAATAATGGGATGCTAGTGGTGATCACTCGAAACCTTTGTTGTTTGATCACTGCGAACATTCAATTTTCACAATTAAACAACTAAAAAATAAAAACCTTTTCTCGACAACCGAGAACTACGTAAGCTTTGAATTCTCCATCGCACTGGGAGATACGTAGGAGCGGGTCACATTCCCGTCAAGCACGACAAATGAAAACCATTTTCTTTTCAAAAAACAAACCCTTTTCCAAAACAAAGCAATTTCTAAAAACAAAACAATTTTCGAAAACAAGAACTACGTTGCTTTGATTCCCTCCCCGAGATACGTAGGCACGGTGCCCTCCCGTCAAGCGCAAAAGATTAAATTTTCCTTAAGTTTTTCCATAAAGTAAGGAGAGATAAAGAGAGATAAAAACAAAGCATTTCTTAAATCAACCTTTTAAATCACATGTCAAATCGAGGTTCCCTTTCAGTAGAAAGGATGTGTGGGGTGCTCGTACCTTCCCCATGCATAACCGACCCCCGAACTCAAATCTCGTGTTTCCAAGGACCATTGCCTTTCAAGAAAGGTTTTTTTCAATGTTTTACCTCTAAAAAAAATATTGGTGGCGACTCCAATTCACGTTGTGCGAAGAGAAATCCCTCCAAATGATTTTTCGGGGTGCAACATGGCATGGTCGCGCCTCGTACATGTACAGGACTGTGTGCGTATTTAAATGTATCTTCTATATATGATTTTTTATCAACGCTCTTAAACTGGAGAGTAGATGCACTTTGCTAATGTCCAAAGTCTTCAATTTACAACTTTATTAACAAAGGAGTATATACCACCGAATCAAAAGCTCAAAACAACAATTTTAAAATAACAAACTATTCATTTTAATGGCTCCAAAGGATTTGTTGGATCATATTTGCATCAGACAAATGGGTAAAGACAGACATTGAAAAGATGATTAAAAATTAGAAGGGAAAATGAAAGTTAGCGGGGGAATTAATAGAGGAAGTGGCGCACCTATCAACAATATTGATGTGCAATTGATTTCGGGTTTGTAACTTGGTTTGCTCGAGTTAATTTCTCTCATTATTATGTCTGCGACAGTCTTGTACTAAAGATGTGAGTCATGAAGGTCTATGTAAATTTGTTGCACCTACTTATTTGAAAGTAAATAATGCTCTAAAGTAGAGAAATGTCACTATGATAGATAGATTGAATGATGTGTAACCTCGAGACATTTTTGACATGGGAGAAGGAAAGAGTATAGGGTTTGATTTATCAATGCAAAATGATTCTAGTGACTTATTTTGTTTCAACATATTTGTAACATGGAAATGATTCTAGTTACATAAAACTTGTTATTGAACTTATTTTAAGAGCTATGATCAAATTGTTATAATTATTCTAATCGTAATTCCTAAGGTAAGAGAACCTTTACTTCTAATGAAAATCTCTAATTCCTTAGGTGACCTTAACAAGAAATAAGCAGTAATAACAATTATCCTATGATTCTGAATACCAATGACTATTCCTAGACTAGAGATAAGGAGATTTCAATTCTCAAGCATATGTAATTCAAACTTCCATTCATAATCACATATCATAAATCATCCTAAGAGTGATCAAATCCTAGAAATCATTAAGAACAGAGATTGAAACATAAATCATAACATTCATTCAAATAATAAAGGTTTGATTCAAAGACGTAAAAGATTCATAAATTGTTACTCTTCCCCAACAACGAGAAGTTTAGCTAGACATGGAAATAGAAATAACAAGAGAAAAGATCAAACTAGAGGGAGAAGCTGACAACATTGATGCTCCAATGACTTGTTCCCAAGTTTGAATCATCAACGGAGGTTAGCGGAGAGCAAATCCTTGCCGTCAAGGTTCGTGTTCTATAGTTTGACATATGTTCTTTATACAGTGCCGGTTGAACTATGAGAGCCAACTATTTAATCATCTGTATCTGAATTGGATTCGAAGTTCTTCCTCAGCTTGCAACTCAAAAGGTCATCATCACTCGTATCCATCTCATTCTCTTCATCCTCTTGTTGGCAGGTGCTTCTTTCATTTAAATCATATTTAAAAATGGCCCAATCAAAGACATAATCAAATTGAAATCCTGGAGTAACAACAGATCATCAGCCAAAACATATTGAAACTTAAAACATAACCATGTAGTTATCAAAGACCGTAGAAAGTGAAATATAAATACGAAAACAGAAAGGCTTAAACTTAAACTTTCACGAATGAAAAGGTCACGAAAAAGCCTTTTCAAATATGCATAATCTGGTTTATCATCAAACCGCAGTGATCGACAATAATGGAGGTATGAAGCGAATTTTGAGGGGTATCCACGACACAAAGACTAACAAAAAAAGCAACACACATTTTGTTATGATAATTGAGGAAAAAACGTATAATATGATAATTGAGGAAAAAACGTATAATTGAGGAAAATAGTGTTGGTACATACTATACGTTTTTTCCTCAATTATCATAACAAAATGTGTGTTGCTTTTTTTGTTAGTCTTTGTGTCGTGGATACCCCTCAAAATTCGCTTCATACCTCCATTATTGTCGATCACTGCGGTTTGATGATAAACCAGATTATGCATATTTGAAAAGGCTTTTTCGTGACCTTTTCATTCGTGAAAGTTTAAGTTTAAGCTTTTCTGTTTTCGTATTTATATTTCACTTTCTACGGTCTTTGATAACTACATGGTTATGTTTTAAGTTTCAATATGTTTTGGCTGATGTTCTGTTGTTACTCCAGGATTTCAATTTGATTATGTCTTTGATTGGGCCATTTTTAAATATGATTTAAATGAAAGAAGCACCTGCCAACAAGAGGATGAAGAGAATGAGATGGATACGAGTGATGATGACCTTTTGAGTTGCAAGCTGAGGAAGAACTTCGAATCCAATTCAGATACAGATGATTAAATAGTTGGCTCTCATAGTTCAACCGGCACTGTATAAAGAACATATGTCAAACTATAGAACACGAACCTTGACGGCAAGGATTTGCTCTCCGCTAACCTCCGTTGATGATTCAAACTTGGGAACAAGTCATTGGAGCATCAATGTTGTCAGCTTCTCCCTCTAGTTTGATCTTTTCTCTTGTTATTTCTATTTCCATGTCTAGCTAAACTTCTCGTTGTTGGGGAAGAGTAACAATTTATGAATCTTTTACGTCTTTGAATCAAACCTTTATTATTTGAATGAATGTTATGATTTATGTTTCAATCTCTGTTCTTAATGCTTTCTAGGATTTGATCACTCTTAGGATGATTTATGATATGTGATTATGAATGGAAGTTTGAATTATATATGCTTGAGAATTGAAATCTCCTTATCTCTAGTCTAGGAATAGTCATTGGTATTCAGAATCATAGGATAATTGTTATTACTGCTTATTTCTTGTTAAGGTCACCTAAGGAATTAGAGATTTTCATTAGAAGTAAAGGTTCTCTTACCTTAAGAATTACGATTAGAATAATTATAACAATTTGATCATAGCTCTTAAAATAAGTTCAATAACAAGTTTTATGTAACTAGAATCATTTCCATGTTACAAATATGTTGAAACAAAATAAGTCACTAGAATCATTTTGCATTGATAAATCAAACCCTATACTCTTTCCTTCTCCCATGTCAAAAATGTCTCGAGGTTACACATCATTCAATCTATCTATCATAGTGACATTTCTCTACTTTAGAGCATTATTTACTTTCAAATAAGTAGGTGCAACAAATTTACATAGACCTTCATGACTCACATCTTTAGTACAAGACTGTCGCAGACATAATAATGAGAGAAATTAACTCGAGCAAACCAAGTTACAAACCCGAAATCAATTGCACATCAATATTGAATGATGAGCTGGCCAATGTAAGTTATAGTTTTCTAGGGTTCACATGCAAAAACTACATAAGTAGGATCTTAGAATTTATGATTCTCACATAGAAAAAGACACTAACCTTTGTCCATGGTAAATACAATTCTTTAACAGTTGGAATGACTTGAATGACAATCAAATCTTTTCTATCTCCTTCCCTTGCTTTCTTATGACTCTCTTTATTGATGGGGATTAGAATCATACTATCATAGGTAGAGACAGGGAATGTTTAATTCCTTCATTATATATATTGTTTCCATCAAACAATATATCTCTTCACCAAACAGTATGTACCCTTTCATAAATAACTTCTCTAACTGTCATATTTATTCATTTAAATATAAACCAATAAGTCCTTTCAATTAATTATTCAACCACAATATAATTTATCACACATGAGACATAAAATTTCTTACATTCTCCCACTTGGCTCGTGTGATAAAATGCCACTTTTCGGTTTAATAAATTATCAATCATAATGCGCATAAAGAAGGACATACATTGGCAACACCATAAGTCATAGTTAAGGACAAAACTAATAAGAGTCATGGCGGTTGTGTATTATTAAATCAATACACTTCCTTCCATGTACTACTATATTAGCATTATTCCTAACATGATCATAAATGAGAAGTCCATAATGAGTTCAAACATAATGTCATTATTAATAACATAATTTGTTTTTCAATATCACAAATTTCATGCATATAAATAATTAGAAAACACAATTCAGAAACAAATACATCAATGAGCTCAGAGTGTCTAACATAAAATAAACATCATAATTTAACATTCGCTAGCAGTCATAATGCCCATACTCTTTACATGGCCAGCAAATACTTTAGGCGGTAACCCTTTCGTCAAAGGGTCGGCAACCATAAGATTTGTGCTAATATGTTGAATAGACACTCTACGTTTCTGAACTTCTTCTTTAACGGCAAAGTATTTCAATTCCATATGTTTAGCACCTTTGGAATACTTGTCGTTCTTTGAGAAGAAAACTGCTGCAGAATTATCACAATAAATTTTTAGCGGCCTGACAATACTGTCGACTATTCCAAGCCCTGAAATAAAGTTCCGCAACCAATTACCCTGAACTGTGGCCTCAAAGCATGCCACAAATTCAGCCTCCATAGTGGATGCAGCAATGACCGATTGCTTCGCACTCTTCCATGATATCGCTCCTCCAGCTAATAGATACAAATATCCAAATGTGGATTTTCTTGTATCTACACAGCCAGCAAAATCTGAGTCTGAATATCCAATCACTTCAAGTTGATCCGTTCTTCTGTAAGTAAGCATGTGATCCTTCGTCCCTTGCAAATATCTTAATACCTTCTTTGCAGCTTTCCAATGATCCATTCCTGGGTTACTCTGGTATCTACCCAACATTCCAACTGCAAAGCTAATATCTGGCCTCGTACATGTTTGAGCATACATCAAACTCCCAACAATAGATGCATAAGGAACACTTTCCATCTGTTTACGTTCCAATTCATTCTTTGGACATTGCATGAGACTAAATTTGTCTCCTTTCTGTATTGGAACAGGAGTTGCTGAACATTTCTCCATTTTGAATCGCTCTAAAACTTTGTTAATGTATGCTTTCTGAGACAACCCTAACAGTCCTTGTGATCTGTCACAGAATATGTCTATTCCAATCACATAACCTGCCTCACCCATATCTTTCATTTCAAAGTTGTTAGAGAGAAATTTCTTAGTCTCACTTAATAGACCAAGATCATTAGTTGCAAGCAAGATATCGTCAACATACAGAACTAAAATAATAAACTTAGTCCCACTGACCTTCAGATATATACACCGATCAACGATGTTTTCCTTAAATCCAAAGGACACAATGATATCATTGAACTTGAGATACCATTGTCGGGAAGCCTGCTTAAGTCCGTATATTGATTTCTTAAGTTTACACACCATGTGCTCCTTTCCCTTTTCTACGAACCCTACTGGTTGATCCATATAGACATCTTCCTCTAAATTCCCATTCAGAAAAGCAGTCTTTACATCCATTTGATGTAACTCAAGGTCATAATGAGCTACAAGTGCCATGATAATTCTGAAGGAATCTTTCTTGGAAACTGGTGAAAAGGTTTCTTTATAGTCAATACCATCTTTTTGAGTAAAACCTTTAGCAACAAGTCGGGCCTTGTAACGTTCGATATTGCCATGAGAGTCACGGTTAGTCTTAAAGACCCATTTAGACCCAACTCTCTTACATCCTTCAGGCAATTCCACAAGGTCCCACACGCAATTCTGTTCCATAGAGTTAAGCTCATCTTTCATGGCATCTAACCATTTATCAGAATTATCACCATTGACGGCTTCTGAATATGAAACTGGATCATTATCAATTCCTAAGTCATTTTCTGACTCTTGTAGATAAACCAAATAATCATCCGAAATAGCAGACCTCCGTTCTCTTTGGGATCTTCTTAATGCTATTTCTTGTGGTTGTTCTACTACGGGTTCATTGTCACTTTCGGGATCATTAAATTGTTGTTCTTCCTGATCATTGTGCAATTGAGCACAAGGAACAACAATTGATGAAGTAGAAGTACTACTTAAAGGAACTTGTACTCTAACTTCCTTAATCTCCACATTTTGTGGAGCTTCACTCCCACTACTTTCACCATTTTCAATGAACCTAGCATTCCAAGTTTCAACAATTCTTGTACTATGGGTAGGGCAGTAAAATCTATACCCTTTGGATTTTTCTGGATAACCAATGAAATATCCACTGATTGTTCTTGCATCCAATTTCTTTTCTTGTAGGTTATATATCCTTATTTCCGCTTGACAACCCCAAACATGCAGGTGTCTTAAACTGGGTTTCCTTCCAGTCCACAATTCAAAAGGTGTTCTTTGAACTGCCTTACTAGGAACCCTGTTTAACAAATACATGGCAGTTTTCAAGGCATACATCCACAACGATACAGGTAAAGATGAATTACTTAACATACTCCTAACCATACCCATTAAGGTTCGATTGCGCCTTTCCGACACACCATTTTGTTGTGGGTTCCTGGCATTGTGTATTTAGCACAAATACCACGCTTTTCAAGGCATCTAGCAAATGGACCAGGGTGTTGTCCTGATTCGTCATATCTTCCATAATATTCACCACCTCTATCTGACCTAACGATTTTCACCTTTCTGTCTAATTGCCTTTCAACTTCATTTATGTAAATTTCCAAGGCATTTACTGCTTGAGATTTCTCATGAAGTAAATATACATAACCATAACGTGAAAAATCATCAATAAAGGTGATAAAGTATTTTTCTTTATTGAAAGAATTGACATCGAAAGGTCCACAAATATCTGTGTGTATAATTTCAAGAAGCTGAGTACTTCTTGTGGCTCCTTTCTTTGTGTGTTTTGTTTGTTTCCCTTTAATACAATCCACACAAACATTTAAATCAATAAAATCTAAATCCAGAAGGATTTCATTCTTTACCAATCGTTTCATTCTTTCTTGGGAGATGTGTCCCAATCGCTTATGCCACAAGTAAGCAGAGCGTTCATTCACTAAACCACGTTTAGTACCAACATTATGATGCAGTGTCATAAGTGTTTCAGCATATAAATTATCAAGATTCAATTTATATAAACCATCACAAAGTATACCAGAACCAATCATAAATGTATTCTTATACAAGCTGAAACAACCATTACCAAAACTATAAGTGTATCCAGCAACATCCAGTCTAGAAGTTGAAACTAAATTCCTAGAAATATTAGGTACATACAAAGTTTCAAATAAATCTAAATGATATCCAGTGTCCAAGATCAAACGGTAAGTCCCGACACCTTCCACTGGAACCTTCTGTCTATTCCCCACTAAGACAAATCTTTCATTTTGCTTTATAGTTTGGATCGTAAGGAATCCCTGCATCGTATTAGAAACATGAATTGTACATCCAGAATCAACCCACCAAGTATTATGGGGAGCTTCAGTTAAATTTGATTCAAAACATACATAAGCAACAATCTCACCTTTCTTTTCGAACCAAGCCTTACGCTTTGGGCAATCCTTCTGGAAATGACCAGATTTCCCACAGAAATGACATTTGTTGCTTTTTGATTCTTTCTTCTGAATGTTGACAGAGGACTCAGCCATCTTTAATGGTCCTTTGCCATTTCCATGCTTCTTTTGATATTTCTTTCCAGCTCCTTGATGATTCACTAGATGAATGGAGTGATTTCCCTGATTCTTGAGTCGGGTTTCCTCTTGAACTAGCATATCGTGCAGTTCATGCACATTCCACTTATCCTTTATAGTGTTATAGTTCATTTGGAAAGGCCCATACTCAAACGGTAATGAACTCAATATGAATTGCACAAGGAAACCATCATCAACTGCCATTCCTAGTGACCTAATTTTTGCTGCAATATTTGTCATTTCAGTGACATGTTCATGCATGGTACGAGAACCATCAAACTTCATGGTGGTTAAAGTACTCATTAATGTCCCTGCAAGAGACTTGTCAGCAGTTTGAGAGCATTCTTCCACAGATTTCATAAAATCCTTAGCACATTCAGTTTTGGGAAGACTTGACTTCATGTTATTTGCTATGCTCATTCGCATAAACATCAAACTTAGTCTGTTTGACTTTTCCCAAGCCTTATAATGGATTTTCTCTTCATTGCTACTATCATCATTAATAGCAGCGGGTCTTTCAACTTGAAGAGCGAGATCAAGATCCAATACACAAAGGTGAAATTGAATTTGTTCACTCCATTCAGAAAAATTCAATCCATTAAAGACTGGAACAGACATAGCTTGAGAATGCAAAGAAATAGGGACAGATACTGCAATTAATACATGCTCAACATTAATACTTTGAGTTATAAATAAACATAAGATTCAGACAAATACACATTCTATGTATACCAATGTTCTCCTTTGGGAGATACATCAATACACAAAACAAACATAATGATGCTATTAACTTCAACATTTATTTGGCATGACATATGCACTAATCAGAAATATTTATTATCTTTGGATATATAAATAAAACTAATAATACACACACATTACCACAATAATGTCCATTAGTTATAAGAACAATTAATCAACCTTTGGGTGATCCAGAAATGCCTTATAACAATGAATTTCAATTTACCCATACATAAATAAATAGTTTTAAATTTTAGCATCCATACTATGAGTAATTGAAATAATAATTTCAATAACTTGGAATCAAATAAACATACAAGTTTGACCACTTTGGTGATTAACAAACTAAACATAATATTTGATGCAATACTTTATTATACATAAGTGGCACACCATTCTGAAAGACATTGGTTGGCCGTGTTTCTCTCTGTAACAACTTTATTCGGTAAACATCCTTTACGAGAAACAGAACCAGTAGCAAAATTGGATTTTAACATTTACGTGTGCAACGGAATAGAAGGAAACAAATATTCAATTCATACATGTTTTTACCAATTAAATTGGTAGTGGGAATTGGGAAGAAGAAAAAAAAAATTATTTCTCGTTGCCATGCGTGAGATTATTTGAAGCAGATCAAGTAATCTTTCAAAAGGACAAAACCAATTCAATAACGTGATGAAAACATTTTCATTTTGATCTTATCCAATTTTTCAAACATAATTAATATAATATTTATAAATTTCATGATGCGCAAAGGAATGCAACTGTGCCCAGAAAATCTTTACTTACGTTGCATAATTAGCGAACACGGTAAGTATTCAAGAATTATGCACACAACATTATTTGCAAACTTCATCATAAACAGCGGAAACGTATAAATTCTAAAATTTCATAATTAGAATTCATAATAATTCAAGTGGCAGAAAATTAGCATTCAAGAAGCTTCCATAACATAATGCTCTAATACCACATGTAAGTTGTAGTTTTCTAGGGTTCACATGCAAAAACTATATAAGTAGGATATTAGAATTCATGATTCTCACATAGGAAAAGACACTAACCTTTGTCCATGGTAAATACAATTCTTTAACAGTTGGAATGACTTGAATGACAATCAAATCTTTTCTATCTCCTTCCCTTGCTTTCTTATGACTCTCTTTATTGATGGGGATTAGAATCATACTATCATAGGTAGAGACAGGAATGTTTAATTCCTTCATTATATATATTGTTTCCATCAAACAATATATCTCTTCACCAAATAGTATGTACCCTTTCATAAATAACTTCTCTAACTGTCATATTTATTCATTTAAATATAAACCAATAAGTCCTTTCAATTAATTATTAAACCACAATATAATTTATCACACATGAGACATAAAATTTCTTACAGCCAAATCTATTTTATTTACAAGATTATAAACCCCAGCGAAATTGTATTACTAGGAATAGTAAAAATAATGATTCCAAACATATATCAGACCTTCATCCCACGTTTATTCTTCTCCTTCAAATCCGAGTTAGGAGTAGGCGAGTTTTGCTCTGAATTTCCACTTTTTCTGAGGCCCTCTCTCAGACCCAGCACAATGAACAAGTTAGTGAAAGTGAGAAGGGACTCCTCCGCCCCGCCATGTAACTAGTCCAAATTGGACAAAGAAGTTCCATAATGCACCTTTGCTGCCAAGTCATCCAATGAAACCAAAAATAAGATACCCATGTGGCTTATGTCTGTCTATTTAATTTAACTTCATTTGCAAATTTCAGTAAGTGAATTTGACTCACCATAAATTCCAACATTGAAGACATACGTAGAGTATAGAGAGTAGACCAAGAAGAAAGATTCTCTGGTTGTTAATTGTACTATTTGCTCAAGAGTAACAAGACTGCGTGTCCAAAACACAAGTACGTTTAATGAGAGTGATGAGAATATAAGTTCCCATTACAAATAAAGGATTAAAATGAAAGTAACCAAACTCACGACACCCAAGCTAATAGCATAAAACGGTAAAATCCTAAAAATGTAAGAAGATAAAAGTCATCAGAGTACCCATACTTCCAATTCTGTAACTTTGAGGCCCTAATCATTTGGTTGAATTTGAAATTGATCAAAATTGGTCTGTCGATCTGAACAAAAGGAACACTAAAATATGACGGGAAATCAAACACACGGCACCAAGAAGACGAATAACAATAACGCCGCACTCAAACGACGAACCAAAACAATAGAAATAAAATGTAGATTTATGTGGTAACCACTTATTTAGATAAAATAATGGGAAATAAATAATAAAGAGTATTTTAGGATGACCTAAAATCACCTCCTTCTAGTAAGTAGGTGAGCAAGAAAGAAGAGAATAGTAGAGTGAAAATTGAGAGAAATTGCTAGGTTTGGAAAAAAACAATATTTGGCTAAGTGCATTTTTTATATTAAAAGCTTACATAAGTATCAATATTAAAATTTATAGTCAGTGCATTTTTTAATAAGTATCAAAGTTGAGTAAAAACAAAAGTAAGTATCGATATTAAAAAATTAGTTTAATCATTTATGTTCTTGAATAAACAATTAAATTAATTTTAGTGGGTTTTTCATGGGCATTTCTGTACTTAAAAAATTATTAACAATTCTCTATTTTCATAAATGTTCTCTTAGACTAATCAATTGTCAAATCTATTCTCTCTTGTTATACTCTTGCATGCCTCTTTCTCTCTTTTCAATTTCTCTTTACAACCAATCAACCCTTAGAATGTGTTTCAATGAAATAGTTTTAAATTCTAGAAAATTTAAAATTCTAAGGGCATCTTCAATAGGAGTGTCTAAAGGTTACTTACTCTTTAAGAGGAATGTAGATCTTCTACAGTGGTTGTAAAGTGCATCCGGCTGCAAAAAACTGCCGCAGAGGATCTATACACGTCAATTAGGTACCCCATTGGGAGAAAAAATAAAATGGGTACTTATTTGGCATGACATCTCTACAAAAATCCTCTCTCTTATGTTGGAACAATTGCAGACACACTGACAAACACGAGCAAAATAGGCTGAGTCGCGGACTAGGTCGCTCTCTTTAAGACGTTTCGCGGCTCTACCCAAGGTGTGCAAGCAATCTCTCCTAGCCCCGTCGTCCCCAGGATAAAACAGCTTTCTCTAAATATATGATTCTCCCTGCACCTAGAAGAACCACCAATCTCACACCCCATCTTTTTATTTTACTGCTCGGAATACTCAACACATGTAAAGTGGTTTTCTCATACATTTTAGTTCCAAAAATGTTCGGTCTTTATAAAAGCCAATTGAGAAAAGATCCGTTGCATTGTAGCTAATCATAAATGGAGATTATGAGGAAAGAAAATAAACGTAAGACATGATAAATGAATTCCCTATTTTTATACTTTTATTATTTAGTTAAGATAATACCATGATCCAACCGTGTTTTTTTTACTTTCCATTACCATTTTTAGTGGTTACTAGCCTTATTAACTACAGATGGTATAATCCATTTAGTTTAAGTTTTGGGTTCAAAATATTACTTTAAAGTTTTGTTCTTTACACGTTAAACTCCTTTTGTATGGGTTATATATCATTTTTACATCTACCGAATTGTGCTTTTTTCTTATTAATATCTTCCTTATTTTTTAGATAGGTTTTCCACCATCATGCTTGATCCAATGATGATTTACTATTTTTAATTTAGCGTTACATGTCACTATCTGTACCTTATTTATATTTTTTTCCTTATTTTATAATTTGGAGCCTAAAAATTGTAGGGGTCTCCATTTTTTCTTTGAGTGGAAATTCAGATGTCTCGTAAGTGGTTGATTTATTTTGTGTTTCTTAGTTTTTTTTTAAAAAAATTTGTCTAACCATTTTGTGTGATGTGCATTTTGTTTGTTTGTTGCCCCATGTTTTTCGATTTTAGTTTCTTTGCATGTTTAATTCTTCCTTTGATCTCCACGTGTTTCCTTTGTTGTGTGCTTGCCATAGAAGATTTGTTTGCATGTTTTGTTATTTGTTGTGTTAATTGTGTTCTGTATTCCCAGCAATTCAGTGAACGAGTTTCCAATTCCATTTTGGTGTCGCCCGTAAGAGTTGCCATCAATTATCGTGTATTATGTGTTGTCATGTGTTTAGGTGACATCTATACAAACTCACCGCCAAATGGTTCTTTTTATGTATCTCATAATTCTCTCTTGATTTTGGTATCGACTATGAAGTGAATAAGGGATACTCACATTAAGAGACAATTTTCTTTAGAACCCCATTTAGTTTGTTTAAGTTGCAGATATAGAAATTTTTATTCTAGAAGAATTGTAGATGAGTGATGAACCGTGTTAAGGGATAGTAAAAGAGGAAGCGTGGTTCTCAAATATTGTAATATCCTTCCACTTTGTAGTCAGTTAATTACGTCATTCTTCAATATTTAACAAGCTAAAATATATTTATTTTTAACTAAAATAGAGCTGATTCATTTACTTTTTCTGCTCTTATTTCCTTTACTGCGTTTTCCAACAGTGACTTTATTCTCACTCTACTAGATCACTATATGTCATACTTCAATAGTGAGCAATTTTTTTAACAAAAAAATGAAATTGGACAATTGGCGTTAGGTAGCCAGTAAACAATCAGGCTTTTAATGTTCAACGGGGAAAATGAATCCTCCTGCACCTACAGTATCTTTGAACCGCATAAGATCTAAACATCCGGCCGGTGGATCGGTCCCGTCGATCGTTAAACTCATGTGTCATTCTACTATTTTAATTACTCTATCCAAACTAGGAATTTTAAGAATGAAGAATTTTAATCATCTCATCCAAACAAATAATTTTGAAAATTAAAGGATTTCAATTGATACAATTGAATTGTCTAGAATTTGAAATTCCCTAGAATTTTCAAATGCCTCATCCAAACACACTCCTAGAGTGACATGACTTTTCTTTTTGGGGTAGAAGTAGTTATCTTTTTTGTCTTCCAATTCCAATTGGGAACAAAGGGTTTGGGGTTTAAGTTATTATGATTGTAATTGCTGAGCATTGATGTTTTGTTTCTTTTGGGTCAACTTTTTTTATTTTAAATATTTTGATATTCAGGACTTGTCCTCTAGAATTGTGGCACTTTCTCAACATGGTCCAAGAAATATTTGCATATTATCAGCAAATGGAGCTATATCTAACGTGACACATTGGCAGCCGGCAACATCTGGAGGGGCGGTCAACTACGAGGTTCGTAAACTTCCTACATATTATCTTTTCACCCCTTTCCCATGATCTCATTGTTCAAGCCAAAGTGTTTACAGGCAGACGGAGCTATCAACTAATTTGTCAGTGTAAATATATTTTGTTTACTATCTACTCTACCGAGTTATCCTGTTGTTAGGCATGCTTAACAATTTTTGTAATGTAGTGTTGTGGTGTTTATCAAGCTTTTCATCAATACCACGGTGTTAAACACATTAACATGTTTATATGGTTTTTTTAGCATTATTTTATATGTACACTGGTGGGAACTAGGAAGGAAAATGTTAAGGATCGTCTCTTCACAAGCAAGATGTTTGCCCTAGTGGTTGGAGCAAGTGAACTAGGTCTCATTTTTTGATATTCTGGTTTTGCAGGGGCGATTTGAGATCTTAGCACTCACCGGTTCTTTACTTAGTTGATGCATACAAATGTCCAAGTTGCCTTAAAAACGAGCTTCTTATTTTTTAAGAAGGGTGTAAGGAGAAGAAGAGTTCAAAAAAGATTAGGTCAATAACTACCATAATAGAAGAATTTATATTTATAATTTATAATATAAACAAGCAAGACATCTAACTGAATAAAATAGAATTTAATGGAACTTTTAGGAGTCTTAACGAGAAAAGATGTAATGGTTTTAGACTTTTAGTATATTTATGGGAAAAGTTTTATTGGCTTTAAAGTCATGTGAATTAGTAAGCGTGTTTTTTTTTGTCGAGACCGGGTATCCACCGCCGAACGCAGTGACTAATCCCCTCGCTGGATTGGAGGTACCTCGAAGGGTGGGACAGCTGACACTTGGTTAAGGGAGGATGAGCCCCAACCGCTCAACTTTTTAGTAAGCGTGTTTATTATTTACATATCTTTATTTATAATTTTGAATTTCACCAAGAAAACATATAATAACTTAAATATAAATAACCCAATTTATATATAACAAAGATTTACTATTATGTATTATTTACACATTTTTAAATAACAACCTATTTTTGTGTATTATATTTCAAATCTTTTATAGATAAATATGTAAAACCAAGAAGACATATAACTTACAAATTGGAGTCAGACATTACTTACATTTTCGCCGAACTCCAGATTATTCAAGGCTCATTTCCCCTAGACACTGGAGCGGGGTCAATGCCCCTAGTAAAAAAGACATAGAACTTACTTATATCAGTGAAGCAAGGTATATTGCAAATTTTACGAAAAATTATAGAAATAAGGACAAATTCTGTGTTAGTAAACTCTCAAATTAGTACCTCTTTTTTTTTTATGAACAAATTAGTACCTCTATTATCACATTGTGTCCAATTTAGCTCATAAACTATTTAAATTGATTAAAAAGTCCCAAACATTTTCTCCATCCATTAAATTAGTCCTATGTTAATGTTAGGGGTGTTCAAAATCGAATCAAGCCAATAGAAAATTGCAAACTGAACCAAACAAAACCGAAAATCACAAAAAATTACTTTTTATTGGTTCTATTCGGTTCTTTATTAGTGAACCGCGCGAATTTGCCAGTCTTGGTTAATATGAATGACTGCAATGCCAAATCCAGTTGGGCAAATTCGCTTTCATCTGTCAATAGTGAGCAAGCAACTCTTTTGGGCTGAACTAGCTTGGAAATGGAAAGCCAGCTGTTTGATTTTGATTGTGTGGTTCCATAGATGAATTGCAGGATTGTTTGAAATGTTGATAGTGCAGCCACTTCAAAATCTTGCAATAAGTTTTTCAAAGCCACTGTTTGATGGTCTTTGTTTGTAGATAAGATGTTGCAGTTTTTGGTAGTGTCCTTCAAATTTGCCAAGGCTTTGGAAATGGCCTTTCTCACTACCTTCCTAGATGTCAAGAATTTCTTAACCTCTGCAGCGAGCTCCACTTCACCTCTTCTTTTTCTTCTTATGATGGACTGAAGTTCCCTTGTGCATTCTTTTATGTGAAGTAAAGCATCTTTGGCTGAAGTGCACACATCTAAGAGCCTTAAGGATCCATCCAAAAGACCATCTACCCATTTTTCTTCACAATCATGGAGAAGGGCATCTTGGGTGTGTGGAAGCTGAATTAATTTTTCAACACACTCAATCAAATCTTGCAAGCCATCTATCTTATGGCTAAGCAAGGATGAGGATGAGGAGGGTAAGCTGTTTGAGCGACCATGGAAATGAGATTTTGTGTTCAAAGAACAGGCTGCCATTTTTTCTTGGTGAAGAGAAGAGAAAGATAAGAAGCCTTGATTTGAATGGTCTATGGATCTGCCTTCCTTGCGTTGACATGTTCTCAATATATATGATGGGTGTTGGAGACAAAAGGAATCTCATCTTAAACACAAATCAATTAGGCTAACTAATTGAGATTTGGATCTAGACATAATTGCACCAATTTCAAAGCAGTGTCTCCCCCTTGGAAACTCTCCAACTCATACTCTGCCTTTTCTCGATATCTCACGAGCATGATCATGACATTTTCAATGGAAATGCATCGCCAAAACGTGTTGTAATCTTATTCTACAATACATAATCCATCTGCACGTGTGGACTGCTGTGATGCCAGACAGATGACTAGAGTATTGCTAGGTGTGCCTCTCTTGGAGGAACAACCCTCTCCCAAACAACATTTAAATATATGATAATATCTATAAAAATCCCTGATTTGCTGCTCATAGAAGATAGTTTGAGCTGTTTTCTATGTAATGTAAGGAGTATACTATTCATGCAAGAGTATGATGATAATGAAATACACGTGTATTCGATAAAAATGGATCATAGTATATTGTTTATAAATAGAACTGCTTCTCCTCATGTAGACACATGATCCACTTCCCATGTTCACTTTCATCACCTGCCCCCTTTTAGTTCACAACTTGAGTTTTTATATCTTAGACCTGAATTAAGGAAGGTATCCCATCTGTGTCAATTGGCAGATGCCATGTTCATGTCCCTATGTTAAAAATTGGGGAATGAGTTGGGAAGCCTGGTTCGTGGGAAACACTGCTTAGGCAGCACAAGGGTGGCAGGATCAGAATCAAATGGTGTTGCATACCTACTTAGTGGCATTTTTGAATTATAAAATATTAGTCTTGTCTCCTCTATTCATTTGCCATATATATATATATATATATATATATATATATATATATATATTGTGAAGATATCGACTCCTAGGGTAAGACCCCAAATTGTATTAGAAGGGCATTTGGCAGCGGTAGAAACAAACCCAAAAAGCTCATCTCAGTTGATAATTGTATGCTGCAAGCAGAGGGTATCGTGCACCAACTTCAGTCAATTATTTGTAGGAAGAGAGAAACTGAAATTACAAATGAGGAAAGAAAACATTTGGCATATAGGTAGATGATGAAGAAAGCAATTGCAAAGTCCCTTGCAAACTTGAAAGCAATAAAAATGAGTTTACAATTTCTTCCACAAACGAAGAGTCAAAGACAAGGAGACGTTTTCTATACTCAGTATCTTAAAAAGAGCAGAAGTTATAACTGTTAACTCTTTAGAGTCTTTGTTGTGGTTTATCACTGGGACTGGCTCAAAGGGATAACTGAAGCTAAGCCATTGGCCAGCAATCTCTAAGCCCGTGCGGCCTAAAAGAATATACTGTGATTCCAAAGAATAAAAAACAAATGAATTTCCAAGTGTTGAAGCACTGCAATTTGTCATCAGTTCAATGGCCTCATCTATCGAGAATTATCAATACCATATGCAGACTTTAGAGTTGTGCATGGTAGATGTAGAAGTCAGAGTTGAAAGCCTCTCAAGACAACTAATGAAAACTAGAGTTACTCTCCTTAAGTCTCAACATTTTAAACCACTAATCAACCCGAAACATGGTTTTGACTATGCCATCACTCTGGAGATGAATTAGGTGCAACAGTAACAGAGAGATTCGAAATAGCGGAATTGTGAGAGCATTTAATGTTGAAAGGTGAAACAATAATGGCCCAATTGCACCAAGTGGAAATAGGAAGCTGCACTTTCATCCAAGGAGGTCGTTTTTATTGGGTTATTTTGTCCCATGTATTTGGAGGGCCAATGGATTGGAGTTTTCAAATACCATGACAAGGGTAAATGAAAATTGCATTGAAATAGTACAAGGTTTTGAGAAATATATATATTGGAGCTGCAACCTGCTGAAAGGAAACTGCAGAGTAAAATCATTGAAGCGGGTCTTGTTCATCAAACTTGCTCGCGGATTCCGATTCTTGCACCAATTAGTGGTACATTACTAGCTGGCAATAGCACAATGAGTCATAAGTCTGTGAATTTGGCTTTAATGTTGTCGTGCCTGATCATTCATGTTGCTGCACACCAAGGAAATATTAGTGCAACTGCTGACACAATTAATAAGGATTTTAATTCTGCCAATGTATGTGGTGCTGTTATTGTGAATCAACCAAGTGAATTGCAGGAGTTGGGTATTGTCGTATTGGTACAGGATTATTTTAAGATAATAAAGCTAGAGATGAGTATTTGGCTTCTATTTTTTATTGCAAGAATGTTTGGCATGGTAATTGCATCTTAATAGCATGTTGATAGAACTTGACATGCACTTAGATGAGGCTCTGTTGAATATTATTGAAACTGGCTCTGTTGGAAAAGCTTCTAGGCAAGGCGCTAAAGATTTGTTCTCTCATGAAAAGGAAGGCTTAGATGAGGCTGTAAAAGGCTTAGTCCTCCAGTTGACACTAAAAGCCTAATCTTATTTTTGCTAGTTCAATTGACTTCTCTTATTCTCTCAACTTGTTCAATTGGTGGCTATTTTACACAAGAAAATGATTCACAGGGGAAATGTCTGAGCTGCTAAAGTTTTGCTCAATTGACTTTGCCTCTCAAATATGGTACTTGTCATTGTTCAAACCTCACAAGGATGTTTGAAGAGGAGGGTATTGTTACAGTTTTATGCTAATAGTTTTTAGTCAATGGCCTAGAAAACTGTGAAAAAGTAGGTTGGTTATTTGTTTAAAAAACTTGGTGAATTGGTATTGTAATTTGGTTTTTGGCTATTTTTGTCTAGAAAAATTTGTCTATATAACATTATTGTTTATTTTAAGTCCTAGTTTACTTTATGTCAATTTACACTTTTGGCCCTTCTCGAGGGTTGTATTTAGCAAGATGAGCCTCGTTTGGAAGAAATCAATCAACATTATCACAAAATATTTCTTTTCTCTAAGGTTCTCTTATACTCTCTATTGTCCATATTCTCCGAATTAATCAGTTACAATGAAAAGAGAAAATTAGATGATGATCGCTATTCACATTAGTTCTAATAAATCACAAACCCACTTTGATTCTATATACATATATGATGATGCCATTATTGACAGCACATGATTCTCTGAGTTGTTGCTTCTTTTTTTAGCATGTTTAGTTATTATATATAAACATCACGATTGGGGTTAATATTTTCTGTAAATATTCACAGTTGTAAATCATATATATAGATATAGCGTTTTTCAAGACATAAAAAGCAGATCACAGAAAAAGGATAGTCTTACAGGGGAAAATAAAACATGTTCGACCTATTTTAATAAAAGCAAAATAACACCAATCAATAAAAGTAAAAGCAAGGAAAATTGTAACGACGTTGTCATGATTTAATTGATCTACAGCAACTTAGTAAATAAGCATCAGGTTTAAAAGGATATTGGAAGTCTGGAACTGAAAATTAAGAAAATTTCTGCTCATTATTATTGCTATACATTTATTTTTTTGACAATGTTGTTATACATTTATATATATATGATTTCCATGTACATTTGTATCTATGTCACTACAAAAATTTGATCCCCATAAACATTCAACTAATGGTTGAGGATATTAAGAAGTGAGACTCTGATTTTAATCATATGCCTAAACAGAAAGTCAAGCCCTTCTTCAATGTCTTGAATGCAGGATTCCATTTTCTCCAAGTGGTTTTGGAGATCATTGACCCCTTCAAATTTGCCAGTCTTGGTTAATATGAATGACTGCAATGCCAAATCCAGTTGGGCAAATTCGCTTTCGTCTGTCAATAGTGAGCAAGCAACTCTTTTGGGCTGAACTAGCTTGGAAATGGAAAGCCAGCTGTTTGATTTTGATTGTGTGGTTCCAGAGATGAATTGCAGGATTGTTTGAAATGTTGATAGTGCAGCCACTTCAAAATCTTGCAATAAATTTTTCAAAGTCACTGTTTGGTGG
This sequence comes from Astragalus glycyphyllos, assembly GCA_963573325.1. Classification (NCBI taxonomy): domain Eukaryota; kingdom Viridiplantae; phylum Streptophyta; class Magnoliopsida; order Fabales; family Fabaceae; genus Astragalus; species Astragalus glycyphyllos. The sequence goes on from OY754307.1 coordinate 97,125,313, forward strand.
TCTTTGTTTGTAGATAAGATGTTGCAGTTTTTCAAATTTGCCAAGGCTTTGGAGATGGCCTTTTTGACTACCTTCCTAGATGTCAAGAATTTCTTAACCTCTGCAGTGAGCTCAATTTCACCTCCTTTTCTTCTTCTTATGATGGATTGAAGTTCACGTGTGCATTCTTTTGTGTGAAGTAAAGCATCTTTGGCTGAAGTGCACACATCTAAGAGTCTTAAGGATCCATCCAAAAGACCATCTACCCATTTTTCTTCACAATCATGGAGAAGGGCATCTTGGGTGTGTGGAAGCTGAATCAATTTTTCAACACACTCAATCAAATCTTGCAAGCCATCTATCTTATGGCTAAGCAATGATGAGGTTGAGGAGGTTTCATTGGAAGAAGCTCTTGATAAACTGTCCAAATGTTCATTGCATTTTAGAAAAAGTGGGTGTGGTCTAGAGGGTAAGCTGTTTGAGCGACCATGGAAATGAGATTTTGTGTTCAAAGAACAGGCTGCCATTTTTTCTTGGTGAAGAGAAGAGAAAGATAAGAAGCCTTGATTTGAATGGTCTATGGATCTGCCTTCCTTGCATTTACATGTTCTCAATATATATGAGGCTAACTAATTGAGATTTGGATCTAGACATAATTGCACAAATCTCAGAGCAATGTCTCCCCCTTGGTAAGTCTCCAACTCATACTCTGTCTTATCTCGATATCTCACTTGCATGATTGTGACATTTTCAATGGAAATGCATCACCAAAACGTGTTATATACTCTTATACTACAATACATAATCCATATACACGTGTAGACTACTGTGATGCCAGACCGATGAGTAGAGTATTTCTAGGCGTGCCTCTCTTAGAGGAACAAGAATCACATCAGCATCTCCCAAGCAACAATTTAAAATATGCTATCATCAATAGAAATCCCTGATTTGCTGGTTGAGTAGTTTTCAATGTAATGAAATGGGTATTTTATTCACGTGTACTCGATTAAAATGGATCATAGTATGTTATTTATAAATAGAAATGCTTCTCCTTTTGTAGACACATGATCCACTCCCATGTTCACTCCCATCACCTGCCCCCCTTGAAGTTCACAACTTAGTTTTTATATCTTTGACCTGAAGTAACGAAGGTATCCCATGTGTGGCATTTGGCAGAAGCCATGTTCATGTGATTCCTTAGTTAAAAATTCAGGAATGAGTTGGGGAGTCTGGTTCGTGGGAAACACTGCTTAGGCAGCACAAGGTTGGCAAGATCAGAATCAAGAAGTAGTTGCATGCTTACTTAGTTGCATTTGAATATAAAAATATTAGGTTCTTGTCTCCTCTATTTATTTGCCATATATATTCATCATCTTCAATAAGTCACAAACTTCATGATTTACAGGATTTGCATGAATGCAGCGAAAAACAGGTCGATGAACTAATTAGATAGGTTTGAGACTCTTGGATATTTGTAGTACAGTTAATGATTGTATGCTGCATATAGGAAGATGATGAAGAAACTGGAAATACAATTGAGGGTTGAAAATACTTGGCATATAGGAAAATGATGAAGAAAGCAATCACAAAGTCCCTTGCACTTTCTTCCACAAACAGAAGTTGTCATTGATTAGAATCATTGTTGTTGTTTATCACTGGTCAGCAATCTCTAATTTGTGCGGCCTAAACGGACATATCGTGACTTAAAAACAATTGAATTTCAGAATGTTGAAGCATTGTAGTTTGTCACCATTCATCAGTTCAATGGTTTCATCTATTGAGAATTTTCAATACCATATGCAGAATTTATAATTGTGCATTGTAGACGTAGAAGTTGGAGTTTAATGAAAACTGGAGTTACCCTTCCCATGTCGAAACATGGTTTTGAGTTTTGTCTATGCCATAACCGTCTCATATTTTCTACATAAATGTGATTGATAGTGTGTTTGGAAAACAACAATTTCACGTCAAATCATCACCTCAAGAGAGAAGCTACAACTAGTAGTGTAATAGCATTCACGTCAAATAGTCAGTCAAGAGAGAAGCTGTGGCGTAGAGCATTCGCGTCAAGAGAGAAGCTACAACTAGTAGCATAAATGCAAACGAACATCCAAGTGAATGGTATACATGGCAACAAGACTGGTACCCGCTCGACTTTGACGGGGAAAATTTGCTTTGTCTGGGTTTGGGTCAGGGTTGGGATTATTTTTACTATTATTTTAATATTATTATATTTTTATTATTGTGTATGTATGTGCGCGCGCGAATGTGTGGCGTAATTCGAACTTCATCAAGGGTGAAGATAGGTATCTTCTTTCTAGCCCCAACAGGGATGAGTGTAGTTAAGAGAGATGGTAGGAAAGGCAAAAAGAAGAAGGATGGGACAACTTTTTTTTATCATATATGCCATCTTTCTTAATTATTGTTCATAATCTCTTTACTCCTCTTTAATAAATCACTACCATCCTTCGAGGTGACTCCAATCCAGCGAGGGGATTAGTCACCGCGTTCGGCGGTGAATACCCTAATCTCGACCAAAAAAAATCAGTAATTTTACTATACACTTATTATCTTAGTCTTAGAATGCAGCACATGAAGAAGGGATTCGTTATCCGCTACCCCTCTATTTTTGTAATATTTTATTTGCTAAATACAATTAATTACGTGTTTATTGTCCCTGAATAGTGGACAAATCAAACTGTATCTCATATTAATGTGACTCTTTATTATTTTCCTTTGCAAATCGTTTTTAAATTAACATAAAGTATTTTTTATAGATAAATTTTGAAAATATACGACAGATTATGATAAAAAATAAACAAATTACAAAAAAAAAAATCAAATTATTGCTTTTACAATATGACACATGGCAGCATTCTAGTAATAGAATGATTTTAAAATTATTTACCCGTAAAATCAATCTCAAAATTCTTTACTGATGTTGCTAATAATTCTGTTAATTTTCATTGGCTAATATAAATATAACAGATTATACTATCCTTATACTCAATTATTTATACCCTCAATCCACATTTTAGATGAATGTCAATTATGCCCTTGAAAGCACATGAAAGGGGGGGATTAAATCGTGTGCATTCTTTTTTTTTGAAGCAATCGTGTGCATTCTTATGCTACGGTGTTTGTTCCTCCATAAGAGGCATGCATGCCTAGCATTATTTACTGCGCAATCGTTGCTTTAGCATCACAAGTTCACACGTGCAACTGGGTTATTACTTATTATTTAAGATTAGAACTTGCACGTTTATGGTGAAGTATTTTTCACAGAAAGTGTTATAATCATGCAAATGAAAGATAGGACAAAATATGAGTTGGAGAGTTCCCAAAGGGGAGACACTTCTCTAACATTTGTCTAATTATGTCTAATTCCAAATCTCAATTAGTTAGCTCATTCATATGGGATCAAGATTCAGATTCCTCATGTCTCCAACACCCATAATATATATTCACAACAAGCCAAGGCAAGAAAGGCAGATCCATAAACCATTCAAATCAAGTCTTTCTCTTTCTCTTCTCTTCACCAAGAAAAAATGGCAACTTCTCCTTTGAACACAAAATCTAATTTCCATGATCGCTCAAACAGCTTACCATCTAGACCACACCCACTTTTTCTAAAATGCAATGAACATTTGGAAAGCTTATTAAGAGCTTCTTCCAATGAAACCTCCTCAACCTCATCATTGCTTAGCCATAAGATAAATGGCTTACAAGATTTGATTGAGTGTGTTGAAAATTTGATTCAACTTTCACATACCCAAAATACCCTTCTCCATGATTGTGAAGAAAAATGGGTTAATGATCTTTTGGATGGATCCTTAAGACTCTTAGATGTGTGCACTTCAGCCAAAGATGCTTTGCTTCACACAAAAGAATGCACACGTGAACTTCAATCCATCATAAGAAGAAGAAAAGGAGGTGAAGTTGAGCTCACTGTAGAGGTTAAGAAATTCTTGACATCTAGGAAAGTAGTGAGAAAGGCAATCTCTAAAACATTGACAAATTTGAAGGATGTTACCAAAAACTGTAACATCTTATCTACAAACAAAGATCATCAAACAGTGGCTTTGATTAGCTTATTGAAAGATGTTGAAGTGGCTGCACTATCAACATTTCAGACAATCTTGCAATTTATCTCAGGAACCTCACAATCAAAGTCTAACAATTGGCTTTCAATTTCCAAGCTAATTCAGCCTAAAAGAGTTGCTTGTTCACTATTGACAGATGGAAGTGAATTTTCCCAACTAGATGTGGCATTGCAGTCATTCATATTAACCAAGACTGGCAAATTTGAAGGCGTCAATGATCTCCAAAACCAATTGGAGAAAGTGGAATCTTGCATTCAAGATCTTGAAGAAGGACTTGACTTTCTCTTTAGGCGTTTGATTAAAATCAGAGTTTCACTTCTTAATATTCTTAGCCACTAGTTGAACATATTTTGGGATCAAAATTTTGTGGTGTTGTAGATAATTATACTTGTACATGGAAATTTCTTGCAGTAATAACGAACAGAAACTTCTCTCAATTTTTGGTTGCAATATTTTCTTGATCCTTGTAATTATTTACTGACTTGTGGATCAATTTAATCACGACAATATTTAATTTCAGCAAATATCCAACTACAAGAACAAAGAAAACCGTGTTTCTCAGACCAAAGAATAATCTATTATCGTCTCACAAAAATACAGAAAAATCCATTATCTAATACCTATGGAAATGCTGATTCATTTATTTTCTTTGGTTTAAATTATATGAACTCTTTCGATCTGTGTTTTCATCATTTATAATTATGGGTGCTCAAAGTAGCCAAGGTTTTATTACTGGAACAATTAGCCTTACGTCAGTGAGAAAAAAATCAACCTTATGTAAAATGTGGATTGAGTAGTGAAAATCTTAATACGAAGTTGCTCGTTTCATTTGCTTGAATTATTTTTTTCTTGGATTGTGAATACCAATTCAAAGTGGAAATCTACACATTCACTCGGTAAGAAAACAACAGTGATTCATCTATCACTTGTAATTTTCTGTTTGAAATTGAGGAGTGTGTGAAACATCACTGGTGTTTCTGTTGTTGATAAATATATGCAGGAAGTTAACCTAAAAACCGTGTTTATTCAACAGCAGGAAATAAGAAACAAACCATCAATTTAGAAGCAGTTAAACTAATGCAACTTAGAGAGGCAATTCCAACGACAAAGAAAATTACTTCGCAAGTCCCATAAAATATGAATATAACAAAATTTATGAGCGAGAATACATCTAGGTGTTTGTAGCTCTGGTGTAAATCTGCTGGCTTGAGTGGGCAGATACCATCCTGATTGAACCTCTTGCCATCAATTCTCTTATTGCCCTCCTTGCAAGTGATCCATTAATCTGCAAGGAGCATCCAATTGAACAAAATTATTAGAATCATATTCTCCATACAGCACTTATGAAAAACCAAAAAAATACATATAACAAGAAATACAGAAAATATTGCTATCATATCATGCAAATGTGTATGTTCACACGACCATAATTAACATGACAGCCAAAGCAAAACCTTTAATTTAACTGACATTGATTAAAGTTAAAGACTTGAAAATTAGAAAATCAGAGACAACAGAATCACAAACATAGACAATCCTAGGCAATCGGAAAAGAAACACAAACATGCCGCAATGCAAAATGAGAAAACAATATTTATGAACAAATATGGAACCGTCAACCGTGCATAACAAAAATATGAAGAATTTGAGTCTAGAAGCATAGACATAGACATTAGTCACAAAGCAAAGTAAAAATATGATATCTAAATTCACAAACACATGTATAAACAAAAGTAAAAGTAAAACTAATAAAACAACACTAATTGCAAAACTTAGGGTTCCTTGTCTTCACTCTCGAATTTTATTGGCTCGCTCAACTGATACAGCTTATTTGTCATTTCCAATCCATTGACCAGATCATTAGGTAAGATATTCACAGTGAATTAGGTTTTCTGTGCAAGTATAATTATAAAAAAGGTAGGTTTCAGATTAGAGTATTAAAGTTTCTTGAAGATTAAAGAACATTGCTATAGCAGAAGCAGAAAGGTAACAAAATTACTAACAACTAAATTCTAATAAACTAGTCTTTTTGAATATTCTTTGGTACATTATTCATTCACCAAAAAATACATATACAAGCTAAGCATAACAGAAAAACCAAAACAATGCGTTTAACAATGAGAGTAATAAGGTAAGATAAGAGATACCCTCAAACGATCAGAGAGAATGGAAGGAGTGATGAGTTTGTATTTGGGGGCTTCAGAGAGAAGCTTATCATAAGAGGCTTGGTCAAAGAGGACCATGTTATTGACCTTCTCCTTCTGCTTACCCTTACTCCACTTCTTCTTCTTTTGCTTTCCACCGCCTGACTTCACCGGCTTCGACGATGGTGGGGGAGCCTTCTCCTTCTTTGGAGCCTGAAATCAAAAATGTACCATCAAACCAAATAATTAACAACAAAAACAAACCTAATATTGAATTGAAGTTCACGGTAGAGAAACCTACCATGAAATCGGATTGAATACGGCGGAACGGTGGCTCGCTCGTAGATCAGTAATAGCGGCAGATGGAGGCAATAACTAACAGTCACAACTAAGAAACCCTAATGGGGATTTACATGCTTTTCTTGGGCTCAAAATAATTCGGCCCATATGGATCTTCATTGGGCTAGGTTGTGGCTTACTTTTTTTTCTTCTTATTTTATATAACAATTTTTCAGTGACAAAAATAACACCCAACTTTTTTTCTCATTAACGTAAATTAATTTATGAAATAATTTTAAAAATTTGTTTGTTGTATATTATTCTATAGTTTTAGTGATAGTATTGAATATAATATGCTATAATATTGTCCTATTTTTATAACAATACAATTGTTATATATAGTATTGTCATGTAAAAGGGTTAAGGATGAAGTATGTTGTAGCATAAGTGATAGATACTTGGGCTCCTTAGCTGGATCTGATCTCTGGTTAAAGATTCAATCTCTGGTCGGTGCGTAGCAAAAAATATCTGGTATGAGAGATTTACCTCTTAAGTGGATTTCAATATCTCGAGAGATTATTCTTTTTAATTGTGCGCAATAGATGTCTTAGTTTAAAAACGCTAACAAATCATTAAAAAGGATTCATCAAAAGAATTATTAAAATGGAAAGTTCAAAAAAACTTATGAAAGCATTTGATTGTGAACTGGAGTTAGTTGAGATTTAAATTGAATTTTAAAAATCAATCTAATTTAGATAAGTCATCAAACACAACTTAGTTTGACATTGGTTTGATTAGGGGTGTTTATGGGTACGGGTGAACCCGCAAATTTGCTCACCCAAACAAATCAAACTCCAACCCAATCAAATTCAAGTTCAATCGAATCAACTCATTTAAACTCAAAGGTGTTTGGTTCGTGTTGTGGATTTGACATATCAAACCTATAAACCCAACTGGCTGACGTGGTAGATATTTTGTTTATTTTTTAAAAGAAGGTGTCGAACAAATATAAATTTAACCTTTTATTTCAATTATAGTTTTTAGTATTGTAAAAACTGAAGCTAAGTCTAATTTGAGAGATTTAACTTTCGCACAACAGGACAAACCAATGGTCGAATTCACCTTAGTAGGTATGCTCACACACACTTCAAACCGAATTACCTTTAATGAAGGAAACATGTGGAAACCCAAAAAGAACAAAAGAGAAGCACGAATGGATGATTTATTTTTTTGTGGAGGGGATAATGTCTCTCATAAATAAATATGATTCAATTTATATACACCAATTTTTTTATGATAGGTTCAATTTTATTGGAACCGACTAGCCGCTATACCATTAGCCAGAGGAGCTACAAACAGCTTGCAAGCGTTAAGCACTTTTTAAGACACCCACAAACTCCTATTATCCTACTCCGCACGAAGCTAATTAAAATTAATATCACTAATGATACAAAAAAAGTTTACAACAACAAGCAATCACAAATTTTAATATCATTAAAAATTACGATTACGGGTCATCTCCGATCTCTCTTAAAAGTTATTCATATCAGAATTTGTGACTTGTCGTACATACTAATTAAACACAAATAAAAAAATAAACAAAAAACTTCAGAGTTTGAATGGATTATGTTTTGGATTTCCCTCAAATTTTATTGGCACTCCACTCTTTTCCCCAAGTTTAGTTGGCCACTCCTTTCCCCTAATTTTCTGATTGCCTTTCCTTTTGTTCCTAAATCCTACCAAAAGATTCTCAACCTTAAACCCTACGATAAGGACAATATAATCAAACTGTTCAATTTGAAAACTAACATTGCAGCTAAATATGTCTAGATTAATTAGCTTACTGTATAATAAATATTCGTACTTATCATCTTTCTAATATCAATTTGCGATAAGTTTGCAAAGCTGGCTATATGATATAAATATATATGTTGCCAGTTAGGTAAAATGGTCAATTAACATATGGCATGGGAGATCCATATCCGTGCAAGTTGCACCATTGCACTTGAAAACGCCAGGGAAAAGGATTCAAAACAGCAATGAGCAAAGACATATATATTACTTTAATTTTGCTTAAAGAAGAACTTAATTTAATTAATGATTAAAGTTTGTTAATAAATACAATCTTGTGTACTTTACTGATACTTTTATTTATACAAGCTTTTCCCTGAAAGTACAACTCAAGGGGATGGAGTTCGTGACTCGTCTCTAGGCTTTAGATACTTCTAAAGTAAAAATGATAAGTGAAAAAATAAGGGTGATACAATAAATTAATCTAAAGAGATTGCTATCTGATACGAATCCAATATAAAAATTTTGCAGAAAATAAATGACAAAATCAAGCAACTAATCAAGTTGCTAACTGTCAAAACCACAGTTGTTGAATTCTCGAGTTAACCCTTAAACACTTACAAGTTTATGATCTTATATTACAAAAACGAGTTAATTCACATAGAAACTTTCACTTTGATATGAGTTTAAGTAACTTTAATAGAGTTGTTAACCTCTCAATTTCATGTGGAGTCTTTGATTTTACATTGACGTAGCCTTAAAACTGTCAATTATCAGTGAATTTTATTGGCTACTTTGGTTCATTCACACCTTCAATCATATGATCCACTAAGAAAAGACATAGTAATATATGATCTATGGCTTTAACGTGGGACATGAGTTCAGTGGCTAGCTACCAAACAGAGAAAGTTATAGCTATAGGAACAGTGACCCTTCAATGATTCATATTACAACTAAAAGCTCCTTGTCGTTTAAGCAATTGAATCTGGATCATTCTAGAACCATATCTGTATAACCTAATTGAAGATTAGTAACTTCATCAGTTAGTTTTAGATACACAAATGGCATATAGTTATCATTTTCCTGAGATTTCTTTATAACTAAATCTTCTTTTATAACTAATGACAGTCACGTTTAGATATAAAAAAAGTTAGTGTTTTAATTAAAAAAGTGAAGTGGAAACAAAACCAATCAAAATTATCCACATATATACTGATTTATTTTTTCTGGGGAAAAGTAGCATACTCCTCCATTATTCCATTATTGGGAGACAAAAGAAGAGTGAGTGAGGGACCATTTGAAAAGAGTTGACGGAACGGAATTGTAAAGAGAAAGCAATTGGCAAGAGTGGGTGCCATTTTTCTTACTGAGTAAGAAATGAAATGGAATGCAAATCTTTTTGAGACTGATTAATTTGTTTGTGGTTTCTATGTTGACCAACTGTCCTGCACTCCAATAAGGCACTGCCAGGTTACCACAAAAAGTTGTATGATTTTTTATTATTATTTATATTCGGTTGCATCTTTTCTTTGAGCTTAATTAAGCATGATAAACCAATTGCTATTATAAAATGCAGTGTACTAGTTACATATTTAAAGTACTTTGGATCATATATTGGGTTGCAGGAAAGGCAAAAAGTTTTTCGAACCTATACTACCTAGTCATGGTGAAGTAGGTATAAATTTGTTTCTTATATTTCGCAAGCTAGCCTACACGGAGGTTAATAGTTGTGATTTGCGAATATGGCTTGCGTTGAGCAGTGGCGGATTTAGGACCTCGAATTGGGGTCAAAAAATTTAAAATCATGTATCATCATTAGCCCCGAAATTGAGCCCGAATCACAGATAAAAGCATGGCCTTGCCACGAAACCCGTCGGTTGAAAAATATGTGGCCGCATCCCTGCCCCCGATGGGAGTTGGGTTTCCCTAGCTTGCCCCCACTCCTATGTTGAGTAAAAATTCAAATAATTGCCTCGCTAGGAAAAAAATCGACTCTCAATTCAGTAAAAAAAACCTAAATTTTTGTCTCAAGGGGAAAAATACCGGACTCCAAACACCCCTATATTTGTTGGTTTATATTATAATAAATTACAATTATAAGTGTTTAATAAACACTGTAAAAATTGTTGAAAGAACCACATGATGATCACTAAAATATTCAAAGTAAGCTCAAGACTAATCTATCATCATCTTCAAAAAGATAAAAATCAACATATAGCAAGACATGTATTGACCATTTTCATTCTTTAAAATGGGATGTAAAAGAGCCAACAATTTTGTTTGAATCATTATTAAGAAAAAACAAAAGTTAAAATATAAACATTAAACTTTATAAAGGGTACTTAAGTAATTATCAACTAGCAGGTTGAGGTCAGACTCGAGCTAGGTATCAATATCACGTTCCCTAACCACCGCCCGCACCTCCGACCCAGCAAAGTGGGAAAAACACGAATTCAAAATGAGACAAACCAGGTTTTACCCATCAAAGTCGAGAGGAGTTTTGGCGGGCACGTGCAAGTTTGGGTTCTATTGCTATACCTACTACTTGTATGGAATGTTTTTTACTGTGAACAGCATGACCGGTCTTGATAAACTACATTCAAGATATCATGTAATCACTATAGTCTACAAGTATTAGTCATTGGCTTAATATCCAAGGGTTTGTATTTCGAGTTTGCATTTAAAATGTGAAATTTGTGATGTAGGAATGTGAACACAATCATCTTATTCCAACGACTAAGATCTTACTAATTACGGTGACTCGTAACTTGATGATGGTTTGAATGCAAATAATTTAAATCCTAGTAGTAGTATGACAATTATTTTTTTGCTTTATTTCCAAAGTGCCAAATTATCAAATAGATATAGAAGAGAATTCGTGATTTTGTTCTTCAATCTAATTAAGGATCATTTCTTAGCTGCCTATATGTAGAAAGAATATAAGTTTATGGTTATGGTGTAAAACATGATTTATGTTGGCTTATTAGTTGGAATAATTTTCAAATAAAAAGCAGGAAAAAAGGGGTCTACTCAAGGGGAAAAAGAAAAAAAGAAAGTAGAAAATGGAATATTGGGGGAACAGTAAAAGGATTGGATTCGGAAGGCACCTTTTATGAAAACTAGCTTTTAATTTGAGTCCTATAAATTAGAGGAAGAGAACCCAATTCCTAAAACCCAAACAGTCCAATTATTTTCTTTCTTAGTAATAATAAAGAATCTCATTCACTCTGTTTCCTGTACTCAACTCTGTTTCCCATGCTTGGAAGCTTACATACAACTGCAGTGTTTATTATAACTGCAGAACTTACTTTCATTTCACATGTTTGCTTGATTGCTCCAGACACATTTTCTGTCCCTTTTCAGTGACAAATAAACTAGTTTTTCAAATCTCAACATATAAAAAGAATTTCTTCTTTTTTCATATAAGAAAAAAATGGAGTCAATGAATATAAATAAGTTGAAGATAGAGTCAAAAAAAGGGATCAAAATCCAGAAACAGAAGCAGCTTCAAAGAATTGGAAATTTGTTAAGGTATGCAGAGATATGTGTATTGTTGGTGTTGATATCCAGAGTTTCCGTACAACAGCTACCGTTGGCTCTGAAGAATTCAACAGAGTATTTGCGTGGGTTCACAATTAGTCCTCTAATTGTTTTTCTGATTGGGAACATCATAATCATCACTCTTTTTGCCCAGTCTGGTCATTTCTCACCTCGTAGTTCTACAAAGAGAGGTTCAGATTCAGAATCTGATTTGTACCTAGAGTTTCTCCAGAACAGCACCACCAATAGCATGATGTATCAGAATATCCAAATCGCCGATCGGAAAAGGATAAGCATAAAAGATGGATGCAAGATCAAACAAGAGGGTGAAAAACAGAGTGTAAGCATAAAAGGTGAAAATAGAGTGAAGGTGGGAGAGAAAAAGAGGGTGAAAGTGAAAGCGGGTTGTGAGGTGAAGGAATATAAAAGGTGTCAATCGGAGATTATGTTGGTGAAGGAGGAGACTCGGGTGGTGCAGCAACTGCAGAGGTGTGAGAGTGAGAAAAGCAGGGGAAGTGAGAATAAGGAGGAAGAGGATGGGATGAGCAATGACGAGTTTCGTCGCACTGTTGAGGCTTTCATTTCACGCCAACAGAGGCTCCGATTAAAGGAATTACAGACCCTTTAGAATTATTATTGGGAGAGAAAGAGAACTGTGCTCTTATTTTATTTGAAGTAGTATTAATGAACAAACAAATATCATATGTGGTGTGCTGTAAATCATCATCATGTAAATAAAGCTTGAAATGGATGTGAGTTAATACTAATAGCGTGCGTTTTCATCATGGAACCATGCGTTTATTTCTCGAGCTTTTTTTAAAATAAATATATATAAATACACCAGTTTTGCATGTAAGTAGTTGGATCACGATGCTTAAAGTAAAAAATGGCTCACTCTGCTATATTTTGATTCAATGACTGCCTAAGTGGACCTCCATATACAACACTCTATGCTCTCTTCCTCTACTCTCTTACTCCTTCTCCATTTTAGGTTCTTCTACACCAAACTATTCTCATCAAACTGTTGGAACACAAAAAATCAATAATAGTTGGTGGGGTTCATTTCAAGTTCTTAGTGGTTCCAGCACTACTAGCAAACTCAACATGAGAGTTGAATTAAAACATGAAAACAAAGTCTTACAAGCGATCACTTCCACAGAATCTACATTCCTGTAGTGAACCATCGATTTTACCAAATTCATTATCGTAAAACAACATGTGCCCATCCACACAACAATCGATATTCTTAGATTCCAATCGCAGCTTCAAAACTAACAACATATTTTTCTTCATAATAACTTTTTATCAAATTATCCTTATTAGGTGTCGTTTTCAACATCATTTGAGTCATATAATCTAAACAATTCAAAAATATTACTCATGAACTCAAGAGCTAAAAACTTCACACACAGAGATAATTTTGACTGTGGTGAGCCTTCAAACAACAACTTGGTTGATTTCTTAACAAATTATAAAATCTTTGTGTTTCTTCATTTGGAAGTTCATCATGATCTACATACTCAGGCTCATCAAATGACACATTCACTTGAGACCATCACAAATTTTGCTTTCCACCAACTCAAATTGTTCATTAGAATAATAATTAACTCTAATTGTCACTTCAATATTTGATAATATTTTTAGACAAATATTATTTTAGAGAGTGGTAACTATCAAACAATCTGGATTCTGGACTTAGTGGGGCACCATACCCAATTACCCATACAATGCACACACACCATATCAGCTGACTTGTACTTCCTGCTAACTATCCCTTTAAAGTTCAAACAGGCATGGCCAGCTGATCAGTGTCAATAATTCAAGTCATTTCGAAATGCAATTTTTTAATACAAGTTTCACATGATTTTCAATATATAGGTCAACAATTATTGATCAGAAAATATAGGTCAACCAATCATTATACTACTTATCAGTTATTCTTTCTTATATAAAAAGTTTTAATTTTTCCTAACATCTTCGTTAAATAAAATTGTGGGCCGTGTACAAATTAGGAAATGAGTTTGCTTTTATTAGAAGCTATATCAACAAAGATTAGGATATCAAATTTAACCATATCTTAAGGAAATGAAATCACTATGCAGATTTTTTAGCTAAAGTAGGGACGCATGTGATTCAAGATTTAGTTATTTTGTACTCTCCTCCTAAAGAGTTAAGGCCGTTTTTTCTTTTTCCCATTTTAGGTTTTTAACTAAAAAAAGTATTAACATTATAATTATCATCATCGTGATCCTCTTAATGTCGATAGGACCAAGCAAGCAAGAGTGTAATGAATGTGGATGGAGACTATTTATGAAGAGAAAGAAATATTAGATATAGTTGGTAAGAATGTGATTGTGAAGGACCGGAGTGGCTTGCATTTCGCAAAAATTAAATCCATATCAAAGCAAATGAAGCTGAAAAAGAGTCACATTATAAAGACCCTGTCAATGCCAAATCAATATAAAATATAAATAAATAAATAAAACAAAAACAGCAAACTCTAAAATTGTGAAGCTGTCTTTCTGTTATACCAACCTGGCATTACCGTTTTGACCTTAATCACGTAATGATGGCCACATTTTGAGAGATTTATTCGGATGATATATTTGCGTTTTTGTCTTCCTTTTCCAACCCCTACATTCTTGTGTCAAACTCAAGGTAACGTATCTTCTCTTCTCCTTAGATTCCATCATCTCCGCAAACCTTCTACTTCTTTCAGCTGCATGATGCAGCATTTCAACATTAATAATTAAGATATATTTCTTCTGTTTCCTTTCTTTTTTGTCCATATGCATGATTAACACACAGATTGATTTCTTTTTACATATTGCATATTCAGAGAATTGTTTTTATTTAAGCTGACATTTATATATATTTTTGTTTGTTTGTTGTTGATGGCTAAAAGGTGTAGGTGCACACATGAAGCTTCAATTGATATATGCCAGTGCTTGATTTTCTGTTTATGATAATTTCGAGTTAGCTTGCAAAATTCAATCAATCATGTGTGACCTTTTGTCCGAACGACCCCTCAAACTTGTTGCTGGTAACTCTAAATATACTCTCCAATGCATTTCTTCTTTGAATTATTATATCTTGTTATGTTTTCAACCATATATAATGTAGAATGCTTTTTAACAATTTGATGATCAGAAAAGTGAAATATACATTAAATTCTTCATCTTATTAGGCCTTATTATGAATGAATGGTAGAAATGAATGTGAATCCTGATTGACATCTTCTGTTGGCTTAGGTCGTGAAATTGAACATTCTTCTGAGGATGAAAAGAAAAAAAGGATTGGATCGTTTAAGAAGGCGGCAATCAATGCGTCGAGTAAGTTCAAGCATTCCTTCTCAAAGAAGGGAAGGAGGCACAGCAGGGTTATGTCTGTCTCTATTGAAGATGATCTTGATGCAGAAGAGTTGCAGGCTGTTGACGCTTTTCGCCAAACACTTATCTTGGAAGAACTCTTACCCTCAAAACATGATGATCATCATATGATGCTAAGGTATAATAACACTTGTATTTTGTAACATAGTTTCTTGATTTCACAGTTCTAACTGCCTTGTAATTTTGCTGTACTATGGTGATGTAGATTCTTGAGGGCAAGAAAGTATGACATAGAGAAATCAAAACAAATGTGGGCAGATATGCTTAAGTGGAGGAAGGAATTTGGTGCAGACACTATCATGGAGGTAATATTCCTTTATGTGGTGTTCTTTTGCATGACTTTTTTATTTATGCATCTAAAAATCTAATCATTACTTGTTTGTGCTGTTAAGGATTTTGAATTCAATGAATTTGATGAAGTTGTAAAATACTATCCACAAGGGCATCATGGAGTTGATAAGGAAGGAAGACCTGTTTACATTGAAAAATTAGGCCTGGTTGACTCTAACAAGCTAATGCAAGTAACAACAATGGATCGTTATCTCAAATACCATGTAAGAGAGTTTGAGAGAACCTTTGCTGTCAAGTTGCCTGCCTGTTCAATTGCTGCAAAGAAGCACATTGACCAAAGCACAACTATTTTGGATGTCCAAGGAGTGGTGTGTACAATATTCTAAGCCTATTTCAGTTCTTCAATTATTGTAACACCTTGAATGATATCATATCAATTGTTACAAATGTTTTTCATATTGAAATTGCTGACTAGCATGCTTGGTCAGGGTCTTAAAAGTCTGAACAAAGCTGCAAGGGATCTCATCCAGCGACTTCAGAAGATCGATGGCGACAACTATCCCGAGGTACTAGTTTGTTATCTACCATAGGCCTAAAGGCACGGTGTCTTTCCCGCCTTAAAAGCACCGAATCCATTACCTATTTGAAATTTCTTCTAAAGTTACCTTGATTGAGCTTTCCTTTCCGCGCAGTCCCTGAACCGTATGTTCATCATCAATGCTGGTTCTGGATTTAGGCTCTTGTGGAACACTGTTAAGTCATTCCTAGACCCCAAGACCACCTCAAAAATTCATGTAAGGCTACTTTGTGAATTTGGACCAAGTTGTTTTTCAGTTAAAGCAGGGATACTGAACAGATTAATGATTTATTGACCAGGTCCTAGGTAACAAATACCAGAGCAAGTTGCTTGAAATCATTGATGCCAGGTTGAATTTATCTCCTTTAACACATTGAAGTATTTTATCTCATACTCATCACCATAGAAATTTAGACTTTTCTTGACGTGAACTGTGTATCGTCTGCGCGCAATTGCAGAGACTAATCAGAAATTTAGACTTTAGGTCATGGTTTGCCTTGACATAACTTAGAATTTAGTAAAATTAACTCTTATAAAATTCTTTGATTTTTTTTATGTATGTTCTTCAAATATGGACAGATTATGACTATAAATAACACATTATTTGTTTATTATAATTACCAGTGAACTTCCAGAGTTCTTAGGTGGTACTTGTACTTGTGAAGATAAAGGTGGTTGTATGCTTTCTGACAAGGGACCTTGGAATGATCCAGATATCTTGAAGGTAGTTTTACTGCAAAAAAAACCATGAATTTCCTTAATGACATATAATATTAATGTAACAAAGAAAAATAGTAAAGTATTTCCTATGGATGAACTAGATGGTTCATAATGGCGAGGCTAAATGCACGAGAAAAACCTTATCAGGGATTGTGGAGAAAACAATAACCGAAGATGCAGCTGCATATCAGAAGGTCTACTTTTGTTCGCTCTCTATTTATCTCCAACAATATTTGATAACTTCATTAACCTAACCTTGTCTTTATTACCTACAATATGTTATAGGGAGGCAAAGAATCATTTCCAGAGACACACGATGTTCATTGTTTATCTAGTACTGTTCCAAGCGTACGTTTTGCTTATTTAAAGATATAATATATGGCACAATTAGTACATAGTTGAAAAATTGAAACCATAAATGTTTCATTACTTGATGAAATGTATGATCAAATTTTCTGAGGTGCTAGAATGCTTTTTTGTTTTGGAAATTGTGTTGCAGGTGGATAAGCAATGCAGTGTTTATCCGTATGATGCCTTTGTCCCAGGAGTGGATTCATCTTGGAAGAAACCAGTACAAATGGATAATAAATATGCACTTTCTAAAGGTACTTCTACAGTACAGAGTGGTGGTTTTAGCAAACAATTCATTGGTGGAATAATGGCCCTTGTTATGGGAATTGTAACAATGATCCGCATGACAAGCAACATGCCAAGGAGAATCACAGAAGCAGCACTCTATGGAAGCTCAGGTTCAGTTTATTATGATGGCACAATGATGAAAGGGTCAACCAATAAAAGCGATGAGTACATCTCCATGATGAAGCGAATGGCTGAACTAGAAGAGAAAGTCACTGTTCTCAGTGTTAGCCCTGCCATGCCTCCTGAAAAGGAGGAATTGCTTAATAATGCTCTTTGCAGAGTCGCTACTCTTGAACAAGAGTTGACTGCAACCAAAAAGGTATTACTATTACTACTACTGCGGCTATTCTTCATGTATACTCCATCTGGTCTCATTTATAAGTTTATTGAACCACTGATGTATCTGGTGTATTTTATTATAATTCGTTTGTGTCGTTATTTTGGGTTTAGGCACTTGATGATGCCCTTACGCGACAAGTAGAACTCCAAGGTCAAATTGACAAGAAGAAAAAGAAGAAGAAGCTGGTACGTTATTTCTGCTGTGCATTTTGATGAAATTCTACTATAAACTGTGGAGTGCTTTGGTTCACACGCTTTATTGGATTTCTGATAACAGTTTCGCTTCCACTGGTGAGGTGATGAGTGTGTATGTTGTGTGACCTTCTTCAAATATATTCAACAAGTTGTTATAAGTTTGATACTTTCTATTTCATCAGCCCCATCGAGTGTCTGTAGTAGCATTCAGCAATCTGCTTCGTTCAGTATTCAATTCAAAATTAATAAAGTTTACCATCTCTTAACAATTGTGTATATGTTAGACTAAACTAAGCACGGTTTAGTTTAAGAAATATCATATTAGCCTGCTTGGAAAATATGGACTGTCTTTCAAATCCATTGTTGATATTTGATAGTAACAATTGTTTTTCATTTTTCATTGTAACCTCTTTGGCTCGGCTTAATATTCAAGCTTCATATAAAAGATGTTTCAAAGACCAATGAGTAATGTAAAAGATGTTTCTCAAGTATATTATGCATGCATATATTTGTTAATTATATTTTCCCATCCAAAACGTTCTTGTCAGCAGCCACTTACCAAAATATTTTACAGGTTTAACTCGTTTAAATTCAACTCATTTTGGAAAGAAATATAAAAAACACAACCTTTAAAGAAAAAAAGTCATATATATGATAACTGTTCCTACTGATATCTATAACAGGAGTAATTTCAGAAGTCTTAGATATTGAATCAGTAACGTACAACATCTAACTCAGCCTCCCTACCATTAAGTAGAACCCAGGCATTTATCCTTAATAACTGCACTACTCAGGCATTTATCTAACCTTAGTCTTCTGAGTTGTTAGCTTACTATTGTGCAGTAACTCAGCAATTGATATTCCTCAGCTCGCTGTAGTAGCCTATTGCTAGAACGTGTGGGCCGAGTAATAATGAATGGGCCCTGTAGGTGCTATCACTCGGCAAACATAGGGTTTGCTTGACATAGGTACTGAAGTATTTATAACTGTCCAATTGGGAATTTTGAAAATACAAACCCTGGATTTTTAACCAAAAATAACTCATCTTGGTTCAAAAACAAAAGAATTACCCTCTTCATAACAGTCAATTAAAAACGTGCTTTACGTTTGAACTCACTAGAAGGTCGCATGCAAATGAAAAAACAAACACACTAGATGGCATTACTAGTTGCCAACACAAACAAGAAAAATTGATAGCAACATTGGCTGCAAAAAAGCAGGCCTACCAAAACCAGAGGACGAGCTCAGCATGAAATCCTGATCAGGCACGCATTGTGATAATCAAAGTAATGACAGATAGTGTGAACTAAAGTTTTTCAGCCAACGCAAACAAACCAAACACAAGAATAAACAAAGGTGACCACAACAACAAAAACTGAGAGCTTGCGTTTAACAAGCTAGCAAAGATGCTATTCTGAATATACACACATCGAAAGTAATTATCCGTTTTAGTCATAGTACACTGAAAATCAGTGGTTAGGCTTAGAGTTACATCGTGTGTACAACACTCCTTAAGCACAACCGTGCTTTCAGAAACAACCTCTTCTGTGGAGTCTCTTTTAATCAGCAACATATCTCACCAGCAAAACTTCTTTTTCTGATAGTAAAACAGCAAAACGAAGGAAACAAAAATATCAGAAATCTCAAAAATGTCCGTTTTTTAAAAAATTTAGAATTTAGAGAACACATGACAACTTACCCGTAATTTGGCTTCTTCTTGACGGTCGATGTAAGCAAGCAGCTCTTCTTGTCTCATTAATGCCTCGTAGAGAGCCTATGCACAATCCAGAAAATTCAAATATCACAGCTCAACTTTGGTACGGAATCAATGTAACTGTATTTTTCATATCTCAACACTATACTATGCAATTTTTGAAATACACAAACCCCAGTTCCAAGCAGCTTGTAATTTGTTTTTCTACACTGAAATGCAACATGCAGCCAGCATGTAGCAATGAAACGTTTCTAGTTTTAAATATGAAGGTAACGAGTCGACAATAAGAGGAAGAAGGAGTAAGAGGTGGGGTGTATCCCATGCTTTAGACATGCACTCTGTTATTATAAGATGATTGCCATGACATGACAGCATTCTCTTCAAAAATGTTGAAAAACAAGCATATCGCATTCTACCTTTTTAGTAGCAATTAACTCTGCTTCCAAAGCATCCACCCGGCAAACAGCAGCATTCAACAATTCTTCCTTCTCACAAGGCATTTCAGAAGGCTTTGATTGGAGTGTGTCAACCTTCTCTTCAAGTTCACCCAACCTTTTCATTAGGGAGGGAAGGAGATTTTCCTCTGGGGTTGATGGAGGAAGAACTTCCGTGTTTGTTGTATGAAGAGTTGGTCCTGAAGTACTCTGATTATCATTAGATGGTAGCGCAGGAAGTTTCTTCGTCGCACTGCAAGCAACTTGACGGAAAAAAGCGAATACCATCAAGAAGAAGGCAGTAAATGCTACCCAAATCTGAGCTTGAATCCCTTGTGGAGTATTCCGATCATCAGGAAGATGACGCAATCCTGTATAGGAAATCCAAATTAATTTTTGGTGGAGAAAATTACATTAAATATTTTAAATCAAGAAAATCAAGCAACACCGTGAAGCACCAACTCTCCTAAAAGTTTGAACTTTCAAACACAAGTCAGGGAAAAGTTTAGATTTTTAACGGACTCCATCATGGAAAGCCTTTGGAAATCTCCGTGCAAACATAGTCTGATCCATTGACCATTGTTGTCAATCTTAGCTGACAAAATGAAGCGGCCAACCCCACAAACACTATAGCAAGGTTATAAATAGCCAGATGGCTGTTACAGCGAAGATAATTTATACACGATAAATAATCTTTACTACATGCATGAACGCTAAAAAAATTACCAAAATGAAGACATACTAATTTTTAATAATGGCATAGTCTAGCAACAATCATCATAAACCTAAGCCATAATTAAACAAAAGGGGGTGTAAGGAAAGGGAATGCATGAGTTTAAGCATCAACGAAAATTGTAATCAACTGATTAGATGATCCCAGGATTCTATTGTGAAATTTCAAATGATATTGTATGCAAAATAATAGCATCGACAGAAAGTATTATTTACATTTTCACTAAAGCCTGCCAAAATATTGTTCTGGCAAAACAATTTGCGTAATTGGATAAATTTTAGGGAATCGGCAAAATGACAAGATTCATCAAAAGGGTGTGCATCAATAAATAGCAAGAAGCCACTAACCTTTTGAGGTATGAGACCTCTGAAGAGATGTTTGCTTCTTCCATTCAGCATCAACAGGTTTGTCTACCATTGGAACGTATTCATCATACCCAGACAAGTTACTAGCATAGCTTGACTTTCCAACTATCTTAGCCTGACAAAGAACACAATGTGAGTGAGTTTCATATTTGAAACAGAACAGGGCAAATCATCACAATATCTTCAAATCTCGAGGACAACAACAAACAACAAAAACAATCGAAGTCTTTTTCCCACAAGTGGAGTTGGCTACATAATCAAATAACACCACAATATCCACAATATCCTGTCAGATTGATTATTATATTTTTAAAATAAATAGATAGTATGAAAATTGTGAAAGAAAACTTTTTAGCCATTACACTTATACGAGGCAGGAAGAGTTTGCGCACAGGACCTCTAAGACAAGTCAATAGCAATTTGTATAATTAATAGGTGAATACTCACTTCCTCACGAACAGGTGTCAGTCTAAGGTGTGAATAGTTTTTCATTGCTTTTGGAGAAGCTATTTCTTCAGCTTCTGACCCTGATTCAGCAGTGGATGTATCGCTGCCTTTTACCTGTTAGGTGTAGAAGTAACAAAATGATGAAAAGACTATTGAGGAAAAGGTATGAAGGCACCAAATTGATTCCACTTGATCAAGGTGACAATCAGCCATGCAAAGAATTACCATTGGGTACCGTGGCTTGGCATATGCAATAACCTTCCCTTCACTGTTAAGAACCTTTACAACTTGCCTTGCCCGCCGTGCTTCACCGTTGAGAACCATCTGCAAAAAGTCCAAATGCAATCAATGGCCAGCCTTTAATTACAATCAGATCGATTCAGTATAACAACTGTCGGGCCTATCAAAAAATTAACCAAGAAAAGTGTAGAACCTTCAATATTTCAGGGTTTTTCCACGGTCCTTTATCAGATCTAAGGCAACCTCCCTGATCTGCACAAGTGCAGGTACCTCCCATAAATTCTGGCAACTCACTTCATTAAGTGCACGGTATATTAGGCATTTTAAAGGATGCATTTGCCAACAGGAAAGAAATAACACAAAGATGAACACTCCAACACAGGGAAGCATTAACATATAAAAGATGGAGCCATTGCGTACCTGGCATCAATTACTTCAAGTAATTTGCTTTGATACTTGTTTCCAAGAACCTAAGTAATGTTTCCAAAGAAGCATCGAGCAATGTCAGCAGTCTATACTTAATACCATTATCGAACAGAGCTTTAAACAGCGTGAACATAGAATTTTACATACGTGAATCTTTGAAGTTGTTTTGGGATCAAGAAAAGACTTGACAGTGTTCCACAACAGTCTAAATCCAGGGCCAGCATTTATAATGAACATTTGGCAGAGTGTCTGTATTAGCATCAAAATAACGATTAACCACTGTGGGCATAGTACCTTTGGGATTTCTAATGACTAGCAAAGTAACATTCAAAAAGAGTAGTAAAGTAACATTCAAAAAGAATGGCAAAGTAAAATATGGACTATGAAAAATCGCACCTCGGGATAATTGTCACCATCAACCTTCTGCAATCGCATAATGAGTTCCCGGGCAGACTTTGTAAAATTCTTAAGGCCCTGATAATTGAATCGCACAACAATATATGATTAGAATGTTTTGGAACTTTAGTTTACAGTGAATGCAGAGAAGAATAATTACTGGTAACATACCACTCCTTGAACATCTAAGATTGTGGTGCTTGAATCTATGTGCTTCTTGGCAGCAATAGTACAAGCAGGAAATTTTATAGCAAAAGATTTCTCAAACTCTTGCACATGGTACTTTACATATCTATCCATAGTTGTAACTTGCATAAGTTTGTTAGGATCAACCTTTCCAAGTCTTTCGATATAAACAGGTCTCCCCTCCTTATCGATGCCGTGATGACCATGTGGATAATACTTCACAACTTCATTTAACTCGTTAAACTCAAAATCCTGGTGAAAAAGAAAAACAAAATATATGTAAGGCAATCTATCACTGTAAAAGTATTAAACCAAATGAATGTCCCAAACTTTATGCGCATTTACCTGCATGATGGTGTCAGCACCAAACTCCCTCCTC
Source organism: Astragalus glycyphyllos (assembly GCA_963573325.1). NCBI lineage: Eukaryota > Viridiplantae > Streptophyta > Magnoliopsida > Fabales > Fabaceae > Astragalus > Astragalus glycyphyllos. The sequence goes on from OY754307.1 coordinate 97,148,619, forward strand.
CATTGTAGCATGTCAGCCCACATATGTTTTGCTTTCTCAATATCAAATTTCCTTGCTTTAAGAAATCTACAATAAAATGACAAAACCAAGGTATAACTAAGATCAATTATCCAAAATATCATAAAAGTAATTCAACACCAAACTTGAATTAGTGACTTAGAGCACCTTAACATCATATGATAATCATCAAATGCTTGTGGAAGCAACTCGTCCATAATCAACGATTGACGAAAAGCATCAACAGCCTGCAACTCCTCAACATCCCGAACATCTTCGATAGAAACGGAGCTAACACGGCCATCACTTTTTCTCCTACCACTCTTCTTTCTAAGAGAATGCTTGAATTTTGTAGAAGCATTGAGTGCTTTCTTTTTCAGAGATCCAATTCTAGTCCTCCTTTCATCCTCTGAGTTCTCAAAATCAGATCTCCTTTCTCTTTTCTCATCACTGCCCGAAAACCCCTCAAAACCTACCACAAACACACAAAATTCAACAATTTTCAGCATCAATTAACTCTAATCAAGAAATCAAGAGAATCTTGTGTTAGGTCACTTTCAATTGCGTGAATCAAAAGAGGGAAAAGAGACTTACAAGGTCTTGCGAAACGATCCAGGGGTCCGGACATTGTACGAGTAGGAATTCAATTCAAATGTGGCTTCGTTGATCAATTGCGATCCGTTAGAAACCCTAAGAATTGCGGAGATGAGTTGATTCGATTGGAAGCTTGATTACTGATTCTTGTAAGGGAGAACACAGTGATGAAGGGATTTAATAATAGATAAATATTTAATATTTATGAATAAATAATCGACGGTTAACGTCGTCGACAGCTAGAGACAGATAAAGAAAGAAAGAGGGGGTGATTTTGTTCTTGTTATAATGTCTTGTTGATTGACGCTGCAGCTGGAGAGGGTAGGGGTGCGGAAGGAAGGAAGGGTTAAAGCACCGTGGGTCCCACTTTGGTTCAGTACCCCAGACACGTGGCGGTCGCAGATATCAGAATTCAGAGGAGTTCAGTGATAGCGCCCCAACGTTTCGTACTTGTGTTGCTCAATTCTTCATTCCCTCGGGGAGCCACATTTTGTTAAAGTCAAACACCGCTGTTTTTTGTTTTTTAACGACGTATCCTAGGATAAAATTACAATTAGCTGCAAAATTCTCTAACACTATTGTATTTTTGAGCTGCAATCAAACCCAAAATCTGTAGGTATTTGTTCCTTCACAAACAAAAGATACCAATGTGTTCTTTAAAAATCACATTTGTAGGGTAAGTTAGTTTTGGGGAAAATTCTAAAAAGAATAAATATGACTTATATTTGAGATTTTATATGACTAAATTGTTACATGATATATTTGAGAGACTAAATATGTCTTGCACATTTTTCTCAATAACTAGTTTAGACCTTTACTCTTACTTTGTTTTGTTCTTAAAGACTGTTAAACTATTTGATCAAATGACTCTTATACTATGTGTGAGTGTGAGTTTACAGGTGCAGTTTGTCAGTCCATTTGCAGACAGGAAAAAAGGAAGGTATTATTTGTAAGAAATTATAAAATAACCCTAAAAATGACCGCTAACCATCATCCTATTGCCTAATCGTGCACATTCTTTACTTTTGTAAAATTCTAAATCCTTTTGCGAGCTTTCCAATTCCACAAAAAAAAAAACACCTCTATTAGGCACATGTAGCTCAACTAATGAACAAAGTAGTAATGAACGGTCAAAGCCACTTAAAACACTACTAACGAGTTGAAAGTGTTTTTTGAACATGGTAAATAGTTAAGTTATTGGATTAGTCGACAAACGCTAGTCGAGTTGAGGTCAATTGAATGATAAGTGTCATTAGTCGAATACTTTGAGATTTTCAATCGGGGCGAATTGCTGAAATATTGTGAAGGGCTTGGAAATTTTTGAGTTAAAGAATTATGTGGAGATATTTGAAGAAAATTGGAGAAAATATGCGCGCATTAATGTATGAGAAGTTGTTGGACAAGTATAAGGAGGGAAAAGTTGTTAAAGGAAGAAACACGTGTGACACTAAGCAAGTAGGAGCAATACGTGTGACTAAGATTTAAGAATGTTGTTCCAGACTGGGCTAGTCTTTAGGCCCAATCCATTTATGGTCGGCCCAACTGTTAGCCTGTAATTTCGACAGACTAAATTAAATGCAGTTAACGGGGTTTGACTTTGGTTTTCTCAGAAGAAGGTGTGGGTTTCGACAGAGAAGAGTTGTATCAGAAAGCAAATTCGACAAGCCTTAGACTTAACAAGAATTGAAGGGTGATATTTCGACGAGAAGAAGGCCGGGATTCGATAGCAGGTCAAAATCAAGTGCTCGCCGTCGAAGTTCTGGCAGTTACCCTAGTCGAAGGCTGAAGCAGTTTTCTTTTTTAAATTCTCTGTACAGTTAGTTACTTTAGTGTTTTTCCTCCTTGTATAAATAGTAGTTTCTCATAGGAAAAAAGGGTCACAAACTCATTACAGAATTCTTATGCTCTAACTTCCAACACATTATAGAGAAAACGAGTCAGAGAATAATGTATGATCTGTGTACCAACTCTCTTTTCAATTAATGCATTTTAATTTGCTTTCTTTATTGCTTTTCTGCAATTTTTTCTTTATTTTCACTTCGTCCCTATCTGAAGAAATTTGACGGTTTCGAGTGAAATTGGCAGTCATCTTCATTCATTTCTTTGAAATCGCAAGAACACGCATAATTCTGGAAAAAACTTTAACACAAATGGTCTTAGGATTTACTAGTTGATCCTGCAAACAGAAACAATTTCAAACTAGCGGTGTTTACCAAAAAACACGGTAAACACCAACCCAACTGGTCACTAGACTACCAGTACATTCGTACCATAACAGCATCGACGTTTCAGATCAACCCATCCAGATCCGACGGCTCTCCTGAGCCTCCCAATCACTATAAATACCATCAATCACCAAGTGTCAGGTACACAGTCTATTCTATTATCCACTAGTTATTGTTATAGCTCGACCTAGCTGACTTGGGCGTCGGAGTGTCATTGCAGGTACACCCGCCCGCGCTCTCCAGTCAGCCTGATTCAACAACATCTGAAGACCTGTGTCCCTTGACCAGCTCTCCAGGTGATTCAAGGTACGGCTCAAATGTGGTTACTAGGTTCTGCTCCACTAATTGACTAACTCTTAGTTGAGACATTACAGATGCGAGGTAGTGCTCAACGTTGCCTATAAATACCAACTTTAGGGAATGAATTACACACATTCAAATAAATCAAACACGCATGGAGACTAGTGGGGATTTGAATCTGAGACCTCTAAAACACAAATTTTATCATGCTTTACAAGTCCAACATATTGGAGTTACACATTGTTATTTAAGAAAAAGATACTTAACTATATCTTCTTCTTTTTTTTTGACAAATACTTAACTATATCTTAAGTTGGATATACTTGCATTTCAATTTCTGTTAAACAAATCGACTTGTACGCCACATAAAGAAATCAATTCGATTTTTACACAAGCAAAAATTCAACTTCATTATCACCCTTGAGTTGGACGTTAAATTCATAATTAATAGTTATATCTCTAAAAATGTAAGATGAATCTTTTTTATGACAGAATTTGAGTTAAATTCTTAAAAAAGCAATGTAATTACTAATTAATTATATCAATATATATTATTGCAAGATTTTGGATATAATTTTCAAATTCTTTCATCATATAACGAAGAAACAGTTTATCTTCTTAAAAAAATACTGAGATTTTGACACTTGCCCTTGTGAAAAGAATCAAAAGATACACAAATCCACAACTAGTTTGGTCATTAGTGTGACTGAATAGCTAGAAGCAACCACTCTTAACTATTAAAAAACTGTCCGAATTAGGTACCAGTAGACAAGTAGTTGCATGATAAAATATAGAACTATTATCGAGAAGGTTAGAATAAAACTTTGATGACTTATATTTATACATATGTGTAATTCAATTAGCAAAATGAAGTATTTCCTTGAAATTGAATTTATTCAAGGATTTAATTTATATACACAAATAGGTGTATAGGTTTTTTTTACACTATCTACGAATTAGAGACTGACACATCATTATAAGGAAATTGGTCAATTGGTAACCACCAATTAGTCAGTTAGTAACCAACCATTTAGTGTATTGTGATTGGTGGTAGTTGTAAAAGCCTGTACACCGTGTATAGAAATTAAACTCTTTATTCAATTAGTTGAAGGCTTTTTTTACCCCCCTCATATACCTTGTACCCCCATAATACCTTTTAACCCCAAAATACCCCTCACATTTTTAGCGAATTTTAACTGAAAACTATTTTTTTTTAAAAAAAAATTCCAAAATTATCATTCAAAAGTTATTTCCGGAACTAAAAATACATTTCGGATTTATGTTTTTTTTTTAAAAAAAACTTTTACCTACGGAAAAAACCGTAGATAAAAGTCAAATTTTTTTTTTTAAATATACTTTTACATAAGGTTTCTGTCTGTAGAAAAAAGTCATTTTTTTAAAAACTATTCTAAATTTAATAGAATTGTTCTGGACTTACCTCTTAACACGTAATTCCGGAAGTCTTTTTTTTTAGGACTTACTTATCAACACATAATTCTGGAAGGTTTTTATAAAAAAAAAAAAAGATAACTTTTACCTACGATTTCTGGCCGTAGGTAAAAGGTTTTTATAAAAAAATGGACTTTTACCTACGGTTTCTGTCTGTAGGTAAAAAGTTTTTTAAAAAACCATTCCGGAATTATGTTTTGATAGGTATATCCGGAAAAAATCAAAAAATGTCTTTCAAAATTACGTGTTAAGAGGTAATTCCGGAAGAAAAAAAACGTTCCTGAATTATGTCTTAACAGGAATAAAATTGTTAGTTTGGTCAATTTAGAGGTATATGGGGGGTGTTAAAAAAAAGCCTCTCCAAAAAGGGGCTTACATTATTCAAAAAGAAGTATGCACCGGAAATATTTAAAATGTTTTTTTTATACCCACCCCATACCCATCCACCCCCGTGTAATTCGATATATCGAAAATACCCTTCTCATTTATTATACAAAATTGAATTTGGACTAGATTATCTAGTGGGACTCACTTTATCTGCCAACGGATTTACTTGCAGTGGAGGTAAATCCGTTAATCATTAATTCTACAATACGACGTCAAACAGAAGTAAGCGTTAAAAGATACCTCTGTCGTTGACTTTTTTTTTTAAAATGGAAGTATCTCAAAAGAGCTACTTCCGTCTAGCAGTTAATACCGTCAACGACGGATTTACGTTTAAAAATTAACTTCTGTTTTATATTTTTAAAACTTAATTCCGTTTCTATTTTTTTTAAAACAGATTTATCCTTTATAACATAAATCTGTTTTGTAAAAAGCAAAACGGATTTATGTATATATCAGATAAATCTGTTTCCCATTTTATTTATTATGTCTTAATTTTTGTCTGAAAATCGAAACAAATATGGATATGGAGTCACAGTTGGTTCTGGTCGAGATAGATACTTCAAGGTCATTCATGACGGACACAGTATATTTAACTAATTAATTTTTTAAAAACATGTACGTAGATATTTAATTAATTAAGTAAGTAGCAATTGTCTATTTTGTAGCTATTTCCTACACGTGAGCATGTTATACGTTGGGTCAGAGACGTTGGGAGAGGCATTGGAGTTGTGGTTATCATTCTTAGATCTGACAAATGTGGAGGTAAAGGGAGGGGGGGGGGAGATAAAATTATTTTTGGTTGCGAGAAGTATGAGAAGTTTACTAATAATTCTAGAGTCATTAGGTCAAAGAAGCGCAATTGTCCATTTAAGTTGAGAGCTACAATGTACGGTCTGTGATGGGGTTTGGCATTTGAAGGTTAGGTGTGGACTCCAAACACATGAGCTGCTTACTACCTCGACTGGCTCAGCAATGTTTGGTCGGTTATCGAATGAGGAGAACGCTATGGTCAATGAACACACATAATTGAGGGTTGGCCCAAAAGACTGTCTTAATGTTTTGAAGAAAAAAAATTCAGGCAATGTGACTTATATGCCTCAACTATATAGGCACCGTTAAGCCTACAGGTCTTCTTTGAGGTGTCCTAGAACTGATATTCAAGAGCTGCTGAGATTGATTGAGTTTGAGAAGTATTTATGTTGGAGCAAGAAAGTTGAGGGGACAGATGTGATTAGTGACATCATGTGGCCACATCCCACTTCTATTAAATTATTCAGGTTGTTTCTAAATGTTCTTATTCTCGACATCACTTACAAGACCAACAAATACATAATACCTATGTTGGAGATTGTAGGAGTCACTTCAACCGAGATAACCTTCTTGTTTGCATTTTCATATCTGGCACATGAGCGTGAGTCTCATTTTACATGGGTATTGCAGCAATTGAAGGATTTGTTCGATATACACGTCTATCACCTGAGATGTTCTTGACTAACAGGGATCTCAGTCTTATGAGTAACGTTCATGATGTATTTCCTTCATCTATAAATTTGCTCTGTGTTTGGCATGTAACTAAGAATGTGAAACCAAAGATTAAAGAGTTGGTGCACGTGGATATGCAAAAGTCAGTGATCTTTCTTTGGCACGATCTTATTAAATAACTTGACAAGGTTGAGTACTCACAGCGGTTGAAGATATTGGAGGACTCATGTGTCGATTTGCCCCCTCTTCTTAAGTACTTGAGTGACACATGGTTAACTCCTCTAAAGCACAAATTTGTTTTGGCTTGGATTAACTGGGTGACACACTTGGGGAATACAACCACCAACATGTATGTTTGATTTTATTTGACTTTTTTTTATAGGTATGCTTACTTTTATTTGACTTTTTAAAATTGTTTGATACAGATGTTTATTGTTGTTTTTTTGGTCAAATACGGATTTATTTATTTTTTGGTCGAAATTGACTGATTTATCATTGAAACTTGGCAAGGCCCAAACCAGTACAATCAAATGAACATTCTAGGGGTCCATATAGAAGCCCATTCAGAGAGTAGATATTACTACGAAATGGCACGCAAGCCCAATACGAAGCAAAGGCACGTAGGCCCAATTAAAGCACAAAAAACACTATTCAGTCCAGATGCATAAATGAACCGGGTCAAGCCCACAAAGAGAAACTAATGAGACTACAACCACTTACACAAAAAAAGGAACAAATACAACCACTTCTTCAGTATAGTTCAGCGAAGAACCCTAATTCGGCAAAGGTGAATTAACCACACCACCCATCTCAATTACTCCAAATCAGATCAAACTATTCACGCAGAACAATCTAACGCATAGAGAAGAGCAAGGAGCCGGTGATTCTTGGTAACGAAACCTTATTGAAAAGCGATTTGTAAATCCTTTGTTAGAGCTCTTCGAAGACAATCTGGGGGGAACTTCTTCCAATCGCCAATTAGTAATCCAGATGCAAAAAGATCAGTTATGGTGTGGGCTACATCATTTCCTTCTCTCTTAACCCAGGTAAACCCACTACTATGCATACTCTTCCTTAGTTGATTAATGTCCTCCACAATCCCTTTAATTTCACCTTTAACAAAGTTGCCTCGGCATGCTTCCACAAGAGGCAAGTTATCAGACTCGAAGATGGCTGCTGGAAATAGGAGAGCAGATGCAATGGAGACAGCTTCACGTAACCCTAAGGCCTCGGCACATAGAGGAGAAGAAGCATAAATGCTTTTAGCTGAAGCTGTAAGTATATTTCCTTGATGGTCTCTACATATAACTCCAATACTCCCTCTACCAGTGCTACTATCATATTTTGCATCTGTGTTGAACTTGACTTGATGGGGTTGAGGGAGTCTCCATATTTCTCGAGCTCTAATTTGGGGGGGAATAGGGTTTGAGTTAATTGATTGGGGATCAAGGCTATTTGTTTGTTGGAATTCCAAACAGGCAGCCTTAATAGTAAACGTAGAAAATGTGCGGGCCAAAGCTTATGATTCGTTAGAGGTGAAAACATAAAAAGGCCTTGGTGCAAACAGTAATAGTGATTTTAAAAGGTGGGCCGAAGCCTATAAAGAAAATTGCTTTAAATAACTAAATTTTGTGTTATTATTTTTTCATTTGTATCTTTTTATTATACAAACTCTAAATTTAAATTTAACTTCAATTCAATAACTCAAATGTGAATTTGAAAAAAAAATGGGGAGAAAGTTGCACTATGACCATACAATACAATCAAGAAAAAGTTTAACTTAATTTTTACATTTAGATTTTGTATAAGAAAATGACTGAATCTAAATATTTTCCTAAACGAGTTCTTATTTTCCAACAATATTTTTGTATGCTTATTAACATCCTTAATTTTCTTAATTTTGTAACGTATTAACATCCTTTTTTGTTGTGAAATTGAAATGGGCAAATTTTTCATCTGTAAATGCTTCCTTTTTTTATTCTATATATGTTGCATGTTAGTGGAAGGAGACACACTAACTGTGTAAATTTTTAAAAGCCACTACAAGGTTTGAAGTTTCTATGCTTAGGATTAACGTTTCTGTGTTTGGGTTTAATTTATAGAGATCGTCTAGAGGTAATAGTTGGTCCTTATGTGTCACTTTTTTTTTTGTAAGCAAACGTTAGTCGAGTGGGAGAATGTTAGTTTTCAGGATTTGAACCCTAAACTTACTTCTTGTTACTCCTTTATGTCTCTTAGCTCGCCTACTGAATTACCTTCCTGAGACTCCTTATGTGTCACTTAAACTTGTTAACTCAACCTCTTGAATGAAGTTAAATAATTGAATTGAAGGTAAGGACTAATTTGACGGATGGAATACATGTTCAAGGATTTTTTTTTATTTTTAAAAGCAATGCTTTCAAGGACTAAAGTGACAATGCCTCCCACTTTTAGTTAGTAAGGACCAAAATAGTTGTTTGCCCCCTATTTAACTAAAAACATAAGATTATAGGCCACCCGAGAAATATTTTCAAGCCTACTGGGTCAGCCTATAAAAATAAATATAAATAATATTTTTTAATTAGTAGTATTATAATTATATTAATTTTTATTCATCATGTTGAATATTCATAATTTTTTTTGGTTACTATATGTTTATTTTTTAGTTACATGTTGAATCATAAATTTAATAACATCTTTTGTCAATCTTTAAACATATCGACCTATATCAATTTTTGACATATTTAAATGTATTATTAAAAAATATAATTTATATACAATATTGTCATACAAAGATACAATTCTCTAAAATGTCTTATTAGATCTTAAATTAGAACATAATCTCATTGGCCTATTTGTTAGTCTATTTTCAATAGCCTACACCACTCAAATGTTGTAGACTTTCGTAAAAAAAATAGTGAAATGAACTTTTGAACAAATTTTTAAAAATGTCGAGTTAAACCTAAAAGATGAACGTATGACAAATCAAAGATCATACCCAACCTCAATATTATCGATGGCCAAACTCATACCTTTTGCAAACAGAGACCAATGACAATTTGACAATTTCCGATTCTTTTTTACAATAATAGTGTCCAGATAGACTTGGATCATCTCCTTCCCACTCACCCCAACTGTCCTTCCATCCTCTCTTTCTCTCTCTTAGATTCATTATCTCACATTATTATTTTAATTTGTTAATCATTTTCTCTCTCATCCCACCCTTACATTTTGCGTTCAAGAGGATGAGGAAATTAGTATGAGCCATTAGATCTGTATTTTTTTAATTAAATCTGATCTAAAGGCTGTCAATTAAAGGGGGTACCAATGTAATTTTACACATCCCAACCATCCATTAATAAAAAAATATTTTTATTTATTTATTAATTATATATATATATATATATATATATAAATATATATGTAGTGGTTGCAGGTGGTGGCCGATGGCGGAGCTCCGGTGACCGGCGGCGGCCATGGTGGTGCCATTAACCACATATATGAAGTTTGTGGTTAGTGGCCACTAACCACATACTTCATATTTGTGGTTAATGTCATCGAACTAGTGTTTGTGCATATATGTGGTTTGTGACATATTTACAAAACAATAACATAATAGCATTTTCAAAATTTATATTTAAAACTGAAACAAGAACATAATCAAACTAGAAACACTAGTTGGATTCCACTAACCACAAATATGAAGTCCGTGGCTAGTGGTCACTAACCACAGACTTCATATTTGTGATTACCAATTTTTTTTAATTATTGTAAAAATGACTCATATACTCCTTTAATATTTGTTACTAAGCTTTTGGCTTAGTATCTAAATCACACTCGATTTGGCTTTCACAGACAGCCTAGATCCTTGTTGCTAAAACATTTGACTTTCTTTTTTGAAAAGTTTAAAATATTAGGCTTGATTTTTGTAATGACATTTTTTGTGTGCTTTACACCTGGCGTGCATTACAATCGCGCCACTGCAACCGTCCGTGTTGTTCACGCGTTTCTATACATGCGCGTGTCCATAGTAAAACATGGTCAAAAGATAAGCCAAGAGAGTGAAGAACACAAAAACATTGGCCATGATTTGATTCTATAATGCATGCACTAAATCAATTCAGAGACATCAAATAAGCTATGAATCTGTTCATCATGAATTGATTCACACTGGTAAAATCTTCACCATAACAATAATTTTAACTGTTGCTAGGAACCCAGGGTCCGGGTGTATAGTACAATTTACAAGGGTAGTACTGTAGTAGTAACCAATTAAGAGGTTGTCGTGCGGTTTGGAAGTACTTTAAAAAAAGACGATGCGATGCGTCCTATGTGATTGCTGCTTCCCAGCTGGATCTCCATATATGCTGCTGCAGTTCCAGATTGCAATTGGTAGGTGAAGTGGCAATTACCACAAAAAATTTCGGTATTTGTTAATTGAGTTAGGTTTTAGGGATTCTTTTCCTATTTTTACCAGTTACCACTTTCCTCCCGTTCACCTTCGTCAAGTGTCGTGTCACCCTTTATTTTATTTTATTTATTTATGATTGAAAAGAAAAAACAAAAATGGGACCCGCTCTCCATTGCCTTTTCCTTTGTTTATTTTGTGAACAAGTTGTTAGTTGTCATTTTCGGTTCTATAAATTCACTGCTTCAAACTCACTCACTCCCCTTCCATTTTCTTTCCTTCTTTCTTTCTTTAAGATATTTGTTCCCCATCTGCCTCCTCCCAACCTCTTCTTCTTCTTCTTCTTCTTCTTCTCAGATTGCTTAATTAGTTTGTTTTCATTATTAGAAGCTGATAGATATTATTGTTAATTAAATGCCCAACATATTATTGTTATTGATGATAGAGATTGATGTATCAAATTATACTGAGTGAAATCTTCTTTTCTGGGTGTATGATCAATTCTACTGTCAGGCGCAGGACCCATTTAGTTCAATCCTTCTCAGTCGCCTTCCTTTACTGGCTCTATTACGTTTCATGATTTTTAATTAATTTCTAATTAACCTCCCTCCCTCCTCTCTATTATTATTTACACTCTTTTAATTTATATTTCTCTTAAACTTTATAGTGTGTCTGGGTCCTGCGTCCTGTGTTGTTTGTTGTGTCACTGTCGTGTCGTTCATTTTGTTTTTGTCTAGGTTGTTTGTCAGCTAGCCATGGCTTCATCAAGCGGAACATGTTCAGGTTCATCTACAATTCCAAACTCAGGTTCAGAAGAAGATTTGCAGCAAGTGTTGGTGGTGGATGATAGGAAGAGAAAGAGAATGATATCAAATCGAGAATCAGCAAGGAGATCTCGAATGAGGAAACAGAAGCACTTGGATGATCTTGGTGCTCATGTGAGTCAGTTAAGGAACGAGAATCATCAGATACTCACATCACTTAACCACACAACTCAACGATATTTGGCTATCGAGTCACAAAACTCAGTACTCAGAGCTCAACTCAGTGAGCTTAATCATAGGCTACAGTCTTTGAATGAGATTATCCAATTCTTGGATATGAATGCTGCTACTACTAACAATGGATTTTTTGAACCTCCTCCTTTTGCTGATACCACTTATCTCAACATCCCTGGATATCTCAATCACCCAATCATGGCTTCTGCAGACTTAATCAACTATTGATTATCATCACTATCACAAGATATTCGCATAATAATTAAAGAATAATGATGGATGTGTATTGCTATTGCTCTAGTAGTGTACTATATCATAAATTATAAGCTTCTTAGCTATCTAGCTAGCTGCTGTTTCTGTAAATGGACCCTCCCTATGTGTAGGCTTTAGTGTTCAGATCAGCATGTTAATGAAGGTTGTATTGTATTTGTATTTGTATGAGTGGCCCACTATTGTTATTGTAGTTGCTACTTCATGTGACTAATCTATGTCGATGTATCTGATTGACCTGGTTTTATGTAGTTCTCTTTTATTAATAGAGTTTTTCACATTCAATAATCAAACTTAAGACCATAAGGTGGAATCTGAATTTGGTTATTACTCGGAGACGAAAATTACAAATAAAAACCACACACGCTATTACAATTGAAAATTAGATAAAAGTTGCAAATTTCTCATTAATAGCTGAAATTGCCAATACAACTGACATAGAGACATATATTAATATTGATTGATTAAGTTATCATTTTAATTTTCTTTCTTATTTTTTATTGAATTTACTATTTAGCATTAGATATAGATAAATTAGTTGACATTTATTAATATTTGAGTCCACTAAAACTAAACAATTTTTTTCTTATAATTGAGTCCTGAGTATTATTAAATTAATATTTGATTGACTAAGTTCTCCTATTAATGTTCTTTGTTATTTTTTAATTAAATTTATTTAGCGTCTCTTTTACTCTGGGATACTCTCTGATTGATTTATTTATCATATGTGTCCTGAAATAAGTGATTTGTTTGACTAAGCTTAAGATGATGTATACAGTTTTGCCACTTGCTGCTCTCAATGATAGTTGAGTAGAGAAAGCTCAATTAATTGCTGTTCGTTCATTTCATTCATTAAAATAAGATAGAAGTAAATTTTGGTTTGAATTTTGACAAGCTTCATGCAATCTTCCAATCACTTGCTTTGTATCTTTGTACGTAAGCATTAATTTTACTTTTTTTAACTTTTGCTTTCTACTCCTACACTACACTACACTGTCGTCTTTCCACTGGATTTCCACTCATCCGTATGCTATGCTCTTTCCATCCCACAAGCTAGGAATTAGGTTTATTCACCTTTCACACACAATTTCATCAACAAGCCAATTAATTAATTAATAATAATAAAATAATAATAATTATTGAAGCTGAAAAGCACATTAAGGTTTTCCATAGTAGCTAAAAATATATTCGGGTTGTCTTTGGAGGGAGGCCTCAAACTCAACTAAGTAACCCTCAGAGATACGCATCATCTCAATTGAAGAAAAAGTCCAAAAGTGACCAGCAAAAGAAAGGGACAACTCCAATGTAGAGTTGGCCATTGCACCCAACTTCCTCATCTCTTAATTGTTTTCCTTTTCTCAATTTCCTTAAAATGGGAAACACACAAACATTTCAGCATACTGCGTGTCTATTAAATTTTGATGTTAACTTCAGATCTGTGCATGTTTGGTACCACGCACGTTTCACCTAAAAAGCCAGAAGCTAGAAAACCCAATTTTAGGGTTGATACGAAAAATCCACCACAATTCTAGGTTGTCGCAGAAAACTCACCGTGCAACCGATTTAATTCACTAATTCCAATTGAGAAATTATGTTTCCAGCCATGATCTTTGCTTATACTACTATTTAATTAAGGGAAGACAATATTTTAGGTTCAATTTTTTCAATTTCATGTTGGGAAAGTGTGACATAACAGTTAAACTACCACACAAGGAAATCAAAGTAAAGGTATAATAACTTCGGACTAAAGCTGCTACACAAGCAAGTTTTTAGAAAGTAATGAAAAGTCATGATTTAATAGATCCGTATATATATTTTCATCTTTTAAGTGCGCTTATTTTGTGTGTGAGGGGCACAAGTTGCACGTGCTAGGAACTAAGTTTACAGAGAGGGTATATCTTTAGCTAGACATGTAAATAAAAGCTGATGAGAACTGAAGTTATATATGGTTTATGTGACTTTTACCTGAACCTCATTAAGTTATTGGCAAGTGACATCAAACATGCATGTGGTCTTTTCACATGGAGCTAACTAAAATTCAGTTTACAGTACAATATAATTTAATACTACTAATTGCTGTGTACTAATTAAGCCATTAAAGAACCTCTTGAAAGTACTATGGTGCAAAATGGACCAAGAATTGCTGCAACAAACAAAACATGTAAATGAGTCCCACGTTTGATAAACATGCATGATTTTGAATCAAAGTTTACCTTATATACATTTGATTTAGTTTTTTTGGTATAAACCGGGTATCCTCTGCGCGCAACTGCAGAGACTAATCCCTCGAGTCGAGTAGGACTACAATGGGCGGCAAAGCTCTCCCTCAAAATATTTAACAATGTTGCATGCTATACATTTGATTTAGTTGACATCATGTTTGAACTAGATTTTAGAATTCTTTATTCTTAAAAGTAAATTTTAGTATAACACGTTAACAAAAAACTCAGTATAAATTTTTTAACCCATTGTAGCTATTTTTTTTTTTTTGTAATTTTTGGTTAATCTTAGGCTCTGTTTGGTAAAATGTAGCATATAACGGATAAGCTAGCCGATAGCGGATAGCGGATGAGCTAGCATATAACAAATGATGTGTTTGGTAAAACTAACAGTTAAATTAACTGATAAATATAAAATGGCATATTAGGAAATATTTATTTAATTCGTGATTAAATTGCTTGGTTTATTTTAATAAGCATAGAGGAGATATTTAAGAAAAATAATAATGGTGAAAATGCCAAAAAAAAGTGAGACGGTATGCGCTATCCGTTCAAAAAACGCTAAACGCCAGTGGTTATCAAATTCGGGTACTCGTCACCCACTAGTGAGATCCGCTATCTGCTAGCAAATGATCTTGCCAAACAAAGCCTAAGTGCAAGTTATTTTAAAGATATAAAATTGATTTTAAAATACTTTGGTGTTACCGGAGTAGAATGATTTTGTTTTTAGAAATAGTTCTAATTTGAAGCAAGGTTTAGAGTTTTTTCCTCCAAAGATGTTTTTTATTTTCAAATTTATTATTCAACTTGCTTTAACATGATTGTATACAAATAAAAGTCACTTTACATCTGATTCACTTTTAATTAAAATTAATTCTCATCACTGTAGAAGGAAACACACACTTCTATTGGAAAAAATTAATCATAATACAAGTTAGTGTTCATATAATCCTATTGCTTTATAACCGTTTACTCTGTTTTTTGTTTGTTTGTATATTTTACTTATTTTTTGTTCCCAAAGAGTAAAAGGAGGATGGAGAGCTTCTTGCAATAGCAAAAAAGGCTGGTTACTCATAGATATTGGAGTTAATGCCTCCAAAAAGGAAAAGTAAGCACGCCTACTTGAACTTATAAAGTAACTAGTTTTACTTAGATGTAGAAAAAAAAAGTATATCAGCTTGTATTTGACTCTAGTTACAAATACTTTGTTATACAGATTAAACTTTTCTATAGATCTTGAAAATTATAACGAATTAATAATTGGACTAAACCTGGGTGCAATTCTACATGCGTAGTTTCTACTAATCAAAACTTAAACAAAGAGCAAACAACATATGAAAAAGCAATTCTTGACAGTTCTAGGGTAGCTCAAGTTTGCGTTATGTTGAGAGTCACATCGAATTTGAAATGCGTATAGTGTTTGTAAGTGTGAGATATCTATGACCTACTAGTCAGTTCTGTAGGGTTGAATTAGACTTGACCTAAGTTCTAAGATGGTATGAAAGCTCACTCGTGATCCGACCACTCAAATCACACTCCAGTTGAGCATGAGGGGTGTGTATTGAAAGTTTGAAATTGGATGGGATAAGGCCTAAAATGTTTATAAGCGGAATACCTCCTTCAACTTCTAACTTAAGATGTAAGAAATAAATATATAATTAGTAACTAGTATGCTATGTGTAATGTATCAAAAGGCCATGAAAGGAAAAATAATAGTACATTTGGGAAATTATCTGGGTAATGAATATGAATAGTTCAGACTAGGGCATACTAGTATTGGAATCAAACCTTGGAAACTATCCGAGTAAGAAACTAGAAAATATTTTTTAGTACGATACAAAACAAAATAAACGTTTTAGGGATTTTAATAGATACATAAGGACCGTAACATACACCTCACCATTATTTTAACAGAATTGAACGGAGATCATAAAAAGGGTCAACGTTGCAAACATTTTGAAACTTAAAAAACCAAATTGGGACAAAAAAAGATAAAAGACGAATCTGAAAATTGAAATTAAGTTGAAGGACCTCGAAAGCAATTTAGCCACTATAAAATTAAAGCATAGTTACGTGTGTGATTTAAAATTAGCATTCAAGTGTATAGGAAAATTTTAGGGTTTTGTTATTAATGCCCCTTCTTTAAATTTGTCACCTCCTTAAAAGACCAAAATTCCCTTACTTAACCCCAAATCCTCTTTCTCGTATTTTTTGTCACCTTGATGACTATTACTTGTCAACAAGCTGACGAGTGTGTTAATGACAATTTTTCAACGTTCATCCATTTCGTCAATTAATTGATGAACATCCTCGCCACCAACCAAATAAGTGAGTGTGTTAATGAAACCTTTTTGAGCATTCATACCTCACATAAACTTATTGACGACGATTGTCATTAACAAGTTAACAAAACTCCTCCTCGACGAGTTGACGAGAGGTATGAATATCCCATTAACGCGCTCGTCAACTTATTTACAGAAAAGGGAACTCAATGTTGCTGAGATAAAAGTTAAAAGATAGAACATCCGTAAGGCTCAATTAGTAAATGCTTAAATTGTTAGGCTGAATATCATGTCCTGGGTTCGAACTCAGGACCTCACAGTTGTGTGTGTGAGTTCTGGTGGCAATTGCCACTTCATCTACAAACCAAAAAAAAGTTAGTAGATAGATGAGTGAATGCAAAACACAAGATAGGATTACGAATAGATGCATAAAAAATGCTAGCAACACTCACTTTAATATCCTTTTAACAACACTCTTTTTATGGTTGGGTAAAATTCATTTAGGTCTCATCACTTTGGAAATATGTACCACTAAATTAATGAGATCAACCTGATTTTCAGTCAATCATAAAGAGATTCTTAAGGCTAGTGATTCATTAGACAGAAAGTTAAATAATGCCTATAGTGGAAAGAAAAATTAGAAGCTCTAGTAATTTGGGCAAAGAGAGTATATATATGGAAAGTAACCCAATAGTTAGAATTAAAGGGAGACCTAAAAAAGCACCAATATGCTTCTTAGAAGCTTAATGGCCACGGTTGAATAGGCATATATTTCTCTGCATATATGATGATTTCAATTGGATGGTTGACAAAAAATTTAGGGGAATAATTTGGAACTTTCAAACAAGACAAGGAATTATATTCTATGATTCGGAACTTATCTGCAATTTTAATTTTGTACAAAGGCATAAAATCTAATGCTTTATTTCTTATCAGACCTATTATCTGTTGTTGTTATTAACTGATGTTCCTTCCTTCCCTTAATTCTGGTTCAAATTCAAAATGAAGAAAGAATAATTCCCAGTTTATAAAAGGAAAATAGAAAAATGGACGGTTCGTTGATCATCAAAGGAAAACAGCATTTCATACAAGATTGCTGTAAAGGAACAAAGATTCTCAGTATGTATTATTTCAATCAGATAAATAATAAAGTTTCTCTTCAATTTAAGTTATTGACATTTGGAACCATTATTAAAAAGAGAGTAAAAAAAGCATCCATGAAAAAATGCATGATTGATTTCCTTATTTGTTTATAATTTTGTTATATTTCCTTCTAGAATGCAATTGAAGAGAAAAACTTTAGAATTGTTCGTTTGTTTTTGAGTTAAAATATAAGTAACTGATAAGATTCCCATGCCTGCAATACTAGGCCTAGCTACAAGATTGTGAATCTTACTTGGTTTCCATTATTTGCTTAACTGAAGAAAAAAAAGTTAAAAAGGTGAAACCACCCAAATTTACATTTCATTTTCATCTGTTTGAGAAATAAAAAAAGAACAAATATGAATAGACATTAATTTTAAACAAGCAACAAAAATTGATGAAAGTCGGTGTACTTTGCTGTTTTGGTTTATAATTTAGCATCTAGGAGAGAGAGAGAGTAAGTATGAAGCTGACATTATTATGATATGTATGATGTATTCATTCATATAGGTTCCAACATTTGGAAAGAGGGGACATGGGTGATGAAATCTCCCATGATGCTTTCTTTTTGTATTTGAATATTTGATTACATATATAATTCAAAAATATTTGTTTATGGGAAAAGAGGGGCAACCATGTGGCCAGCGATTGTATTGAATGGTTCACATGCTTTGGTAGAAAGTTGTCCTAACTCTGATCACATTTAGCAGAAGCTTAGTTTTTTTTAATTGGAATCTAATTGAAGTAGGTTGTACTGATGTCATTTAGCTAGAGTGCTCTGTAATATGTCAATTTCTTAAAACTGGATTAAACAATAATGATGAGAAATCAAGTTACACCAATATAGTATTTCAATACTACTACACTATTCAATGACTTATCACAATTGTTTAAATGAAAGTTACTATTTCATAGATCATACTTATAAAATTTTATATATATGTTGATGTCGAATTTAGCACAATAGTAGGTTTCATTCATCTGCACGCAATGGAAAACGCCATCAATCTCCAACGGAAGGGGTGTGCGTGTGTCTGTAAAAGACACTTCGATGCCTAAGTCAGTTAGGAACTAAAGGTTTTTAGAGAGGAGAGTAAATGTAAAAGTAAGGTAAAAGTGACGTAACGGAACCTGAGAGTCAAGCCTCATATATACATATATATATATATATATAGTGGTATCGCAGCGGTTGAGTTGAGGTAGAAGTTCGTGCCTATTTTCCTAGGAGCAGTACATTACTGCTTTGGATTGAAGTGTTCGTTGATAACGGCTCGACTTTTATCGGGTGCTGATGGCTCTCAATGAAAGCGGAGAGTGAATTGAGGCTGTGTCAACTCTTCTAGAAGGCTTAGAAGCTCAGTTTCGAGCTGGTCCGCATATGGAACCACACAGTATCCAAGCTCTTGATTTTGGTTTGATTAGGTGCATGCGCGGAGAAGCTTGGATCGTTGGCGTTACAAAAGTCGGGTCGATATATTGGGTCGAATTAGACGGAGGAGCTCATCCGCAGAACTCGAGGATGCAAGTCAGGACGATATAAAATCGTTTGATATGTTATTGTTCTATGTCAAGATTAGACTGATTAGTGGAAGTCCATATTAGGTGTTCCAAGAGTTTTATTTCTCTGCAAAGGATTCTCAAAACCTGATAAGGAATATTGCCTCATGAACTGATAAAAAGGCAAAAACTGAGGGACTGCGAAGACAGACCACTTTAGAGTAAAAAATAAGGTTAAGTTGTGAACCAATTCACTCTATAAGTTCCTGCTTATAAAAAAAAAAAAAAAACTCTATAAATTCCTGATACTGGAAGCATTCTGATAAATTTAAAATATTAAAAAGATTAATTTAGAGAATCTCTTGTCAGTTTCTCAAGTAGTAAAAAATAAGGGATGGCATGTTATGATATAGCAGGTGATTTCCAAGAGGTCATAAAATAGTAGCATGCAAGCTTTTGTCATAAATTATAAAAAATGAGGGTTAACTTTAGAGGAGCAACCCTTCATTTTTATGGCTCAAGAATCAATATTGATGTCAGAAGCATTCTGAATTGCTGCCTGATACCATTGGTTTTCAGTGAAGATAGATTTCATTTCAGCTGTGGTGCGCATCCTGCGCAGCTAAATGGGCATATGTGTTTTTAAATACTAATAATAATTAGAAAAGTGATTATTAAATTGCTCCTTAATTGATTGGTATTTGTCCACAACACATTCACGATTCAGAATAGTACATGCATGGCATAATCATTCTTTATTATCAAAACTCAAATTTGGACAAATATCTAAGCAGCTTTTCTCCGGTGAATAGTAAGTGCCCGTTACCGACCCATGTTATGAAGAACAATCACGGGGGAATTCAAAACCATTTCTTCCACAACAACAATAATCATGGTTGGTTTTCTTTTGACAATAGACAACAATAATCATGTTGGGAATTCAAAACAATTAGAAACTTGCCGAATCCAAAACTGTAACCAAAGGAAAAATGCAGTTAAATACCTAAGACATTAATATAAAATTATCTAATTTGAAATTCATCTAACCCTGACTAGATTACAAAAACGGATTCTTCAAATTCAAAGGGGTTGGAGCAATGAAAAGGAAAACAAGCCCGTGAAGCTTGATTACAAGTTTATTGTGTCAATTTTTTAATAAAAAAAATCTCAACAAATTTAAACAAGTAACAAAAGGAACAAATCTCCTATGCCAATCATGAGAGCCAACAAGAAAGGGGCGAATCTCCAATAGCAAAAGGGACGAATTTTCAATAGAGTTAAATTATCTGTTCAATCATTAACTTTAAAATCCAATCATGAGAGCCAAAAAGAAAGGTTAGCGGCAAAAGCATATATGGGGGTTTTCTGATAGTTTATAAGCTACATTAAGTTCCAAAGAATACAGGTGTTTTCTGATGCAATCCAATGTTTGTAGAGCACACAACAGCTTCGTATTCTTATTCTCATCTTAATATGAATACAGGTCTTAGCAGGAAAAAAAATTACAATAGTTATCAAGAAGTATAATTTAGATTCGTTCTTAATGTAAAGTTTTGGAAATTGTATCTAATTATGCGTAGGATAAATCAATACAAAAATTATAGTTTCAAAATAGTATAATAGTCTAAGTTTTTAATGATTTCACAACATATTAATTAATGATAATGTAAATTCAATGATACAACTTAATCCGTTGTCAAATGGAGTATTAATATTTTTAAGACTTCAATTAAGCAACAGAATGTAGCATACACACATACATACATGCTACAAGCAAAAGACACGTACCTGCAAATCGCTAACAGGATCTGATCAAAGAAGTTCCAACGAATGAACCTCTGCAACACTCCTATGTCTTAACAGAATACATTGTAGTATTCTGAATATGCACATTCCCATCTTGAATGCTCATCATCCAAATAAAGTAGTGAGTACATTGATAAAAATATCTCCCTTATATTGATTTTTATAAGAAAAGGGCATTGTAATCATGAGTTACATTTGAAATGCGTAATCATGACCATGCAAGCAGAAAAAAATCCCTGGTATTTACATTGTCTCAATGGCCAAATTAGGCATCAAAGATAGATAGCAGCTCATGTGACTGTACATGGGTATATCTTTACAATTTTTCCTTTTACAAGTTACAACTTACAACATTCGATCCAAGGACAATTCTAATGCGACCAATAATCCTTGCAAGAGAAAACTCCATGGAAACGTATGTTGTCTCTCACTATGATGTCTCTTTGGTATATCTTAGAGATTAGTTTCATACATTCGTGACCGTCGTTGCAAGACCTTAGGTTTCTTCATAATCCTTATTTTGGACCCCATCTGATCCAATTTGACAAACATTTTCTCTTCTTCAGGGTGATTATAACCTCCTATCACAAATTCATAAACAACACCATCAAAATCAAGCCTACTATACCCTGGTGGCTTTACCAGACCCTTTTTATTCATCAACCCTCTCTCCTCTGCCTTATCAATCCCCTTTCCCTACCGATGCATGAACATTACCAACAAGTATGTAACTCCCACTATCATCTGCACTCATATCACGTAGTCGATGTGTTTTCCTCAAACACTCGGCTCTATCAGTATCCCCATGAACTTTGCAGGCCCATATAAGGGTCCTCCAAAGGACTGCATCAGGTTTGATAGGCATTGCCTTAATAAAAACTTCAGCTTCTTTCAATCACTGAACCACCTTGCTCTGGCAAGGAGGTCCACTAACCAACTGAAATGTTGAATTGTAGGTTTCATATTAGCACATCATTAAAATACATGTAACCTTCACTAATCAAGCCTGCATTTCTACACGCCGATAAAACTGCCGTCATTGTCCTCTCATCAGGTTTTATTTTAGAAGTTTCCATTTCAACAAACAAATCAATAACTTCCTTGCACAACCCATGGCATGCAAGGCCAGAAATCAATGTAGTCCAAACAAAAACATCTTTGTCCATAACATCATCAAAGACCTTCCTTGCACTCTCTATACACCCACATTTCACATACATGTCAATAAGCGCAGCGACAGCAGTTACCTTAAAATCAATTCTCTTCTCCCTCACAATCCCATGCACTTTCCTCCCCACACTCAATGCTCCCAAGTCCGCACATGCTCTCAAAACAGAAATCCCCGTGGCATCATTAACCTCAATTCCAGCTTCCAACATTCTCTCAAACAAGTCCATTGCCTCAGTAAGAAGATCATAATTAACAAGCCCATCAATCATGGATGTCCAAGAAATCACATCTCTATAAGGCATTCTATCAAACAGTACACGTGCATCACCCAGTTCACCAAAATCAGAATACATGTGAATCAACACGTTCTGAATATAGAGATCAGAAGCGAAACCTGATTAAGTGATCAAACCGTGGAACTGTTTTCCTTGAGGGGTAAGTTTCAAGCGGGAACAGCATTTCATGCGGGGACATGCTTGTCAACTCCACAGTCAACCGCCGTAACCATTGCAGCATTAGGATTTTATCCTTTATCCAAAATTTCACTCATTTCCTTTCTATTTTTTTTAATCTCTCAATGAAAGTAAAATTTAGCTGAGTTGAGCCTCAAAAGCTTCGTTAAGGTTTATTAGAGTTGAGAAATCTTTGGAGGGATGAGGTGAGTGTGTTATTTTTAGAAATAGATTTTGAGAATTTGGTGACTTGGTGACTTTAATTATGTGATGAGACTGAGAGAGATGGAGACAAAGTCACCAAAAGTTAGAGAAAGTAAAGTTAGACAATCCTTCTCCCTTGATTTCTATCTGCTGATTCGGCTTGGTGTTCAACTTCTATGACTCGGTTCGAAGTGAAAACATGAACATTTCTTCGATCTTTGTGTTAGTATTAGTAGTAGAGCAAAATATCCCTTTTTTTTATGGATATCCCCTAGGGGTGTTCAAAACCGAACCAACCCAATAGAAAATCGCAAACTGAACCAACCCAAACCGAAAACCGCAAAAAACCGCAAACCGCAAAATCTAATCGGTTTTATTTTCAATCAACTGTTTGGACCGCGGTTTTTGTTCCACCAACCGAACCAAACCAAACCGAACCGCAAGTAACATTAGAGCTTTATCGACTTACAATCTTACTTACTAACGTACTAGCCCAACTCCAACTAAAACTCAACTCTCACTCACTTAATAGCCCAAATCCAATTAATTCTTTGACTCACTTACAAACAATCCATTTTGTTATGCTATATTTAAGAATTACAATAAAACATTTAATTCAACTTCTTTTAAACATGACCGTAGCTATATTAAAAGAATTAAAAGAGAGTAATTCATATACTACATATATTTGAGCAGATATTTTCTTAAAGATTTATGTTAACCGTTTTTTATGTTAGTTAATTTTAACTCCGTTTTAAATTATATTTTGTCTTGGAAAAAACCGAATCAAACCGCGGATTGGTTTGGTTTGGTTTGGTTTGGTTTGGTTTTATTTAAGGAAGTCAACCGAACCAAACCAAACCGCATGTAGTTTTAACTTGCGGTTCGGTTCACTTTTTGTCTCAAAACCGAACCAAACCGCACCGCGAACACCCCTAATATCCCCTTCTATGACCTTTGATCGATTGTAAGAATGATATGATCATAGAGGTTAATAAAATAATGACTCTTTTAGTGTATTCTAGAAGGGATTTTTTAGGGATATTCTCTTATTAGTTTGTTAGGTAGCAATGTTATTGTGTAGGTGATGTATCCTCCTTTTATGGTGTGTATCCACTAGCTTATATAAGCATTGTATTGACCCCATAATTGGTATCAAATGAAACATATTCAAGTCTAATTCCTCTCTTTAACCATTCTTTAGGAGGTATTTCGGTCCTCGAATTTTGAGAACGTATCAATGGTGCTTTCATTGAGAGAGCTCCTTCCCGCGCCAATGGAGCTTCCGGTGTTTAGTGGCGAGGACGATGCTTACGGGTGGGTGCTTGACGCGGATAAATTCTTTGCTGAAACGGGAATATCATCAACGTCAAAACTGCTAATAGCTGTCTCTGCGTTGCAAGGTCCTCTTCTACGATGGTGGCTTCAATGGTCTTACCATCATCCAATGGCAAGTTGGGAATCCTTCATTCCTCCTTTTCTGTGGCACTTCAAGCCTGAATGGCAACACCTTTTACCAACACCAGAGGAGCCATGTGCCGTCCATGCCGATTCGGTTATCTACCCAATCCAAGAACCAGTGGCCTTCATATCTGACTTGCTCGATGAAACGATCACTGAGTTAGAATCAGTGGATTCATTTTCCGATTCCGCTGATATCACAAAGGTTCAGACGGAGCAAACATCTTCCCTTATTGGCATTCCCTTTCCTGAACCAATTGCCTACTCAATTCATGAATTCACTGACGAACAGGTCAACGAACGCGTGGAGGTGGTTCCGGTAACATCGAGTCCTAAAATCGTTCGCCCTTGTCCAACACCTCGTTGGTTCGATGCTGAAACACTCTCTAATTCAAAAATTGGTTCTACTTCCACCTTCTTCGAGTCAGATGCAGTGCACTCTACAACTTCGGTGACGACATCATCACGAAGGTTCTACCCGCCACCAAAACCACCTGATTGGGTTGCAGTTTTGAGGCCATCACTCAATCTTCCCCAATTTTCCTGGAATTTATTTGAAGGAAGAAGAGAGTCTTTGAAAAGTTGGTTGTTCCGACCTTGGAGTAGCATTATTGGGCACTCACCAAGGCCCTCTCCGCCACCGGAACCTCCCGATGGGATAGCCGCTCTGTCACCGTCACATAACTGGATGCTGTCGCTCACCACTACAGAACAATTATCAACAATACAATGTTCAGGTACTGATCCCCTTACATCAATGATAGTTGCCATCCAAGTGTTTGATCTTAGGCCTGAGGTTGCAATTGGGGTGTTGAAAGTCAAGCAAATGGGTGGTATTGCACTTGCTAATTACAATGAAATGAAATTGTGTTTTTGGACACTATGGAATTATTATGTCAACATTTGTGAGCTATTAGATAGGATACCATTAATGGAAGTTAAATACTCAGAAGTGGATTCAAAGGCATGCCTACACTTTAGAGGTGGGAAACAAGCTTGCATCCCTGCCATGATTCACCTCCCTCAAAACCATTATTGGGTTAAGTTGGTTGCAATGCAAGTCCCTGGGTCTTGTAATGGTTGGACAGCCTCTGAGGCAACTGTTGGTAATGCTTCACAAGTCAATAACAAAACTAGAGGTAATCCATTAAGAGTTGAACTAATCATCCGTACTAGCATCTTGAGTAAATGCTATGTTGTTAAGTTCTTACTGTTTTTTCATGGTCACAAGGTTTATCTCTATAAGCTTCTTATTAAATATTGTGATCCTGAATTGGTTTGGAATTATAACCTCACTAGGTGCAAGGTTAATGGGCATGACAATTACACTAGTACCAGCATGTTTAGTTTGAGTTTTTTCCAGCGTTTGCATTCTAGAAGACAGATTCAATTTGGGGTGAACTCTCTTATCCTTAAGTTCTTTATATGTAGTTGTGTTCTTGATGTTCTTGTATGCTTGGATAGACTTGGTTATGTGTTGGTGATGTTTAAGGACATGCCTTGGTTTTGTTTTGGTTCAATTGAGGCATCAGGTGGCAGTGGGAAACTATTAGTAATCTATGAAGAGGATGTTTTTATGAGTTACTGCCACTATCACAGAATGTATGGTGATATACTTGGTGATATGTCATTGGGCTATTGGCTAAAGGCACTAATATTTGTTCTCCATAAGGAATTATTGCATGTTCTCATGGCTAGTGTGAAGGCTGACAATTGGCAACGGCTACTAGGCAATTGCAAAATGATAACTAATTGGCATAATCAGTTGGCTGGTACGTGGCAAGATGGCCTTGTGATAACTATCATGGTATCAAGGAAGGCTTTGCCTCGTGATATCTTACTACTTTTTACAGCACCTGAAGCAAATTATGTGGTGCCTATGGCTTTGTTAAATTCTGACAGGATGTTTGACATTCCACTTATACTCCACTCCTTCCTAAGTGTCTGTCTTGGACTGCAACTTGATGTTAGAGCATCTACA
The DNA here is from genome assembly GCA_963573325.1 of Astragalus glycyphyllos. Taxonomy (NCBI): domain Eukaryota; kingdom Viridiplantae; phylum Streptophyta; class Magnoliopsida; order Fabales; family Fabaceae; genus Astragalus; species Astragalus glycyphyllos. Next base: position 97,174,923 of record OY754307.1, read on the forward strand.
ATGCTATTTTGGAACCCAAAATTTGTAGTTCCAGCATACGGACAAAATGGAGAACTGTGGACTACTTGCTTCCCAAAACCATTTCATAATTATGTTGAATATCTTTTAGAATCCTCAACTTATTTGCCAACCGAGTATGTGATTGGGAGTAGTTATTCACCTTGTGGTAGCATCAGTGATGGTAATAGTAGAGTTCAAGCCTGGCAACAGTGGCATCCGGGTGAACATTTTCAAGTGTCTAAAGTTCTTTGGTCACTCCAATCCAAGCAATGGGATCCAGGAAAACTTATTCATAGAGAAAAATTTTACAACCTTGAGGACAAGGTTGATTTTGATGGGGTAGGTAATGATATGATCATAGAGGTTAATAAAATAATGACTCTTTTAGTGTATTCTAGAAGGGACTTTTTAGGGATATTCTCTTATTAGTTTGTTAGGTAGCAATGTTATTGTGTAGGTGATGTATCCTCCTTTTATGGTGTGTATCCACTAGCTTATATAAGCATTGTATTGACCCCATAATTGATATCAAATGAAACATATTCAAGTCTAATTCCTCTCTTTAACCATTCTTTAGGAGGTATCTCGGTCCTCGAATTCCGAGAACTTATCAAAGAAGGTGGTAGATAACATCTATGACAAGCAATTTGATCGGTTTGGATATGACTTATTAATATCTATGTGTAGATCCATTATTAGTATTCACAATGATTGATTAGAAAGTTGTGTTGGTGAAGTGATATGCCCTTGAGCTTTTACCACCTATGCTCCTCGCAAGTCCTTTTAGTTGTTGTTAATCAACTATCTGGAGGTAGGGTGGACTTTATTTTGGATAAATGAAATGCTTTTATTTGATTGTTTTAAAAAAATATATTAATCCTCTAAAACTCTCACCTTCAAAACATTAAGATTTGAGATCACTTCTTCGTGGTTACATCATTATCTATTAGACCAATTTGATTGAATTCGACAATAATTTTTAAAGATGTTAATAAGGTTCATTAAATAATGAAAATATTGTAGGTGGACCATAATACATAAAGCAATATTAAATTATTATTTGTCAATTTAAGCAGGAAATTAAAGGAAGGGCTTAATGGCCACAATCGTTATGCCAATATGTAAACATCATCATGCAGTAACTAAATTAGAAAATTGCCTAGAGAAATTAGCTAGTGATCCTATTTTATTCTTGGAGTAAACAACTTAAAAGTTTGATCCAATCCCCTAAATACATAGGAGGAAATCGATCTTATTTAAGAGGTGGTAGTGGGATGGATTTCACATATGATCATCGCAGAATTTGCATTGGCATTTCTTGAAAAAGAAACCGCATTGGCCTGAGAGTGCATTGTCAATAGTGAGACAGTGATGATGGCAAACAGCAGAATGGAAGCACCTTGCATGAGGCCAAGTTTTACTGTTGCGCCAACACGACTTCTCCTTTGGTCTTGGTTCATTCTCTTCTGAAGAAGCTGCAATGCCCATAAACAAAAAGTAGCACTAATTAACATGATTTTGAAAAACTAAACAGTTTTCATAATCAGTAAAATAATCTCTATACGAGTAAATAAGCAGTTTAACTAGTGTTACTTGCCTGACGCCAGAATGAGAATGATAGCAAAGAATGCTGCAAAGAGTTGAATATGATTAAGGAACCTAGCCATGCTTAATTGCTTTGGTTATATTCACTATATAATTATGTTGCTTTGGTAACTAAGAGATGCAATGAGGATGTGTATATATAATAGTAATATCTCCTCTCTTTCATTCATGCTAACGTGGTGAACTCATGGTTAGGTTGAGTTGACGAATAACGTGTGCTTACCAACACATGATGCCAGTTCATCAGTAATATCCGTTGAGGAAGGGATATGCAGAAGTACTTCAGTTCAGTTTTTTTTTAAAAAAATAAATAACTAACTTAAAAGTAATTTTAATTTAAAATTTTACTTGGCCTTACCACATCACTTGTTACTGTTATAACAGCCACGTAATCTTTTTCATAACAAAGTTAAACAGATACCATTTATTTAAACAAACAACATTGTGCAACTTGATAAATATTTTTTTACAAGAGCAATTTTGGCAGAAACTTAGATATGTCTACAGTCTACCTATAAAAAAAATTAGATATCATATACCTAGAAAGCTAAAAACTTAGTAATGACAAATATCAATGTTGTTGGGTTCAGTTACATGCAACCCCACAAAATTCGATTCAACTCAGCAATTAATCCAGAACAATCGCACACAGAATATGATACGATCTTAAATAAAGAAAATGTAGGAAGGAAAATTAAATATATGAGATGTAGGGGATTATGGCTTAAGGAGGGAAATGGTTGTAACCAACTTGCTAATGTGGCAAATTAGAGGGAAAATGTGAACATTAGTTGAGTGCTATAAATAGTAGTGAGAGGGAAATTATAAGGTAAGCAAGAATTAAGAATAGACCTAGGGTCTTTGGGAGAGATTAGGCCTCTATAGTGCCTAGAGTGTTCTTTTCTATTACTTTTTCTACATTTGCATTAGTGTAATTTAGTTTCCAAAGTCATGAATCACTTTGATCTATCCCTATTTCATTAATATACGGTTTTATATTTCTATTTGAGTGAAGATGAATATTGGTTCCATCGATTGGTATCAAAGCACTCGATCCTAAGTGCTCAAAGGAAGAACAAAGTTGCTGCCATCGAAGAATTTCTGGAGAAACAAGCACCGCACAGAAAACCAGAATGGAAGGAAGAGCTTGACAAAATCAAGCGACACTTGCAACGCAGAACGAAAGACGATGGAGGACGTCGATGGCGGCATGATCACGCATCGTGCGATGAACTCTCAGAAAAGGATTTCGAGATCTATTTAGAAATGAAATTGGAATGGTTGCAACAGTTTTATGTTACTGCCAAAACACATAAACCAGACGAAGAGGAAGAGCCAAGTAAGAAACGAGACATTGATGACTGGAGTGAAGAAATTCCTTCCGATCTAGTGGAGATGAATGAACGGGAAGCCGTGGATGCTGCGAAGACGGAAACGCAGGAGGGAAACCTCTTGGTTGCGGTTACAAAATCAGAAGTTCCGAAGGAAGAGGAAGGAGACGAATCGAAAACAGAGCACGACATGAGTAACAGTAAAAGCGAAGGTGGCTGTGACAAGGACGGTGCGCGCTACTGGAACGGTGGTGACCAGAAACCACCGCTAGAGAAATCGACGCTGGACAATGCGTCGTCGGAGACGACAGAGGTTGGCGAAACCATGGGGGAGGGCTGCGTTCCTCTTGAATCGAGTAAGCAGGTTGTCTCTCTCACGAATGAAGGTTGCAACGAGAGGGTCCGTGATGACGAAAACTGGGGTCAGCCGCCGGAGGAGGAAGACGACGGAGCCACCGTGGAGGCGGTGGGACTAGATCGTGATGGTGGAGTACCACTTCTCTCTCTTGAGTTGATCTTCAGCGATAGAGAGTGTGAAGGGAATGAGGCTAGCGCTGATTGGATCTCATGGGAATTGGGCTTCTGGACTATACCAATGGGTCAGGCCCATTATTTGTTACTTACACCTGCCCAAATTACAGAAAATGAGGAGTTACAAGCAGAATGGACATCGTTTTGCCATGAAGGTGGATCTTGTTGAATCGTTTTGGGCCAGGCCCAAATGCTGGTTAGTAAGTCTGATTTATTTCATATTGAGAGGGAGGTGTTAAAAGAAAAAAAGAAAGGGGAAAATAAAATAAGTGGGCCTGATTGCAGTTTTAATAAAGTGGATCTGAATTCATCTAAAATGGCCCAAGCCCAAACTCTTTTTATCATTTCTACTTCCTTTACTAGTAAAGAGGGGGAGTTGCAAGAAAAAAGGAAAGTGGAGAACTGTGACACTAGTTTGCTTAAACTGAGTGAAATCCAAGAAGTGATAGCGTTGTTTTCAAGGGTGTTCAGCTGCAAATTAAAGGAGTTGGCAAAATAGTCAAGTTACTAATGGAGGTCGGTAGGATTTGTGGCAGTGGATTAATGCAATCAATACATGTGTCAATTTTGGTAATGACTCCGCTTGCCCATAAGTGGGATCTAGGTGGCATTAAACAAGGTGAAAGCATACTGGAAGGTACCACCACATGTGCATGCCATAGAAACCAAACACCACAACAGCAGCAGGCTACCCAATGTAATAACGAGAAGAAGTGGCTGAAAAGAGCAGGGGAAATAGAAGATAAAAAGTAACTTCCTAGTGCTCATGAATTTCTGAATTGGAAGCAATGCATAGGAGTTGAAATTGGTGTGGCAAAAGGAAACCAATGTTTGCATGTAGGAATTGTCTTTGGAGATTGTTCTGCACTGTACTTCCGACCTTGAAGGGTGGTCCGAGGTAGTTAGTGGTTGATGTCCTTAGTCAATGACCGTATCTGATCCAGCTGGTGTTGTACCTGCAAAGTCACTTTGATGCCAAAGTTAGTGGAGTGGTTTTAGCAAAGTAATAAATGAGAGAATGCTTACCATTAATGAGGCAATGAATGTTGTATTTATAGAGTGGGGTGGGGTTGATTCCAATGAATCAGAACCGTCCGATCTGGTGGTTTAATCTGAGCCTTGATGTTCGGACTGGGCCCTTTAGATATTGGGTTTTTCAAGGGGTGTGAATAGATGTCAAAAAAGGGGGTGTATATGGCAAAAAGCCATTCCATAACAGAGGTGGAGTTGAATCTCAAGCATGGGGTCACACTAACCATTGTTTGCACAGTGAGTCTAAAATTACAAAGGGTGTAGTTGGTTTACTTTATGAGTGGCTTATGGGATTTGTTAGTGATTCAACTAAAATGATGGAAAATAAGCTGATGGAATTCTTGAAAGAAGATGAGGAAAATATTTCTAGTATTGCTAAGTTTGAGTGGCACAAACTTATGGTTGAGCACTTGATTCAAAGGGGGGAGTCTTCAAGAATCGCCATGGCCGAAAGACATCACAAGCAATGGGATCCGGGTGAACCTTACTCGACTTCTTGCATTATTGGGACAACTTGCTTCAAGCTATGGGACCCGGGTGGAAGAGTATTAATTGTTTGTCTTTGGTATCTTCACCTTGAGGACAAGGTGAATGTTTAGGGGGAGAGTATTGATACGATCTTAAATAAAGAAAATGTAGGAAGGGAAATTAAATATATGAGATGTAGGGGATTATGGCTTAGGGAGGGAAATGGTTGTAACCAACTTGCTAATGTGGCAAATTGGAGGGAAAATGTGAGCATTAGTTGAGTGCTATAAATAGTAGTGGGAGGGAAATTAGAAGGTAAGCAAGAATTAAGAATAGACCTAGGGTCTTTGGGAGAGATTAGGCCTCTATAGTGCCTAGAGTGTTCTTTTCTATTACTTTTTCTACATTTGCATTAGTGTAATTCTGTTTCTGAGGTCATGAATCACTTTGATCTATCCCTATTTCATTAATATACAGTTTTACATTTCTATTCGAGTGAAGATGAATATTGGTTCCCATCAGAATATCTGCAGGAGTACTAAGCAAATGCTTGAGTCCAATTTATTGAATCAGTGAGTAACTTGAAGATGCTTACAAATACAAAGTTAGGGTTGCCCTAGTGTTTCCCTCTCACTTCCCAAGCCCCTTTCTTCTCGGTGTTTCACTCAATTCTCTCCCCAAGATTGACTTGATCTTTTTTTGAAATCAGTTACAAAGATGGTTATATACAAGTATCAGCATTGCTAACAACCTAACTATCAAAGAGTAAAGTGAGTTTCAATGACTGAGGGCGCGAGTTATTGATGCTGAAGATTTGAGTTGACTTGTTGACTTTGCCACCTCATCAAATGATCATCCAAAGTGTACATTAAGTGTATGCCACATCAACAATCAATCGAGGTGGGAATTTCATCTCAGAATTATTGTGATGGTTAGAGTTGTCCAACGCGACAAAGGTGGTTTATGATTGACATTCTACAGTGGTTTTTTTGCCCTATGTTGCTGTTCAAATTCCTTGATATGATAATGTTGCGCTAACTGGTTGGGCTGGGGGTTCGTTTATTTGTGTAACTAGTTTTGGAGCTGTAAATTGTGATTTGAATGTCAAATTCAAACCATACTTTGGTGACGGAGAGTGCATACTACAATACATTGGGCGTCAAATGAAAGATCAATTGAACATTGTTCATATCAAAATAAGTCTGAATTTATAAAATTCATGTTGGATTTGGAAGTTGAAACAAAATGCTTAACAATATATAGTCTTGGTTCTTTTCTTCCCCTGTTCACTCATGCCATGCTACATAAAATACAATTGGTTATATTATATTTACACCCCAAATTGCATTTCTCCCCCTTTGTCGCTGTTATTTTTTTAAAGATCTGTATTGCACGAGCACGATAGATGGTGTTTAACTTATCCACATCATCCACTTCTTATCTCAAATAGAAGAGAAATATTTATGTGGATGAGTTAGGCATCATCTATCGTGCTCGAATTAAATATTGCTCTCACCTAAGAATTAGGGGGGGTCTTGGAAGAGATTAAAGATGGTGACTTCCTTGGTGGAAGATTTTCTATTTTTCCTTTGAAATACAACATCATCAAGCACCTATGGTAATGTACCTAAGTTTTTTTCTATAATTAATAGAGACCAAGGTAATCAAAACCGGACCGGACCGGCAGGTTCAACCGGGAACCGGACCCCTGTCCGGTCCGTTTGGACCCCAAAACCGGCAAGCGAACCGGAAAACCGCCCTGGAACCGCGAAAACCGGCAAGAACCGGCGGTTCAACGGTTGAGGGCGGTTGAAAAGGACCACTTGTTTTTTTTTTTTTGGGACGAAACGACGTCGTTTAGCGTTTTTTTAAAAAAAAAAATTCCTTCCCCAAACGAAACAGAACGCAGAAACAGAAAGAAAGGGCCTGAATTAGAAACCCTCTCACTCTCTCTGAACCCTAGCCTCCAAGAGACCAAAACAGATCTGCTCCAACAACAACAAGCCGCCGTCGTTCACCTCTCAGGTCGCCGTCGTTCTCACTTCTCAGTCCGCCGTGATCTGCTTGCTCTGCTTTGCATCATTTCCAAAATGTCTTCTACTCCTCCTCAAGTAAGTGCAAATGTTCATATATAGTATAACTTCATATGATTTGTTCATAATAAATCTGTTTTGTGATTTGTTTGTATTTCTCATATGATTTGTTTGATGACTTGATCTGTTCATACTTCATACTATAAAATGTTTGATTTTTTCATACTCAACGTTAAAGCTTTTTTGATTTGTTTGTGTTTTTGTTACTCTAGTTGTTTGTGATTTGTTAATAATATTATTTTTGTTCATGAAAATTCTGTTTTCCACTTAAAAATTGTTCATAATTTGTTTGTATGAATAGGTACAGATTTAATTATTTGAATAAGTAAATTGGTGTTAATTATTTGTGATTTCTGTTGTAATTTGTATGATTTTACAAGTTAATAAAATTGTGTGTTAATTTAGACATTGAATATGTGTTTGTAATTGTATTTAAGTTATAATCATAGACCCCAACAATTTATTTTGCCTTTGTTATGTAACTAGGTGATGAAGAAGTAGACACCACGGAGTTTCCACTTGATGATGGTGGAAGTGGAACTAATGATTAAGATCGTGATGCCATTCCCAACATATTTGAATTTGATGGAGGCAACCTCAATGAATTTTATGAGTAGTTGTTTTAAGTAATTTTATGAGTAGTTCTTCAAGACATTTGCTTTGGTTTTAGGTGTATTGTTTTATTAAATAAGGACTTGAATAATGAATATTGTTCTGCACTGTAATTCCGACCTTGAAGGGTGGTCCGAGGTAGTTAGTGGTTGATATCCTTAGTCAATGACCGTATCCGATCCTGCTGGTGTTGTACCTGCAATATTACTCCGATGCTAAAGTCAGTGGAATAGTCTTAATTAAGTGATAAATATGAGTCTGCTTACCATTAATGAGGCAATGAATGTTGTATTTATAGAGCGAGGTGGGGTTGATTCCAATGAATTAGGACCGTCCGATCTGGTGGTTTGATCTGAGCCATTGATGTTCGGACTGGGCCCTTTGATATTGGGCTTTCGTGTGGTGTGAATAGAGCCGAAAGAAGGGGTGTATGTGGTCAAAAGACTAACCATAACAGTTGCCCCCCAAGTCTGGTCGTCTTAGAGGCGATCTTGACTTTGACGAGATTACGATCACTTCTTCATGATCTCTGAATGAGCAGTGATATTTCAGACGTTGCTACGAGATGGGGAGGCGATCTTATCTGTCCGATGTCTGATGAGATACGAAGCGGTCTTTCTTACCGATCTCTAGTATGGTCTGATAGTGATGAAGTGAATTTTGACCGTTATAATAAATTCGAATTTCGAAATGGTGCCTTTGCATTTATTGCGCTTGTCAGAGCGCGTTTCCCAATGGCGGCTAATGATGGTGACGCTTTGGTAGGCGTGTGCGTGTGTCGAAAGCCTTCGATGGGATGGGTCGATTCGATTTGGGCCCAATCCAGTTCTGCGAGGCCCACTATAAATAGGGGTTAGGTTCCCTGCTTTGTTCCTGATTGCCAATTTGCTCTGCATACCGATCTTCATATCCGAGTTTAAGTTCGTCGATCAGGAGGATAGTGGCTAGAGTTTCACCATTCCAGTGGGTTCAAGTGCTCGATTTTCGCAGAAGATTATCAGTGAGAGCTTTGTTTGTGCGAGGTTAGTTCTTTTCTCAATCTCTTTGTTTGTTTTTTCTTCGAATAGTCATATTTGCCCCCATTTCTTTAGTTGCCACAGGGTGGGGGTTGTCAGGTCGGTTTTAAGATCGGTACGGACCCGTTAGGTCGTTACTCCTGACTTTCCCATGCCCCCATTCCTGCAGGTTTTAAAACTGGCGGTTACCAAAAAAACTCGTAGGCAGATTTCCCAGCAACCCCCGCAACTTGCGAGCGTGATGGCCTCTAGTGGAGAGAATGTCGATGGTCGTCGTTCCGACACTGTCCCGGTTATTCCTGAAGTTCAAGATCACCCTGATTCAGCCCCGACTAGCGAACAAGTGGAGGACGATCCTGAGGTTGGTCGTCATACTTCTGATGATGGGGAGCAGTCTTCTGAGGATGTGGTTATCGTTGGTGTAAAAAATACGGAGACCGATGTCGTCGTGGTGGAGACGGCGTCTTCTGAATCGATGCGATCCGATGATGAGCAAGGGTCTTCGCATACTCAGGAATTTGCCGTTGACTTAGCTGCCGAGGCTGACGATCGTATATCTGCTTTGACTGATGGTTATTCTAGCACTGGTCCGGGGCGAGTCGATCTTCCTATGCCTTATGACGTGAATGTTCCTCGTATTCTAAATTGGGTCGCTTCTTCTGTTACTGAAACAAGATCTCTGTACGAAGCAGGGGAAGATATGAGCACTTTTGTAAATAAGTTATCCATTCGGGGCCGACTTTGGAACGTCGAGGGAATGAGATCCGATGAGCACGCAGCGACCTGGCCAGGATCCTTGAAATTTGTCATGTATGATGTATTGGTATCCGATATGCATATTCGTCCACCGTTTACTAATCTTCAACAGACTGTTTTGGCGAGATTGGAATTGGCACCTTCGCAACTTCATCCCAATGGTTGGGCGTTTCTTCGAGCCTTTGAATTGATATGCCTTGAACTTGATCGTCCAGTGTCCGCCGATCTATTTTTTCATTTGTTTGAGGTAAATAGGAATAGAGAAAGAGGCGAGGAAGGGAATGCTTGGGAGCATGTGAGCCTTCGGTCTCTGAAAGGTGCCAAGATTTTCCGGGCTTATTCAGATTCGCTGAAGGGGAGGTGGAAGGAGCTTTTTTATTTTGTGGAACCGGTGAATAGTGAGGCAATTGACCATGTGGGGAGATTTGATTCGGATGGGCAAACTTTGGTGTCTACTAAGTTTCCCATAGGATGGGGACTCGGTCATTATAACCGATCTCCTAGATCCTATCATGTCGGCGAATCTCATCTTTGCCGTGCTGATATCCTGACCAGAGATATTTTGTTGTTTATTTCATCTCAAGTGCCCTATACCAAGCATAAATATCGAGGTATTCCTGTCGATCGTCTGGTTAAATGTGCTACCAGAAGAAAGGTTATGGGGGTTCTAGGTAGGGTCGTATTTTGGTCTGTCAATTTATCTTTTGGTAGATAATTGTTGATGATTTTGACTAATTCGTTCAATTTTTTCTTTGTTTTCAGATACGATGGCCGGAAGTAGGATTGCTCAATTGAGAAGGTTAGCGTTGGAGAATCTGGGTGTTGAGGAAGGTGATCATGTGAACCCAGAAGTTCCAGAAAATATTCCCGATTTAAGCGGTGCCGTTCATGTTTCCCCGATCAGGACCGTCCACGAAGAACAGCTGCAGGAGAATCCTGGGGAAGATCTTCAGCATCGGAAGAGAAAACCGGTGAATGAGGGAGCCTCTCCAAAGCAGGCGAAGAAGAAGAAGGTGATGATTCCAACAGATTCTAAGTCTTCCAAAGGGCATAGATCTTCTAAGAAAGCCACTCCTGTTCCCGTGGATGCGAGTTTTATGGAAAAGAACATGGAGGAATACCTTACCGATCCAGTTAGTGCGGCCGCAAAGCTGTTCGTTCACTTGGCCGACGTTACCAAATTGCAGAGGGAGGAGATGGAACGTCGTCATGAAGGTGAGGTGTTCTTTCTGGAGTTCGTTTTGCCGTTCTTTTTTATCTTCCTTATTGACTTTTATTTGTTTTTCAGAGTTGGTAACCAGTGAGAGGGCCAAGTTATTCAATGCTCTGAAAGAACTGGCAGAAAAGAATAAAGTCCTGGGTAACACTCTGAACGACCTGAAGACTTTGAAGGCTTATGTGGATGATCTTGAAAAATCCCATAATTCTGCTAAGTCGCAGATCGAGGATAGCACTGTTCGTATCGGTCAGCTGAACGATCGGATTGGAGTGCTTGAAGGAGAGAGGAAGATTGCTGAAGATACAATTAAAAGGTTGGAGGATCGGATTCAAGAGCTCATGGCGTCGCTGAAAAAATTCGAGGAGAACAAGGCTGGGACTAGTTCCACTCCTGAAGATCGATGCGCCGTGCTTGAGAAAGAGCTCGCCCAAACCCGTGCTGAGCTGATAAAATCTAAGAAGGAAGCGCGGACTGCCGCCGATCTCGCTTTGGAAATGGCAGGAGACGGCTTCGATCTTGCACTTGATCAAATTGCTCTTGTTTATCCTTCTCTTAATCTTGACAGAGCCGTCCTGAATGTGGATCATGAGATCGAGGGAGACCAGATTGTGAAGGTTGATATCAAGACTAGTGTGAAGACCGTGGTTCATCCCAGGTCTGCCTGATTTATGTTCAGATTCAGTTTTGTAAGAGATCCGGTCTTGATTTAGATTTTAGTTTTTGTTTATAAAACTTGAGGTCTCGGCCGTTTCCGAGGTGGTTGTAATGAAAGTAATTTTGTATTTGTCACCGTAATTATCAATTTTTATAGTCTTGACTTTATAGTTCTTTGATAAGAAAAATGACAAGTGTGGGACCTAGGTATAAAAAGGTTTTGAGAGGAGCTCTTCAAATGTTTTTAGAGAGGACCTGTTTGAGAATTTTCGTAGGTTTTAAAAAGGTTTGAGAGGAGCTCTTCAAACGATTTAGAAAAAACCTGTTGAGAACTCTCGTAAGATCGGGCCTAAGGACAGTTTACCAGGACTCGGCCCAGATTTAACTCGTCGATTAGGGTTCTTGGCTACTAAGGCCAATGATCGAGTTAAGGAGAAATCCTTAACGGACCTTTCGTACCTTTTGGGCAGTTTACCAGGACTCGGCCTGGATTGAACTCGCCCCTAAGGGTTGTGACTGCTTTGGCCACGTATGGAGATCTTATGAGATCGGTCCAAGAATTAGTCTAAATGTTTTTGTAGATTTATAGTGGTAGGGACTACCGTTACACAAAAATGGCACACGCAAAACCGTCGTGTCCTTAACTGTAATAGCTTTTCAACTTTGTGGTGTTCCAGCTTCGGGGGATCTCCTTTTTGCAAAGTGTTTCCAATTTGAAAGCCCCGGTACCGGTCTTACTTTTAACACGGTAAGGTCCTTCCCAATTGGGTGCTAATTTTCCTTGTGAAGCATTTTTCAAACCAATGTCGGCTCTCCGAAGGACCAAGTCGTCGACTTCGAAATCTCTGGGGATGACCTTGGCATTGTATCGAGTTGCAACGCTTTGTTTGACGATGGCTTCTCGAAGTGTGGCTCGTCCTCGAACTTCGTCGATGAGATCGAGGTTTTCTTTTAAAGCTCGGTAATTTTCTGCGGGTTTTTTGGGATTCGCTACTCTCCAACTTAGCTCGCTGATTTCCACCGGGATGACCGCCTCGCTGCCATAGGATAGCCGGAACGGCGTTTCTCCCGTTGAGCTTTGAGGGGTTGTTCGGTAAGCCCAGAGAACATATGGGAGTTCTTCTACCCAATTACCTTTGGCGTCGTTCAGTCTTTTTTTTAAACCGTTAAGGAGTATCTTGTTGGCTGCTTCTACTTGACCGTTAGTTTGAGGGTGTTCTACGGAAGTGAAATGATGATTGATTTTGAAGTCGGACATCACTTTCCTGAAACCTTTGTCGGCGAATTGAGTCCCATTATCAGTGATGATCGATTCGGGGATCCCGAATCTGCTCATGATGTTCTTTTTGAAAAATTTCAGACAGTTCCTGGCGGTTATGGTGGCTAAGGGCTCTGCTTCAATCCATTTGGTAAAATAATCAATTGCTACTATGAGAAATTTGTTTTGGCCTGGAGCAGTTGAGAATGGACCTAGGAGATCTATCCCCCATTGGGCAAAGGGCCATGTGGAGGATAGATTTCGAAGTTCGGATGCTGGGGCGATGTAAACGTTGGCGTAGATCTGGCATTTTTTGCACTTTTTGACGTAGTTTTTGGCATCGCCTTCCATGGTCGGCCAATAGTATCCTGTGCGTAGAGCTTTTCGAGCTAGGGAACGGGCGCCAAGATGTTGCCCACATATTCCTTCATGGATTTCAGCTAGGACGGAATGTACTTGTTCCCTTTCAATGCATTTTAATAATGGTGAGGAGAGGCTTCTTTTGTACAATGTATTATCTATGACTGAGAAGGCGGAGGCTTTTCTCCTGATGATTTTTGCTTCTACTGAATCTGGAGGTTCAATTCCTGTCTTGATGTATTCCAATATTGGAGTGATCCAACTTTGGTCCTCCTCAATCGTACAAATTGCGGAACTATAAGTCGGAATAAGAGAGATACTGGGTCTTCTAAGTAGTTCTTGGATGATTGTCCGGTGATTACCGGCGACCTTGGTGCTGGCGAGTTTTGATAGGACGTCCGCCCTCTGGTTCTGGGATTTGGGGATGTGCTTTACTTCGGCTATTCTAAATTGTGTGAGTAACTCTCGGATTCGGAGCTGGTATTTCAGCAGGGTTGGATCCTTGGTCTCAAATTGATTGTTTATTTGTGAAACGACCAAGAGTGAGTCCGTGTAGAGATTGACCTGAGAGACTCGTAGGTCAATTGCTAATCGTAACCCTGCGATGCAAGCCTCGTATTCTGCTTGATTATTAGTTGTTTGGAAAGCGAAGGTAAGGGAGACTTCAATGATTACCTTATCCGGGCTTTCCAACATTAGACCCGCGCCGCTTCCTTTGGGGTTGGAAGATCCATCGACGTGTAGAGTCCAGACGTCGTTAATAGGATCAGCAGGAATCATTTCTGCTACAAAATCTGCTAGAACTTGGCCCTTCATCGTCGTACGAGATTCGTACTTGATTCCAAACTCGGAGAGTTCTACCGCCCATTTGATCATTCTTCCGGCAAGGTCGGGTCGGTGTAGAATTTGCCTTATTGGATAGTTGGTGCGTACGACTATCTGGTGTGCCACAAAATATGGTCGGAGGCGTCGAGCTGCGACGACTAAGGCGAGGGCGATTTTTTCTATTTGCTGATATCTGCATTCGGGTCCCTGGAGTGCTTTGCTTACAAAATAGATCGGACTTTGACCAGTTTGTGTTTCCCTGATAAGAACGGCGCCCAAAGCTTCTTCCGAGATTGATAGGTATAAGTACAGAGTTTCTCCCTCGTATGGGCGAGTAAGGATGGGTGGTTCTGAAAGTGCTTTTTTGAGTTGTTGTAAGGCTTCGTCTTGCTCGTTTGTCCAGTTGAACTTTTCTTCGTTGTCCTCCTTTTCTTTTTTCAAAAGTTTGAATAAAGGGAGAGATTTGAATGCCGCATTTGACAGGAATCGTGATAAAGCGGCGATCATTCCATTGAGTTTTTGGACCTCTTTTTTGGAAGTTGGAGTCCGCATTTCAGTCACAGATCGACATTTGTCGGGGTTTGCTTCAATTCCCCTCTTTGTTAGATAGAAACCGAGGAACTTTCCAGCTCGGACCCCGAAAGTGCATTTTTCTGGATTTAGTCTCATGTTATTTTTCCTGATTTCAGTGAAGATTTCTTGAAGGTCTTTTACGTGGTCGTTTTCCCGCTCACTTTTTGCAATCATGTCATCAAGATAGACTTCAACGGTCTTGCCTATCTGTTTTTGAAAAACTTTGTTCATCATTCTTTGAAAAGTGGCTCCGGCGTTTTTTAAACCGAAGGGCATAACTCGGTAGGCGAAGTTGCCTTGGTCCGTCATAAAAGCAGTCTTCTCTTGATCGGGGGGAAACATGGCGATCTGATTGTAACCAGAGTAAGCGTCCATGAAAGAAAGTAGGCGAAAACCGGAGGCATTGTCGACGAGGCGATCAATACTTGGGACTGGAAAGGCGTCTTTCGGACAGGCTTTGTTTAGGTCGGTATAATCGATGCACGTACGCCATTTACCGTTGCTCTTTTTAACTAGTACTGGATTGGATAACCAAGTCGTGTATTTGACTTCTGTTATAAAGTTTGCTTTGATTAAATCTTCGACAGTTTTTGCGGCGGCGATGGTTTTCTCTCCACTCTGTGCCCGTCTTCTTTGAGAGACCCATCTTGCTTCTGGATTGACGGCGAGTTGGTGACATGCTACTTCTGGCGGGATTCCGGGCATATCGTTTGCCGACCAAGCAAAAAGATCGGAATGATCTTTTAAGCAGCGAGTGAGTTCGATTTTTACTTCTTCGGATAGGTCTGCTCCAATCTTTACCGTTCTGGAAGGGTCGTCTCCGAGTTGTATTTCGATGGATTCTCCCTCAGGCTGGGGCCTTCTCATTTTCTTTTTTAGTTCTCTGGCCAACTCATTGTCATCTTCATTTTCCGAGCTGTCAGGGTCGTATCTTGCATCTAAATCGGTTAAGTTGACTTCGGCTGATCTTCCTGTAATTTCTTTATCTTTGGTTGGCTCGAGTGAAAAACCTTCTTTATCTTGGGCCTTTTTTTCTGCTTTTGTCCATAGGAAGAAACATCTCGAGGCGGATTCAAGGTCTGAGTTTAACGTAATGACTTTGTTGCACAGAGAGTGGAATTTCATTTTTAAGTGAGTGGTGGAGGTTACTGCTCCGAGCCTTCCTAGGGCCGGTCTTCCAATAATACAGTTGTATATCGATTCACATGGTAAGATGAGGAATTTTGTTTTGATGATTCTTATCAAAGGTTCCTCACCGTAGGAAACCATCAGTTCTAGGTGTCCAAGAGGTTTAGTTCGAGACCCATTGAATCCTGATAGTGCCGATCCTCTGTAAGGAGCGATGTCTTCTTTATCGATTCCCATTCTTTCCACGAGGTCGAGGAAAATGATGTCTGAGGAACTCCCTTGATCGACCAAAATTCTTCTAATTTCTTTATTGGCGATTACCGCCGTGATAACTAGTGGTACGTGTTTGTTAGGTTTTCCATCTAGAAGGTCTTCATCTCCAAAAGACAACGGAGGTCGGTTTGAAGGCGTTTGTGCGATTGAAGTGGACGCTATGTTGAGTAGCTCTTTCCATTTTCGTTTCATTGTCTTCCCGGATTCTTCGTGGGCGAAACCTCCTGCGATCATCATCATCACGGACCGTCCTTTTGATTTCCTTGAATCAAATTCGTCGTCGTCAGACTCGGCTTTGATCTTTCCCTTTGTTCTGGGTTCCGGTTCCCGTTCTTCTTTTTTCTCGTCAGCTCGATGCTCTGGTTTGTTTACATAGCTGGCAAGTTTTCCCCTTTTAATCATATCCTCAATGTCATCTCTCAAGGCGTTGCAATGGTTGGTGTCGTGACCGTTACTCCGATGGTATCGGCAGTATTTGTTAGAACGCTGTCCTGGTTTGTTGGTGAGTGGTTTTGGGAATCTTTCGTCTCTGAATTCCGTGTTCCAGCATTCACCCAGAATTTGAGCTTGAGTGACATTGAGCTCGGTGTAGAATTGATGACGGTTTCGAGGTCGGGGATCCCTGGAGCCTCGGCCGTCGTTTTTCTGATCTCTTTCATTTGGGGGTTTTGATGATTCGGTGATCGGTTGTGGTTTCTTACCGACCATCGCGCTTTCTTCTTCGTTGATAAAACATTGGGATAGCTGGAGGAAATCTTGGAGGTTCTCTGGCTCCCATGTGTTGATGTGTTTTTTGAACGGGCTTCCGGGACGCAGCCCCATTCCCATGAAGTAAACTCGGAAGGCATCATCGAGGTTCCGGACTTGAACTGCTTCCTTATTAAATCTCTCTATATATTGTCTTAAAGATTCAGAGTTCTCTTGGATGATGGACGCCAAGATGTTTTTGTTTTTTGGCTTGCTTTTGGAATGGGAAAAATTAGCTGAGAATAATTTGGCCAGTTGGTCCCACGAGGAGATTGTGTTTGATTTGAGGGTCTCAAACCATTCTGATGCTATTTTTTCCAATGTTAGGGGGAAAATTCGACATTTCATTTCTACGGGGACGTTGCGATACTGCATTACTGTGTCGAAGTAACTCAAATGTCTGTCTGGGTCGCCCGTTCCGTCGTAGGTCTTCAATCCTTCTGGAGGTTTTTCGAGATATCTGGGCACCGGGTATTGATCAATTTTATTCGTAAAAGGGCCTTTGCGTTTGGTTGTTTGACTCGGCGGTGGAGATCGGTGCCGATGGTGTGGGTGTCTACGGTTTTGAGGGCGATGTTTTCTAGGGGAATATTCTCTACTCCTCGATCGTTGCCTAGGAGAAGAGGATGCTAGAGAAGAACGTATTTCGGGTGAAGAGTTGGTGTCTGCCCTACCGATGTATGGCGAATGGGAAACTTTCCTTTCGAGCCTACGAGGAGGAGAACGATGGTAATGTCGTCTTCTGGGTGGAGACCGATGGCGCTTTCGGGTAGGATTTCTTCTTTCGGATGAATCTCGGTCGGGCGAGTCTTGGCGCACTCGAGCCGGATTTCTTATTTCGGCGGAATTTCGGTCGGGCGAGACTTGGCGCACTCGAGCCGGGTTTCTTCTTTCGGCGGAATTTCGGTCGGGCGAGATCTGATCCGGGATATTTCGAGCTCGGAGCTCCGCCACCTGTGCTTCAAGATCTGTAAATCGGTAACTCCTTTCTTGGTTCGCCAATTCATGTCGATTGAGCAGTAGGACGAGCTGTTGGACAGCATCAGTCGGGACAGAAAGTTGATTTTGTGGAGGTACGCGATTCCTTGTGGAGCTTCCGGGTACCAAAACGAGGTCTGGATTTTGATGTTGGGCTCGCCCTTGATCGGAGTTTGGAAGGTTCTGAACGAATCCGTCCGGGGTTGCCTGAGGTTCGGCCAAATGGGGCATGACCGATCTGAGGATTGGGTCGGGATGGATTCCCACTGTGTGGCTGGTTGCCTTGGAACGAAGGTTTCTGTATGTCATTGATTAAGGCGAGGGGAGAAGAACTTGGTTCTGATAACTCCCACTGTGGTCGCCAATGTTCTGCACTGTACTTCCGACCTTGAAGGGTGGTCCGAGGTAGTTAGTGGTTGATATCCTTAGTCAATGACCGTATCCGATCCTGCTGGTGTTGTACCTGCAATATTACTCCGATGCTAAAGTCAGTGGAATAGTCTTAATTAAGTGATAAATATGAGTCTGCTTACCATTAATGAGGCAATGAATGTTGTATTTATAGAGCGAGGTGGGGTTGATTCCAATGAATTAGGACCGTCCGATCTGGTGGTTTGATCTGAGCCATTGATGTTCGGACTGGGCCCTTTGATATTGGGCTTTCGTGTGGTGTGAATAGAGCCGAAAGAAGGGGTGTATGTGGTCAAAAGACTAACCATAACAAATATGTTGTATTATTATGGTCTTTAAGACATTTGTTGAACTTAAATTATGCCTACTTTAATTTTTATGGTATGAAATTATGAGTATTATGGTTTTTTTATTGTTTTTTATACTTTATATATTTAATAAAAATATTAAATAATATATTTAATTAATTTCGGTTGAACCCCCGATTCAACCGGTTGAACCCAAAGAACCCCAAACCGCTACCTCTTCCGGTTTATCCTCCGGTCCGGTTTTGATTACCTTGATAGAGACGCGAATGAGATACTTGCTACTTCTACTAACATTTTTTCTTATAACCAACAAATAGAAAGAAAGAGAAAAACAGACAAATGAAATCTTAAAAATAACCACAACAGTAACTTACTATGCAGAATAATATGATTACTATCACATAACACATTGTCATCTTTTGGGTAGTGGCTTTCAATCCGTTCGATGCACTAATTATTAGAATATTTATTTTAACACAATGAAGGGAATCAAAAATTAGAAGAAAGTTCCAAAGTGAGAATTATTATTATTATTATTATTATTATTATTATTATTATTATTATGATGTAATTGATACCTTATCTCTAATGTGAAAACTGAAAAGTTGTAAAAAAAAAAATGAAGGGTTTGACTTTTCCCAATTCGGTTATGCTAACTGAATCAAGCGCGATTTCTAAAAAAAATGGCAAATTCAGAAACTTTAAGAGACGAAAATGAAAAATGTTTGGTAGGGATAATAACTTATAATGATTGTCAATGTTGAGAAGATGATTAGAAGGTTAATGATGTAGGTATGAAGGATAGGTTTTGGAGTGGAGGGATGGGAGTTTGGAGTGTTTGAAGAGATGGAGGAGAAGAAGAGGGATGAAGGATAGGGGAGAATTTTTTAGAATAATAAGGTTGCGTTGGTAATTTCATAGCTTAAAGGGAATTGTATTGAGTAGGAGGTTTTGGGAAAAGTAAAACCCAAAAATAATGTGAAAACTGAAAAGCATGGAATGCTTACAGTCCACTCCGAGTACTGCAGAAGACGGTGCGCGGGTAGTTAAACTTTTGGCCTACTAAAATTCCTAACTTTTAACATTATAAGTGTAACACAATAGTACAGCAAATGTTAGAGGTTAATTAGTTGAAATTTTTAGTCTCTAAAATCTAAAATCTAGGTTTCCTGCTTAAACGCATTTGGTGTTTATTTCACCAATTAAAGATTAAATAACTATGTTTGATAGTTCGAGTGAATTTCTATCTTTATATTATTTAGGCTTAAATATTTGTCACACCTCCTGCAAAATTACATGATATCCATTTACCCTCGCTTCAAAAAGTACTCTGCAAAATATAAAATTATTCAGTTACCCCCCTCAAACTGGGGGGGTAAATGGATAGTGTTATATTTTGCAAGGTGTTTTTTGATTTCTTTTTACAGGGAGGTAAATAGATAATGGCAACATTTGCAGGAGGTGACAAATATTTAAACCTATTATTTATTTAAAAATGAAAATTTAGGTGAGTTGAATAATATTTGACCGTCAAGCTCAAACATTGCATACAAATGTACGTACATGTTATCGATCAACTTAATTCTCACATTTTGATAAAAAAAACTTAATTCTCACACTGGTAGTATTTTTTTTGTATAAATTGGGTATCCTCTGCGTAACTGCAGAGACTAATATCTTGAGTTGGGTAGGACCATAATAGACGGCAAAGCTCTCCCACATCAGTAGTATGAAAAAATTGTATAATTAAAATAATAAATTAAATAGTTGTTAGATTTAAAAATTGTATAACATTTATTAGACCTTAATTAATGGTTTGTATAAATGCGAATAAAAAATTAGAGAAGGCAAAAAGTGAAGATTTTATTTTGTCCAAGAAAGGAAGATCTTATATAAAATAAATAGAAATTAGTTATGATTTTATTTCTATCAATTTTTTCCTTCTAAAACAAGTTAAACATGACATAATAGCTCTAGATTTCATTTATAGAAAAATTATTATTCATTTTTCTCTATGGTGCATAACTTTATTGAGAAAGAAATTGAATTATAACAAGGTAAATATTTTTTTATATACTTTTCTAAACAATATTGTTTTTCAAGAAAAATGCTGGAACTTCTAATCTGTGAAAAAGTAAAGCAAGCTCACAAAAGTAAGAATTTTTTATGTTTTGATTTTAGGGAAACTTCACCATTAAACGATGAAGTAATGCATGTATTTCTGACATAGCTTTATTAATTTTTATTAAGAAAAAGGGTTAAATATGTTTTTAGTCCCTACAAAATTTCACTATTTTGTTTTTAGTCCCTATAAAATTTTTCATCGACTTTTAGTCCCTATAAAATTTCAAAATTTCGTTTTTAGTCCCTATAAATGCCAACTAGTGTATATCCATTGAATTTTTGAGTGATGTTTTGCATACATGTTGAGGACATTATAAACATCTCTTCTAGAAAAACTTTGAATTTTTTAACAACGCATAAATTAAATCTAAATTTTTTAAGTGCAAAAGATTCGATAAACAAATTAAAGGAAATACTAAACTAGAAATCAAATTTTGAGTTTATTTTTTGTGAGGGAGATATTTTTAATATCTTTAACGTGTATGTAAAATATCATTCAAAAATTCTAAAGGTATACACGAGTTTACATTTTATAGGGTCTTAAAACAAAATTGTGAAATTTTATAGGGACTAAAAGTTGATGAAATTTTTTATAGGGACTAAAAACAAAATAGCAAAATTTTGTAGGGACTAAAAACATATTTAACCCTAAGAAAAATGATAACAACACTCTCTTACTAATACTCATTACATGATTAGTTGAAATTCATGAAGGTCTCATTACTATTGAAGTGGGGTCCATTAAATTGATGCAAACATAGTTCTCATTCCAAAAGTGGACGATCCTATTTCTATGAAAGACCTTAGGCCTATATCATTGTGCAATGCCATATACAAGATCATTTCAAAAGTTCTAGCCAATCGAATGAAACCTTTGCTTCCAAAGTGTATTTCTAGTGAACAATCGGCGTTTGTGGAGGATAGGTCAATTCTGGATAATGTTTTGGTTGCTATTGAAACTTTACATCACTTAAAATGCAAAACAAGTGGGAATGTCGGTGAGATGGCTCTCAAGATAGACATAAGTAAAGCCTATGATAGGGTGGATTGGACATATTTAAAAGAAATGATGAGGAGGATGGGGTTTGATGATAGGTGGATTTCTTGGATGACTATGTGCTTAGAAACGGTTAGCTACTCGGTTTTGGTGAATGGTGAAAAAATTGGTCCTATTACTCCGGGGCGAGGGTTGAGACAGGGTGACCCACTGTCACCTTATCTTTTCATTATTTGTGCCGAAGGACTTACTTCTTTACTTAAAAAATCTGAATCGAGAGGAGATTTACATGGTGTTAGGATGTGTAGGGGCGCTCCTTCCCTTACACATCTACTTTTTGCTGATGACTGTTTCTTATTTTGTAGGGCTAATGAAACAGAAAGTAGAAAATTACAAGCAATTCTAAAAATCTATGAAGCGGCATCCGGTCAAGCTATCAATATGACAAAGTCTGAAATCTGTTTTAGCAGGAATACTTCTCAAGAGATGCGGGAGCAGATTACAGGTACATTGGGAGTCACTGAATGCATTGGGACAGGAAAGTATCTTGGTCTACCTTCGATGATAGGGAGGAACAAGAAGCAAATGTTTGGCTATCTTCGGGATAGAATGTGGAAGCGGGTTCAACAATGGGCAGGTAAACATTTATCCAAAGCAGGGAGGGAAGTGTTGGTCAAGTCAGTGGCGCAGTCTATTCCTACCTATTGCATGAGCATTTTTATGCTCCCAACCACTTTAGGGGAGGAGCTTGAGAAAATGATTAATTCTTTTTGGTGGGGAAGTAATCAAAACTCTAGAAGGGGATTACATTGGTTGAGTTGGGAGAAGTTAACTATGAGGAAGGAGTATGGTGGAATAGGGTTTCGTCATTTCCATGGATTCAATTTAGCATTGTTAGAGAAGCAGGCGTGGAAGCTTATGACTCACGCGGATACTATAGTTGGACGTGTCTTCAAAGCCAAATATTATCCGGATAGTGACTTTATGGGGGCTCACTTGGGCCATAATCCCAGCTACATATGGCGTAGTATCTACTCTTCCCGGGTGGTGGTAAATATAGGGTCTCGTTGGAAGCTTGGTAATGGGCAAAATGTTCCGGTATGGGGTGCCCCTTGGGTGAAAGGAAGGAATGATGCTTTTATTCGATCTCCAATAGTGGTTGGAAAGGAAAATATGAAAGTTGGAGAGCTTTGGAAAGAAACAAAGGATGGTTGGAATGTGGAAGTGGTTGATACTCTTTTTACTAGCTATGAGGCAAATCTCATCAAAAAAATGCCTCTCTATAATTTAAATGAAGATGATCAAATTGTGTGGTGGAGAAGTCGCAACGGAGAGTACTCGGTAAAATCTGCATACTATGGGATCATGGAGGACTTGATTGATAATTCTCATCTTCGGATTTCGGGTAATTGGATGCAAATTTGGAGACTTAAAATACCACAACGGATGAAAATTTTTCTTTGGCGTGTGGCGAGAGGTTGTTTGCCAACGCGAGAGAATCTAAGGAGAAGGCACATCCCATGCGAAGAGGTATGTCCTATGTGTGATCATGAGGTGGAAGACGAGTTTCATTTATTTCTGAATTGCACGCAGGCGAGACAGGTTTGGAGCGCATAGAATATTCTCAATGCTGTCCAGCATTTACCGCAGCAGCAGGGGCTGTTTCGTGGCTGGTTTTTTGCTGCTTTAGCAGCGTTTTCTGTGGCTGAACAGCAGGTTTTTGCGCTCAGTATGTGGGTGATTTGGAAGCGGCGAAATGATAAGGTTTGGGAAGGTGTCTCGAAGGATGTTTCCATTGCATTATCTCACGCTGTGGATAATTTTTCAGCTTGGCAAACTGTGCGTGAACAGCCACAACACAGTAACAGTGACGTTACAACAGCGCCATCTTCTCAACGGGTGGCTTGGATGCGACCGGAGGCAGGGATGTTGAAATGTAATGTCGATGCTGCACTTTTTGAGCAAGATTGCAAATATGGCATCGGTATATGCATAAGGGACGAGAATGGTAGCTTTATGGAAGGTAAAACAATGTGGTTTGAAGGCGTACCGGAACCCCAAGAAGCGGAAGCAATGGGATTGTGGCAAACTTTGAATTGGTTGAAGGACTTAGGCTTGGAGTCTATAATCATTGAGATGGATTGTCTCTCGGTGGTTAATGCGGTAACCAAAGCGGTGTCCAACATTACTGATTTTGGTTCTATTATATCTCATTGTATTTCTTTATTTTCATCTTTACCAAGCTATAGGATTAGCTTCATTCGGAGGCAAGCGAATCTTGTTGCTCATTCACTAGCAAGGGCATCAAGAAACTATGCTAGCTCCAAAGTTCATTATATTGTTCCATTTTGTATTGCAAACATTCTTGAAAGTGAAATGATATGAGTTGGTTTTCGTCAAAAAAAAAAATAAAGTAATGGTAAGAGAGTGTTAGAGAGAGGTTGCTAGCACTCCTCTTCTTATTAATCGTTGTCTTATTGACAATTTTACTATCCATTATTGCACCTAAAAGATTGAACAAACTGAATGAGGACAACCATATAAATAGAAATTACGTTGTTTCAAGATTTTAAGTTGGAATGAAACCTTACTATTGTAGTGATTTACGCAACAAAATCAACAAACCAGAAAACCTGCGAAAAGAACAAACGTTAGCGAAAACAACTGGAGGCGCCTGGTGGTTGTCCTGAAGAATTTATTCGCCTCTACAGCGCAAATTCCCCGAGATACAACCGGTCTCGTCCCAATCGCAAATAACGAATGAGGAATCCGAACTGGCAAGAATTTTAATGTCAATGAGTGACTTTGGTAACAGGAGATATGAACCCAGGATATGTGTCAAGAATGAAGTGTCAAAAGGTCTCAAAAACACACACCAATATATTCCAAACTTTCCTTATTTTATATCCAAAATAATATACTTTCATTTTTTTTTTCCGAAGCATCCAACGGACTCATAGAAATATATTATATCATAACAAGTCATACCAATTGAAAACGTTTATATATAATAATAATGATACAAACGGTAATGTATTTAAGTTAAAAGTATTCTTATTTGAAACGTAAAATTTTTACAAGGTCAATCACTTAGATCTTAACAATCAATTTCTTTGTGTCGTAAAAGGAAATTTTTATCTTAGTCAGGGTGCCTGTTTTATCTTTAATTTTTGTTGCATTCCTATTAATTGGGTCTTATTCGCAAAAGTAAGAGTTCCTGGTCTTGCTATGCCTTTATCAGAAAATCAATTTTCCAAAAATAACAATCAAGATCTTAGTAAAGGTCTTACCAATCAAGAACTTTGCAAAGATCTTATCAACAATCAAACTTCTTTTGTCATAGATAAAATTTCCCTCAAAAAGGAATTTTATTCTGAAGAATGGTCTCTTCACAGAGAATGGTTCTTCAAACAATATCAAGGGAAAAATAGAAAATCCATTCAGGAAAAATTCTATAAATTTCTTGAAAATGTCAAATACAATATTCCTTTTTTTGATTGGTTTCATGCGTATACCATCAAGAAGAACATCAATTATCCCTTCCAGGATGACATTATTGGAAGAAAAATCGTGGATGTCATCACTATATGGCATCTAAAAGATGGTCAAAAGGTCCAATCAGAATTACCTCCTAAAGGCCCTTTTACCCTTAATATTCAAAACCAATCTGCCCCTGTCTTGGCTGCCCCCTTTAAAGCTAGACCTGATAATGAACCCATAACAGCCAGAGATATCAAAGACCTCATGGAACAATCTAACTATACAAATAAATACCTCCAAGCACTAGGAGACTCCAAATCAAGTAGAAACGATGATGCCTCCCCTAGAACTGAGTCATCTTATTCTTCTGCTAAAATTGAGAAACCCCTATTCAATCCCTATAGGGTATCCAAAACCTTTAAAAAGGCCTTCAAGCAAGAAGGTCATATCAAAAGAGAAGTTGATGAAACCAGAGATGAAATCCTGGAGAAAATCAATGAACATTTAACCCTCCTCAAAACAACAATCCCTGATACGCCTTCTCCTCATACCCCTAGGAAAAGCATCAATATGATAAATGAGACCTCTTCTGATCATTCAGAAGATGCCTCTCCTAAGAATAAAGTCAGTCCTATCATTTACAATCCTAAAAACAAATGGCGTAGAGAAACCAAGCTTTACTACCCTAGGGCCACTGCTCCTGACCTTCTCTTAGAAGAAAAGGAAACCAATTTCAAAAGTTTTAGTGCTAACAATGTTTATGAATGGAACATTGATGGAGAAAATGAGTATGGCATAACCAAAATCCTCCAAAATATGACTATGGTTGCCACTGCTTATGAAACTTCCAACAACTGCTCAGAAGACATGATCGTAGAAATCCTCATTGCAGGATTCTGTGGTCAGCTTAAAGGTTGGTGGGATAATTACCTCAATGATGAGGATAAGCAATCTATCCTTACTGCTATCAAAAAGGAACCCAACGGAGAACCCATCCTTGAAAATGGGATTCAAATTCCTGATGCAGTTAACACCTTGATCTTCACCATTGCCCAACACTTTGTAGGAGACCCTTCCTTGATTAAGGATAGATCTGCAGAGTTGTTGTCTAATCTTAGGTGCAAAACCCTCGGTGATTTTAGATGGTATAAGGACACATTCCTTACAAGAGTCTATACCAGAGAAGATAGCCAACAAGCCTTCTGGAAGGAGAAATTCCTTGCAGGCCTCCCTAAATCTTTAGGTGATAAGGTTAGAGATAAACTGCGCAATCAGGACCCCAATGGAAATATCCCCTATCAGCAATTAAGTTATGGTAAGCTTATTGCTATCATCCAAAGAGTTGCTTTAAAAATTTGTCAAGACGACAAAATTCAGCAACAATTATCCAAAGAAAAGGCTCAAAATCGCAAAGACTTAGGAACCTTCTGCGAACAATTCGGCCTCCCTTGCATCAAAAGAACCAAAGCCAAACCAAAACCTATCAACACCTTACCTAGACCTGACTATTACAAGGAAAGGCATGATAGGAAACCTAGGCCAAGGATTACTGGTCAATTTACCAAAAATCATTATGAGAATAATGATAAAAACCCCATCATCTGCTTCAAATGTGGCAAACTAGGGCATATTAGTAGAAATTGTAGAGTTATAAACAAACTCAGAGTTCTTAATCTTGGTTCAGACATTGAAAACAAGATTAACAATTTATTAGCCCAATCTTCAGGAGAATCCTCTAATCAACCTTCCGAGAAAATAAATCAAATTCAGGATGATGACTTATCTAATTCTGATTCCTCTAATAGCATCAATGTTCTCACCAAAGAACAAGATCTTCTCCTTGAAGCCATAAATGCCATTCCTGACCCCCAGGAAAGGGAAAAGTATCTCAAGAAGCTTAAGTCTACTCTTGAAACTAAACCCCCCAAAAGCCCTTTAGTAACCAATAAGTATAATCTCAAGGATACCTTCAAAAGGTTAGAGAAAACCAGTATCAAACCTGTTACTATCCAAGATCTTCAGTATGAGATCAACAACTTAAAAGTTGAGGTCAATAAACTAAAAGAAAAACAGGCTAATCACCAGTCCATTATTGACCGTTGGAATAATCATGAAACCAATTCCTCTTCAAGTATCCCTGACTCTGATAAGGAAGCAGATTCAGATTTCTTAGGGCTGATCAATTATGTAAAAATTCAAAAATTTTACATAAATGTCAAAATTATTATCAAAGATTTTATTTTTGAAACTGTTGCCTTGTTTGACACAGGTGCAGATTCAAATTGTATTTTAGAGGGTCTTATCCCAACAAAATACTTTGAAAAAACCTCTGAACAACTTAGTGCTGCAAATAGTACTAAGTTAAGAATCAATTACAAATTGTCTTCAGCTATCATCGAAAACAACAATTTCAAAATTGATACCTCATTTCTTCTTGTCAAAAATTTGAAAAATCAGGTAATTCTAGGAACTCCGTTCATAAGATCACTTTTTCCTTTTCAAATAACTGAAGAAGGTATCATAGCCCAGCATTTGGGACAACCAATCATTTTTAAGTTCTTAAGAAAACCTTTTGTCAGAAACTTAAATCCAATTTCTTACAAAGAAAATCAAATCAATTTTTTAAAAGATGAAATTACTTTTAGAAATATCGATCACCAATTACTCAAAAGGGAAAATCAATTTAAAATTAAGAGTCTTTTAGAGCAAATACAATCTACTATTTGTTCTGATCTTCCTAATGCTTTCTGGGAAAGAAAACGTCATGTTGTGGAACTTCCCTATGAAAAGGATTTTCATGAAAGGCAAATTCCCACCAAAGCTAGACCTATCCAGATGAATCAGGATCTCCTCCTGGTTTGTCAGAAGGAAATAAATGATCTTTTAAAAAGGGGTCTTATTCGCAAAAGTAAGAGTTCCTGGTCTTGCTCTGCCTTTTATGTTAACAAACAAGCAGAAATAGAAAGGGGAACTCCCAGATTGGTCATTAATTACAAACCTCTCAACCAAGCTCTTTGTTGGATTAGATATCCTATCCCTAACAAAAAGGACCTTCTCAAACGTCTTCATGACGCAAAAATATTTTCAAAATTTGACATGAAATCTGGATTTTGGCAAATCCAGATTAAAGAGAAGGATAGGTACAAAACTGCCTTCACTGTCCCTTTTGGTCAATATGAATGGAACGTTATGCCTTTTGGCTTGAAAAACGCTCCTTCTGAATTCCAAAGAATCATGAATGATATATTCAATGATTATGCAAAATTCGCCATTGTCTATATTGATGATGTGCTTATTTATTCACAATCTTTTGATCAACATGTCAGACATATCAACACCTTTATTTCTATCATAAAGAAAAATGGTCTTGCTGTGTCTAAAACAAAAATCAATTTGTTTCAAACAAAAATCAGATTTTTAGGTCACAATATCCATCACGGAACTATTACTCCTATCACTAGGGCTATTGAGTTCTCGGATAAATTCCCCAATCAAATTATTGACAAAACTCAATTACAAAGGTTCCTTGGTTGTCTTAATTATGTCTCAGACTTCTTTCCACAACTGAGTAATCTCATCAAACCTCTTCATGATCGTCTAAGAAAGGATCCTCCTCCTTGAACGGATGATCACACCAAAATTGTCATACAAATCAAAGCCCAGGTTAAAGAACTACCCTGCCTTTACCTACCCAATCCTGAAGCCTTCAAAATTGTCGAAACTGATGCCTCTGATATTGGTTACGGCGGAATTTTAAAACAAAAAATTTCTGGAAAAGAACAAATCATTGCTTTCACTTCTAAACATTGGAATACTGCCCAACAGAATTATTCCACTATCAAAAAAGAAGTTTTAGCTATTGTGCTATCCATTTCAAAATTCCAATCCGATCTTTTAAATCAAAAATTTCTTGTGCGCATTGATTGCAAGTCTGCAAAAGATATTTTGCAAAAGGATGTTAAAAACCTTGCATCTAAGCAAATCTTTGCCAGATGGCAAGTAATTTTAAGTATATTTGATTTTGATATTGAATATCTTAAAGGTTCTGACAATTCTCTTCCTGATTATCTCACTCGTGAATATTTACAGGGAAATATTTATCCTTAAGCATGATAACTGTACCACTCTTTGTGGGAAAAACTGCTTAAATACTACCCTGGAACAAGGTAATTGTAGTGTCTACATTAGACATGAAAAACTGTTCCAATAACACCCTGGATCATGGTGACAGTAGTACCGTTATTGGTATAAAAAACTGGTCCTCCACCACCCTTGAACATGGTGATTGTAGTGTCCTTATGGACATGAAAAACTGTTCAAAACCACCCTTGAACATGGTGATTGTAGTGTCCTTATGGACATGAAAAACTGTTGAAATTATGCTTAATTTTTACCTTTCCTATTCTGCTGATTTTTACAGGGTTTAGTCAAATTATTCGTTGGAAGCAATTTTCAAAACAAAGCATTATTGTTGGGCCATAATTGGCGCATACATGGGGACCTCCACCCCTTGAAAATTTCAACCATGGTCTCCCATTTTCATGGCAATCCAAACCCAGTTTTATATTGCCATGAAAATATCCATGATAATGAAAAAGTGGCATAAAAATTTAAAGTGATTGGATAATTAGTGAGATCTTTGTTAAATCTTTTTGAAAATACTTGAAATCCTTCTTGGACTTCAGTGGGAAAGATTTCTGGGCAAGGGCCAAAGAAATCCCACCATTGAAGGAACCAATTAGGGAAAGAATACTTGGTTTTCTTTTTGAAATAGATCAACCAAGAATGTTTAAAACTCTTGTTTTGTAAACCTAGGATAATATAATCCCAAGCTTTGATATAATCCCAATAATTATAACCCATAGGGTCAAAGAGCTGGGAAAATTTCTTTGTGCTGTTTGGATTTGGCCCAAATGCAGAGGGTGTCAGAATATTTAGAATTTGAAGGGTTGAATGGGTGATGACAGCATCATCCTTAGGATCCCTATAATGTTTGAGGGATATTGACTCAGTATCTATGAGAATAAACTCATAAAATTTCTGGGTTTGGATTGGTTAACCCTTGTTCCTGAAAAGTCAGGAGGGTTTGGATTGGAAAGGCATAGTCAGATTTTTCCTGCTTAATTTGGTTTTGGGTATTCTGAGAGGAATGCCCAGATTGGTTTCCAGATAGATTTAGGGTGGAAGGCCCTGTAGAGACCATGGGGTTTTTACCTTTTCCTCTTCCTCTTCCTCTTGAGGAGGAAGCCCTGGTGGTCATTTTGATTGAAGCCCTGAAAATAATCAAAGATGATCCAGTTAGTAATATTTTGATTATAATATCTATAGCATTAAAAACATAATCAATATGATTATTATAATAAAATAAATTGTCTAAAATTCCCACCATTTGGTTTTTAGACATAAAAAGATTAATTATTAGAAATTTTTCATGAAAATTTCTAGCAAGATTATAGGAGTCAAGAATTTCTTGTGAGACAGCGTAATTAACCATATCACAAGTAACATCTATCATTTCCTCCTGGGTCTTAGCTCTGATGCTTATACCAGAATTAAGATCGATTTTGGGGCAAATTTTTTGAACCTTATTAAAAGATTTACCTGGATGATTAGACATAAAGGGTTGCCCCAGATAATAAATATTAATACCAAAATTATGAACATGAAAAGAAAAAGGCAGAGCTGGGGATTCCCAGATAACTCTTTTTTCAAAGTTGGTAGTAATGGATGAGATGGAGATATTGAATCTGCAAATGGCAGAAGCTAGGTCAATAAACCCAGATTCAGGTTTATCAAAATAATAATCTAACCAATTGTAGATTTTGGATTTAATCTTAGGTTTGAGCTCAAGATTCTTAAGCTCAGATAAAATCCTTTTGTACTTATGGGGTTTGTCATCTCTGCAGAAGAGCTTAATTCTCTTTTTGGCACTAGGATCAATATTAAAAGTACTGAGCTTTCTAATGATCCAGCAACTTTTGGTTTTGTGACCTATTTTACCACAAATGAAGCAGGTAACCTGCTTATTAGGTCTATTATGCTTCTTCTTAGCAGCTTGGTTGATGGGAGAAATCTCAGGTTTTCTTTTATTGCAAGTGCAACAAATTTCTATGATTTGAGATTTATCCTGAGTGTTGGGTTTCTTGTCTTTTTTCCTAATGTAGGGTTTTGGTATATAACCAGGTTTGGGTTGATTAGGACATTTTCTGGCAATGTGGCCAAAATTGTCACATTTGAAGCAGATAACCTTTCTATCATCAAAAGGATTTCTGGTTATCGTGTTTATAGAGTTATTGCTTTTAGTTTTAAGAGCCATATCTTTAAGAAGGTTTAATTGCTCATTGATTCTAGCTAAGAGTTCTTTATTATTGGTTTGCTGAAGAACTGGTTTGGTAATAGGTTTTTCTATCTGGGCAGGGATACCTAAAACATTCTTAGTTTGTTCTAAGGCATCATTGGGATGTTTAGAGGGGACAATAGGGACATCCTGTTTCCTATCAGATAAAATAGGTTGAAAAGGATAATTGATACCTTTCCTAAAAGCATAATCTTTAAACCATTTAAAGAAAGGGATATTATGTTTGGTTTTTCTGAGAAATTCATAGAATTTCTCTTGGATTGCTTTACGTTTGTGTCCCTGATACTGAGAAAAGAACCATTTCCTATGAGGAGACCATTCCTCAGAATACAATTCTTTTCTTAGGGATTCCTTATCCATGATGAATTTAGACTTCATCATAAGGATTATTAAGGGAGGAATAGGTTGGAGATTGAATAGACCTATGGTCTTCCTCCTCTTTCTGATAGGAGGTTTTTACAGGGGTTGTGGTTTCAAAGCCTTGTAGGTGGATAGTGGAACCATCATGGGAGGTTCCTATCTGAGGTTTGGAGGAATCTCTAGTTACAGAGAAGGATCTTCTAGAAAAAGATCCTCTGGACATAGCCGTTCTGAAGTCTTCTTCAGATCTGAGGGACCTAGGGATAGTGAAGGAGTTACTTCTGTTAAAAACAAGATCAACTCTTCCAGATTGATGCTGAATAACATCCTGGAATTCTGGTGTTATCCTAGGTGCTGTAGGGGCAGCTTTATCTAGGGTCCAGGTTTCAGGAAGTGTAATATCACTCCATTGTATGGTTTTAGGTACCATAATATTGGCTTTAGATTGGTCAGTAAGAAACAAAGTTGTTTCTCCTGATTTGTGGCATTTAGTTTTAAGGAAATTGGACCTGATAGAGTTCATTACTTTGTAATGAATTCTATATATCAAAGTGATAGGGACAGATCCTTCCTTCATGTCATAGCCGTGACACTTGACATTAAGATAAAGAACATCAAGGATGTTCTTATCATCCAGACTGACAGTTAAATCTGGGAAGCAATTAAAAAAGATTGGTCCATGAATTAGGCTAGTTTCAACAGTTCCTAATAAAGAGTCATGAAACTGATTATGGCGAGCATCTCTTAAACAGAGCAAAACTGCAACGTTAAGAGATTCTCTGGTAAGAGGCTTCATGCCTACCTGAACACTTCCAATGTGTAGGTAGTTGAAGTTCTTAGCCTTATGATCTTTCATACTTTTTTCAGAAAGAAGATGAAATTCTTCATCATCTTTGCGGAGTATGATTTTCTGTTCTACTGTTCTGACAATAAAATCAGTTTTGGAAAAGAAAGATTTTTGATTTTGATAAAGATCTTTATGGGATATTTTTGGAATATCCCAATTATCAAGATCTTGATTGATATCTTCAAAACGTATTTCTTCTTTGAAGATTTTGTTTGATAAAGATTGACTAGAAGATGAGGATGAAGGTTTGCAAGAAAAACGAGAAGAAAAACTTTTAAACATCTTAATAAAAATTCTTCCTCACCCGTAAGCATCGTCGCCTTCACTTGGTTTTATTAGAAATATAAATATTAAAATATGAACTAGTAACTACTTTCTAGATTATGCTGGGGATTTAAACATGTTTTGTTTAAAGATCATAATAAGGCCAAGTGCAGGATATTAAAACTTGGATAAAAGAATTATTATCTAATTTATACTTCAGAGTGAAATCCTTTTACTCAGAAAACAATAAGTAAAGTAAATACTGAAATATATCTAATTTGGACCATTAAATTATATTTTGAGCTTGATTCTGACAGACAAGTGATCAATAAACAAACTGTTTTCTGTTTTACTTTCTTTAAACACCAAGATAGTTTCAAGAATACAACATCTCTCTTGGCGGCAAGGTAGCTGCTCTATCACTCGCGAGTCTTACGCATTCGTTATGCCGTTCATCGCTTAGCGAGATTTCCAAGTATTCCTTCAAAATCCTATAATGTTAAAAGAGTAAGTAAAACATGGTTTTGAAAAAGTTGAAGCTGTTCTTGATCAAAAGCACAGAATACGTTTACAAAATATAACTTAGAAAAAGTTCAATTTAAACATATGACAACACACTTTGACAAATTGTTCTAAGATCAAAAGTAAATCTTTGCAAAATATAAACATAGACGAATAATTTTCTTATTCAATCACCTTTTATGTTCATATGTTATAAAATAGTAAGCTGATTGACTATGGGATTTCTCAGATATCTGGTACTGCTCACAACAGACATTGGCCACGTTTGTGAGGCTCT
The DNA here is from genome assembly GCA_963573325.1 of Astragalus glycyphyllos. NCBI lineage: Eukaryota > Viridiplantae > Streptophyta > Magnoliopsida > Fabales > Fabaceae > Astragalus > Astragalus glycyphyllos. The sequence continues at coordinate 97,208,330 of OY754307.1, forward strand.
CAGAAATTTCCTTGAAAATACACCAGTGAACTGGCCTGAACAATGCTAGCCATAGTCAAAGAGTATACTAATAGTGTAACATTTAGAAAAATTTTAATTTTGAATTAATATCCATAACAGGCACTTATATGATTATGGACCAAATATAATTAACTGCAAAGCATAACCCAGATAAGTAACCAACAGTTCAAAGTTAATATCTACATTCCTACTTCCACCATCTGGCTCTGATACCAAGAGGGGTTCGGAACCAGGGGGAGGGGATTAAATTAAAGAGACAGAGGGGAAGTAGGTAGCATACGGAATGCAACAAAAATTAAAGATAAAACAGATAAAACTCACGAGATAGATTAGGAGGTAAAACCTTCCATGTACTATCTATGAGTTACTTTGATTGATTGAGATAGTAAGAACTATCTATGAGTTACAAGATTGAAGATTGAAGAAGAGAAGAAGAAGATTACAAGTGCTCTGGCTTCTCACTAGAACTAGAGAGAGAAGTAGAGATGATAGTGTTTCTGAATTGTGTGTGTGTGCCTCTAACACAAGCCTATGGCACGATTAAATAGATTGGAAAAATGAATAGTAACCGGTTACTAAACCGGCACTGTGCACTAAATGACCTGCACTGTACAGAATCCAAGGGCCAGTGACTTGAACTATGCGGCATCCAATGCAATAAGCAGAAGCATCCATAAAGTGCATGATTAAAATATTGAAAAAAAAAAGATAATGGGAGACCATGGTTGAAATTCTCAAGGGGTGGAGGTCCCCATGTATGCGCCAATTATGGCCCATCAATAATGCTCTGTTTTGAAAATTGCTTCCAACGAATAATTTGACTAAATCCTGTAAAAATCAGCAGAATAGGAAAGGTAAAAATTAAGCATATTTTGAACAGTTTTTCATGTCCATAAGGACACTACAATCACCATGTTCAAGGGTGGTTTTGAACAGTTTTTCATGTCCATAAGGACACTACAATCACCATGTTCAAGGGTGGTTTTGAACAGTTTTTCATGTCCATAAGGACACTACAATTACCTTGTTCCAGGGTAGTATTTAAGCAGTTTTTCCCACAAAGAGTGGTACAGTTATCATGCTTAAGGATAAATATTTCCCTGTAAATATTCACGAGTGAGATAATCAGGAAGAGAATTGTCAGAACCTTTAAGATATTCAATGTCAAAATCAAATATACTTAAAATTGCTTGCCATCTGGCAAAAATTTGTTTAGATGCAAGGTTTTTAACATCCTTTTGCAAAATATCTTTTGCAGACTTGCAATCAATGCGGACAAGAAATTTTTGATTTAAAAGATCGGATTGGAATTTTGAAATGGATAGCACAATAGCTAAAACTTCTTTTTTGATAGTGGAATAATTCTGTTGGGCAGGATTCCAATGTTTGGAAGTGAAAGCAATGATTTGTTCTTTTCCAGAAATTTTTTGTTTTAAAATTCCGCCGTAACCAATATCAGAAGCATCAGTTTCGACAATTTTGAAGGCTTCAGGATTGGGTAGGTAAAGGCAGGGTAGCTCTTTAACCTGGGCTTTGATTTGTATGACAATTTTGGTGTGATCATCCGTCCAAGGAGGAGGATCCTTTCTTAGACGATCATGAAGAGGTTTGATGAGATTACTCAGTTGTGGAAAGAAGTCTGAGACATAATTAAGACAACCAAGGAACCTTTGTAATTGAGTTTTGTCAATAATTTGATTGGGGAATTTATCCGAGAACTCAATAGCCCTAGTGATAGGAGTAATAGTTCCGTGATGGATATTGTGACCTAAAAATCTGATTTTTGTTTGAAACAAATTGATTTTTGTTTTAGACACAGCAAGACCATTTTTCTTTATGATAGAAATAAAGGTGTTGATATGTCTGACATGTTGATCAAAAGATTGTGAATAAATAAGCACATCATCAATATAGACAATGGCGAATTTAGCATAATCATTGAATATATCATTCATGATTCTTTGGAATTCAGAAGGAGCGTTTTTCAAGCCAAAAGGCATAACGTTCCATTCATATTGACCAAAAGGGACAGTGAAGGCAGTTTTGTATCTATCCTTCTCTTTAATCTGGATTTGCCAAAATCCAGATTTCATGTCAAATTTTGAAAATATTTTTGCGTCATGAAGACGTTTGAGAAGGTCCTTTTTGTTAGGGATAGGATATCTAATCCAACAAAGAGCTTGGTTGAGAGGTTTGTAATTAATGACCAATCTGGGAGTTCCCCTTTCTATTTCTGCTTGCTTGTTAACATAAAAGGCAGAGCAAGACCAGGAACTCTTACTTTTGCGAATAAGACCCCTTTTTAAAAGATCATTTATTTCCTTCTGACAAACCAGGAGGAGATCCTGATTCATCTGGATAGGTCTAGCTTTGGTGGGAATTTGCCTTTCATGAAAATCCTTTTCATAGGGAAGTTCCACAACATGACGTTTTCTTTCCCAGAAAGCATTAGGAAGATCAGAACAAATAGTAGATTGTATTTGCTCTAAAAGACTCTTAATTTTGAATTGATTTTCCCTTTTGAGTAATTGGTGATCGATATTTCTAAAAGTAATTTCATCTTTTAAAAAATTGATTTGATTTTCTTTGTAAGAAATTGGATTTAAGTTTCTGACAAAAGGTTTTCTTAAGAACTTAAAAATGATTGGTTGTCCCAAATGCTGGGCTATGATACCTTCTTCAGTTATTTGAAAAGGAAAAAGTGATCTTATGAACGGAGTTCCTAAAATTACCTGATTTTTCAAATTTTTGACAAGAAGAAATGAGGTATCAATTTTGAAATTGTTGTTTTCGATGATAGCTGAAGACAATTTGTAATTGATTCTTAACTTAGTACCATTTGCAGCACTAAGTTGTTCAGAGGTTTTTTCAAAGTATTTTGTTGGGATAAGACCCTCTAAAATACAATTTGAATCTGCACCTGTGTCAAACAAGGCAACAGTTTCAAAAATAAAATCTCTGATAATAATTTTGACATTTATGTAAAATTTTTGAATTTTTACATAATTGATCAGCCCTAGGAAATCTGAATCTGCTTCCTTATCAGAGTCAGGGACACTTGAAGAGGAATTGGTTTCATGATTATTCCAACGGTCAATAATGGACTGGTGATTAGCCTGTTTTTCTTTTAGTTTATTGACCTCAACTTTTAAGTTGTTGATCTCATACTGAAGATCTTGGATAGTAACAGGTTTGATACTGGTTTTCTCTAACCTTTTGAAGGTATCCTTGAGATTATACTTATTGGTTACTAAAGGGCTTTTGGGAGGTTTAGTTTCAAGAGTAGACTTAAGCTTCTTGAGATACTTTTCCCTTTCCTGGGGGTCAGGAATGGCATTTATGGCTTCAAGGAGAAGATCTTGTTCTTTGGTGAGAACATTGATGCTATTAGAGGAATCAGAATTAGATAAATCATCATCCTGAATTTGATTTATTTTCTCGGAAGGTTGATCAGAGGATTCTCCTGAAGATTGGGCTAATAAATTGTTAATCTTGTTTTCAATGTCTGAACCAAGATTAAGAACTCTGAGTTTGTTTATAACTCTACAATTTCTACTAATATGCCCTGGTTTGCCACATTTGAAGCAGATGATGGGGTTTTTATCATTATTCTCATAATGATTTTTGGTAGGTTGACCAGTAATCCTTGGCCTAGGTTTCCTATCATGCCTTTCCTTGTAATAGTCAGGTCTGGGTAAGGTGTTGATAGGTTTTGGTTTGGCTTTGGTTATTTTGGTGCAAGGGAGGCCGAATTGTTCGCAGAAGGTTCCTAAGTCTTTGCGATTTTGAGCCTTTTCTTTGGATAATTGTTGCTGAATTTTGTCGTCTTGACAAATTTTTAAAGCAACTCTTTGGATGATAGCAATAAGCTGACCATAACTTAATTGCTGATAGGGGATATTTCCATTGGGGTCCTGATTGCGCAGTTTATCTCTAACCTTATCACCTAAAGATTTAGGGAGGCCTGCAAGGAATTTCTCCTTCCAGAAGGCTTGTTGGCTATCTTCTCTGGTATAGACTCTTGTAAGGAATGTGTCCTTATACCATCTAAAATCACCGAGGGTTTTGCACCTAAGATTAGACAACAACTCTGCAGACCTATCCTTAATCAAGGAAGGGTCTCCTACAAAGTGTTGGGCAATGGTGAAGATCAAGGTGTTAACTGCATCAGGAATTTGAATCCCATTTTCAAGGATGGGTTCTCCGTTGGGTTCCCTTTTGATAGCAGTAAGGATAGATTGCTTATCCTCATCATTGAGGTAATTATCCCACCAACCTTTAAGCTGACCACAGAATCCTGCAACGAGGATTTCTACGATCATGTCTTCTGAGCAGTTGTTGGAAGTTTCATAAGCAGTGGCAACCATAGTCATATTTTGGAGGATTTTGGTTATGCCATACTCATTTTCTCCATCAATGTTCCATTCATAAACATTGTTAGCACTGAAACTTTTGAAATTGGTTTCCTTTTCTTCTAAGAGAAGGTCAGGAGCAGTGGCCCTAGGGTAGTAAAGCTTGGTTTCTCTACGCCATTTGTTTTTAGGATTGTAAATGATAGGACTGACTTTATTCTTAGGAGAGGCATCTTCTGAATGATCAGAAGAGGTCTCATTTATCATATTGATGCTTTTCCTAGGGGTATGAGGAGAAGGCGTATCAGGGATTGTTGTTTTGAGGAGAGTTAAATGTTCATTGATTTTCTCCAGGATTTCATCTCTGGTTTCATCTACTTCTCTCTTGATATGACCTTCTTGCTTGAAGGCCTTTTTAAAGGTTTTGGATACCCTATAGGGATTGAATAGGGGTTTCTCAATTTTAGCAGAAGAAGAAGATGACTCAGTTTTAGGGGAGGCATCATCGTTTCTACTTGATTTGGAGTCTCCTAGTGCTTGGAGGTATTTGTTTGTATAGTTAGATTGTTCCATGAGATCTTTGATATCTCTGGCTGTTATGGGTTCATTATCAGGTCTAGCTTTAAAGGGGGCAGCCAAGACAGGGGCAGATTGGTTTTGAATATTAAGGGTAAAAGGGCCTTTAAGAGGTAATTCTGATTGGACCTTTTGACCATCTTTCAGATGCCATATAGTGATGACATCCACGATTTTTCTTCCAATAATGTCATCCTGGAAGGGATAATTGATATTCTTCTTGATGGTATACGCATGAAACCAATCAAAAAAAGGAATATTGTATTTGACATTTTCAAGAAATTTATAGAATTTTTCCTGAATGGATTTTCTATTTTTCCCTTGATATTGTTTGAAGAACCATTCTCTGTGAAGAGACCATTCTTCAGAATAAAATTCCTTTTTGAGGGAAATTTTATCTATGACAAAAGAAGTTTGATTGTTGATAAGATCTTTGCAAAGTTCTTGATTGGTAAGACCTTTACTAAGATCTTGATTGTTATTTTTGGAAAATTGACTTTCTGATAAAGGCATAGCAATAAAAGACATGTCTGAGAGAGTGAGGAAAGCAGTATAAAAAGTGGTTTTTTCAGAATATTTTGTATAATTCCTCACCCATAAGCATCATTGCCTTCACTTGGTTTCAATAGAAATATAAATATTAAAATATGAACTAGTAACTACTTTCTAGATTATGCTGGGGATTTAAACATGTTTTGTTTAAAGATCATAATAAGGCCAAGTGCAGGATATTAAAACTTGGATAAAAGAATTATTATCTAATTTATACTTCAGAGTGAAATCCTTTTACTCAGAAAACAATAAGTAAAGTAAATACTGAAATATATCTAATTTGGACCATTAAATTATATTTTGAGCTTGATTCTGACAGACAAGTGATCAATAAACAAACTGTTTTCTGTTTTACTTTCTTTAAACACTAAGATAGTTTCAAGAATACAACATCTCTCTTGGCGGCAAGGTAGCTGCTCTATCACTCGCGAGTCTTACGCATTCGTTATGCCGTTCGTCGCTTAGCGAGATTTCCAAGTATTCCTTCAAAATCCTATAATGTTAAAAGAGTAAGTAAAACATGGTTTTGAAAAAGTTGAAGCTGTTCTTGATCAAAAGCACAGAATACGTTTACAAAATATAACTTAGAAAAAGTTCAATTTAAACATATGACAACACACTTTGACAAATTGTTCTAAGATCAAAAGTAAATCTTTGCAAAATATAAACATAGACGAATAATTTTCTTATTCAATCACCTTTTATGTTCATATGTTATAAAATAGTAAGCTGATTGACTATGGGATTTCTCAGATATCTGGTACTGCTCACAACAGACATTGGCCACGTTTGTGAGGCTCTCAGAAATTTCCTTGAAAATACACCAGTGAACTGGCCTGAACAATGCTAGCCATAGTCAAAGAGTATACTAATAGTGTAACATTTAGAAAAATTTTAATTTTGAATTAATATCCATAACAGGCACTTATATGATTATGGACCAAATATAATTAACTGCAAAGCATAACCCAGATAAGTAACCAACAGTTCAAAGTTAATATCTACATTCCTACTTCCACCATCTGGCTCTGATACCAAGAGGGGTTCGGAACCAGGGGGAGGGGATTAAATTAAAGAGACAGAGGGGAAGTAGGTAGCATACGGAATGCAACAAAAATTAAAGATAAAACAGATAAAACTCACGAGATAGATTAGGAGGTAAAACCTTCCATGTACTATCTATGAGTTACTTTGATTGATTGAGATAGTAAGAACTATCTATGAGTTACAAGATTGAAGATTGAAGAAGAGAAGAAGAAGATTACAAGTGCTCTGGCTTCTCACTAGAACTAGAGAGAGAAGTAGAGATGATAGTGTTTCTGAATTGTGTGTGTGTGCCTCTAACACAAGCCTATGGCACGATTAAATAGATTGGAAAAATGAATAGTAACCGGTTACTAAACCGGCACTGTGCACTAAATGACCTGCACTGTACAGAATCCAAGGGCCAGTGACTTGAACTATGCGGCATCCAATGCAATAAGCAGAAGCATCCATAAAGTGCATGATTAAAATATTGAAAAAAAAAAGATAATGGGAGACCATGGTTGAAATTCTCAAGGGGTGGAGGTCCCCATGTATGCGCCAATTATGGCCCATCAATAATGCTCTGTTTTGAAAATTGCTTCCAACGAATAATTTGACTAAATCCTGTAAAAATCAGCAGAATAGGAAAGGTAAAAATTAAGCATATTTTGAACAGTTTTTCATGTCCATAAGGACACTACAATCACCATGTTCAAGGGTGGTTTTGAACAGTTTTTCATGTCCATAAGGACACTACAATCACCATGTTCAAGGGTGGTTTTGAACAGTTTTTCATGTCCATAAGGACACTACAATTACCTTGTTCCAGGGTAGTATTTAAGCAGTTTTTCCCACAAAGAGTGGTACAGTTATCATGCTTAAGGATAAATATTTCCCTGTAAATATTCACGAGTGAGATAATCAGGAAGAGAATTGTCAGAACCTTTAAGATATTCAATGTCAAAATCAAATATACTTAAAATTGCTTGCCATCTGGCAAAAATTTGTTTAGATGCAAGGTTTTTAACATCCTTTTGCAAAATATCTTTTGCAGACTTGCAATCAATGCGGACAAGAAATTTTTGATTTAAAAGATCGGATTGGAATTTTGAAATGGATAGCACAATAGCTAAAACTTCTTTTTTGATAGTGGAATAATTCTGTTGGGCAGGATTCCAATGTTTGGAAGTGAAAGCAATGATTTGTTCTTTTCCAGAAATTTTTTGTTTTAAAATTCCGCCGTAACCAATATCAGAAGCATCAGTTTCGACAATTTTGAAGGCTTCAGGATTGGGTAGGTAAAGGCAGGGTAGCTCTTTAACCTGGGCTTTGATTTGTATGACAATTTTGGTGTGATCATCCGTCCAAGGAGGAGGATCCTTTCTTAGACGATCATGAAGAGGTTTGATGAGATTACTCAGTTGTGGAAAGAAGTCTGAGACATAATTAAGACAACCAAGGAACCTTTGTAATTGAGTTTTGTCAATAATTTGATTGGGGAATTTATCCGAGAACTCAATAGCCCTAGTGATAGGAGTAATAGTTCCGTGATGGATATTGTGACCTAAAAATCTGATTTTTGTTTGAAACAAATTGATTTTTGTTTTAGACACAGCAAGACCATTTTTCTTTATGATAGAAATAAAGGTGTTGATATGTCTGACATGTTGATCAAAAGATTGTGAATAAATAAGCACATCATCAATATAGACAATGGCGAATTTAGCATAATCATTGAATATATCATTCATGATTCTTTGGAATTCAGAAGGAGCGTTTTTCAAGCCAAAAGGCATAACGTTCCATTCATATTGACCAAAAGGGACAGTGAAGGCAGTTTTGTATCTATCCTTCTCTTTAATCTGGATTTGCCAAAATCCAGATTTCATGTCAAATTTTGAAAATATTTTTGCGTCATGAAGACGTTTGAGAAGGTCCTTTTTGTTAGGGATAGGATATCTAATCCAACAAAGAGCTTGGTTGAGAGGTTTGTAATTAATGACCAATCTGGGAGTTCCCCTTTCTATTTCTGCTTGCTTGTTAACATAAAAGGCAGAGCAAGACCAGGAACTCTTACTTTTGCGAATAAGACCCCTTTTTAAAAGATCATTTATTTCCTTCTGACAAACCAGGAGGAGATCCTGATTCATCTGGATAGGTCTAGCTTTGGTGGGAATTTGCCTTTCATGAAAATCCTTTTCATAGGGAAGTTCCACAACATGACGTTTTCTTTCCCAGAAAGCATTAGGAAGATCAGAACAAATAGTAGATTGTATTTGCTCTAAAAGACTCTTAATTTTGAATTGATTTTCCCTTTTGAGTAATTGGTGATCGATATTTCTAAAAGTAATTTCATCTTTTAAAAAATTGATTTGATTTTCTTTGTAAGAAATTGGATTTAAGTTTCTGACAAAAGGTTTTCTTAAGAACTTAAAAATGATTGGTTGTCCCAAATGCTGGGCTATGATACCTTCTTCAGTTATTTGAAAAGGAAAAAGTGATCTTATGAACGGAGTTCCTAAAATTACCTGATTTTTCAAATTTTTGACAAGAAGAAATGAGGTATCAATTTTGAAATTGTTGTTTTCGATGATAGCTGAAGACAATTTGTAATTGATTCTTAACTTAGTACCATTTGCAGCACTAAGTTGTTCAGAGGTTTTTTCAAAGTATTTTGTTGGGATAAGACCCTCTAAAATACAATTTGAATCTGCACCTGTGTCAAACAAGGCAACAGTTTCAAAAATAAAATCTTTGATAATAATTTTGACATTTATGTAAAATTTTTGAATTTTTACATAATTGATCAGCCCTAAGAAATCTGAATCTGCTTCCTTATCAGAGTCAGGGATACTTGAAGAGGAATTGGTTTCATGATTATTCCAACGGTCAATAATGGACTGGTGATTAGCCTGTTTTTCTTTTAGTTTATTGACCTCAACTTTTAAGTTGTTGATCTCATACTGAAGATCTTGGATAGTAACAGGTTTGATACTGGTTTTCTCTAACCTTTTGAAGGTATCCTTGAGATTATACTTATTGGTTACTAAAGGGCTTTTGGGGGGTTTAGTTTCAAGAGTAGACTTAAGCTTCTTGAGATACTTTTCCCTTTCCTGGGGGTCAGGAATGGCATTTATGGCTTCAAGGAGAAGATCTTGTTCTTTGGTGAGAACATTGATGCTATTAGAGGAATCAGAATTAGATAAGTCATCATCCTGAATTTGATTTATTTTCTCGGAAGGTTGATCAGAGGATTCTCCTGAAGATTGGGCTAATAAATTGTTAATCTTGTTTTCAATGTCTGAACCAAGATTAAGAACTCTGAGTTTGTTTATAACTCTACAATTTCTACTAATATGCCCTGGTTTGCCACATTTGAAGCAGATGATGGGGGTTTTTATCATTATTCTCATAATGATTTTTGGTAGGTTGACCAGTAATCCTTGGCCTAGGTTTCCTATCATGCCTTTCCTTGTAATAGTCAGGTCTGGGTAAGGTGTTGATAGGTTTTGGTTTGGCTTTGGTTCTTTTGATGCAAGGGAGGCCGAATTGTTCGCAGAAGGTTCCTAAGTCTTTGCGATTTTGAGCCTTTTCTTTGGATAATTGTTGCTGAATTTTGTCGTCTTGACAAATTTTTAAAGCAACTCTTTGGATGATAGCAATAAGCTGACCATAACTTAATTGCTGATAGGGGATATTTCCATTGGGGTCCTGATTGCGCAATTTATCTCTAACCTTATCACCTAAAGATTTAGGGAGGCCTGCAAGGAATTTCTCCTTCCAGAAGGCTTGTTGGCTATCTTCTCTGGTATAGACTCTTGTAAGGAATGTGTCCTTATACCATCTAAAATCACCGAGGGTTTTGCACCTAAGATTAGACAACAACTCTGCAGACCTATCCTTAATCAAGGAAGGGTCTCCTACAAAGTGTTGGGCAATGGTGAAGATCAAGGTGTTAACTGCATCAGGAATTTGAATCCCATTTTCAAGGATGGGTTCTCCGTTGGGTTCCCTTTTGATAGCAGTAAGGATAGATTGCTTATCCTCATCATTGAGGTAATTATCCCACCAACCTTTAAGCTGACCACAGAATCCTGCAATGAGGATTTCTACGATCATGTCTTCTGAGCAGTTGTTGGAAGTTTCATAAGCAGTGGCAACCATAGTCATATTTTGGAGGATTTTGGTTATGCCATACTCATTTTCTCCATCAATGTTCCATTCATAAACATTGTTAGCACTGAAACTTTTGAAATTGGTTTCCTTTTCTTCTAAGAGAAGGTCAGGAGCAGTGGCCCTAGGGTAGTAAAGCTTGGTTTCTCTACGCCATTTGTTTTTAGGATTGTAAATGATAGGACTGACTTTATTCTTAGGAGAGGCATCTTCTGAATGATCAGAAGAGGTCTCATTTATCATATTGATGCTTTTCCTAGGGGTATGAGGAGAAGGCGTATCAGGGATTGTTGTTTTGAGGAGAGTTAAATGTTCATTGATTTTCTCCAGGATTTCATCTCTGGTTTCATCTACTTCTCTCTTGATATGACCTTCTTGCTTGAAGGCCTTTTTAAAGGTTTTGGATACCCTATAGGGATTGAATAGGGGTTTCTCAATTTTAGCAGAAGAAGAAGATGACTCAGTTTTAGGGGAGGCATCATCGTTTCTACTTGATTTGGAGTCTCCTAGTGCTTAGAGGTATTTGTTTGTATAGTTAGATTGTTCCATGAGATCTTTGATATCTCTGGCTGTTATGGGTTCATTATCAGGTCTAGCTTTAAAGGAGGCAGCCAAGACAGGGGCAGATTGGTTTTGAATATTAAGGGTAAAAGGGCCTTTAGGAGGTAATTCTGATTGGACCTTTTGACCATCTTTTAGATGCCATATAGTGATGACATCCACGATTTTTCTTCCAATAATGTCATCCTGGAAGGGATAATTGATATTCTTCTTGATGGTATACGCATGAAACCAATCAAAAAAAGGAATATTGTATTTGACATTTTCAAGAAATTTATAGAATTTTTCCTGAATGGATTTTCTATTTTTCCCTTGATATTGTTTGAAGAAACATTCTCTGTGAAGAGACCATTCTTCAGAATAAAATTCCTTTTTGAGGGAAATTTTATCTATGACAAAAGAAGTTTGATTGTTGATAAGATCTTTGCAAAGTTCTTGATTGGTAAGACCTTTACTAAGATCTTGATTGTTATTTTTGGAAAATTGACTTTCTGATAAAGGCATAGCAATAAAAGACATGTCTGAGAGAGTGAGGAAAGCAGTATAAAAAGTGGTTTTTTCAGAATATTTTGTATAATTCCTCACCCAAAAGCATCATTGCCTTCACTTGGTTTCAATAGAAATATAAATATTAAAATATGAACTAGTAACTACTTTCTAGATTATGCTGGGGATTTAAACATGTTTTGTTTAAAGATCATAATAAGGCCAAGTGCAGGATATTAAAACTTGGATAAAAGAATTATTATCTAATTTATACTTCAGAGTGAAATCCTTTTACTCAGAAAACAATAAGTAAAGTAAATACTGAAATATATCTAATTTGGACCATTAAATTATATTTTGAGCTTGATTCTGACAGACAAGTGATCAATAAACAAACTGTTTTCTGTTTTACTTTCTTTAAACACCAAGATAGTTTCAAGAATACAACATCTCTCTTGGCGGCAAGGTAGCTGCTCTATCACTCGCGAGTCTTACGCATTCGTTATGCCGTTCGTCGCTTAGCGAGATTTCCAAGTATTCCTTCAAAATCCTATAATGTTAAAAGAGTAAGTAAAACATGGTTTTGAAAAAGTTGAAGCTGTTCTTGATCAAAAGCACAGAATACGTTTACAAAATATAACTTAGAAAAAGTTCAATTTAAACATATGACAACACACTTTGACAAATTGTTCTAAGATCAAAAGTAAATCTTTGCAAAATATAAACATAGACGAATAATTTTCTTATTCAATCACCTTTTATGTTCATATGTTATAAAATAGTAAGCTGATTGACTATGGGATTTCTCAGATATCTGGTACTGCTCACAACAGACATTGGCCACGTTTGTGAGGCTCTCAGAAATTTCATTGAAAATACACCAGTGAACTGGCCTGAACAATGCTAGCCATAGTCAAAGAGTATACTAATAGTGTAACATTTAGAAAAATTTTAATTTTGAATTAATATCCATAACAGGCACTTATATGATTATGGACCAAATATAATTAACTGCAAAGCATAACCCAGATAAGTAACCAACAGTTCAAAGTTAATATCTACATTCCTACTTCCACCATCTGGCTCTGATACCAAGAGGGGTTCGGAACCAGGGGGAGGGGATTAAATTAAAGAGACAGAGGGGAAGTAGGTAGCATACGGAATGCAACAAAAATTAAAGATAAAACAGATAAAACTCACGAGATAGATTAGGAGGTAAAACCTTCCATGTACTATCTATGAGTTACTTTGATTGATTGAGATAGTAAGAACTATCTATGAGTTACAAGATTGAAGATTGAAGAAGAGAAGAAGAAGATTACAAGTGCTCTGGCTTCTCACTAGAACTAGAGAGAGAAGTAGAGATGATAGTGTTTCTGAATTGTGTGTGTGTGCCTCTAACACAAGCCTATGGCACGATTAAATAGATTGGAAAAATGAATAGTAACCGGTTACTAAACCGGCACTGTGCACTAAATGACCTGCACTGTACAGAATCCAAGGGCCAGTGACTTGAACTATGCGGCATCCAATGCAATAAGCAGAAGCATCCATAAAGTGCATGATTAAAATATTGAAAAAAAAAGATAATGGGAGACCATGGTTGAAATTCTCAAGGGGTGGAGGTCCCCATGTATGCGCCAATTATGGCCCATCAATAATGCTCTATTTTGAAAATTGCTTCCAACGAATAATTTGACTAAATCCTGTAAAAATCAGCAGAATAGGAAAGGTAAAAATTAAGCATATTTTGAACAGTTTTTCATGTCCATAAGGACACTACAATCACCATGTTCAAGGGTGGTTTTGAACAGTTTTTCATGTCCATAAGGACACTACAATCACCATGTTCAAGGGTGGTTTTGAACAGTTTTTCATGTCCATAAGGACACTACAATTACCTTGTTCCAGGGTAGTATTTAAGCAGTTTTTCCCACAAAGAGTGGTACAGTTATCATGCTTAAGGATAAATATTTCCCTGTAAATATTCACGAGTGAGATAATCAGGAAGAGAATTGTCAGAACCTTTAAGATATTCAATGTCAAAATCAAATATACTTAAAATTGCTTGCCATCTGGCAAAAATTTGTTTAGATGCAAGGTTTTTAACATCCTTTTGCAAAATATCTTTTGCAGACTTGCAATCAATGCGGACAAGAAATTTTTGATTTAAAAGATCGGATTGGAATTTTGAAATGGATAGCACAATAGCTAAAACTTCTTTTTTGATAGTGGAATAATTCTGTTGGGCAGGATTCCAATGTTTGGAAGTGAAAGCAATGATTTGTTCTTTTCCAGAAATTTTTTGTTTTAAAATTCCGCCGTAACCAATATCAGAAGCATCAGTTTCGACAATTTTGAAGGCTTCAGGATTGGGTAGGTAAAGGCAGGGTAGCTCTTTAACCTGGGCTTTGATTTGTATGACAATTTTGGTGTGATCATCCGTCCAAGGAGGAGGATCCTTTCTTAGACGATCATGAAGAGGTTTGATGAGATTACTCAGTTGTGGAAAGAAGTCTGAGACATAATTAAGACAACCAAGGAACCTTTGTAATTGAGTTTTGTCAATAATTTGATTGGGGAATTTATCCGAGAACTCAATAGCCCTAGTGATAGGAGTAATAGTTCCGTGATGGATATTGTGACCTAAAAATCTGATTTTTGTTTGAAACAAAATGATTTTTGTTTTAGACACAGCAAGACCATTTTTCTTTATGATAGAAATAAAGGTGTTGATATGTCTGACATGTTGATCAAAAGATTGTGAATAAATAAGCACATCATCAATATAGACAATGGCGAATTTAGCATAATCATTGAATATATCATTCATGATTCTTTGGAATTCAGAAGGAGCGTTTTTCAAGCCAAAAGGCATAACGTTCCATTCATATTGACCAAAAGGGACAGTGAAGGCAGTTTTGTATCTATCCTTCTCTTTAATCTGGATTTGCCAAAATCCAGATTTCATGTCAAATTTTGAAAATATTTTTGCGTCATGAAGACGTTTGAGAAGGTCCTTTTTGTTAGGGATAGGATATCTAATCCAACAAAGAGCTTGGTTGAGAGGTTTGTAATTAATGACCAATCTGGGAGTTCCCCTTTCTATTTCTGCTTGCTTGTTAACATAAAAGGCAGAGCAAGACCAGGAACTCTTACTTTTGCGAATAAGACCCCTTTTTAAAAGATCATTTATTTCCTTCTGACAAACCAGGAGGAGATCCTGATTCATCTGGATAGGTCTAGCTTTGGTGGGAATTTGCCTTTCATGAAAATCCTTTTCATAGGGAAGTTCCACAACATGACGTTTTCTTTCCCAGAAAGCATTAGGAAGATCAGAACAAATAGTAGATTGTATTTGCTCTAAAAGACTCTTAATTTTGAATTGATTTTCCCTTTTGAGTAATTGGTGATCGATATTTCTAAAAGTAATTTCATCTTTTAAAAAATTGATTTGATTTTCTTTGTAAGAAATTGGATTTAAGTTTCTGACAAAAGGTTTTCTTAAGAACTTAAAAATGATTGGTTGTCCCAAATGCTGGGCTATGATACCGTCTTCAGTTATTTCAAAAAGAAAAAAGTGATCTTATGAACGGAGTTCCTAAAATTACCTGATTTTTCAAATTTTTGACAAGAAGAAATGAGGTATCAATTTTGAAATTGTTGTTTTCGATGATAGCTGAAGACAATTTGTAATTGATTCTTAACTTAGTACCATTTGCAGCACTAAGTTGTTCAGAGGTTTTTTCAAAGTATTTTGTTGGGATAAGACCCTCTAAAATACAATTTGAATCTGCACCTGTGTCAAACAAGGCAACAGTTTCAAAAATAAAATCTTTGATAATAATTTTGACATTTATGTAAAATTTTTGAATTTTTACATAATTGATCAGCCCTAAGAAATCTGAATCTGCTTCCTTATCAGAGTCAGGGATACTTGAAGAGGAATTGGTTTCATGATTATTCCAACGGTCAATAATGGACTGGTGATTAGCCTGTTTTTCTTTTAGTTTATTGACCTCAACTTTTAAGTTGTTGATCTCATACTGAAGATCTTGGATAGTAACAGGTTTGATACTGGTTTTCTCTAACCTTTTGAAGGTATCCTTGAGATTATACTTATTGGTTACTAAAGGGCTTTTGGGGGGTTTAGTTTCAAGAGTAGACTTAAGCTTCTTGAGATACTTTTCCCTTTCCTGGGGGTCAGGAATGGCATTTATGGCTTCAAGGAGAAGATCTTGTTCTTTGGTGAGAACATTGATGCTATTAGAGGAATCAGAATTAGATAAGTCATCATCCTGAATTTGATTTATTTTCTCGGAAGGTTGATCAGAGGATTCTCCTGAAGATTGGGCTAATAAATTGTTAATCTTGTTTTCAATGTCTGAACCAAGATTAAGAACTCTGAGTTTGTTTATAACTCTACAATTTCTACTAATATGCCCTGGTTTGCCACATTTGAAGCAGATGATGGGGTTTTTATCATTATTCTCATAATGATTTTTGGTAGGTTGACCAGTAATCCTTGGCCTAGGTTTCCTATCATGCCTTTCCTTGTAATAGTCAGGTCTGGGTAAGGTGTTGATAGGTTTTGGTTTGGCTTTGGTTCTTTTGATGCAAGGGAGGCCGAATTGTTCGCAGAAGGTTCCTAAGTCTTTGCGATTTTGAGCCTTTTCTTTGGATAATTGTTGCTGAATTTTGTCGTCTTGACAAATTTTTAAAGCAACTCTTTGGATGATAGCAATAAGCTGACCATAACTTAATTGCTGATAGGGGATATTTCCATTGGGGTCCTGATTGCGCAATTTATCTCTAACCTTATCACCTAAAGATTTAGGGAGGCCTGCAAGGAATTTCTCCTTCCAGAAGGCTTGTTGGCTATCTTCTCTGGTATAGACTCTTGTAAGGAATGTGTCCTTATACCATCTAAAATCACCGAGGGTTTTGCACCTAAGATTAGACAACAACTCTGCAGACCTATCCTTAATCAAGGAAGGGTCTCCTACAAAGTGTTGGGCAATGGTGAAGATCAAGGTGTTAACTGCATCAGGAATTTGAATCCCATTTTCAAGGATGGGTTCTCCGTTGGGTTCCCTTTTGATAGCAGTAAGGATAGATTGCTTATCCTCATCATTGAGGTAATTATCCCACCAACCTTTAAGCTGACCACAGAATCCTGCAATGAGGATTTCTACGATCATGTCTTCTGAGCAGTTGTTGGAAGTTTCATAAGCAGTGGCAACCATAGTCATATTTTGGAGGATTTTGGTTATGCCATACTCATTTTCTCCATCAATGTTCCATTCATAAACATTGTTAGCACTGAAACTTTTGAAATTGGTTTCCTTTTCTTCTAAGAGAAGGTCAGGAGCAGTGGCCCTAGGGTAGTAAAGCTTGGTTTCTCTACGCCATTTGTTTTTAGGATTGTAAATGATAGGACTGACTTTATTCTTAGGAGAGGCATCTTCTGAATGATCAGAAGAGGTCTCATTTATCATATTGATGCTTTTCCTAGGGGTATGAGGAGAAGGCGTATCAGGGATTGTTGTTTTGAGGAGAGTTAAATGTTCATTGATTTTCTCCAGGATTTCATCTCTGGTTTCATCTACTTCTCTCTTGATATGACCTTCTTGCTTGAAGGCCTTTTTAAAGGTTTTGGATACCCTATAGGGATTGAATAGGGGTTTCTCAATTTTAGCAGAAGAAGAAGATGACTCAGTTTTAGGGGAGGCATCATCGTTTCTACTTGATTTGGAGTCTCCTAGTGCTTAGAGGTATTTGTTTGTATAGTTAGATTGTTCCATGAGATCTTTGATATCTCTGGCTGTTATGGGTTCATTATCAGGTCTAGCTTTAAAGGAGGCAGCCAAGACAGGGGCAGATTGGTTTTGAATATTAAGGGTAAAAGGGCCTTTAGGAGGTAATTCTGATTGGACCTTTTGACCATCTTTTAGATGCCATATAGTGATGACATCCACGATTTTTCTTCCAATAATGTCATCCTGGAAGGGATAATTGATATTCTTCTTGATGGTATACGCATGAAACCAATCAAAAAAAGGAATATTGTATTTGACATTTTCAAGAAATTTATAGAATTTTTCCTGAATGGATTTTCTATTTTTCCCTTGATATTGTTTGAAGAACCATTCTCTGTGAAGAGACCATTCTTCAGAATAAAATTCCTTTTTGAGGGAAATTTTATCTATGACAAAAGACGTTTGATTGTTGATAAGATCTTTGCAAAGTTCTTGATTGGTAAGACCTTTACTAAGATCTTGATTGTTATTTTTGGAAAATTGACTTTCTGATAAAGGCATAGCAATAAAAGACATGTCTGAGAGAGTGAGGAAAGCAGTATAAAAAGTGGTTTTTTCAGAATATTTTGTATAATTCCTCACCCAAAAGCATCATTGCCTTCACTTGGTTTCAATAGAAATATAAATATTAAAATATGAACTAGTAACTACTTTCTAGATTATGCTGGGGATTTAAACATGTTTTGTTTAAAGATCATAATAAGGCCAAGTGCAGGATATTAAAACTTGGATAAAAGAATTATTATCTAATTTATACTTCAGAGTGAAATCCTTTTACTCAGAAAACAATAAGTAAAGTAAATACTGAAATATATCTAATTTGGACCATTAAATTATATTTTGAGCTTGATTCTGACAGACAAGTGATCAATAAACAAACTGTTTTCTGTTTTACTTTCTTTAAACACCAAGATAGTTTCAAGAATACAACATCTCTCTTGGCGGCAAGGTAGCTGCTCTATCACTCGCGAGTCTTACGCATTCGTTATGCCGTTCGTCGCTTAGCGAGATTTCCAAGTATTCCTTCAAAATCCTATAATGTTAAAAGAGTAAGTAAAACATGGTTTTGAAAAAGTTGAAGCTGTTCTTGATCAAAAGCACAGAATACGTTTACAAAATATAACTTAGAAAAAGTTCAATTTAAACATATGACAACACACTTTGACAAATTGTTCTAAGATCAAAAGTAAATCTTTGCAAAATATAAACATAGACGAATAATTTTCTTATTCAATCACCTTTTATGTTCATATGTTATAAAATAGTAAGCTGATTGACTATGGGATTTCTCAGATATCTGGTACTGCTCACAACAGACATTGGCCACGTTTGTGAGGCTCTCAGAAATTTCCTTGAAAATACACCAGTGAACTGGCCTGAACAATGCTAGCCATAGTCAAAGAGTATACTAATAGTGTAACATTTAGAAAAATTTTAACTTTGAATTAATATCCATAACAGGCACTTATATGATTATGGACAAAATATAATTAACTGCAAAGCATAACCCAGATAAGTAACCAACAGTTCAAAGTTAATATCTACATTCCTACTTCCACCATCTGGCTCTGATACCAAGAGGGGTTCGGAACCAGGGGGAGGGGATTAAATTAAAGAGACAGAGGGGAAGTAGGTAGCATACGGAATGCAACAAAAATTAAAGATAAAACAGATAAAACTCACGAGATAGATTAGGAGGTAAAACCTTCCATGTACTATCTATGAGTTACTTTGATTGATTGAGATAGTAAGAACTATCTATGAGTTACAAGATTGAAGATTGAAGAAGAGAAGAAGAAGATTACAAGTGCTCTGGCTTCTCACTAGAACTAGAGAGAGAAGTAGAGATGATAGTGTTTCTGAATTGTGTGTGTGCCCCTAACACAAGCCTATGGCACGATTAAATAGATGGGAAAAATGAATAGTAACCGGTTACTAAACCGGCACTGTGCACTAAATGACCTGCACTGTACAGAATCCAAGGGCAAGTGACTTGAACTATGCGGCATCCAAAGCAATAAGCAGAAGCATCCATAAAGAGCATGATTAAAATATTGGAAATAAGATAATGGGAGACCATGGTTGAAATTTTCAAGGGGTGGAGGTCCCCATGTATGCGCCAATTATGGCCCATCAATAATGCTCTGTTTTGAAAATTGCTTCCAACGAATAATTTGACTAAATCCTGTAAAAATCAGCAGAATAGGAAAGGTAAAAATTAAGCATATTTTGAACAGTTTTTCGTGTCCATAAGGACACTACAATCACCATGTTCAAGGGTGGTTTTGAACAGTTTTTCATGTCCATAAGGACACTACAATCACCATGTTCAAGGGTGGTGGAGGACCAGTTTTTTATACCAATAACGGTACTACTGTCACCATGATCCAGGGTGTTATTGGAACAGTTTTTCATGTCTAATGTAGACACTACAATTACCTTGTTCCAGGGTTGTATTTAAGCAGTTTTTCCCACAAAGAGTGGTACAGTTATCATGCTTAAGGATAAATATTTCCCTGTAAATATTCACGAGTGAGATAATCAGGAAGAGAATTGTCAGAACCTTTAAGATATTCAATATCAAAATCAAATATACTTAAAATTGCTTGCCATCTGGCAAAGATTTGTTTAGATGCAAGGTTTTTAACATCCTTTTGCAAAATATCTTTTGCAGACTTGCAATCAATGCGGACAAGAAATTTTTGATTTAAAAGATCGGATTGGAATTTTGAAATGGATAGCACAATATCTAAAACTTCTTTTTTGATAGTGGAATAATTCTGTTGGGCAGGATTCCAATGTTTAGAAGTGAAAGCAATGATTTGTTCTTTTCCAGAAATTTTTTGTTTTAAAATTCCGCCGTAACCAATATCAGAGGCATCAGTTTCGACAATTTTGAAGGCTTCAGGATTGGGTAGGTAAAGGCAGGGTAGTTCTTTAACCTGGGCTTTGATTTGTATGACAATTTTGGTGTGATCATCCGTCCAAGGAGGAGGATCCTTTCTTAGACGATCATGAAGAGGTTTGATGAGATTACTCAGTTGTGGAAAGAAGTCTGAGACATAATTAAGACAACCAAGGAACCTTTGTAATTGAGTTTTGTCAATAATTTGATTGGGGAATTTATCCGAGAACTCAATAGCCCTAGTGATAGGAGTAATAGTTCCGTGATGGATATTGTGACCTAAAAATCTGATTTTTGTTTGAAACAAATTGATTTTTGTTTTAGACACAGCAAGACCATTTTTCTTTATGATAGAAATAAAGGTGTTGATATGTCTGACATGTTGATCAAAAGATTGTGAATAAATAAGCACATCATCAATATAGACAATGGCGAATTTTGCATAATCATTGAATATATCATTCATGATTCTTTGGAATTCAGAAGGAGCGTTTTTCAAGCCAAAAGGCATAACGTTCCATTCATATTGACCAAAAGGGACAGTGAAGGCAGTTTTGTACCTATCCTTCTCTTTAATCTGGATTTGCCAAAATCCAGATTTCATGTCAAATTTTGAAAATATTTTTGCGTCATGAAGACGTTTGAGAAGGTCCTTTTTGTTAGGGATAGGATATCTAATCCAACAAAGAGCTTGGTTGAGAGGTTTGTAATTAATGACCAATCTGGGAGTTCCCCTTTCTATTTCTGCTTGTTTGTTAACATAAAAGGCAGAGCAAGACCAGGAACTCTTACTTTTGCGAATAAGACCCCTTTTTAAAAGATCATTTATTTCCTTCTGACAAACCAGGAGGAGATCCTGATTCATCTGGATAGGTCTAGCTTTAGTGGGAATTTGCCTTTCATGAAAATCCTTTTCATAGGGAAGTTCCACAACATGACGTTTTCTTTCCCAGAAATCATTAGGAAGATCAGAACAAATAGTAGATTGTATTTGCTCTAAAAGACTCTTAATTTTAAATTGATTTTCCCTTTTGAGTAATTGGTGATCGATATTTCTAAAAGTAATTTCATCTTTTAAAAAATTGATTTGATTTTCTTTGTAAGAAATTGGATTTAAGTTTCTGACAAAAGGTTTTCTTAAGAACTTAAAAATGATTGGTTGTCCCAAATGCTGGGCTATGATACCTTCTTCAGTTATTTGAAAAGGAAAAAGTGATCTTATGAACGGAGTTCCTAGAATTACCTGATTTTTCAAATTTTTGACAAGAAGAAATGAGGTATCAATTTTGAAATTGTTGTTTTCGATGATAGCTGAAGACAATTTGTAATTGATTCTTAACTTAGTACCATTTGCAGCACTAAGTTGTTCAGAGGTTTTTTCAAAGTATTTTGTTGGGATAAGACCCTCTAAAATACAATTTGAATCTGCACCTGTGTCAAACAAGGCAACAGTTTCAAAAATAAAATCTTTGATAATAATTTTGACATTTATGTAAAATTTTTGAATTTTTACATAATTGATCAGCCCTAAGAAATCTGAATCTGCTTCCTTATCAGAGTCAGGGATACTTGAAGAGGAATTGGTTTCATGATTATTCCAACGGTCAATAATGGACTGGTGATTAGCCTGTTTTTCTTTTAGTTTATTGACCTCAACTTTTAAGTTGTTGATCTCATACTGAAGATCTTGGATAGTAACAGGTTTGATACTGGTTTTCTCTAACCTTTTGAAGGTATCCTTGAGATTATACTTATTGGTTACTAAAGGGCTTTTGGGGGGTTTAGTTTCAAGAGTAGACTTAAGCTTCTTGAGATACTTTTCCCTTTCCTGGGGGTCAGGAATGGCATTTATGGCTTCAAGGAGAAGATCTTGTTCTTTGGTGAGAACATTGATGCTATTAGAGGAATCAGAATTAGATAAGTCATCATCCTGAATTTGATTTATTTTCTCGGAAGGTTGATCAGAGGATTCTCCTGAAGATTGGGCTAATAAATTGTTAATCTTGTTTTCAATGTCTGAACCAAGATTAAGAACTCTGAGTTTGTTTATAACTCTACAATTTCTACTAATATGCCCTGGTTTGCCACATTTGAAGCAGATGATGGGGTTTTTATCATTATTCTCATAATGATTTTTGGTAGGTTGACCAGTAATCCTTGGCCTAGGTTTCCTATCATGCCTTTCCTTGTAATAGTCAGGTCTGGGTAAGGTGTTGATAGGTTTTGGTTTGGCTTTGGTTCTTTTGATGCAAGGGAGGCCGAATTGTTCGCAGAAGGTTCCTAAGTCTTTGCGATTTTGAGCCTTTTCTTTGGATAATTGTTGCTGAATTTTGTCGTCTTGACAAATTTTTAAAGCAACTCTTTGGATGATAGCAATAAGCTGACCATAACTTAATTGCTGATAGGGGATATTTCCATTGGGGTCCTGATTGCGCAATTTATCTCTAACCTTATCACCTAAAGATTTAGGGAGGCCTGCAAGGAATTTCTCCTTCCAGAAGGCTTGTTGGCTATCTTCTCTGGTATAGACTCTTGTAAGGAATGTGTCCTTATACCATCTAAAATCACCGAGGGTTTTGCACCTAAGATTAGACAACAACTCTGCAGACCTATCCTTAATCAAGGAAGGGTCTCCTACAAAGTGTTGGGCAATGGTGAAGATCAAGGTGTTAACTGCATCAGGAATTTGAATCCCATTTTCAAGGATGGGTTCTCCGTTGGGTTCCCTTTTGATAGCAGTAAGGATAGATTGCTTATCCTCATCATTGAGGTAATTATCCCACCAACCTTTAAGCTGACCACAGAATCCTGCAATGAGGATTTCTACGATCATGTCTTCTGAGCAGTTGTTGGAAGTTTCATAAGCAGTGGCAACCATAGTCATATTTTGGAGGATTTTGGTTATGCCATACTCATTTTCTCCATCAATGTTCCATTCATAAACATTGTTAGCACTGAAACTTTTGAAATTGGTTTCCTTTTCTTCTAAGAGAAGGTCAGGAGCAGTGGCCCTAGGGTAGTAAAGCTTGGTTTCTCTACGCCATTTGTTTTTAGGATTGTAAATGATAGGACTGACTTTATTCTTAGGAGAGGCATCTTCTGAATGATCAGAAGAGGTCTCATTTATCATATTGATGCTTTTCCTAGGGGTATGAGGAGAAGGCGTATCAGGGATTGTTGTTTTGAGGAGAGTTAAATGTTCATTGATTTTCTCCAGGATTTCATCTCTGGTTTCATCTACTTCTCTCTTGATATGACCTTCTTGCTTGAAGGCCTTTTTAAAGGTTTTGGATACCCTATAGGGATTGAATAGGGGTTTCTCAATTTTAGCAGAAGAAGAAGATGACTCAGTTTTAGGGGAGGCATCATCGTTTCTACTTGATTTGGAGTCTCCTAGTGCTTGGAGGTATTTGTTTGTATAGTTAGATTGTTCCATGAGATCTTTGATATCTCTGGCTGTTATGGGTTCATTATCAGGTCTAGCTTTAAAGGAGGCAGCCAAGACAGGGGCAGATTGGTTTTGAATATTAAGGGTAAAAGGGCCTTTAGGAGGTAATTCTGATTGGACCTTTTGACCATCTTTTAGATGCCATATAGTGATGACATCCACGATTTTTCTTCCAATAATGTCATCCTGGAAGGGATAATTGATATTCTTCTTGATGGTATACGCATGAAACCAATCAAAAAAAGGAATATTGTATTTGACATTTTCAAGAAATTTATAGAATTTTTCCTGAATGGATTTTCTATTTTTCCCTTGATATTGTTTGAAGAACCATTCTCTGTGAAGAGACCATTCTTCAGAATAAAATTCCTTTTTGAGGGAAATTTTATCTATGACAAAAGAAGTTTGATTGTTGATAAGATCTTTGCAAAGTTCTTGATTGGTAAGACCTTTACTAAGATCTTGATTGTTATTTTTGGAAAATTGATTTTCTGATAAAGGCATAGCAATAAAAGACATGTCTGAGAGAGTGAGGAAAGCAGTATAAAAAGTGGTTTTTTCAGAATATTTTGTATAATTCCTCACCCATAAGCATCATTGCCTTCACTTGGTTTCATTAGAAATATAAATATTAAAATATGAACTAGTAACTACTTTCTAGATTATGCTGGGGATTTAAACGTGTTTTGTTCAAAGATCATAACAAGGCCATGTGCAGGATATAAAAACTTGGATAAAAGAATTATTATCTAATTTATACTTCAGAGTGAAATCCTTTTACTCAGAGAACAATAAGTAAAGTAAATACTGAAATATATCTAATTTGGACCATTAAATTATATTTTGAGCTTGATTCTGACAGACAAGTGATCAATAAACAAACTGTTTTCTGTTTTACTTTCTTTAAACACCAAGATAGTTTCAAGAATACAACATCTCTCTTGGCGGCAAGGTAGCTGCTCTATCACTCGCGAGTCTTACGCATTCGTTATGCCGTTCGTCGCTTAGCGAGATTTCCAAGTATTCCTTCAAAATCCTATAATGTTAAAAGAATAAGTAAAACATGGTTTTGAAAAAGTTGAAGCTGTTCTTGATCAAAAGCACAGAATACGTTTACAAAATATAACTTAGAAAAAGTTCAATTTAAACATATGACAACACACTTTAACAAATTGTTCTAAGATCAAAAGTAAATCTTTGCAAAATATAAACATAGACGAATAATTTTCTTATTCAATCACCTTTTATGTTCATATGTTATAAAATAGTAAGCTGATTGACTATGGGATTTCTCAGATATCTGGTACTGCTCACAACAGACATTGGCCACGTTTGTGAGGCTCTCAGAAATTTCCTTGAAAATACACCAGTGAACTGGCCTGAACAATGCTAGCCATAGTCAAAGAGTATACTAATAGTGTAACATTAAGAAAATTTTTAACTTTGAATTAATATCCATAACAGGCACTTATATGATTATGGACAAAATATAGTTAACTGCAAAGCATAACCCAGATAAGTAACCAACAGTTCAAAGTTAATATCTACATTCCTACATTCCTACATTCCTACATTCCTATTTGAAACGTTTATATATATATATAGGGTTAAATATGTTTTTAGTCCCTACAAAATTTCACTATTTTGTTTTTAGTCCCTATAAAATTTTTCATCGACTTTTAGTCCCTATAAAATTTCAAAATTTCGTTTTTAGCCCTATAAATGCCAACTAGTGTATATCCATTGAATTTTTGAGTCATGTTTTGCATACATGTTGAGGACATTATAAACATCTCTTCCAGAAAAACTTTGAATTTTTTAACAACGCATAAATTAATTCTAAATTTTTTAAGTGCAAAAGATTCGATAAACAAATTAAAGGAAATACTAACCTAGAAATCAAATTTTGAGTTTATTTTTTGTGAGGGAGATATTTTTAATATCTTTAACGTGTATGCAAAATATCATTCAAAAATTCTAAAGGTATACACGAGTTTACAATTTATAGAGACTTAAAACAAAATTGTGAAATTTTATAGGGACTTAAAACAAAATTGTGAAATTTTATAGGGACTAAAAGTTGACGAAATTTTTTATAGGGACTAAAAACAAAATAGTGAAATTTTGTAGGGACTAAAAACATATTTAACCCTATATATATATATATATATATATATATATATATATATATATATATATATAATGATATTGATAGTGATAAACCAACACTAAATATATACTGATAAAACAAAACTATATATTATATTTACTTTAATAGAATTTATTCCCGACTTTTGAAATATACTTTGTTTTTCACAAAAAACACAAAAATCCCCCACATATTTCAAAAGTTGGAAAATAAATTTATAAAAGAAAATTTCTGGGTTAACATAGTAGATGTAATGCATCGGAGCTGTATAGCAAGCTATGGAACCAGTCCTAGACAGATAAAACATAACATACAGTGAATTGGTTTAGCAAGCTATGGAACCCAAGACACATATTATATGTTAGAGGTTTTACTATCATATTACACCCCCACAATTCTTGTTGTTTTCACGGTGGTGCGCTACTAGGCCCTGCGCGTGCTCGGTATTCATGAGTGCTCTAGAGATCTCGCCAGGATCTCATGCAAGCGGCCCCACTTGACACTGGTGATTTCATCAAGTGTATGCTGCAAGTCATACACCACCCATAAGGGCTATGATAATCATTAAAAGCTTTAAGTTTAACCTCTTTACCTTGCAGACTAGCACTATCACAATAATATCATAACACCATAGGAAGGGACAAGAATAAAATTAATTACATGAATTAATTTTCAGTGCTAGTAATATCAAGAAGCAACTTGTTTTTACCATATTGAACCTTCTTCATGGGATCTCCAATCACAAAGGTTGGGTTACCATCACTTCTTGATTTAAATTGGCTTATGTCCCATTCCCCTCGATGTTTCACAAATCATTTTCTTCCCTAGGGGGTTTTCAGAACATTATTCACTTCTGAATTCACATAACTTAAGGATATAATCCTTCTCGCATATTAGTAGCTACTTTACACAGTTATGAAAGACACTATTTCTTCCATAAAGGGATATTGACTAAGACGTCTCTTAGTCAATCAATCTCATATATCACAAAGTCTTGAGTAATATACTCAAACTCAATAATCTTTAAGTATTAACCTTAATCTCTATAGGGTAATTATCCAAGTCTACTTAGACAATTTCTAAGTGACAACCATTCATAAATAAATCCACTTTTAGATTTATTCTCATGCGAATCAAATTCGTCTATCATCACTGTATCATTGCAATACAATGGATATTCACTATATATAATAACATAGATGCCTTCATAGACAATTTTATATAAATGCTTAGATAATTTCTAAGCCACATCACCATAACATACTTATACATACAAGTCTGCTTAGATGATTTTTAAGCGACAACATATCCATAAAATATTTATAGAGTTTCACAAGTATGTTAATAATGTTTCATGCATTCACATATTAGTATGTGTTCTCAAAATATGGATATCTCATATATCCAAAACAAAATTCTCATAATTGATAATTATCCACGACATTTTTAAATCTAAAATATTGCTAGATATAATCATTTTGAACATGTCAATAAGTGATGTCATTTTCTATCTCTTAGGGAATCAAATTTTTCTCGCTCTACAAGAAGACACTTTTATGATCTTTATTAATCCAACAAAAAGTGGAAACAAAGACACCAAGAATCTCAATAATCACATCTATATATTAGTTGTATAGGTCTTAACAAAAACATCTAATTTTTATAGGAGGCATGAATCCAAGAACAACCCTCACAATGCCTCACACAACATAGCATCCCAAAAATCAAAAGTAATACATAAGTTATTAATGAAAATATTACTTGCAAGTTGAAACTCTAAGTAAAACAATTTGTTTTATATTATTAGCTATAAATCATTAGCATATTTTTGCACATATAATTCATCCGATAGGATCAATCCTAATTTCTCAATCTCACATTGCACAAAACACACAACATGGTTACTTGATCTCAATAAATTGACAACGCAAAATATTTCCAATAAAATTGGTGCACATACTCAGAGGGTGCATTAACTGATACAAGCCCAAGCAGTGAGGAGGTTATTGGGCCAGCAAAACAGCCCATTGGAGAGGCTAGCACCAGACCTGAGCGCATTAGGAGGCTCCCTGGGAAGTACAATGATCATATCATGTACAAATAATTCATTCTCTTATGGATTATTCCACTAGTGTTGCTATTCCACTATGAGTTTGTTATTTCCCTAGATTTCCTCTAGATTTGCTTAGTTGGCAGAATCTACTAGAATAATACCGTTAGTCATTGTGGATCGTTTGTCCTTTATATTATGTACTCAGTACTCATTTTGAGGGAGGAATGAATATATGATAATTCTGCTTCTCTCTCTTTTATCTGCTTAAGGAGGTTCCTCAGTCCTCTAACTCTGAGAAGACTTTTCCCTCTCTATCACTGGTGCTTTCATTGAGAGAACACCTCTTCTTTAGAAATGGCTTCGAATCCTCGCAGTTCCGACGATCGGGTGAACGAACTATCACATCAAATGGCTGCTCAGGCAGCGCACATGGCCGCCGTCACGTCGCGTCTGGATGCAATATGTAAACGAATGGACGATCCCACGTTTTCCACGGGCTCGTCACCACGCTCCGCTGCAGAATCATCAAATCGTCCACGTTTGAAGCTAGATGTGCCACGGTTTGACGGAGCAGATGCTCATGGGTGGATGTTTAAGATCACACAGTTCTTCACTTACCATCAGACGGCGGAAGAAGATCGTATCACGATTGCGTCGTTTTACCTCGACGGACCTGCCCTCGCGTGGTATCAGTGGATGTATCGGAATCAACAACTATCGTCGTGGACACAGTTCCTCACCGCCTTAGAGACTCGTTTTGCACCCACCGCGTACGACGATCCAAGGGGAAAACTGTTCAAGCTCACTCAGACCACGACGGTTGATGCTTATCTCACCGAGTTTGAGGCATTGGCTAACCGATTGGAAGGGCTATCAACGGCAGATCTCCTGAGTTGCTTTATTTCAGGACTTAAATCGGACATCCGACGCGAAATCCTTGCTCAACAGCCTTCCTCTCTGTCTCAGGCAGCTGGGTTAGCAAGGTTACAAGAAGAAAAGCAATAAGATCAAGCTCGTGCATCAAAATCTCGCCCATGGCAACCACCACCGTCGGCGAAACCTCCGTATAAGGGTTCTACGGAGACTCCAGCCACCAGTAAGCCCTTCACGGCTGGATTGCTTCCTACTCCTCCGGGGAAGCCGCGTTTCCGTCATCTTTCCGGCACTGAAATGGATGAGAGACGAGAGAAGGGGTTATGCTTTAATTGCGATCAGAAGTGGTCTAGGCATCATAAATGTGGTGCTCGTGTGTTCCTCATGATTTCTAACAGTGATTCCGATGTCTTGACAGGTGAATTGGAGACTGAAGCAGAGAAACTAGACTCCGGTGATGGCGGAGACGACGCCGGTGTTCACGAGGCTGCTCAATTGAGCTTACACGCCTTGTCTGGAGACCAAGCAGGTGACACGATTCGGGTCACGGGTCGGATCGGGTCGCAACAAGTCCGCGTTCTTGTAGATGGAGGGAGTACCCATAATTTCATCAGGGATTCAGTTGCATCACAATTGGGGCTAACACAAGAGTTGATTACACCATTCAGTGTGTTGGTGGGAAGTGGCCAGGAATTGATTTGTTCTTGTGTGAGTAAGGGGGTGTCTCTAGTAATTTAGGGTCATTCTTTTACTGTGGATCTTTTCACATTGGGCCTGCGGGGAGCTGATATTGTCCTTGGAGCCCAATGGTTAAAGCAGATTGGGCCAGTGCTAATGAATTATACCACCTTATCCATGACTTTTTTTTCATAACAACTCTAGTATTGAGCTTTGTGGGAACTCTTCTACTCCCACCATTAGCCATCATTCATTGCGCAAATTAACCCGTGCAGAGCCAGAAGCCCAACTATTCTCCTTACAAATCATTGTCCCAAACCATAACCTTATCCAAACACAACCCTCACCCGTTGAACCCAATTCCATAACTGAAACACTCCACCCCCAAATACAAACCGTGATTGCAAAATATTCCCATCTCTTCACTGAACCGTCATCCCTACCACCACCAAGACCCATAGAGCATACCATTCCCCTCATCCCATATTCGGCTCGCGTTCGCGTTCGACCTTACCGATACCCCCACTCGCAAAAACAAGAGATTGAAGCTCAAGTATCCAAACTTCTGAACACTGGTTGGATTCAACCAAGCACCAGCCCTTTTTCTTCACCAGTTCTTCTACTCAAGAAAAAGGATGGCTCTTGGCTAATGTGTGTCGATTACCGAGCACTCAATGCGATTACAGTTAAGGATCGTTTTCCCTTACCAACAATTGATGAATTGTTGGATGAATTGGGCAAGGCTCGAGTGTTCTCAAAGTTGGATCTCACATCAGGGTTTCATCAGATTCGGGTTGCTACCCCAGACATTCCCAAGATGGCTTTTCGCACCCATGACGGTCATTACGAGTATCGAGTGATGCCATTCGGATTGTGCAATGCTCCCTCAACATTTCAATCCACTATGAACGATATCTTTCGTCCATTGCTCCGCAAAACTGTGATCGTTTTCTTTGATGACATACTGGTGTTTAGTGCGACCTTAGAGGATCATTCAGGTCATCTTTCTCAGGTATTCTCCATTCTTAGCAATCATGAGTTCCATCTCAAACCCTCCAAGTGTTTATTTTGTCAAGGGCAGATTGCATATTTGGGTCACATTGTGACAAATGGAACAGTGGCACCAGACCCTAGTAAAATACAAGGAGTTCTTGATTGGCCCACTCCTAAGTCTGTGAAAAGTTTGCGGGGTTTTCTCGGTTTATCAGGATTTTATCGACAATTTGTAAAGGGGTATGCTAGTGTGGATCATCCACTCACTTCATTATTAAAAAAGAACTCTTTTGAATGGAATGATAGTGCTCAGCAGGCTTTTGAGACGTTGAAGCAAGCATTAGCCACTGCACCTGTATTATCTCTGCCTGATTTTTCCCTTCCATTTGTGGTGCAAACGGATGCTTCCGGGTATGCAATGGGTGCAGTTCTGATGCAAGGTAATCACCCTATTGCTTACTTTAGTAAATTGTTCTGTCAAAGAATGTCTAAAGCTTCAACTTATATCCGAGAATTGCATGCCATTACCTCTGCGGTGAAACGTTGGAGACAGTATTTGCTTGGTCATTTCTTTATCATACAAACTGATCATAAGAGTCTCAAGGAGCTGCTCACACAGGTTATACAAACCCCTGAGCAACAATTTTATTTGTCCAAATTGTTGGGGTATCACTATGAGATTCAGTACAAATCCGGCAGAACGAATGTGGTAGCAGATGCCCTTTCCCGTCGCCAAGAACCTGTGGTGGCTGAGTTACAATTATTGTCCACACCTCAATTCATTTTTATTGAGGAGTTGAGGCAGAATCTAGCCAAGAATGTTTTCTATCAAGAGTTGTGCAAGAAAGTGCAAGAGCAGCCATCTGACCATCCAGGTTTCTCTATGAGCAATGGTTTGTTGTTGAAAAATGGCAGAATTTGGATTCCCACTGATTCTGAATTCAGAATTCTTTTGATGAAAGAATTCCATGAAACACCTATTGGAGGTCACGCAAGGGTTGTGAAGACTCTTAAGCGACTATCTGCCAATTTTTATTGGGACTCGATGGGTAGGGATATCAAACAGTTCATTGCTGAGTGTTTAGTGTGCCAACAAACTAAATATATTCCTGCCAAACCAGGTGGTCTATTGCAGCCATTACTAATCCCTTCCAATGTGTGGGAGGATATCTCTTTGGATTTTGTAACCGGGTTGCCCAAGTCCGGCGGTTACACGGTATTGTTTGTGGTGGTAGATCGCTTCTCCAAATATGTTCATCTTGGAGCATTGCCTGCGCACTACACAGCTTATAAGGTGGCGGAACTCTTTGTCAATATAGTGTGTAAGTTGCATGGATTGCCTAGAAGCATAGTTTCGGATAGAGATCCGATTTTTATCAGCAAATTTTGGGCAGATTTGTTCAAATTCAGTGGAACCTTGCTGAGAATGAGTTCGTCTTATCATCCTTAATCCGACGGACAAACGGAGGTAACCAATAGGACCATTGAGCAATATTTGCGTGCGTTTGTGCACCACAAGCCATCTCTTTGGTATCGTTTCCTTCCGTGGGCAGAGTATCATTACAACACTTCATTCCACACTGCTACAGGGATGACGCCGTATCAGATTGTCTATGGGAAATTGCCTCCTGCAATTCCCAATTATGTGGCTGGTTCATCTGAAGTGGCTGCCAGTGATGCTATGTTAACCAATCGTGAAGAATTACTTGAGTTGCTGCGTGAGAATCTGTCCAAAGCTCAGAAAAGAATGAAAGACATAGCAGACAAGAAGCGCAAAGAGGTTTCTTATGAGCCTAATTCTTGGGTTTTTGTGAAACTTCAGCCTTATAGGCAAACATCTCTAACTGGTGCTAAGTACAACAAATTGGGCAAGCGTTATTATGGTCCGTTTCGCATTATTGAACGCATTGGTCAAGTGGCGTACAAGTTAGAGCTCCCTTCATATTCAAAAATACACAATGTGTTTCATTGTTCTCTCCTCAAACTTTATCAAGGTCTCATTCCTCCTCCCAGTGATTTTTTGCCTGCTGATACCGTAGACAATCACCCTCTGGTTTCACCATTGACTGTTCTTGACTCTCGTTTGGTGGATGTTAATGGTCAGACTCGCAAGCAAGTTTTGGTTCAATGGAAGGGGCTTTCTCTAGAGGATACTTCTTGGGAGGATTGGCAGGAGCTGTCTCAAACTTACAACCTTGAGGACAAGGTTGGTCTTGATGGGGTAAGCATTGATACAAGCCCAAGCAGTGAGGAGGTTATTGGGCCAGCAAAACAGCCCATTGGAGAGGCTAGCACCAGACCTGAGCGCATTAGGAGGCTCCCTGGGAAGTACAATGATCATATCATGTACAAATAATTCATTCTCTTATGGATTATTCCACTAGTGTTACTATTCCACTATGAGTTTGTTATTTCCCTAGATTTCCTCTAGATTTGCTTAGTTGGCAGAATCTACTAGAATAATACCGTTAGTCATTGTGGATCGTTTGTCCTTTATATTATGTACTCAGTACTCATTTTGAGGGAGGAATGAATATATGATAATTCTGCTTCTCTCTCTTTTATCTGCTTAAGGAGGTTCCTCAGTCCTCTAACTCTGAGAAGACTTTTCCCTCTCTATCATTAACTTTGTCTCTATTTTTCTTTTGACTAGGTGTTAGAACCATAAAGAATATTCAAATGTTTTAGCTCTAAAGCATCCAAACTTCTAAAGAAGTATCTCAAAATAACATTTTGGTGATAGCATTAAACTACTATATAACTATACTTCCTTATGATCTAGCACCACAAATCATACTTATTTATAACATGTTTTTCACATCATCAAAGTTTTTTTTTTTTGACAAGAGACATCATCAAAGTTAGAAGACAGAAATTATTTGATATAAATAAGAATATTGACAATGCAATATCAATAAATAATCTGATAAATGCAATTATATGCTTTTCAAGATGATGCAATCTCAAAACACTCACACTAACTTTAGTTATCAATTTTGAGTTACATGTACATCACAACAACAACAACAAAAAACTCAATCTCTCCTAACAAAATCTTGCATATATAACTTGGAGCAATACCTTCCAATTGTTTTAGTCACTACAACAGTAAGGAAAATTTGAACAAAACAATGTGGAGGTACTAATTAAATCACAACATTAAAATACCATGAATCTTCACAATCTACTCAAGGAAAATTTGAACGAAACAATGTGGAGGTACTAATTAATTTGGAGACCAACCTGTTGTTTACAACGGAATTAAGCAATGTTGTCTATTTGTATAACTCGTTACCGCACAACTTAGTTACCGCTGCGGAGCCACATCAGAAGGGACATGCTTGGACAATTCTTTGTGAATCACAAGCCTAGTCGCATTCTAGATCTCCTTGAACAGTGTCTACTCATCCACCGTCAAATTAGCCTTCTCGTCGGGTGAACATAAGGCGCGGAGACGAAATAGATTCGAAATAGATTGTTGTTGAATAACATGATTGGATTGTTGTTGATGGTTGCGACAGCCATGAAATAAATTCTTCAGATTGTAGTGATTTACGCAACAAAATCAACAAACCAGAAAACCTGCGAAAAGAACAAACGTTAGCGAAAACAACCGGAGGCGCCTGGTGGTTGTCCTGAAGAATTTATTCGCCTCTACAGCGCAAATTCCCTGAGATACAACCGGTCTCGTCCCAATCGCAAATAACGAATGAGGAATCCGAACTGGCAAGAATTTTAATGTCAATGAGTGACTTTGGTAACAGGAGATATGAACTCAGGATATGTGTCAAGAATGAAGTGTCAAAAGGTCTCAAAAACACACACCAATATGTTCCAAACTTTCCTTATTTTATATCCAAAATAATATACTTTCATTTTTTTTTCCCGAAGTATCCAACGGACTCATAGAAATATATTATATCATAACAAGTCATACCAACTGAAAACGTTTATATATAATAATAATGATACAAACGGTAATGTATTTAAGTTAAAAGTATTCTTATTTACTATTGGGAAGAGAAACTGTAGATGATTTATGATGTTGAATCAATCACTGATTTAAAACTCAAGTTTTATAAGCGTTTTTGGTTGGCTTAAGTATTGATACTAGATTTTTAGCCCTCATGGGTGCGAACTTCCTAATCCTTTGCTGCAAAATAGGACATTTTCTACAAACATGGTTTAACATAAGTGGTAAATATTTATATTCTTTCTATTTGGTTAAGTGTTTGTTTCTCGACCGGTGTCTATAGAAAAATATCTTTTAGAAGAGATCTACATCCTTAAATAAATCTCAGTATCTAGAGATTAGTCTTTACAAGTGCGCAGATGAGTACCTTAACTTAAAAAAACAAAAATAGGAGGTTTTATGCTTACTTATTTGGGTTATAGTCTATTATTGGAGGAAGTTCAACATTTATTTATTTATTTTTTGGTCAACAACATATCTTTTTTCATTTGCGTATAAAACTTTATGGAAATGTGATGCCCCTATCAACATCTTACTTTCTCCACGACAGGTAGCCTTTAGGTAGACTACCAATACGAAGCAATCTGCTATATAAGCCAATGTTTTAAAAACCGGACCGGAGATTGAACCGGAGAGAGCTCCGGGTCATGGTTCAATCGGTTCACTCGGTTGAACCATGGTTGAACCGGATGAGTAATAATTAAATAAAAAATAAGAAAGGTATTAAATTTTGGAGAAAAAGTCAATAAAAAAGTCAAAAAAAGCATTCCGGGCGGTTCAACCCCGGGTCAATTGGCGGTTCAAAGCGGTTGAACCGTGGTTCAATCCGGTCCAAACCGGTTCTAAGCGGTTCAACGTGCCTACGGTTCAAATGGGGTTGAACCAACCGCCCGAGTGTCCGGTTCCCGGTTGAACCGGCCGGTTCGGTCCGGTTTTTAAAACATTGATATAAGCAGATTTATTTTAATGGATGCTAGTGATGTTGGATGTGGTTTTTGTGAAAATGCTATTGAATTCATCTCATTTATTCTTTTCTTGCTGAATTTCATATACTATTTGGTCACTTTAATGCCTGGCTTGAATTTTTGGTAGTACCTACATCATCATTCTTTGATTATTAAAAAAACTTAGCTTCTGACCTGCTTGTGTGTTTAATTTATACTAGTGTATTTTATATTTGTATTCTCTCTATTATATTTAGTGTCTAATTAAGTTTATTTTTAGCATTATGCAAATATATTTGTATTCTCACTATCTTTTTTTTTTATAAGCTTGTATTCTCACTATCTCATTTGTTTTGTTAACTTTAGTTTTTGGTTTTGTAGACAATGTTACTTACTAATTGTTAAAAGAGTGCGGAAATGTTAGTTTCTGGGTTTGAATCTTTGGTCTCCTTCTTATACTCCATTGATATCCATTGGCTCGTCAACCTATATATTTAGGATTTGTTATCTTTAGTTTCTTCTACTTTCTTTCTTTTCACTTCCTTGTTGCCCACTTAATGTAAAAGACTGATAGGTATAAGACAAAATTACACCAACGGTCCTTTAAGTTTTTTTGACAAATCCTTTAAGTTATTTATTTGTAACAGGTTGATCTTTTATATTTCTTCGTACCAACTAAGTCCTTTAAGTTAGATAACATGTTCACTGTTACCCTCTTTTTTATTTTCAGTTCCAAACAAGTGTTAACATGACAGTGACGAAGCCTACATGTCTTTGTTTTGTAATAATTTGGTCTTTAAAACTGTTGTCATGTAACAATTTGATCATTAAAATAAAAAAGTAAAAAAAATATCCCTGCCCCTTCACCCTTCCTCACTACATTCAATCTCTTCATTTTAAACACCCAAAACCTAAAATCTTCATTTTTAACAACACCATCTTCATCTTCCACAATCTTTCCACAAATCCAAAATGCCCAAAACCAAAAACCCTAAAACCCAAGTGGGATGAAGATGAAGAGAGTGGTGTTTAAGATGAAGATTATGGGTTTTGGGTGTTGAAGATGAAGAGGCTGAATGCAGTGAGGGAGGGTGAAGGGGTGAGGAAGAAGATGTTTCTGTTTTTTCAAGGATCAAATTGTCATATGACATTAGTTTTAAAGATCGAATCGTTACAAAACAAAATACATGTAAGGTTCGTCATAGTCACGCCAACACTGTTAATGTCAACAAGGATTGTTTGGAACGGAAAATAAAAAAGAGGGTAAAAGTGACCACGTCATCTAACTTAAAAGATTTAATTGGTACAGAAAAAACATAAAGGACCAACTCGTTATGAAAAAATAACTTAAAGGACTCTTGATGTAATTTTTTTATGTATAACTTTCCAACAAAAAGATAAAAGGTTAACCCAATAATATATATCTTCATTTGTATTTTCTCAGCTTACACATTTTTATAAGAAAAATGTGGTAATTTTTTTATAATTTGGTGGGTCTTAAAATGAAAATAATATTAACATACATAAAAATTTAATAAATAAAACCCAACCATTGTAGAGTAGTTTTTTACCCAAGAATACTTGAATAAGATGACAGAAGTCTCTTCCAGCTTAACATGTCTTGAGTTTGAATCTAGCCTTGACCAGACAACAGTGTTAAATCTCTTGAGGGAGAGCTTTGCCGCCTATTATGGTCATACCCGATTTGAGAGATTAATTGCTGCAGTTGCGCACAGATGATACCGGTTTATAAAAAAAAGAGTAATTTTTTTTTTTGCAATTGAAGTGTGGAGTAGTTAAACCTAGAATTTATTATAACCAAAATAACTTAAACGTAGAATATTTAGATTTATATTGAATAAAAATTTGACGACTCGAGTGGTAGTAGTAAGTGCACAGCAGTAGTAGCGAAGAAAAGAGGGGACAGTACCAAACGGCCCACATCAAAGAAACCGTCCCAACCCAAACGCCTCTCTCTCTCTCTCTCTCTCTCTCTCTTCAACGAACAAAGACCTCTCTCTCTCTCTCTCTCTCTCTCTCTCAATAGAGGGAACTGTACCGCGCGCTTGGTTTCATTGAAAGGTAAACCCGCTTTCAACTCATTCATAGTCTTAGAATCTCTGTAAACGCTTATTTATTTTGCTATATCCATATGCACCGCCAGAAATCATCTTCATATGCAAAAAATTCAATATCAGTAGCTTTTATCTCTCTTAATTACAATACTAATAATATTATTCTTGTTTGTTACTGCTGAAACTTTGGGGAATTTGACTTTGATTTCCGTCTTTTCAGCCTTTATTTCGGATCGTTCTGACTTTTCGACTTATTTCTTAAATAATTCCTTTGTTTTGCGTTTTTCGGTTTCCTTGATTCGTATTCACTATTTCACTCTGTAATTGATTGATTGGAATTCGGGAATTTCATTGAAATTTTTGTTGGTTCTCTCTTGCTTTTTCAGCTTCCCCCCTTTTTTGTCTTGTTGGTGATTTGAGGTTGGTAGAATATCACTTGTCTATTATCACCAAACCATAGATTCGTTTTTTCCCCTCTCCTGCGTATTCTACTGTATAAAAATGAGTATGTTTTGTTCCTTTGTTATGTATTGCTTTTGAATTTGCTGTTTTTTTGTATTAAGTGGGTCAGTTTGATGTCCCCGTAAAATTGAAGGGCGTGAGAAATTCTATGGGGGAGAAGCTTATTGTCAATATCTTTTTGATTCTGAGCTTATTTTGTTGCTTTTTATTTTGCGTTTTTAAATTGTAATCGTGTTGAACTTCACAGAGAATATACTGGTTGAGTAACATTGATAGTTTGTTTTGGATTATGCCTTACAGCTTTTGACTGTCATAGTATTGATCGTTGCAATTGATGATAATTGATATGCCTTTTTCATCAATATTCCAGGCAAATAGCTGTCTGTTTACGAGTGAATGGTGTAGATCTGTATTTTCGGAGGCAATTGGTGGCTGTGTTGGTGTAAGAACCTGAAAGCTGTTTGCTACTATACAATGGGTGCTGCTTGTTGTGTTGCTTCCAGTTCCAGAGATAAAACTATACAAAGTGGATCAACCAATGAGATTTCGCATCGGAATATTCGATATTCTCCAACATGGAGCTTTCGATGGGACCATCGAGGGCGTGTAGCTGGTGAAGATACTTCTATAAACTGGTTTTCTGATGGTATAAGCAGGAATGATGGATCAGAGAATAAAAATGAATCCGCACTTGTATCAGCAGATGGGAGTCCATCACATAATTGCCAACGGAATAGATGCGGAAAATCCCCAATTTCCGAAGGAACTGCTGCACGTGTGAGAGATTCAACTTCAGGTAACTTTCACGAAGACACCTTCTGATTTTAAGCATGGACCTACTGTTTAGAATTGGTCAGTTATTTTGCATTTCATTCTACACTTATAGTCACAAATATAAGTGAAAGATAAGAAATTAGTACATGGCGGTACATAAATTTGTGAGACACGGTGTTGTCTTCTCAAATATATTTCTATCCCATAATCTATATCAGTCATAATGAAAAAAACTGAAAATTAGCAATAATATTGGCTACTTATAAGGTTAATGATAGTTCTATAAGGACATGAGGTCGTCAGAGTGAAGGAGAGAAACTGGCATGACAACATTATATCAATTTAAATATAATCCCAGTCACTCAAACTTAAACTTTCTGTCATATCAGTTTAAATATAATCCCATCTTATTCGTGCTCAGCGCTGTTCCCTCCCCCGTCCTTGCTTATGCGCCTCTTCTCCCATCGTTACTTGGGTAAATAGGGGTTTAACATATATATTTTATATAGCCTCTTTTTTTTGGACGAGTTTATATGTTGAAGTCACTCTTTACAGCTGACAAGAGAAACAGTAATTTTTACTCGTTTTAGCTTTTCCTTTTTGAAAAAAAGGATACTGTATAATTTTCTTTTTCTTTTTTAATCAAAAGGTTATTTTTTCTCTTAAAAAACACAAATAAACTAGCCCTAAGATCCTGATATTTGATGCCATTTGGGACGATTCCTTTTGAAATGAAAGGATGTTAGAAATTATATTAAGAGTCTTTCATGAAGGGTTACATGGTAAGATATCAAATGAACATGACAAAATAATGATATTGGTTTAAAACTTGTAATCATGATGGTGCTGGTGAAAGTCCTTTCTTTACGATAACCTCTCACTTAAGTCTGATCTTCTAAACCTTTCTGCGAAGATGTTTTTGTTACTGGATCAAATATTTTTAGTTTAATTTTAAAGGACATGGGTACCTTGGTATAGTGTTGTGTACTTCTACCAAACAAGTTAAGTAAAAACCTTTCTATTGCATTTTGTACCTTAAAGTGGTTGCTAAAGAAAAATAGGATCGAATTCTGAACACTGGGCTTAGCCAATTTAGCTCACGGTATCATTCAAGTCAAGTTTTTATGGTTATTTGGATACGAAAATTTTCATAAATCTACCCTTGGAAACAACCAGGGAAAATAAGAGGCATCTAAGCAAATAATAAAGATACGTTTGGTTTCATACGGCTTGCTCTGTGTCCTATTAAAATTTAAAATATGGTATGACATTGTTATCCAGTAATTAACTACTATTCTGTCAACTGGTCCTTTTATAATATCAACTCATGCTTCTTGCAGACCAATCTATTTCAAGGACTGTCTCTATGGATTTGAGTGTGGAACAGGTGAGGTTATAACTTATAATAGTGAATATCTTTTTATTGTATTACATTTTTCTTAGCTGTTTGTATGTGGTTTCTTTGACACACTTCCTACATTTAAATCACTTTCTAGGC
This sequence comes from Astragalus glycyphyllos, assembly GCA_963573325.1. Taxonomy (NCBI): domain Eukaryota; kingdom Viridiplantae; phylum Streptophyta; class Magnoliopsida; order Fabales; family Fabaceae; genus Astragalus; species Astragalus glycyphyllos. The sequence goes on from OY754307.1 coordinate 97,248,721, forward strand.
AAATGGTTTGGGAGAATCATCGATCTTATCTTATTTATCTCCTACAAAACCACCATTGCCTTTAACTTATCCATCTCCTACAAAACCACCATTGCATTCATCTTCATTGTCAGCATCTCCTTTATCGTCCCAATATCATATGCCTTCATCTAGCTTGACCCCATCAAGATGGCCCTTCCGTTCCCCAGGGCATCAGCTGTTTCGGCAAACTTCTGATAACCGACTCCCAGCTTATAAGTCACCCAGCAACTTCTCCCTATCTGAAGAAAGACCAGAGTTTCCTTCACGGAGCAACTCAGGAATGCGCTCCCGTGGGGGATCTTCAGATGGTTGGTCTATACCTGGCTTTTCTGAGCTGATGGGAACTCCACAAAGAGAAAGATGGTCATTTGATAGTGAGTCATGTGGTTCTAATCGTGAAAGGTTAGCTAGATCCAATAGTTGGTTTTCAGTCTCACCAGTTGATTTGCAAACATGTGGTGTTTGCTCAAAGCTTTTGACGGAGAAGTCTTCTTGGGGCACCCAAAAGATAATTGCAAATAATGACCTTTCCGTAGTTGCCGTTCTTATCTGTGGGCACGCATATCATGCTGAATGTCTGGAGACTATGACACCTGATATTAGTAAGTACGATCCAGCTTGTCCAGTTTGCTGTTTTGGTGAGAAACAAACTATGAAATTGTCCATAAAAGCACTGAAAGCTGAAACAGATTTGAAGGCTAGAAGCAAGAAGTCAAAGAATCGGGTTGTGGACAGTGATATTGATGAGGATTCTGAAGTGTTCGATCACTTTAAAGGGGAAGGGCTTAAAGTTCAAGGTCCTAAGATGGATTCCGGTTCCAGTGGGAGAAGCTCGTCTGGGAAACATTTTCTGAGGCGACACTTTTCGTTTGTATCAAAAGGTTCCAGATCCATGTTAGATAGTCACCCTACAAGAAAGAAGGGCTTCTTTTGGACAAAGTCTAGCAAAGAATAAGCGGCTTCTTGATTGTTGGGAGGTAAGTTACATTATTTTTATTTTGTTGCATGCGCCAGTTAATCAACGGCATCCTTAAAATTGACTTATAGCATGCAGGGCAATAAAGAAATAAGGTCTTGCTCATATTCCATTTTATAAATAGCAAGTGATTGTGCATCCAGATTCTTTTGGGTTTGGTATTGCGCCGACAGAAATTGAATTTCAAACACTTCGTTATGCTCGTGCTATATAGACTTTAGCATGCTAGATATCTGCAGTAATTCTTTAGCTTAAAATGTTTCGTTTTACCACCTTTTGTAACAGGTTACGCTATTGATCTTCTCTGCATCCTCAAAAGGATTGTGAAATAGGTAAGATGCAATTCATGACTTGGGAGCATCAGTATACACTAAAATCTGTGATTTCAACAAGATTAGAGGCTGAAGGAACACATGCAAGTATAAGATGAAAATAGAGACATAAGTAAAGTAACAGTGTTTTGAGACCATGGTTCTTTTTGTATTGTACAGGTCGATTTGCTTATTGCATGGCTATAATTCATACATCCAAATGATGTTCTGTTGTTCATGATTCTGCTTGTATGTATGTAAGGCATGCCAATACAAGAACAGCTTCAGATAGCCTATAGTACTAATTATTTTGGTTGACTTTAGTTGGTTGCTTTCATTAAAAGAACTGGGTAACTGTTTAAGATAGGCTATTATCAAAGCAGTGTTTTTTTAGGTAGCAGATTGAATCATGTACTTTTTCAGGATGAGTTGCGTTTAATGAAGCAACGGTTTCCCAACAGCCTTCTACTTAAAGCCACTTGGACTCGTGGAATGAAACATTTTAATGAAATTAATGCGAATAAGTAGCAAACTGAATTTTATTAAAAAAATTAGTGGGTTGTATGCTTTTAATTATTCTGGGGAAGGATTTATGTTGCTTGTTGACTGTATGTTGAATCGAGAAGGCTTCTGATAGATACCAGCATTCATCTCCAATCAAACAGAAAAATGAACTGTATATTGATGAAAATTAAGGGCAGAATGTGAAGAAATCAAACCCTAATTCAGAAGTACAATAGAAGAAGATAACTGAAAAAATAATGAAACAGTGGAAATGGCAATCCAATTGCCAAGTCCCTAGCCCAAACCAATCCCAATACCAGCCTACCCTCTCTCTTACCTCACCTCCTATTTATATTCCCTAGCTCAGCACACATGCGTGAGCATCCCTCATATCTATTTTCTCTCTCTGCCAACTCAGCCAGTTAGTTACTCTCTTTCCCTCCCTTTTCTCATACTTCTGCCACTGTTCCTTCTTTACCCTTTCCTTAGTATGCCTTCTAGTGTAGACTTTACCAATACATTTAGGCCTTATTTGATTAGTTGGGCCAAGGATCTCATCAATACTCCCCCCTTCAAAATTCACCTTGTCCTCAAGGTGAAGGTATTGAGAGAGTAGCAGACTTAATGAATTTCCTCCCTGATCCCACAGCTGGAAATTCAAGGACCAAGTTATGTAAGAAGCATAATAATTCCCACCAGGATCCCATGGCTTGAGACACGAGGACCAAACTATGCATAAAATTGAACATCCTCCTAAGTTGAGTGTTCTGTTTCCATTACCCTTCTTTGCCACAAAACATGGTATAATTGTACCCTTAATTCCAACAGTCAATACCCAATGAAGCCTCCCCTTAAACTTCAAAACCATTGCACTCCTACCAAGGTCCCATAGCTTGAAGAAAGATGTCCCAATAATGCAAGAAGCCGAGTAAGGTTCACCCGGATCCCATTGCTTGTGATGTATTCCCGCCAATGGCATTTTTGAAGATTTTGTCCCTTGAACCAAGTGTTCAACCATAGGCATGTTGTGCCATCCAAACTTAATAAAACCAGCAATGTTTTCCTCTTCCTTGTCAGAAAATTCCAGTGACTTATTTTCTATAGTTCTAGTTAAATCACCAACAAAATCCATAAGCCACATAAGCCACTCATAAACCAAATCAATGGCTTCCTTTGAAATTTCAGACTCACCTAGTACCCAAGATTTAACGTGATACCATGCTTGAAATTCAACCATTTTTTTATGGTCTTGTACTGAAGCCAAAAATGTTGCAGAGTGTTTAATATAGAAATTTAAAGGTGCCATAAAAGATTCAACAGTGAAAGACAAACCCATATATTGTTGGAGTGGATGAGAAATGTTGAAGAATTGATCCCAACTTGATAATGGTGCTGTTTGGGCTCCATAAATTGTGGTTGGCACAACATTTTCTATGATCCAAGTTTGTTGTTCCATTGGTTGATGCAATAGAACATTTTCTACGTTAAGATGATTGGAGTACATACCAGAACCAATTCTTGCATGCAGACATTGTCTTCCCTTTGCCGCACCCTTATCAACTCCTATGCATTGATTCCAATTCAGAAATTCACGAGCACTAGGATGTGACCTTTTAGTATCTATTTCACTTTCTCTTTTCAACCATCTCTCCACATTATTAAATTGGGCAGCCATTATTATGTGATTCTTGGGCATCAAAGAGCTCATAGAAACAACCCCATAATTATCAATAAAGCCTAGCTGGTAATTGAACAATATCTGTCGGTGATGTGGTGTTTGATTTCCATGGCAAGTGGTGGCACTTTCCATAATGTTCTCATCTTGTTGAATGCCACCTGGATCCCACTCATGGGCAAGTGGAAGCTCTACCATGATTGTAATATTTGTTACTTGCATTAATCTTCTACCACAGCTCCTACCAACCCCCACTAGAAATTTGATTATTTTACCAACTCCTTTAAATTGCAAATGAAAACCGATCCAAACAACTCCATCAATCCCCACTTCTTGTATTTCACTATTGTTAAGTAAACTAGTGCCACAATGTTTGAATTTCTGAAAAAATGAACCCCTTCTATTCTCCACTTTCCTTTCTTCTTGCAACACCCCCACTTTACTAGTAAAGGGAGTAGACTTAATAAAAAGAGTTTGGGCTTGGCCCACTATAGATGAATTTAGATCCACTTCCCTTAAAGTCCAATCACCCCCCACCAATTTCTCTACCCTCTCACCAATATTAAACTGAGTTTGCTTTGAAAAAGAAACTTGGGCTGGACTCATTGCCTTAAGCGTGAGATCCAACTCCAAGAACTCCTTGGAGGCCCAATCAACCCTAACTTCCTTCTCTTTCCCAATTCTGTCGCACCCGTCAGCAACGAAAAATAGAGAGCGCTCTACCAAATCGCAAACTGAATGCACCTTTGTCACTGTCGCTCCGCAATCCGACGCCGGCGGTGGTTCTTCCGGCGGTCGTAAATCATCGCCACTGTCCCATTTCGCGATCACCTTTCCTCGGTCACCACCCTCTTCTCTTCTTTCCTTGAACATGTCAACGTCGTTGTCGCTCTCTCCGTAATTCATCTCCGATTCGCTCTTGTATTTTTCTGGTTTCGCGGTATCCATGGCCTCCAGTTCTTCATTCATCCCCACCTTGCTTGGTTGCCTTTCCTTTTCTTCGATGGAACCAGAGGAGCTACCAATCGATCCTTCTTGATTCACCGGTTCTGGACCCATTAATCCTTCACCTCTCATGCTTTCATTTTCCTTTTCTTCTAGTGTCATTTCATCCTTCGCTATTGAGTTAACTTCCCCATGTACTAGATCAGAATGAATGTCTTCACTCCACTCATCAATGTATCGTTTCTGGCTTGCCTCTTCCTCTTCATCTTGTTTTCTTGAATTTGCAGTAACATAGAATTGCTGCAACCTTCGCAATTTTAAATCTAAATAGATCTCGTGAAGTTTCTCTGAAACTTCATCTCTTCTTACTCTCCTTCTACACGGAGCATGATCACGCCGTGATCGACGTCTCTCTCCTTTCGCCCTTCGTTCCCAGAGGTTCTTGACTTCTCGAAGATTCTCTTTCCATTCTGGTACACTGTTAAACGATTCTTCTTCCAGAAACTCCATGGCAGCGTCTCTGATCTTCTTTTGAGCACTCAGGATCGAGTGCTCTATACCACTTGATAGATACCAGCATTCATCTCCAATCAAACAGAAAAATAAACTGTATATTGATGAAAATTAAGGGCAGAATGTGAAGAAATCAAACCCTAGTCAATGGCTGCTCAGACCAATTGTAAAACTCTGTTTCATGTTTGTGGCCATCGCTGCTCGGACCATTGTGCTTTAAATACTGGTTATCAGGGCATTCTTTTTTAGTGCCTTAGTCAATGGCTGTGGAGAGTTTAAACACAAATGCTTGAGTTAAACTAATGCTTCACCGCTTCATCGTTCATTCTTTAAATACTAATGCTTGAGATTAAATATCATGGCATTCTTTTTAGTGCCTTTTCAGTTGCCGCCTCACGGCTTCCCTCATTCCTAAAATCCAAAAAAATGTTACAGAACCAAGAAAAGAGAAACAGAAAGAAGGAATTATCCTAAACTACAAATAGATAGAAAGAATTTGAAACCCAGCTAGAAAATAAGGGGGTCGAAGACGCGATTTGAGCGAAGCAATGAACAGAGCAAAGCGGTAGTGGCACCGTAGCACCGTTGGAACGGTGGTGGAAAGTGGTGGTGCATAGCGGTGGTGGTAGGCAGCGGTGCAGAGAGAGCCGATGCGGCGGTGGTGCGGTGACGCCATGGGAACGACACAGCAACAACTAGAGAGAGACGACGCGTCTCTGTGTTTTAATTTCAGAATATAAAAAAGTACCACATGGCATATTTTAGTCCATCAGATTGATCCAACAGCTCAAAATAATGGAACTGCACAATGCAGTTCCCGCGCTAATGTCAGACGATCCTTTCCCCGTTAGTTACTCTCTTTCCCTCCCTTTTCTCATACTTCTGCCACTGTTCCTTCTTTACCCTTTCCTTAGTATGCCTTCAGATTCATTGATGTTATTTGCGGCCATTGTGGGAACTTATCAATCAAAATAGTTTAATATTGTCTCGGAACAAAAATAGTTTGCTACTTATTTTCAACGGATTAAAATATTCAGATTGTAATTATATGCATTTAATGGTACAGATTTGGTGATTGCACTGAATGCACAAAAATTCGATTGCACCGAAACCTGATCCAGAATATGCCTAAGAGATGAATTGAGTTTGTTAATTGGAGCTAAGACACAGTGATTTCAGCTAATGGTGGACGTTAAATTGGGAGAAACATAAAATCCTGTAGAGTTGCCCTATTTATGGATGACAACTTAGGATGGATTCCCTTAAAATAAATAAAATCAAGCCTAAGGATGGAAAAGTGGACATTGTTGAAAATAACACGTCTGTCTTGTTTTGGTAATATCTCAAGATCTAGAAGTTCGATTGGCGCGTTTCTTGATACGTTGGAAAGATAAGAAAGATTCCTACATATTTTATTCAATACATTATATCAGATTCGGTTACCAATATGGTGAAAAACAGGCTGGATGTCAAGGACGAATTTTGGTGAATATCTTAATATTTTTATTTTAATTTATGTAATAAAAAGAGGAAACATTTGGCTTGCATGCTTTGGTGACTCTTTAGATAGTTTTAGTGCTTTCTGAATATCCACTTAGAAGTGCTTTTTGATTAGTCACTTAGTTAAGGTATTAAAAATCAACTAAGTAAAGATAGTTAAGACTATCATTAGGAATAATGTCACTTAGAAGTGACATTTTGTTTGCATCTCCATTGTTGCCCAAAAAGGCTATATATATGTACCTATCTAGAATGTAAGGAACAGATTTGAATTATGAATGAAAATTGAGTTTCCTCCATTTGTGAGAGCTTCCCTTGTGTTCTTGGGTAAAAGAACCAAATCCGATCTTATCAAGGCAACTTGTGGCGATCAAAATACATGACTTATCACTCACTTTCTTATCCATTTCTTGAGTGTGGCGTCAATATCCTTCTCTAAACCTCCAATTCAACACGGTCTCTTCTCTGTTCTCATCATTTATGGGAGCAGCTTTTCACGGATTTTATGATTGGAAGAGTTTTTCTTTTTCTTAGTCGAGATCAGGATATCTACAGCCGAACGCAGTGACTAATTCTCTCGCTGGATTAGAGGCACATCGAAGAGTGGGACAACTGCATTTGAAGAGGTTTTCTTCTAAGAGGTTTGAATATCATCCTTATCACAAGGTTCTAACTTTTGATTCAATCTCAATGCCTAAGGTGAGTTGGGTAAATCATGTAGAGGGTAAAAACAAATTTTAATGTTGGAGGATAAGGAATGGAATTTCTCTCGAAACAACATTTCAGCCTTATCTTTTTTTTTGGGGTACATAAGAGGTATTTCAGCCTTATCTAATAAATACCGCGGACAAGTAGCAAGCCTTTCTCAACGATCATGAAACACTTGAAGTTGTTTGTCTTCAAGGAGGCAATTATTTACTTGAGCATACAAAGCTGAAGCTACAAATATGCAATAGTATTTTATTTTATTTATTTATGATGAGTTTATTTTTACCTTTCAGTTGAATGGTGCATTTTTTACAATGTAGATAGCATTATTTTGATGGTGGTTGTCTAGTGTGATGATACTGTGATCATTAAGCTCAATAATTAAATACAAAATCATAAGTTGCACTTAGTGAAAGTATAATTTCAGGAGTTTTGTTTATGTTAATTCCACGAATTTCTACCATGATACTAGTACACATATTGGATAAGCTCATTCAGCATAATACTTCTTCCATTATGGTCCTGTGATCAAATTATGAGAATAAAGAAAACAGTAGTATTAAATTTTGTTGACTATTAATATAATTTTACAAATGTACTCTTCCAAAAGAGAATTGTTTGGAGTAAAGATCCATTTTAGTCTCTGACAGGATAAATTAGGCTCTGATAATTTTTTGGACAAATTAATCATTGACATTTTCAAAATGGGGATAAATTAGTTACTATCACAATATAATTACTACTAAGCCATATAATAAGCCTTCTACTAGTATATAATACATAAGCTGATTAAAAAAATGAAATAAAATAATAGATAATGAGAGTATATTTGCAGGGGTAACTATAAACAATTAATTTTGGAAGATGTTTTTTAAAAGTTTTTTTTTTAAATGGGGTAAATGGATAATGAGTATATTTGCAGGTAGGTAATATATATTTAAGCCAAAAAAATTAGAATTTAATACATCATTAAAAAGAAGTTAGTTAATAAGTAACCACCGTATATGTCAACCATTCAATGAATTGGTATTAGACTATTAGTTGTAGTTGTAAAAATGTTTATACAATTATGCTTAGTAATTAACTTTTAATTTGTAATAGACAAAGATGTAACATACTTAAAAGTACTATATTATTCAAGAAATAATAAATGCAGTTGTAAAATTGAAGAAATCATTTTTGGATGTTGGCCACTATAATTAAAGGTAAGATAGAATATAAAATTTTATTAAAGATCGAAGTTTAATATGAGTTGATTGAATCTAAGGGGGTGTATTGGTTTAGGATTTCATAGGATTTTAAAAGACCTTTTTTGAGTAAAAAAATCTGCTGGTATTCAATCAGGATTTTCTGTCACTTAAAAACAATCCACTGGTATTCAATACGGATTTTCAAGACTTTTTAAAGAGTCGGTCAAAATCCACTGGTATTCATTTGAGATTTTTTTTTTGGTATCGGACCCTCGCGGGCGACCCACGCAGTGTCCTAACGCTGGTATTCATTTGAGATTTTTTTTTTGGTATCGGACTATCGCGGGCGACCCACGCAGTGTCCTAATGCTGGTATTCATTTGAGATTTCATATCACTTAAAAACAATCTGCTGGTATTCAAAATCATAAGAATTTAAACGGATTATTTTGTTGGATGGATTTTGAAGGACTTTTTAGTGTTAATTACACACACAACACCCACCAAACAATCCCACTCAAATTCATGAGACTTTGAAGGACTTTTTTATTTCTTTCTTTTCTATTTTTACGTTTCCATCAGCTCTTTTTGTTTCTTTGGTCACTTTTCGTTTTTATTACCAACAATCCCTGAATAATTCTTTTTCCATCAACTCTGTTATTTTATTATTTTCGTTTCTATTAGTACTTTATTATTTTATTACTATTGTTATTATTTTCGTTTCTGACTATTAGTACTTTGTTAATATTTTTGTTTCTATTAGTACTTTATTACTTTATTATTTTATTACTTTATTAGTACTTTGCAAGTGACTATTTTATGTGTTTGTTATTTCAGTATTATTAGAAAAAATACTTGAATATCTTATCTCACAAATCCACTAAAATCCGGCAGAGTCTACAAAGTCCTGTAGAAGTCTTGCAAAAATCCATTAAAATCCTGACTGAAAAGTCCTGTAGAATCCTACAAAGTCCTAAAAATCCTGAAATTCCTGCAAAGTCCATTAAAATCCATAGGATTTTTTTCAGCTAAAAAATTCCTTTGAAATCCTGAATCAATACACCCCCTAAACCACTTATAATATTTTCAATAATATCATATGGTTGATTTTAGTAGTTTATCAATGAAAAACTTAATTAATCTCTCGAGTACTCTAAGAAAGAATCTAAAAAATTCTTATATTTAGGGTGTGTTTAGATTAGGAGAGAAAGAGGGAGGAGAGAGTGAGGGAAGAGAGAGTAAGGGAAGAAAGAGTGAGGGAAGAGAGAAAGAGCCTATTTCTCTCCACTTGTGGAGAGATTATAAAAAGTACTAAACTAATATTTCCTCCCTCTCTCTTTCTTATTTCTCTCATTAACCAAACATCCTAAAATCACTCTTTCTTTCCTCACTCTCTCTTCCCTCTTTCACCCCAAACAAACACACCATTAGAGACGGCTGTCGGGAATAAAGTACACACAATACGTATACGTGTGACCTGCAGAAGGACAGCTGTCTTCATTTCTCTTACGTGGCAATGGTTGGATGTTGCTGTCTTTTGGAGCCACGTGTTGGCGCCATTTTACATGCATCCTTCACCGCCTCTGCCTTAAGAACGAATAAGAACCCAAACGGTGTGGCTTTCAAACTTTAAAGCAATTCAATGGCTTCCACCCACGAAATACGAGACGAACACGGTAACCTTATCCAACTAACTGACCAATTCGGTAACCCAGTTAAGTTAACCGATGAACACGGTAACCCTATCCACCTCACCGGAGTCGCAACCACCGCCACCACTCCTCCTCCTCCTCCCATGGGATCTGGATTCGGAACCTACGGAGCTGGTGCATACGGTGGCGGTGCAACAACAAACACTACAACAGTGGTTGATCTTTTGTCAACCGAACCAAACAGGCATCCCCATCACACTAACACCGAGTTTCGTCGCTCCGGCAGTTCAAGCTCTAGCTCGGTATTATCACTTTTCATGCATGCCTCCTTAATTTCCCTATAATTTACTATATATATATATATATATGTCTGTGAACTGATGGGCTTATTTATTTTTGTTTTGAAATATGAAAGTCTGAGGATGATGGGCAAGGAGGGAGGAGGAAGAAGGGACTGAAGGGTAAGATAAAGGAGAAGATTCCAGGAGTAGGGGGAAAGGAGCATTCACAGTCACAGACTAGTGCAACCACTGTCCCTGCCGGTGCTACCCACCATCAGCCTGAGCATCAGAAAAAGGGAATTATGGATAAGATCAAAGAAAAGTTGCCTGGCCATCACAATCAATGAGATGAAGAGCTGAATATATATGAAGCTATATTATATCATATGTCTGTGTTTGCGTGTTATCATGTAATGTAATGTAACTTTAATTATTATGTAAATCATCTCTGTTTGTTTATGTTATCTGCCTCCTAGTTTCTGTGTGTGACTAATAATTTAAGATCATCGTGTACTGGTGGATGGATATGAGTGTAGTTGTGAGTTGTGAATCTGCACATTATTATATGTATGTAGTTGAAGTGGTATTATAACCTGCAGTGTTTACACATGCCGTAAATGTTTAATCCCATATGTGTTACTTTTTGAGTGTTGATGGATAGATCTGTAGCACGAGTTATTAGCATTTTAGCAAAAGACCAAATTCTTAACCAAGGGCTATTAAACAATCAAAGATAAGTCCTGGAAAGTGATATTATTTACTCTCTTTAATAGCGCTTACTTATTAAATTAAATACCTTCCCAATTTTAGGTTATTGGAATGTATTTTTTAAAAATTTCGGAATTTCAGATTTATGTTTCGACTTAAATTTGGAAAATTCTTAAAATATCATTTTGGAATTATCTATTACATAGATGATTCCGGAAAAAATAAAAAAATAAAAATTCCCAATTAAATTTTGAATATTTTCAAAAGGTAAAGTGGGATTAAAATGAAATGAGGGGTTCCCAAATTAGAGCCGTCAAACTGAACAGTTCGGCTTAGTCTACTGAGCCAAAACGTAAAAGTGGACTATACTGGGCTAGCCAAATTGCTTATTGAACTGTGATTCTTGTAGCTCAACCCTACCTAAAATACTAAACCCATCAACTAGAATCTCACAAAGTGTTCAAAAAAGGATAAAAAGTAGCTCCAGTTTAGCCATTGGCCGTCATCTGGGTTCGACCACAATAATTTGGTTTTTTCTTTGCGGCCTTTATTTTGCAAGTCTAACCCAACTCAGAACACTTTGTCGACATGTTGGGTTGGGCCCAAATTGACACTTCCATAAAAAGAATGAGTTTTGATTTGCGAATACCCCTTAGGAATCAACACCTATTTAACTGTTCTTTTTATCTCTTTATTCTTATCAAATCATTCATTTTGGCTAGCAAAACACATAACTAGTGAATTTCAATAACTTTTGCCTGAATTTTGACCTTAAACTTTTTTTAAGAAACTCAAACTTTATTCTTGTCACCTTAAAACCTTGGTTTAATTACACTTTTGCCTTCTTATAATAACTACATTCTTTATACCCCAAGTTTTTTCTCCATAATTTATTCCAATTTCTAAAATGCTTGTCCCTGCAAAAATTGATCAAACACGAGACCAACATGGTACTCATTAAATGACGTGACAAGTTATGTTTGACTGCCACGTAAACTTTTTCGTTAAAAAAATAATGCTTAACCGACGAGATGCGAAATAACAAAGTCTAAAAAGGCCATATTTTTTTTATACAACCGAAAGGCCATGTTTACAAAACATTGTAATCACAAACATTGTTTTTAATTAAAATTTTATGTTTGAGCAAATTTGATAGGACCAACATTCTAGAAACTTGAATAATAGGGGGACCCAGAGAACGATGGGAAAAAAACCTGCATACCAAAATTGCAGATGAGTTATTATAGAGGAACTAAAAGTGCAATCAAATCCAAAATCTAAAAATATTGCTTAGCCGACGAGATGCAAAATAACAAAGTCCAAAAAGGCCATATTTTTTTTGATACAACTGAAAGACAATGTTTACAAAACATTGTTATCACAAATATTGTTTTTAATTAAAAAATTATTTTTGACCAAATTTGATAGGGACTAACATTTTAGAAACTTGAATAATAGGGAGACCTAGAAAACGATGGAAAAAAAATAAAATTTGACATCGGGAAAAAAAACTTGTATACCAAAATTGCGGATGAATTATTATAGAGGAACTAAAAGTGCAATTAAACCTAAAATGTAAAACAAACATTAAGACCTAACTCAACTAGCAAATCTCAATATCGCTAAGCCTGATATGTTCAGGTTCAAATCCGAAACCTGTGAGTTATGTTATGTGTGTGAAATCAAAATTGGTCGAATATACCGATTTCTTTTGTCATCATTAATATTCACTCGTTATTCTTGTGCTTTCGTTTATTAGGTTGTTGCCTGTTGGTCTTCTACCTCGGTGGTATCCATCAAAATTTGTTTAAGCTGCGGCCGGCACTCTACAACTGCAATGTTGTCACAGACACACTGCCATCTTCACTCTCATTCTCAAATTCGTCTTCCCAACAAATTGACCTCTTCCACCAGACTCAGAGTGAGAGTGATGGCCTCTTCATCTCCAAACCAACTCAATCATTTCGCCGATGTCGCTAACAAAGTCGCCGACGCTGCCGGAGTTGTTATCCGCAAATATTTCAGGAAGAATAATTTCGATATTATTCACAAACAAGATCTTAGTCCAGTCACCATTGCAGATCAATCCGCTGAAGAGGCTATGGTTTCACTCATACTTGACAATTTCCCTTCTCATGCTGTGTAATAACTTTTTATTAATTCCTACTTTATTTTTTATTACACAGTAGTTAGAGAAATTGATTATTTGATTCTCATTTGACTTTCCACTGAATTGCAGTTATGGAGAGGAAAAAGGATGGAGGTGTAAACAAAACAGTGCTGATTACGTTTGGGTATTAGATCCCATAGATGGAACAAAGAGCTTTATCACTGGTATTTTTACTATCATTATTATAGGGTTTGAGTCCAAAAATTTCATTTTTTTTACTCTACTTCTTTTGTATCCATTTCAGGGAAACCCTTATTTGGTACTCTCATTGCTCTTTTGCAAAATGGCAAACCAGTAAGTCTCTATCTTTACCACTTGAATGCTTGTGTAGAATTAAACCATGTCATGTGTAGTTTCCTTGAAATTGTTGTATCTCTCTTACTATAGAATGAAGAAAAACAGAATACTCTATTGTCTTTTATTTCATTAATATTTCAATTTCTACGTACATGGTATTTTACCTACATATTTACATTGTAGGAACACTAAGGATGCTAGAAAGATTAATTACATATTGTAAATTTGTAATCTGTCTTGTCTTCTCGGGTAATTAGACTAGTTGTAAACTTCATGTTGCTAAGTTTTGTTTACTTTCATCAGATACTTGGCATTATTGATCAACCTGTGTTAAGAGAAAGATGGATTGGGATAACTGGAAAGAAAACTACTCTGAATGGAGAAGAAGTGTCTACACGTGCTTGTGTGGACCTTTCTCAAGCATACTTGTATGCTTTTCTTTCCTTTCCTTTGCAAATTTTATTCTGATTAGATTCTTAAGTTGAAGAGGAAAAACAAGGATGTTCTGGATACAGAAGTAGTTGACAATTTTTTCCATCATCTACTGCTTTCAACATGGTTACTATGGGGCATACAATTCTTATTGGCAGCAAATTTAATTTCAACTTTTCCTTACTCAGATATACCACAAGCCCACACCTTTTCAGTGGAGATGCAGAAGAGGCATTCATCCGTGTTAGAGACAAGGTCTGTTGCACTTTTTTACTGCATTGTTAACACAGCTAGTGCACATAACATCATAAAAGGTTAAAATGTGCATGCTTAGTTTAAGAAGGCATCTCTTTTTGCAACCATAGTACTTCATAAGTTTCTACTGAGGCTTTTATTACACAAGTTTTGTTCCTAAAACAAGAATGCTTGGCACATGTACCCACTTGTGTTATAAATATTGTATTACTGACACTGCATTTCATGGTAAGTGATTTCCAAATCCTATGTGCGTTATTTTCGTACCTTTTCACCTTTCCAGCTCCTTGAGCTGCATAATTATTATAAATCATAGTGTTGTGAATGAGAACTCAAAGAATCAGATTAACTTGGAGCCTGTAAATATCCAACTCTATCAGTTAACTTGCACTTTTGCAAACTACTGTCCCTCTTTTTCTTATTTATGTCTGCATGTTTACATTAGTGTTTGAACTGTTCTTAATATGATGACTGCCTCTAACGGTAATGATAAAATGGAATTTTAAATCCTGAAAGATATATTTAGATTTATTATTGTCGCTCAGTTGTTTCATTTTTGCACTCTTCAGGTTAAAATTCCATTATATGGCTGTGACTGCTATGCATATGCTCTTTTGTCTTCAGGCTTTGTGGATCTTGTTGTTGAGTCCGGTCTGAAGGTATTATGAACTCTCTATTGCCTCATCTATAGTAGCACATTTTACTTTAGAATCTTTTGACTTGTGGAGCAAAACTACGAGATGTTTAAAGCAATATTTGTCTGTTACATACTCGTTATTTGAATATCTTCAACGGGGTGAACTTTGTATTTCAGCCATACGATTTTCTTGCATTGATACCTGTCATTGAAGGCTCTGGAGGTGTCATAACGGATTGGAAAGGACATCAACTCCGCTGGGAAGCTTCTCCACAATCAGTTGCAACAAGTATGTTCTTATTAAATATCACTCCTTTACATCCGTGCCTAATTTCCATTTCATTCTTAGGTAGCTTTTGGTAGACAATGACTTGGGACACATCAGAACGTACAAATTCTGTTCTATGTTGTGCATATTAAAAAGTAGAATAAAATAGGATGCAAAATAAGAAAAAATGTATATTTCTATTCCATTTCAAAAGCGAAGTAACCAAAGAGAACAAAGTAAAACAGATTGTTCCATTTCGTTCTGTCCAGTTGCCAAATGCTAACTTAACCTCTTTCTCTTGGTCTTCTTTCCACCTTAAAAGTCATGGAATTGTTTATCATTTTTTTAACTTCATTAGGCTTCATTGTTTGTCTAAATGAATTGCCTATGGCAGGTTTTAATGTTGTGGCGGCTGGTGACAAACAGATTCATCAGCAGGCTCTAGATTCATTACAGTGGTAGTATGGATGATAACCTGAGTCAGAAGTTTTGTAGCCTCTGAAAGCTTTGTCCTGGTTCAGATGTTCCTAAGGACGTGTATTATGATACCATTGTTCGGCATTTATTTATCAAGTTGAAATGGTGTAGAATAAGCTCCTATTAAAACTAACATTCCTTTCTCAATTGGATGGGTAGATATGGTCAAGAACTTTTTAACACCTTAAACAAGTTCAAAATGCAGGTGAAGGCTACTACTATGGCTCTCAAAGGGAAACATGAATATATGACAGCATAACTGAAGTGTTTCAAAAGTAAAAAAGCTGTTGTGAAGGTGTCGGAAAACATGCGAGAAACGTGTCATAACTAGGAGTCTTTTCTAAATTTATACCATAAAGTTTTAAGTGAAGTATTGCTCATATCACTGAACACACTAAATTTGATTTTGTACAATTGCGAAGCAAGGTGAGCTACAAGTGTTGATTTGCAGCAACACCAGAATTTTGGATAGAAATATCAAATTTATAGGTATTTGGTTACTACTGGTCAAAAGCTGTTTGACGTCACTCCAAACCTTAATTTGACTGGCCGGAAGTAATAAAAAGTTCATTTGGTTTTAAGTCAATCTTGTTTTTAGAGGTTCTACATGTCTGATTGTATTGATAATTTCAGCGACATAGAGACGTCAACTCCATTTTAAAAATGGCCACTTAAATATACACTTCTTGGTTGCTCATGCTTTTGTTGGACTTGGAGACAAAAATAGCAAACAGGATAGTGAATCTGTATTAGCAATATAACTTTTGTCTTGCTTCCAAACTTGAAAAGTGAAAGAAACTGTCATTAATGTTGTAAAACATGTAATACTGTATAACCTATAAAAGTGTTCTTCATCTGTGATATTGTAACCTATAATTGATAGAGTCAACTACAAAGCCAATGAAAACTGTTCAAGGTTACCTAAACAAGAATGTATGGGTTAGTGGTTGGAAGAGACCAGAGAATCAACATGGTATATTAGTTGCTTGAGATGATGTCCTTTGGGTAGTGCGCACTTGATTCCAGTTTCTTTGCTTCAATCAATTTGCGCACAGCCTGGAAGATCAAAAAGATATAGCAAAGACAACAGAGAAATTTCAGAGATAAATTTCCTTCACAAAAATAGAAATACACCATACATGAATCCCCGTGTTCCCATACAAAAATACCGATATAATCAATGAAAAACAAATACTACTCCGGTCTAATTTATAAGAAAAAACACTTTTTAGGTTAACTTGTATTTAGTCCGTAATATAGATCAGATATATCAGTTATTCAATGGATTACAATCCTCAAACATTTATATAATATTTGGACCCAAAGACATATTTCTATTTCTAATCTTAGTTAATGTATAGTACAAGACATTTGAAAATCAGTAAGTCAAATTCAGTCATTAAGGATCTACTTAGTGCTATCAAATGGAAGCACATCACCTTTATGAAATCTTCATGAAGTACATAGTCACGTTCTGCACGAATGGCAAACATCCCAGCTTCGGTGCAAACATTACAAAGATCGGCACCATTGAACCCCTGAAATCAATAGCAATGCATGAAACCGTTAGGAAAAGAAGGTGTAATATTTCAACAAACATAGGTAGCATTAATTAATCTACCTCAGAAAGCTTAACAACTGCATCATAGTCAATTTCACCATGTTTTGCAATTCCAGCGGCATGAATTTTGTGGATTTGCATCCTTGATTGCTCATTTGGTAATGGAATTTCAATCTTGCGATCGACTCGACCAGGGCGAAGTGCTGGGTCAAGAATATCATGCCTATTTGTAGCCATAATTATTTTAACCTAGATACAACATTCAAGTTAAACCACTATTATAAGTATATGGAATCAATATATTTAAATGTAGCACCAATTCTTCTAGTTGAAAACATGTATCATGTTGGACACTGACACTTAAATTACTTGTATTTTTTAAATCGAAACGGGTGTCTTTGTCTGTGTCGGTGTTTCATAAAAATATATCTAGAATCAACTTTTCAACTAAGTGCAAATCTCCTAAAGGTGATGAAGAATAAACAGAAAATGGGAAAATAAATCACCTTTCCATGCTGATCAAATCCATCCAGCTGGTTAAGCAGCTCAAGAAGGACCCTTTGAATTTCACGATCAGCACCTGTGCCCTTTCCTTTAAGGAAACGCCGCCCACCAATGGCATCAATCTCATCCATAAATATGATGCAAGGCTAAACAAAAGGATGGAAACAGAAAAATCAATTCTAAAAATAGGTAGCTCAACTTTGATGCAACAGAAGTTGTTCATTCATATATACCTGATGATCGCGAGCATATTGAAACATTTCCCTAATCCGTCTTGCACTATCACCAATATAGTGATCAATTATAGCACTAGCTACAACCTGAGTTGAAGGATAAGTTTGATTAGAATTCATTCTAAATCAAAGACTTGGTAGTTGGTACCGAGAGAAGAGAATAACCATTAAGAAGCTGGCATCTATATTGCTGGCAATTGCTCTAGCTAATAACGTCTTCCCAGTTCCAGGAGGTCCATAAAGAAGAACACTCTGTGATGAGATTGACAAGTACTTTAGTTCATATTCCTTCATTAAATAATAAATCACTAGTATTAATTAAGTCATATATATACTGACATTTGGAGGTTTGACTCCAACCCTGAGAAAAATCTCAGGATTTATTAGAGGCTTTTCAATTGATTCCCTGAGTTCTAGAATCTGATCAGAAAGCCCTCCAAGTGCAGAATAACTAACATTTCCTGATCCTGGGTCTTCATGTATCATTTTATATACAAATGGGTCAACTTCAGGGGGAAGAATTCGTATAATGGCACTTGAATTATTATCCAGAGTTACTCGAGTTCCTGCAGTCAGCTTCTCTTTGTCCAACTTACTACTACACCCTACTAATAATTTTGGCCCACTTCTCTTTGCCGGTACTTGAATTATAACTGAAAGGAATTAAATAATATTTATATCCCATGCTTAGATCATCATCTAAACCAAATTAATCCTAATTTTAGGGAAGAATCCTAATTTACTTATTTGAAATATTGAATAAAAAACTAGAGAAAAAGAAATTAAGCTTACAGTGTTCATTGCTGGTAGGCGCAGGCCTAAGAACCTCAGCAACAAGTTGTCCAGTAACCAGATAGGGCTTCAAATCATCTTTGCTTTTCTCAAAATCCTTCTTTACATTCTCTAAGTTTTCTTTAACTTTGTAAAATGAAAAAAGAAAAAGAAAGAACAAGTTAATTGAATATTGGAAAAGATTTCAAAATGTGAACGAGATGAAGCGGAAAGGAGAAGTGAAATGGCGTTTGTACCTGATTGGATTCTGGATTTAAGGTCCATGCGTTTGAGGATTGGATAACTTCCGTTGCCGCCAAAACAAGAAAGCTAGTCTTTTCTGTTTCACGGGAGAAAATTATATTTCCTTTTCTTTTTTTGAAAAGAAAGTGTAAGCTATTATTTTGAGAGAGATTTTGAGTCCGTCAAGATTAGTATTTAACAAGATTATTTGAGTGAACTTTTTTTATTTAAAAAAATTGATTAGTTTTGATTGTGTTCGTTTAAGCTTACTAACAAAATGATTTGTGAATAAACGACAAGCTATTTTTTTTGTTTATTGTGTTATTGTTGCGCAGTAACTATCGACTTTATCGGTGACTTTTCTAAACCTAATTGACCACATATTTACCGGACTTTGATGATTCGTATGGTAAACTGTTTTTGTTTGCAAATGGAACATGAAAATGGGTGAACCGATTACAATTAATATTTAATTATTATTACTAAACTATCACCCAAATAAATAGGTCACCTAGAATAAATGACACACTAGTAAAGAAGAAAGAAAGAGTACTCAAATATTGTGTCAATTCAAGTTGACTGAGAGTGTATACTTACTGTTTATGAGCTCATGGCCATTTGTATATTATTATTATTACTATTATAGTTTTTAGATCATGTAAATTGAACAAGAGATTATTTGTGAAAAATAATATCATTTAATGACATTTGCATGTAGTATTTTACTATTTTATTCGCTTTTGGCAGAAAATTTTGTATGATCTAAAATCTCATTTGAAAATATTTTTTTTGGTGTTTGAAATTAAAGTAACCTATTTTATGTTTTGAAGTCTCATATTTATGGATTTCTGCTAAAAGAAAAAAAGGAGGAAAAAACAAGATTTTGTAACTAAAACATATGTTTTGTGTAATTCAGGACGAAGTTAGACCTACATATGAGAGTCTACAGGCATGGTCGTGCACACCTGAGAGGGCGGAAGTGAAGGTTGGCTTGATGCACGTTTGTGCACGAACCATGAAGGATTGTGCATCAATTTCTTCCTCTTGCTTGCGTAGTAGATTGTGCATATATGTAGAGCCTAATGTGCACGGTCATGCATCAGAGTTGGATTAGCGTATGCCTATATGGCTCAGGTTAGTGATGTGCATCCTCACATAATGATGCATGCTCATTCATCTCGGTCGGCATATGTTGCACATGTGTTTAATGACATTCGGTAACTGCAAGTTCTAAAACTAAGCATATTGATCTTAACATAAAGGAAACTCGATGGTTTTAAAAGAGAACCCTAGCACCTTTTGAAGAGCTCTTATCAAAAAGTTCTTTGCTTGCTTTTCTTTATTCCCAACTATTTTTTTATTTTATTTACTCTAGTATTGATTTTAGGTTAGACATATGAGCAATTAAGCTATCTTATAGACTCTTAACACACTAAATTTGCTTTGTTCAATTGCGAAGCAAAGTGAGCTGCCGGTGGTTGATTTGCATCATCAGAATTTTGATAGAAATATTCAAAAATATATACATATTTGGTCTACTAGTCAAAAGTTGTTTTGACTTCACTTCAAAGTCCAAACCTTAATTTGACTGGCTGGAAGTAATAAAAAGTTCATCTGGTTTTAAATCAAACTTGTTTTTAGAAGTCTTCCATGACTGGTTGCATTGGTAATTTCAACGACATAAAGATGCCACTCAATTTTTGAAACCTCACTTAAATATACAATTTCAACGACATAACAATAGCAAGCAAGATAGCATATCTGTATAAGCAATAAAATTATTCTCTTTGTTCCAAATTTGAAAGTAAAAGAAACTGTCATTATTATTGTAAAACATGTGCTACTACAAAGCCAGTAGAAGTGTTCTTATCTGTGATATTGTAACCTATAACTGATACAGAGTAAACTACAAAGCCAATGAAAACTGTTCAACACTTCAAGGTTACCTGGCTATACTATAGTGTTTGGGTTAGTGGTTGGAAGAATAGACCAGAAAATGAACATGGTATATTAGTTGCTTGAGATGTCCTTTGGGTAGTGCCGGATAAAGGGATGCATCACAAAAAACTGATTTTAATCTTTGCCAAAATATGGATTATAGTGCGCACTTGATTCCAGTTTCTTTGCTTCAATCAATTTGCGCACAGCCTGGAAGATCATAAAGATATAGCAAAGACAACAAAGAAATTTCAGAGATAGATTTCCTTCACCAAAATTGTCATAAAAGGAGACACGATATTGGTCACGCAGTTCGGCTAATCGTTGCATACGTCTGCGACTACAGAGCAGCTGTAGTTCCGTTTTATTGATTGTATAATCGTGTAATCGAGTACAAACACTAATGCGTTTAAATAGACTATTCTATGTGAAAACCTAACGGGTCTGGGCCGAATACATTTACAAATAAATCAACTATTTACAACTTCTTTATTTCCTTATTCACATCCCCCCTCAAATTGATGCGGGTCATCAAGAAGCATCAATTTGCTAACAAGAAACTGATGGCGCGGACGAAGAACAGCTTTGGTCAAAATATCAGCAACCTGAAATTGAGTATTCATATGGGGAATGGATATAACACGATTATCATAGGCTTCACGAATAGCATGGCAATCAACTTCAATATGTTTAGTACGCTCATGAAAAACCGGATTTGCAACAATCTGAATGGCACTTGTATTGTCAGCATAGAGAGATGTCGGCTCAGTTTGAGGAAATCCAAGTTCACTCAACAGACCATGAAGCCAAAGTATTTCAGAGCATGCCGTAGACATAGCACGATATTCCGATTCAGTTGAGGACTTAGACACTCTTGCTTGCTTCTTGCTTTTCCATGAGATCAACGAAGAACCAAGAAACATGCACCAACCAGTGATAGAGCGGCGAGTGTCAGGACACCCAGCCCAATCAGCATCACTGTAGGCAATCAACTTAAGAGGGGTCCCACTAGGAAAGAATAAGCCCCGTTGAGATGTACCTTTCAAGTAGCGAATTATACGACGAACCGCTGCCAAGTGAAGATGACGGGGAGAATGCATGAACTGACTTACTTGCTGAACAGCAAATGAAATGTCGGGTCGAGTAATGGTCAAGTAGTTAAGACCACCCACGAGCTGTCGATACAATAAAGGATCGGTCAAAAGTTCACCCTCGTCACGATGGTATTTAACATTAACTTCAAGAGGAGTATCCACAGGATTAGCGGATTGGAGGCCAGCCATAGCAATAAGGTCTGTGGCATACTTATGCTGATGGAGAAATATACCCTTAGAAGTAGAATGAACCTCAAGTCCAAGAAAATAATGTAAAAGACCAAGGTCTTTCATTTGAAATGAGGCTTGAAGCTTTTGTTTAACTTCCTGTATGGATGCTGCATCGGAACCAGTAATGATCATATCATCAACATAAAGAAGGAGCAGAACAATGCCCGTAGATGTGCGGTGAATGAATAAAGATGAATCATACTGACTTTGAGTAAAAGAGAACCCAAGTAGAGTGGAACAGAATTTGTCATACCATGCTCTAGGCGCTTGTTTTAAACCATATAAAGAGCGTTTGAGCTTGCACACCCCCTTAGATGAAGAGAATAGGCCCTGGGGGGGAGTCATATAAATATCTTCAGTCAGGTCGCCATGAAGAAATGCATTCTTAACATCCATTTGGTGGAGAGACCACCCATGAGAAGCAGCTATAGAGAGCACCATTCTAACAGTAGTCATTTTAGCAACCGGTGCAAATGTCTCATCATAATCAATACCATATTCCTGCTTGTTGCCTAAAGCAACCAATCGAGCCTTGTATCGATTGAGAGATCCATCAGAATTCAGTTTCACAGAATAAACCCATTTACAGCCTATGGGTTTGATATCTGGAGGGCAAGAAACAATATCCCAAGTGAAATTGTCTTGAAGGGCCTGAAGTTCGTCATTCATGGCATTCACCCAACGCACATCTTTAACAGCCTGCGAGTAACAAGTAGGAATAGGTGTTCTAGAGAGAGAAGCAGTTAAAGCAGTATGTGAGAAATCAAACCTGTCTGGTGAATATCTATCAGGTGCTCGGGACGTTCTACTAGAACGCCGTGGTGCAACTGGTGCAGGATCAGGATCAGGTGGCGGATCAGCGTCGGAAGGGGGAGTGGGAACCTGCACACTGTGTTTCCTGACATATATGAGTCCTGGTTTAAAACGTTCTATAGGTGAACGCGGGGTAGAAAATTGGGGAAGTATAGCAATATCATTCAGACCAGGAGAAGGGCAAGGAAACATAAACTGTTTATCAAAAAATGTCACATTCCTAGAAATGCGAAAACGATGGTTAGAGACATCATAGCACACGAAACCCTTATGAGAATGACTATACCCCATAAATGCACATTGGACAGATTGTGCTCCAAGCTTATGTCTTTCAGTGGATGGTAGGTGAACAAAACACACACACCCAAAAGTGTGTAAGCTACTGTAATCAGGCTGAGTATTAAAAAGATGAAAGTAAGGAGAATCAAACCCAATCACCGTGGAAGGAAGACGGTTGATCAAAAAAACAGCTGTGGAAAGAGCCTCCACCCAAAATTTGGATGGAACAGAAGCCTGGAGAAGTAAAGTACGTGTCACATCCAACAAGTGACGATTCTTACGTTCTGCAACACCATTTTGCTGAGGGGTGTTGGGACAAGATCGTTGAGACAATACACCTTTTTGTTGTAAGAACTCCTGAAACTCATGAGACATATACTCACCACCAGAATCAGACCGAAGAATTTTAATACTGGTTTGAAATTGATTTTCAACATACATCAGAAATTTCTTAAACATAGAAAACACTTCAGACTTAGATTTAAGAAAATAAATCCAAGTAAAACGACTATAATCATCGATAAAGGTGACAAAATATTTATAGTGAGCATGAGAAGCGACAGGTGAGATTCCCCAAACATCAGTATGAATCATCTCAAAACAAGTAGAAGCACGATTAGCACCAGACGGAAAGGGAAGTGTTTTACTTTTAGCTAATTTGCAAACAGAACATGAAATAGAGGCACTAGAATCCACAGGTTTAGTACCTAACAAACCAGTCTTAAATAAGTGAGACAAAACAACAGAGTTTGGATGGCCCAATTTCCTATGCCAATCCTCACATACATTCAAAACACTAGTACAAGCAAGAGATAAATGATTTGGAATAAACTGGAGTGGAAACACTCTCCCAACTTTAGGCCCCTTCGCGATCACCTTCCCCGACACCCGCTCCTGCACAAGACAACCATTCGGAGTAAGATTAACATCACAACCTTCATCCACTAATTGTCCTGCAGACAATAAATTTGAGGCAAGCCCAGGTGCTACCAGCACATTTCGAAAGGTAGAATTTATGTCACCAACATTAGTTATAGGAAGGGTACTACCATCAGCAATTTGAATTTTCTGATTACCAATATAAGAACGTAAATTATGCAAGAGTTTAGAGGAACCCGTCATGTGATTCGATGCACCAGAGTCAAGTAACCATGAGATGAAAGAAGACATACCAGTAATGCCCAAGGCAGAAAGAGCAGATAGTACCACTTGTTGAATTAAGTCAAGCTGAAGAGCACCACCATCAGAGGCACCAGTGGTGAAAGGACCAGCGGCAGAGCTAGATGCACCAGTGGTGGAAGGACCAGCTGCAGAGCTAGTGGTGGCATGGAACGCCTGCACCGGACGCTTAGTCGGTCGTGGTGGACGCGTAGGACAGGCAGAGATGACATGACCCTGCTGCTTGCAGTAATTGCAAAATTTCTTAGGACAACTACGAGCAACATGTCCAAATTGTTTACACGAGAAGCATTGAGTCTGTCGCATGTCACGGCCTCTAGTTTGCGCAGCATATGCAATTGTCACAGGTTCAGAAAGGACGGGATCATGAGACATGGTTCCTTGAGTATGGAGACATTGTTCTTCCCTGAGCAGTTCACCAACACAAATATCCAAGGAAGGAACAGGGTTCCTATTCAGCAAAGCACCTCGAACAGCCTCAAATTCTGGACAAAGTTTCATGAGGAATTGATCCCGTTTACTAGTATCATAAACATCTTGGACGGCTGAAAGTGACGGCTTGGGAACAGCAGCATGGATAATAGCAGAGTGTTCTGTCCATAAATTCAGAAAACCAGAATAATATTCTTGAATTGACAAATTACCTTGTTTGTAATTGGCGATTTCTAACTCCAATTGAAAGCGCTTGGCCGTATTGTCCTGGTTGTAAATACGCTTTAAATAATTCCACATTTCTTGAGCAGTTGAAAATGATCGCAAATTATTGATCATCTGAGGGTCAATAGTACTAAGGATCCAAGAAATAATCTGAGCATCTTTGACTTCCCATGCATCTAAGGCAATTTTATCTTCTGGCGCCTTAGAAACCCAATCAAGGTGATTCCATAATCCTTTGCCTTTGACATACATCTTGAATTGAAATTCCCAAGCAGAATAATTCTTACCGGTAAAACGAACACAAAAAATATCCCTTTCTTTCTCTGAAGCCATTTAAAAATTATTAAAAAAATCAATGGGAACAATAGTAACAAAAGCTACAAGAAACACGTAGCCAAGCAAGAGACAACAAATAACAAAGCCCAACCAATAACAAATCCCAGCCAAACAACACGCAGCCAAGCCAATAACAAATCCCAGCCAAACAACACGCAGCCAAGATCCAAACCAGCAAATCACACAAAATCAGCGAGGAACCAGCAAAAAAACGTACCAATGAGAAGTAGGAAAATCAATCGAACCAGCAACAACGAAACCCACGGAGAAGCCAACCGAGATAACCGAAAATCAGGAACAACAAGAACAAACACAGAACCACCGAACCACTCGCACACCACCAGCGAACAGCAAACACACAAATGCCGTGAAAGAGGATCCGACCACACACCAAGAAACAAGATCCGCACACCACCAAGCAGAAGCGGAGTCGTAAAGATATGGAGAACTCGTACAACGAGGTAACCCACACAAGGGTCTCATAAAGACGCTGGAGAGAACGCAGAAACCACAGAATGAACGAACCACAAAACACAGTGTGCGAACGGAACGCACACCAAGAGAGAGGAAATCGCACGGAACAATTTCGCAACAAGAAACAAGAACCAAGGATCAGGACCTAGGCTGATACCATGTCATAAAAGGAGACACGATATTGGTCACGCAGTTCGGCTAATCGTTGCCTACGTCTGCGACTACAGAGCAGCTGTAGTTCCGTTTTATTGATTGTATAATCGTGTAATCGAGTACAAACACTAATGCGTTTAAATAGGCTATTCTATGTGAAAACCTAACGGGCCTGGGCCGAATACATTTACAAATAAATCAACTATTTACAACTTCTTTATTTCCTTATTCACAAAAATAATTATTCAATTCTAGTTTCTTTGCTTTAATCGTAGGTAAAACATTATGGATCTACTTAATTAGTGCTATCAAATGGAAGCGCATACCTTCATGAAATCTTCATGAAGTGCATAGTCACGTTCTGCACGAATGGCAGACATCCCAGCTTCAGTGCAAACATTACGAAGATCGGCACCATTGAACCCCGAAATCAATAACAATGCATAAAATAAAACCGCAAGGAAAAGAAGGTGCAATATTTCAACAAACATAGGTAACCTTAATTAATCTACCTCAGCAAGCTTAACAACTGCTTCATAGTCAATTTCACCATGTTTTGTAACTCCAGCAGCATGAATTTTGAGGATTTGCATCCTTGATTGCTCATTTGGTAATGGAATTTCAATCTTGCGATCGACTCGACCCAGGCGAAGAAGAGCCGGGTCAAGAACATCGGACCTATTTGTAGCCATAATTATTTTAACCTAGATACAACAACATTCAAGTAAAACCACCATTATAAGTATGTGGAAGCAATATATTTGTTTGGTGTCTGACACGTGTCGGTATCATGTCAGACACCGACACTTCAATTACTTGTATTTTTCTTAATAAAAAACTAGTGTTTGCGTGTCTGTGTCCGGTGGTTCATAAAATATATCTAGAATCAACTTTCCAAACAAGTGCAAATCTCCTAAACATTATGAAGAATAAACAGAAAATGGGAAAATAAATGCTGATCAAATCCATCGAGCTGGTTAAGTAGCTCAAGGAGGGTTCTTTCAACTTCACGATCACCAGCTGTGCCGTTACTCTTAAGATTACGCCGCCGACCAATAGCATCAATCTCATCCATGAATATTATGCAAGGCTTTAAAAAGGATGGAAACAGAAAAATCAATTCTATAAATAGGAAGCTATAAAAAAAGTGTGATGCAATAGAAGTTGTTCATATAATATAATATATACCTGATGATCGCGAGCATATCTAAACATTTCCCTAATCAGTTTTGCACTATCACCTAAATGCTGATACATTATAGCACTAGATACAACCATTAAGAAGTTGGCATCTATATTGCTGGCAATTGCTCTAGCTAATAACGTCTTCCCAGTTCCAGGAGGTCCATAAAGAATAACACTCTGTGATGAGATTTACAAAGTAAGTAACTTCAGTTCATTTTCCTTCAATAAATAAATAAATCACTAGTATTATTAATTAAGTCATATACTTGGTCCGAGGACTCGGATTCCATCCTAAGGTCTTAAGTTCGAATGTTGAGTGTGATAAAAACTCTGTTGGCAGAGGAGAACCACACGGCCCGACAAAGTCAGGTACCCATTGCCAACCAGATTCCTCGGCGTATATTAGTTATCGACAAAGCTGATGAAAGCTGTGCACACCAATAACATAGTAACAAAAAAAAAATTAAGTCATATACTAACCTTTGGAGGTTTGACTCCAACCCTGAGAAAAATCTCAGGATTTATTAGAGGCTTTTCAATTGAGTCCCTGAGTTCTAGAATCTGATCTGAAAGCCCTCCAAGTGCAGAATAACTAACATTTCCTAGGTCTTCATGTATCATTTTATATACAAATGGGTCAACCACCCCCGCCAAGTGCAGAATAACTAAAATATAAATATACTAGCTTCAATGCCCGTCCGATGGACGGGGAGCGGCAGCAACGACTCAAACAATTACGGCAAACAACACATAGAGATATTCGAAATATAAGATGTTATATAAGTCAAGTGAACTCCATCAGAACGGATTACACATATATAATAACCAAGATGAAAAGAGAAATAAATGCACATAAAAAAGCTTTAGGAGATGAGAAAAGGGAGACTTCCTCATATGCCAAGTGTTTGAATAAGGACATAATTGGGTGGAATTGTACCGTGAATTGATCATTAGCAATGTGAGAGTTAAATTGTACTCCTTCAATATAATTAGGAATCGAATAATGAATGTAAATACACTAAATTGATGGAAGACTAAATTCATCACCAAAATAAGAAACCATAAAAAATGTGCCAATTAGTTTAGAAAGATAAAAATTGGAACAATAAAGATGACACCAATTTGAAGAGCTTTGAATCATAAAACATAACTCTAAATACACAACAGATATATACACCGAAAACAATAGCTTTAACATAGAAACCCTTCCCCAACTCCCCTTTTCTACACAATTCCATAAACATAAAAGGACAATTCAAATCCAAGAGAAGAACATGGTGATAGCAGCTCGTACATTTGGTTTCGCATTGAATAGTGGTGCTCTTAGTAAAATTCTTATGTTGTACTCTCATTTTTACTGAAATGAATTGTGCAACAATGCAAGCGAGCTCAACATGTTGCTAAAAAACATGTCCTAGCTTGGGAAAAATGACCTTTAGTAATTTAGCCAACTAATAACACTTGCTAACAATCATAGAATTTTATAGAAATTCATTTTCAAGTTAAGTTGATGTATGTATATAGGCAAGTCAGAATACATAATTAATGGGAAAACTTGGAAACTGAAAGAAATTCCCCTCTAAATTTCACCTCAAAAGATATATGCTTGAAAGTAAATAGGATTAACATGCATAAAAAAAAATCCAGCCATAAGTTGAATGCTAAATCAATGCACTTGAATAAAAGCTTTCAATGATTAATAGCTCATGGCCACTGAAACTAGGGGATAAGAAGACAATTAAAAGGTAAAAAATAAACTTTACTGCTCCTAATAAGAATCAAAACTGCATGTTGCAGTAGGCACTTAATAATAAATGTGAAACAAATGCAGCACCAGATTTTCAGCCCCCTCTACATTTCTTAAATAGGAATCCCTTTAAATAACCAAAACTTTGAAGACTCATAAGGAAATGAAATAGATAATAGTGGTCTCTTTATAAATGGAGTTACATGTGAAGAACAACAGTTTTACATACAATTTTGAAATGGCCTGCAAGAAAGGAGGGAGAAAAAAAATAAGCATAGGCAACCTCGAAGACTAAAGTAACCAATAAGCACAGACAACAATTAAGTCTTGTGCTTATCATATGACCATCATTTCTACCAATTCAATAACTTGCACATAAACAATGTAGCTTAATTCAATTTCAACTGGAATATTAAGTCTTTGACACTACCATTTACTTGATAAAATAGAGTTAAGAGAGGGAAGTACCCTGCCGCCGTACCAGCAACGCTTTTGCCAATCTCTAAGCTCATCAAATTTACCGAATTGCTTGATAAATTGGGCTGCAAAATGAAACACATTAAAAAGGAGCAAGAATCACTACAAATAGTTTAAAATCACTGCAATATAGGGAAGACATTAACAACTCTGGGTGCAACCAATGAAGGCCAATAATTCCCTGAAATTATGCACAGAAGATCACAAACACATAAAAAATTATAAGGTGGCCAAGAACTTCCTTCTGCATAGTGGATGCAATCTATTAAAATCTAATAGGGGTCTTGATACACAATCAAATAGGGTCCTTGAATACAACATGTAAGTATTTGTCATCCTTGCAATCCTTCTTCATGTTGAGATATATCAACAATATTAGAAGCTATTTTTCTTATGATAGTTTATCTAAACCATGCTTATATTTTGCTCATCCATGCTTATTCACATGCTTAGAAACACTATGAAATACATCTTTTATGTAAGCCTTGTTGGAAACTCAGCCACATTCTAATGCAAACACCCACTATAATAATCCCTTTAATGAATGAGATGTATTTGCATTGGCTATATTAAAAAAAATCACCTTCTAAGATCTTGTAGGCTTCAATCATTTTCCCAAATATTCTTCAATCCTTCAAATCCATATTGCAGATTTAGACTTCAAACCATCACACCTCAACTAAGATGGATCTCATTATCTAATTCAAGAAATACAACATTGGATCTCAGTAAAAAAACAGAGCTTTATAGCAGATAGGAATGTGAAATAAAGAGCATAAATATTCAAAAAAAATGCCTGGAAAAAGAACATAATCTATCATATAATAATGTAAAATATAACACTTGGATATTTGGAATATCAAAAGGAATACCTTCCAGAATCGACAATATGAGCCCTGGTTTTTTCAATATGCTTCCGATTGCATCTCCATAGCTGCTATAAAATAAAAATTTTCTCAATTTAAAAGCACACAAAAAAGGAAAAAACATGTAATACACTAAGGCTAAGAATAAAAGTAGGTTCAAGATCTTCAAAGTACATCATGAATGTAACACCATAAGATCAGATAAAAACTAAAACAGAAATGAAAATACTTTCTATCAGTCAAAAAACTGTTTTTAAATGAATAGAAAAATCTCAAAAAGTAACACCCCTATCAAATGAACAAAGAAGATCAGAAAAAATAATCCAATGGGAGATGCATGTCACGTTTGTGAGCAAAGATGACGGCAACGGGACGAAGAACACCAACATTAGCAATAATGGGAGATGCAAGTCTCGTTGCTTCTCTCTCCCATCTCCCTCTTTGCATGTCTAGCATAACTCTTTGCATCTCTAGCATAAAGAAACGTGGCCTTGGTGCATCAGGAAGTGAAGACTATGTGTCAAACATGCATGTCTCACATAAACAACACTTGGAGCAAAAGCAAAAAATGAGAAGGACCCATCAAAAGTAATTGGCGCCACTTTGTTGAAGGTCCCACACAATTTTGGCTCCAAATTTGGTTGCAAGACTAGCCTCGCTTATAATTCTTAATATATATATATATATATATATATATATATATAAATTTATATAATAATATTAAATTGTCAACCACCCTCGCCATCGGCCACCGATACCACCGCCGCCCGCCGCTGCCGACCACCGCTCCGGTCGTTGGAGCTCCACCACCGATCGTCGTGTCGGTTGTCGGAGCTCCACCGCCGGCCGCCTTATGCCACCACCACATACTTAAATATATATTTACTTAAATATATATTTACTTAAATATATATTTATAGACCAAACAATATTGACTAGATTTCTTAATGATACTGTTATGGTGAGTCTTTTGACCATATACACCCCCTTCTTTCACATCTATTCACACCACACAAAGGCCAAATATCAAAGGGCCCAATCCAAACATCAAGGGCTCAGATCGAATCGCAAGATCGGACGGTCCTAATTCGTTGAGACAAACCCCACCACACTCTATAAATACAACATTTATTGCCTCATTAATGGTAAGCATTCTCACATTTATTACTTTGCTAAGACTACTCCACTGACTTTAGCATCGGAGTGACTTTGCGGGTACAACACCAGCTAGGATCGGATACGGTCATTGACTAAGGACATCAACCACTAACTGCCTCGGACCACCCTTCAATGTCGGAAGTACAGTGCAGAACATTGGCGACCACAGTGGGAGGTCTCAAACCAAGATCTTCTCCCCTCACCTTGATCAATGACGACTCGAAATCTTCGTTCGAAGGCAAACAGCCTCGCGGCAGGTATCCCCCCGAGCCGATCCTGAGACCGGTCATCCCTCACTTGACCGAACCCCCCGGAAGGATTCGTACAAAACCTTCCAGACTTTACTCAAGCACAAGTTCAAAATCAAATTCCGAACTTCGTTTTGGTCACCGGAAGCTCCGCAAGGAACAATGTACCTCCTCAAACTCCACTTTCTGTTCCGGCCAATGCTGTCCGATAGCTCGTCCTACTGCTGAACCGACATGAAGCGGCAAACCAAGAGAGGAGTTACCAATTTACGGATCTTGAAGGACAGGTGGCGGAGCTCTGGGCCCGGAATATTCCGGATCAGGTCTCACCCGACCTGGATTCCCCCGAAAGAAGAAATCCGGCCTGAAAGCGCCACCGATCTCCACCCAGAAGACGACATTACCATCGCTCTCCTCCTCATCGGCTCAGAAGAAATGTTTCCCGTTCGCCTCCAACCGGAGTGTACGTCGGAAGGGAAGAGGCTGATTATTCACCCCGAGTTCATTCTTCTCTGGCATCCTCTTCTCCTATGCAACGATCGAGGAGTAGAGAATATTCACCTCAAGGATATCGCCCTCATGACCGCAGGTACCCGCACCATCGGTACCGATCTCTGCCACGGGCTCAAACGACCAAGCGCAAAGGCCCTTTTACGGAAAAGATCGACCGCTACCCGGTACCCAGATATCTCGAAAAACCACCAGAAGGCTTGAAGACCTACGACAGGACAGGCGACCCGAACAGACATTTAAGTTATTTTGACACAGTAATGCAGTATCGGAACGTTCCATAGAAATGAAATGCCGAATTTTCCCCCTAACGGTGGAAAAAATAGCCTCAGAATGGTTTGAGACCCTCAAATCAAACACAATCTCCTCTTGGGACCACCTGGCCAAATTATTCTCAGCTAATTTTTCCCATTCCAAAAGCAAACCAAAAAACAAAAATGTCTTAGCGTCCATCATCCTAGAGAACTCCGAATCTTTAAGACAATATATAGAAAGATTTAACAAGGAAGCAGTCGAAGTTTGGAACCTCGATGATGCCTTCCGAGTTTACTTCATGCCGAAAGCCCGTTCAAAAAACACATAAACACATGGGATCCAGAAAACCTCCAAGATTTCCTCTAGCTATCCCAATGCTTTATCAATGAAGAAGAAAGCGCCATGACCGGTAAAAAACCACCACTGACCGAACCATCTAGACCCCAAAATGAAAGAGATCAAAAGAACGACGGCCGAGGCAACAAGGACCCCCGACCTCGGAACCGTCATCAATTTTATACCAAGCTCAATGTCACTCAGGCTCAACTTTTAGGTGAATGCTGGAACACGGAATTTAGAGACGAAAAATTCCCAAAACCACTCACCCACAGACCGGGCCAAAATTCTAATAAATACTACCGATATCATTGGAGTAACAGTCACGACACCAACCACTGCAACGCCTTGAAAGATGACATTGAGGATATGATTAAAAGGGGAAAACTAGCCAGGTATGTAAACAAACCTGGGCGTCAAGCTGGCGAGATTAAAGATGAACGGGAACAGGAACCCAAAGGAAGAGGAAAATCAAAGCCGAATCCGACGACGACGAACTTGATTCGAGGAAATCAAAAGGACGGTCCGTAATGATGATGATCGTAGGAGGTTTTGCCCACGAAGAATCCGGGAAAACAATGAAACGAAAATGGAAAGAGTTACTCAATATAGCCTCCACGTCGGTCGCAGAAACACCTTCAAACCGACCTCCTTTGTCTTTTAGAGATGAAGACCTTCTAGATGGGAAGCCCAACAAACACGTACCACTCCTTGTCACGGCGGTAATCCCCAATAAGGAGATTAGAAGGATTTTGGTCGATCAGGGAAGTTCTTCAGACATCATCTTTCTCGACCTCGTGGAAAGAATGGGAATCGATAAAGAAGACATCGCTCCTTACCGAGGATCTGCACTATCAGGATTCAATGGATCTTGGACTAAACCTCTTGGACACCTGGAACTGATGGTTTCCTACGGTGAAGAACCCTTGGTAAGGATTATCAAAACAAAGTTCCTCATCCTACCGTGTGAGCAATCTACAACTGTATCATTGGAAAACCGACTTTGGGAAGGCTCGGAGTAGTAACCTCCACCACTCACTTAAAAATAAAATTCCACTCCCTCTGCAACAAGGTGATCACCTTAAACTCGGATCTTGAATCCGCCTCAAGATGTTTCTTCTTGTGGACAAAAGCAGAAAAAAAAGGCTCAAGATAAGGAAGGGATTCCACTTGCGATAACCAAAAAAGAAGAAGTTACAAGAAGATCCGCCGAAATCAACTTAACTGATTTGGATGCAAGATACGACCCAGACAGCTAGGAAGAGGAAGATGATGATGAGTTGGCCAAAGAACTCAAAAAGAAAATGAGAAGACCCGAGCCTAATGGGGAATCCATCGAAGTACAGCTCGGAGACGACCCTACTAAAACTGTTGAAGATTTGATCAAAGCGAACTTCATAACAAAGGTCAAATACACGACTTGGTTGTCAAACCCAGTACTAGTTAAAAAGAGCAACGGTAAATGGCGTATGTGCATCGATGATACCGACCTAAACAAAGTCTGTCCGAAAGACGCCTTTCCTGTCCCAAGTATTGATCGCCTCGTCGATAATGCCTCGGGTTTTTGCCTACTTTCTTTTATGGACACATATTCCGGTTACAATCAGATCGCCATGTTTCCTCCCGATCAAGAAAAAATTGCATTTATGACGGACCAAGGTAACTTCGCCTACCGAGTTATGCCCTTCGGTTTAAAAAACGCCGGCGCCACTTATCAGAGAATGATGAACAAAGTATTCCAAAGACAGATAGGCAAGACCGTTGAAGTCTATCTTGATGACATGATTGCAAAAAGTGAACAGGAAAACACCCACGTAAAAGACCTTCGAGAAATTTTCGCAGATATCAGGAAAAATAGCATGAGACTAAATCCGAAAAAATGCACTTTTGGTGTCCGAGCTGGAAAGTTCCTCTGTTTCTACTTAACAGAGAGGGGAATTGAAGCAAACCCTGACAAATGCCAATCCGTGACTGAAATGCGAACTCCGACTTCCAAAAAAGAGGTCCAAAAACTCAACGGTATGATCGCCGCTTTATCCCGATTCCTATCAAATGCGGCATTTAAATCTCTCCCATTATTCAAACTTTTGAAAAAAGAAAAGGAGGAGGGAGAAGGAGAATTCAACTGGACAAACGAGCAAGACTTAGCCTTGCAACAACTTAAAAAAGCGCTTTCAGAATCGCCCATCCTAACTCGCCCATGCGAGGGAGAAACTCTATACTTATACCTATCAATCTCGGAGGAAGCTTTAGGTGCCGTACTCATCCGGGAAACACATACCGGTCAAAGTACCATTTACTTTGTAAGCAAAAGCACTCCAGGGATCCAAATGCAGGTATCAGCAAATAGAAAAGATTGCCCTCGCCTTAGTCGTTGCAGTTCGACGCCTCCGACCATATTTTGTGGCTCACCAGATAGTCGTACGCACCAACTATCCAATAAGGCAGATTCTACACCGACCCGACCTTGCCGGAAGAATGATTAAATGGGCAGTAGAGCTCTCCGAGTTTGGAATCAAGTACGAGTCTCGTACGACAATGAAGGCCCAAGTCCTAGCAGATTTTGTAGCAGAAATGATTCCCGCTGATCCTGTTAACGACATCTGGACTTTACACATTGATGGGTCTTCCAACCCCAAAGGAAGCGGCACAGGTTTAATGTTGGAAAGCCCGGATAAAGTGATCATTGAAGTCTCCCTTACCTTCGCTTTCCAAACAACTAACAATCAAGCCGAATGCGAGGCTTGCATCGCAGGTCTACGATTGGCAATTGACCTACGAGTCACTCAGGTCAATCTCTACACAGATTCACTCTTGGTCGTTTCACAAATAAACAATCAATTTGAGACCAAGGATCCGAACCTGCAGAAATACCAACTTCGAATACAAGAGTTACTCGCACAATTCAAAACAGTCGAGGTAAAGCACGTCCCCAGATCCGAGAATAAGAGGGCGGATATCCTATCAAAACTTGCCAGCACCAAGGTCCCCGGTAATCACTGGACGATCATCCAAGAATTACTTAGAAGACCTAGTATCTCTCTTGATCCGACTTGTATTTCTACAATTTGTTCCATTGAGGAGAGCCAAAGTTGGATCACTCCAATATTGGAGTACATCAAAACAGGAATCGAGCCTCTAGACTCGGCTGAAGCGAAAATCGTCAGAAGAAGAGCCTCGGCCTTCTCAGTCATAGATAATACGTTATACAGAAGGAGCCTCTCCTCACCATTATTAAAATGCATCGAAGGAGAGCAAGTGCATTCCATCCTAGCCGAAATTCATGAAGGAATATGTGGACAACATCTTGGCGCCCGTTCCCTAGCTCGAAAGGCCCTACGCACAGGATATTATTGGCCGACCATGGAAGGCAATGCAAAGAACCACGTAAAGAAGTGCAAAAAATGCCAAATCCACGCCAATGTTTACATCGCTCCACCAATCGAACTTCGAAGTCTATCCTCGACATGGCCCTTTGCACAATGGGGAATAGATCTCCTAGGTCCATTCTCAACTGCTCCAGGCCAAAACAAATTTCTCATAGTGGCAGTTGATTATTTTACCAAATGGATTGAAGCAAAGCCCTTAGCCACCATCACTGCAAGGAACTGCATAAGATTTTTCAAGGAGAACATCATGAGTAGATTCGGGATCCCCGAAATAGTTATTACTGATAATGGAACTCAGTTCGCCGACAAAGGTTTCAGGAAAATGATGTCTAACTTTAAAATCAAGCATCGTTTCACGTCAATAGAGCACCCGCAAACAAACGGTCAAGTAGAAGCAGCCAACAAGATACTCCTTAATGGTTTGAGAAAACGACTGGACGACGCCAAAAGAAATTGGGTAGAAGAACTCCCATATGTTCTCTGGCCTTACAGGACCACCCCTCAAAGCTCTACGGGAGAAACGCCGTTCCGGCTCTCTTATGGCAGCGAGGCGGTCATCCCAGTGGAAGTCGGCGAGTTAAGTTGGAGAGCAACGAATCCCAAAACTCCTACGGAAAACTACCAAGCTTTGAAAGAAGACCTCGATCTCATCGACGAAGTTCGAGGACAAGCCACGCTTTGAGAAGCCATCATCAAACAAAGAGTTGTGACCCGATACAATGCCAAGGTCGTCCCCAGAGATTTTGAATACGGCGACTTAGTCATTCGAAGAGCCGACGTGGGTTTGAAAAATACTTCACAGGGAAAGTTAGCACCCAATTGGGAAGGACCTTACCGTGTTAAAAGTAAGACCGGTACGGGGGCTTTCAAATTGGAAACACTTGGCAGAAAGGAGATCCTCCGAACTTGGAACGCCACAAAGTTAAAGAGCTATTACATTTAAGGACACGACTGTTTTGCGTGTGCCAATTTCGTGTAATGGTAGTTCCTACCACTATAAATCTACGAGCTCCTTCAGAATAACTACTTAGACCGATCTTACGAGATCTCCATACGTGACCAAAGCAGTTACAACCCTTTTTGGGCGAGTTCAATCCGGGCCGAGTCCTGGTAAACTGCCCCAAAGGTTCGAAAGGTCCTTTAAGGATTTTTCCTTAAATCGATCATTGGCCTTAGTAGCCAAGAACCCTAATGGACGAGTTAAATCTGGGCCGAGTCCTGGTAAACTGTCCTTAGGCCCGATCTTACGAGATCTCCATACGTGACCAAAGCAATCACAACCCTTAGGGGCGAGTTCAATCCGGGCCGAGTTCTGGTAAACTGCCCCAAAGGTTCGAAAGGTCCTTTAAGGATTTTTCCTTAAATCGATCATTGGCCTTAGTAGCCAAGAACCCTAATGGACGAGTTAAATCTGGGCCGAGTCCTGGTAAACTGTCCTTAGGCCCGATCTTACGAGATTTCTCAACAGGTCTTCTCTAATCGTTTGAGAGCTCCTCTCAAACCTTTTTAATACCTACGTTCCACACTTATCTTTTTGATCTTATCAAAAATTATAAGGTACGAACTTATCTTTTTGATCTTATCAAAAATTATAAGCAGGTCAAGACTATGGAAAATGACAATTACGGCGACGAGAAGATAAGCCATTCAAGGAATCAAGTTTACATAAAGAAAATTAAATTCATTACAACCATCTCGGATACGGCCGAGGCCTCAAGTTTTATAAATAAAGACTAAAAACTAATACGACTTGACAAAGTTCCGAGCTTATGCATGATTCTCTGTATAAACCCGGAACTCTTACAAAACTGGATCTGGAAGTAAATCAGGCAGACTAGGGGTGAACCACGGTCTTCACATTGGTCTT
Source organism: Astragalus glycyphyllos (assembly GCA_963573325.1). Classification (NCBI taxonomy): domain Eukaryota; kingdom Viridiplantae; phylum Streptophyta; class Magnoliopsida; order Fabales; family Fabaceae; genus Astragalus; species Astragalus glycyphyllos. The sequence continues at coordinate 97,286,744 of OY754307.1, forward strand.
GATGTCGACTTTCAAAATCTGATCACCCTCAATCTCATGATCCACGTTCAAGACGGTCTTGTCAAAGGTAAGGGAAGGATAAACAAGCGCGATCTGACTGAGTGCGAGATCAAAACCATCCCCCGCCATTTCAAGAGCAAGATCAGCTGCTGTCTGCGCTTCCTTCTTAGACTTCGCCAGTTCAGCACGGACTTGGGCGAGCTCTTTCTCCAAAGCCGCATGATGATCTTCCGGGGTTGAACTAGTCTCGGTTTTGTTCTCCTCAAATTTCTGCAAAGACTTTATCAGCTTTTGAATCCGACCCTCCAGCTTTCGTATTGTCTCCTCATTCTTCTTTTTATCATCCTCAAGCTCTCTGATCCGATCGTTCAGCTGCTTAATACGAGCGTTATCATCCTCGATTTGCATCTTGGCAGAATTATGGGACTTTTCACAATCGTCCGCATAAGCCTTCAGCGTCTTCAAGTCACTAAGAGTATTGCCAAGGACTTTGTTCTTTTCGGCCAACTCTCTCAGGGCATTAAACAGCTTAGCACGCTCGGTAGTTACCAACTCTGTAACGAGCAAAAATGAGCAAAAATTGAAGTAAAAAACATAGGTAACAATATAACAAACGAGCTATTAGAAGAACGACCTTACCTTCGTGACGACGTTCCAACTCTGCCTTCTGCAACTTGGTAACATCAGCCAAATGAACAAAAAGCTTCGCAGCCGCACTAACAGGATCAGTTAAGTATTCCTCCACATTTTTTTCATAAAAGTCGCATCCACAGGAACAGGGGTTACTTTCTTAGAAGATTTATGCTTCCTGGAAGACTTAGAATCGCCTTGCATCACCCCTTTCTTCTTTTTATCCTCGACTTGCCGGGCTACTTTTGGCTGCTTAGTAGAGGTTCCCTCATCAACTGGTTTTCTCTTGCGGAATTGAAGATCGCCCCCAGGATCCTCCAGGTTTTCCTCATGGACGGTCCTGATGGGGGAAACATGAATGGCAGCACTAAGGTCGGGAACACTTTGCGGAACCCCTTGATTTGCAGATTCGCCTTCCACAGCACCTAGGTTCTGCAGCGCCATTCTTTTCATCATAGAAATCCTATTCCCTTCCATAGTATCTAAAAACAAAAAGCAACAGGACGGGTCAATATACTTAACAAAAAATAAAGTGAAGAAAGACAAATCATATCTTGAAATATTCAAATACGACCCTACCTAGAACCATCATAACCTTTGTTTTGGTGGCACACTTAACCATATGATCGGTAGGAATACCTCGGTATTTATGTTTGGTATAAGGAACTTGGGTGGAAATAAACAACAGTATATCTCTGGTCAGAATGTCGGCACGACACAGGTGAGACTCACCAATATGGTAGGATCTTGGAGATCGGTTATAATGTCCAAGACCCCAGTCTATAGGAAACTTGGTAGACTCCAAGGTACGCCCATCCTAGCCGAACTTCCCCACATGGTCAATTGCTTCACCATTAACTGGCTCCACGAAATAGAAGAGCTCTTTCCATCTTCCCTTCAGCGAATCTGAGTAAGCCCGAAAAATCTTAGCACCTCTTCTAGATCGAAGGCTCACATGCTCCGGAGCATTCCCTTCATCACCTTTTTCATAATTCCTGTTTACCTCGAACAAATGTACGAACAGGTCGGCTGACACTAGACGATCAAGCGCGAAGCACATCAATTCGAATGCTCGGAGAAATGCCCAACCGTTGGGATGAAGTTGTGATGGTGCCAAATCCAACCTCGCCAAGACAGTTCGTTGAAGGTTAGTAAAAGGAGGCCGGATGTGCATATCCGACACCAGTACAACATACATGACAAATTTCAAAGACCCTGGCCTTGTCGCAGCATGCTCATCCGATTTCATACCTTCAACGTTCCAAAGTCGACCCCGAATGGATAATTTGTTTACAATAACACTCATATCATCTCCAGCTTCATAAAGAGACTTGGTTTCAGTAACAGAAGATGCAACCCAGTTGAGAATACGAGGAACGTTCACATCATAAGGCATAGGAAGATCGATTCTTCCAGGACCGGTACTAGAGTAACCATCAGTCAAAGCAATAGAACAATCACCATAATCGGCATTTCTGTCCTTTCCAACCTCATCATTCCTTTCTTACGGATAGTCCTGCCAATCCTCAGCTCCTTCGACGGATCTTTTGCCTTTATCAACCTCGGGCACTGTGTGGCTTTCTTCCCTGTCTCGGTAGTTGACCCGGAATCCGACTCTGAACCTTCTGCCTCCTGGGTATTTGACGACCCTTGTTCATCATCAGATTGAGTTTTTTCAGAGGAATCCGACTCCACCATAACCACATCGACCTGGTTATCTTTCGCGCCGACAATAACCACGTCCTCAGAAGATTGCTTTCCACCATCAGGTTCGTTAGTAATATCCTTAGGCAAACGACGATTGACCTCAAGATCGTCCTCCGCTTGTTCGCTGTTTGGAGCAGAATCAGGATGGTCTCGGACTTCGGGAATAACGGAGGCGCCTTCAGAACGACGACCTTCAACACTCTCTCCTCTAGAAGCCATCACCTTTGCTAATCGCGAGGGCTGCTGCGAAATTTGCCTACGGGTTTGTTTGGTAACCGCCAGTTTAAATACCTGCAAGAATGGGGGCATAGGGAAGTCAGGACTAACGACCTAACGGGTCCATGCCGAGTTTGAGACCCTGCCTGACGACCCCCACCCTAGAACGAATAAACAAATTGGGGCCGAGTACAACTTAAAAAGAGACGGGGACGAGACTGGCTTGAGAAATCAAAAAGAACAGCAAAACAGTTAAACAAGAATTAGAACTAACCTCGCCCAAAAGAAGAAGCTTTTGCCGATATTCTCTTGCGAAACTCAAGCACTTGAACCCACTGGAACGGAGAAACTCTAGCCACTATCTCCCAAATCAACAAACTCAAGATCAAAAATCAAGATCGGTATGCAGAGCAAATTGAAAATCAGGAGTAAATGGAGGGAGTTGAACCCCTATTTATAATGGGCCTCATAGAACTGGATTGGCCCTAAGTCGAATCGACGCATCCCATCAATAGTCTTCAAAGCACGCGCACGCCTACCAAAGCGTCACCATCATTAGCCACCATTGGGAAACGTGTTCTAACAGGTGCAATAAATACAATAGCGCAAAAAACGAAACGTCACCTTTAAAAATGTTACAACGGTCGAATCAATGTTACAAAGCAGGCTCATCTTCGGTAAATCTTTCATCGGTGAGTCCCTTGTTCATCAAACATCGGACAGTTAAGATCACCTTCCCATCTCACCGCAACATCTGAAGGGTTACAGCTCGTTCGGAGGTCGGTAAAAACACATCATAATCTCGTCAACAAGTCAAGATCGCCTCTAAGACGACCAGACTTGGGGGGGGGGGCAACTGTTATGGTGAGTCTTTTGACCATATACACCCCCTTCTTTCCTTCTTTCACATCTATTCGCACCACACAAAGGCCCAATATCAAAGGGCCCAATCCAAACATCAAGGGCTCAGATCGAATCGCAAGATCGGACGGTCCTAATTCGTTGAGACAAACCCCACCACACTCTATAAATACAACATTCATTGCCTCATTAATGGTATGCATTCTCACATTTATTACTTTGCTAAGACTACTCCACTGACTTTAGCATCGGAGTGACTTTGCGGGTACAACACCAGCTAGGATCGAACGGTCATTGACTAAGGACATCAACCACTAACTGCCTCGGACCACCCTTCAAGGTCGGAAGTACAGTGCAGAACAGATACAAAGATCTATTGGATGATACTTATGCTTATATATATATATTGATCCTAGTACCAAAAAAAGAATTAAGCTCTTCTGCAGAGATGACAAACCCCATAAGTACAATAGGATTTTATCTGAGCTTAAGAATCTTGAGCTCAAACCTAAGTTTAAAACCAAAATCTACAATTGGTTAGATTATTATTTTGATAAACCAGAATCTGGGTTTATTGACCTAGCTTCTGCCATTTGCAGATTCAATATCTCCATTTCATCCATTATTACCAACTTTGAAAATAGAGTTATCTGGGAATCCCCAGCTCTGCTTTTTTCTTTTCATGTTCATAATTTTGGTATTAATGTTTATTATCTGGGGCAACCCTTTATGTTTAATCATCCAGGTAAATCTTTTAATAAGGTTCAAAAAATTTGCTCCAAAATCAATTTTAACTCTGGTATAAGCATCAGAGCTAAGACCCAGGAGGAAATGATAGATATTACTTGTGATATGGTTAATTACGCTGTCTCACAAGAAATTCTTGACTCCTATAATCTTGCTAGAAATTTTCATGAAAAATTTCTAATAATTAATCTTTTTATGTCTAAAAACCAAATGGTGGGAATTTTAGACAATTTATTTCATTATAATAATCATATTGATTATGTTACTATAGAAATTGTAATCAAAATATTACTAACTGGATCATCTTTGATTATTTTCAGGGCTTCGATCAAAATGACCACCAGGGCTTCCTCCTCAAGAGGAAGAGGAAGAGGAAAAGGTAAAAACCCTATGATCTCTACAGGGCCTTCCACCCTAAACCTATCTGGAAACCAATCTGGGCATTCCTCTCAGAATACCCAAAGCCAAATTAAACAGGCAAAATCTGACTATGCCTTTCCAATCCAAACCCTCCTGACTTTTCAGGAACAAGGGTTAACCAATCTTCCCTCTAGAACTTGGGCTAGTATAGCTGAGGATAGTGATCATGATCTCCCTGCCTTGGACCTAGCTATTCAAACCCAAAAATCCCAACAATTGCAGATTAACCCAAAATCTCAGGTTACCTCTGCCCAAAATCGGTCAAATTTGGTTATTAATACCAACCCGATTACCCCTGCTCAAACCCAGTATGTCCCAAAAGAAAGCTTTTTCTTTGTGGCTCATATTGAACCAGAATTCTGGAATGATAATCCCAACAAGATCCCTCCAAAAATCTTTCCCACTGAAGTCCAAGAAGGATTTCAAATATTTTCAAAAAGATTTAACAAAGATCTTACTAATTATCCAATCACTTTAAATTTTTATGCCACTTTTTCATTATCATGGATATTTTCATGGCAATATAAAACTGGGTATTTTCATCATCCAAAGACTTTATTGTCTTTATACAAACAAGGGTTTGTCAAATGGTGGCCTCGTTTTGATGCCTCTGCTGCATCTCCTGCGGGTGTGACCAATTGGTTTAAAACCAACCCAAAGGCTTTGCAAGTTGCTGACCCAGAAACTTGTAAATTTTTAAATCAAAAAGCTAGAATTTCTGCGGCTCTTGCAGCTTCTACCTCTGAAGATGATATTCTGGAAAAACTTCAGAATGTCATGAAACTTCTTCAAGACCAATCTGGAGCTAAGGATGCCCCTTCATCTTCAAAAAAGGACAATAAGATGAAACAGATTCTTGTCTCATCTTCTTCCTCCTCTCCAAAAGATTTCTCTGAAGAAGGTGGCTTTGATTATTATTCTGATGATCTTTGCTGATCCCCTTGGGAATTTTAATCATAAACTTATTTTATAAATTTCCTTTCTTGTTGGTCTTCATTGATCCTCATGAAAGCTTCAAATTTATTTTCAAATTTTATCCTTACCCTAGAACATGGTAATTGTAGTGTCTATATTAGACATGAAAAACTGTTCCAATAACACCCTGGATCATGGTGATAGTAGTACCGTTATTGGTATGAAAAACTGATCTTACACCACCCTGAACATGGTGATTGTAGTGTCTGCATCAGGCATGAAAAACTGTCCAATTTTTAAAATCTAACCTTTTATCAAGCTCTGTTGTTTCTCAGTTTGCAGGAACACGACAAATTTCATCATAGCAAGACTTAGTGGACGTTTTCCACCCACTATTTTGTCAAGTTCTCATCATAATCAAAGATTCTTGCTTTAAACAAATCTTTGTGGTCAATCCATGGGGACCCCTTGTCTCCCACCATCTTTTGGCATTTTGGAATCCAAGGCTCCATTATTGCTCAGGTCTTGTGTACTTATCGCTGCTGCTGCACAGTTCAAGTCAGATGCTCTTGGATTCTGTACAGTGCAAGCCATTTAGTGCACAGTGCCGGTTTAGTAACCGGTTACTATTCAATTTTTCAATCTATTTAATCGTGCCATAAGCTTGTGTTACACACACACACACAGAATTCAGAAACACTATCATCTCTACTTCTCTCTCTAGTTCTAGTGAGAAGCCAGAGCACTTGTAATCTTCTTCTTCTCTTCTTCAATCTTCAATCTTGTAACTCATAGATAGTTCTTACTATCTCAATCAATCAAAGTAACTCATAGATAGTACATGGAAGGTTTTACCTCCTAATCTATCTCGTGAGTTTTATCTGTTTTTATCTTTAATTTATTTGTTGCATTCCGTATGCTACCTACTTCCCCTCTGTCTCTTTAATTTAATCCCCTTCCTCTGGGTCCGAACCCCTCTTGGTATCAGAGCCAGATGGTTATAGCTATTAAAGGTCTTACCAATCAAGAACTTTGCAAAGATCTTATCAACAATCAAACTTCTTTTGTCATAGATAAAATTTCCCTCAAAAAGGAATTTTATTCTGAAGAATGGTCCCTTCACAGAGAATGGTTCTTCAAACAATATCAAGGGAAAAATAGAAAATCCATTCAGGAAAAATTCTATAAATTTCTTGAAAATGTCAAATACAATATTCCTTTTTTTGATTGGTTTCATGCGTATACCATCAAGAAGAATATCAATTATCCCTTCCAGGATGACATTATTGGAAGAAAAATCGTGGATGTCATCACTATATGGCATCTAAAAGATGGTCAAAAGGTCCAATCAGAATTACCTCCTAAAGGCCCTTTTACCCTTAATATTCAAAACCAATCTGCCCCTGTCTTGGCTGCCCCCTTTAAAGCTAGACCTGATAATGAACCCATAACAGCCAGAGATATCAAAGATCTCATGGAACAATCTAACTATACAAATAAATACCTCCAAGCACTAGGAGACTCCAAATCAAGTAGAAACAATGATGCCTCCCCTAAAACTGAGTCATCTTATTCTCCTGCTAAAATTGAGAAACCCCTATTCAATCCCTATAGGGTATCCAAAACCTTTAAAAAGGCCTTCAAGCAAAAAGGTCATATCAAAAGAGAAGTTGATGAAACCAGAGATGAAATCCTGGAGAAAATCAATGAACATTTAACTCTCCTCAAAACAACAATCCCTGATACGCCTTCTCCTCATACCCCTAGGAAAAGCATCAATATGATAAATGAGACCTCTTCTGATCATTCAGAAGATGCCTCTCCTAAGAATAAAGTCAGTCCAATCATTTACAATCCTAAAAACAAATGGCGTAGAGAAACCAAGCTTTACTACCCTAGGGCCACTGCTCCTGACCTTCTCTTAGAAGAAAAGGAAACCAATTTCAAAAGTTTCAGTGCTAACAATGTTTATGAATGGAACATTGATGGAGAAAATGAGTATGGCATAACCAAAATCCTCCAAAATATGACTATGGTTGCCACTGCTTATGAAACTTCCAACAACTGCTCAGAAGACATGATCGTAGAAATCCTCATTGCAGGATTCTGTGGTCAGCTTAAAGGTTGGTGGGATAATTACCTCAATGATGAGGATAAGCAATCTATCCTTACTGCTATCAAAAAGGAACCCAACGGAGAACCCATCCTTGAAAATGGGATTCAAATTCCTGATGCAGTTAACACCTTGATCTTCACCATTGCCCAACACTTTGTAGGAGACCCTTCCTTGATTAAGGATAGATCTGCAGAGTTGTTGTCTAATCTTAGGTGCAAAACCCTCGGTGATTTTAGATGGTATAAGGACACATTCCTTACAAGAGTCTATACCAGAGAAGATAGCCAACAAGCCTTCTGGAAGGAGAAATTCCTTGCAGGCCTCCCTAAATCTTTAGGTGATAAGGTTAGAGATAAACTGCGCAATCAGGACCCCAATGGAAATATCCCCTATCAGCAATTAAGTTATGGTCAGCTTATTGCTATCATCCAAAGAGTTGCTTTAAAAATTTGTCAAGACGACAAAATTCAGCAACAGTTATCCAAAGAAAAGGCTCAAAATCGCAAAGACTTAGGAACCTTCTGCGAACAATTCGGCCTCCCTTGCATCAAAAAAACCAAAGCCAAACCAAAACCTATCAACACCTTACCTAGACCTGACTATTACAAGGAAAGGCATGATAGGAAACCTAGGCCAAGGATTACTGGTCAATTTACCAAAAATCATTATGAGAATAATGATAAAAACCCCATCATCTGCTTCAAATGTGGCAAACCAGGGCATATTAGTAGAAATTGTAGAGTTATAAACAAACTCAAAGTTCTTAATCTTGGTTCAGACATTGAAAGCAAGATTAACAATTTATTAGCCCAATCTTCAGGAGAATCCTCGGATCAACCATCTGAGAAAATAAATCAAATTCAGGATGATGATTTATCTAATTCTGATTCCTCTAATAGCATCAATGTTCTCACCAAAGAACAAGATCTTCTCCTTGAAACCATAAATGCCATTCCTGACCCCCAGGAAAGGGAAAAGTATCTCAAGAAGCTTAAGTCTACTCTTGAGACTAAACCTCCCAAAAGCCCTTTAGTAACCAATAAGTATAATCTCAAGGATACTTTCAAAAGGTTAGAGAAAACCAGTATTAAACCTGTTACTATCCAAGATCTTCAGTATGAGATCAACAACTTAAAAGTTGAGGTCAATAAACTAAAAGAAAAACAGGCTAATCACCAGTCCATTATTGACCATTGGAATAATCATGAAACCAATTCCTCTTCAAGTGTCCCTGACTCTGATAAGGAAGTGGATTCAGATTTCATAGGGCTGATCAATTATGTAAAAATTCAAAAATTTTACATAAATGTCAAAATTATTATCAAAGATTTTATTTTTGAAACTGTTGCCGTGTTTGACACAGGAGCAGATTCAAATTGTATTTTAGAGGGTCTTATCCCAACAAAATACTTTGAAAAAACCTCTGAACAACTTAGTGCTGCAAATGGTACTAAGTTAAGAATCAATTACAAATTGTCTTCAGCTATCATCGAAAACAACAATTTCAAAATTGATACCTCATTTCTTCTTGTCAAAGATTTGAAAAATCAGGTAATTTTAGGAACTCCGTTCATAAGATCACTTTTTCCTTTTCAAATAACTGAAGAAGGTATCATAACCCAGCATTTGGGACAACCAATCATTTTTAAGTTTTTAAGAAAACCTTTTGTCAGAAACTTAAATCCAATTTCTTACAAAGAAAATCAAATCAATTTTTTAAAAGATGAAATTACTTTTAGAAATATCGATTACCAATTACTCAAAAGGGAAAATCAATTCAAAATCAAGAGTCTTTTAGAGCAAATACAATCCACTATTTGTTCTGATCTTCCTAATGCTTTCTGGGAAAGAAAACGTCATGTTGTGGAACTTCCTTATGAAAAGGATTTTCATGAAAGGCAAATTCCCACCAAAGCTAGACCTATCCAGATGAATCAGGATCTCCTCTTGGTTTGTCAAAAGGAAATAAATGATCTTTTAAAAAAGGGTCTTATTCGCAAAAGTAAGAGTTCCTGGTCTTGCTCTGCCTTTTATGTTAATAAACAAGCAGAAATAGAAAGGGGAACTCCCAGATTGGTCATTAATTACAAACCCCTCAACCAAGCTCTTTGTTGGATTAGATATCCTATCCCTAACAAAAAGGACCTTCTCAAGCGTCTTCATAACGCAAAAATATTTTCAAAATTTGACATGAAATCTGGATTTTGGCAAATCCAGATTAAAGAGAAGGATAGATACAAAACTGCCTTCACTGTCCCTTTTGGTCAATATGAATGGAACGTTATGCCTTTTGGCTTGAAAAACGCTCCTTCTGAATTCCAAAGAATCATGAATGATATATTCAATGATTATTCAAAATTCGCCATTGTCTATATTGATGATGTGCTTATTTTTTCACAATCTTTTGATCAACATGTCAGACATATCAACACCTTTATTTCTATCATAAAGAAAAATGGTCTTGCTGTGTCTAAAACAAAAATCAATTTGTTTCAAACAAAAATCAGATTTTTAGGTCACAATATCCATCACGGAACTATTACTCCTATCACTAGGGCTATTGAGTTCTCGGATAAATTCCCCAATCAAATTATTGACAAAACTCAATTACAAAGGTTCCTTGGTTGTCTAAATTATGTCTCAGACTTCTTTCCACAACTGAGTAATCTCATCAAACCTCTTCATGATCGTCTAAGAAAGGATCCTCCTCCTTGGACGAATGATCACACCAAAATTGTCATACAAATCAAAGCCCAGGTTAAAGAGCTACCCTGCCTTTACCTACCCAATCCTGAAGCCTTCAAAATTGTTGAAACTGATGCTTCTGATATTGGTTACGGCGGAATTTTAAAACAAAAAACTTCGGGAAAAGAACAAATCATTGCTTTCACCTCTAAACATTGGAATCCTGCCCAGCAGAATTATTCCACTATCAAAAAAGAAGTTTTGGCTATTGTGCTATCCATTTCAAAGTTCCAATCTGATCTTTTAAATCAAAAATTTCTTATCCGTATTGATTGCAAATCTGCAAAAGATATTTTGCAAAAGGATGTTAAAAACCTTGCATCTAAACAAATTTTTGCCAGATGGCAAGCAATTTTAAGTATATTTGATTTTGACATCGAATATCTTAAAGGTTCTGACAATTCTCTTCCTGATTATCTCACTCGTGAATATTTACAGGGAAATATTTATCCTTAAGCATGATAACTGTACCACTCTTTGTGGGAAAAACTGCTTAAATACTACCCTGGATCAAGGTAATTGTAGTGTCTATTTTAGACACGAAAAACTGTTCCAATAACACCCTGGATTATGGTGATTGTAATACCAATATTGGTATGAAAAACTGGTCCTCCACCACCCTGAACATGGTGATTGTAGTGTCCTTATGGACATGAAAAACTGTTCAAATTATGCTTATTTTTTACCTTTACTATTCTGCTGCTTTTCTTATTTTGCAGGGTGTAGTCAAATTATTCGTTGGAGGCAATTTTCAAAACATAGCATATTTGTGTGGCCATAATTGGCGCAAGCATGGGGACCCCCACCCCTTGGAAATTTCGACCATGGTCTCCCATTATCTTGTTTCCAATATTTTAATCTTGCACTTTGATTGCTTCTACTTTTGCATTGGATGCCGCATAGTTCAAGTCACTTGCCCTTGGATTCTGTACAGTGCAGGTCATTTAGTGCACAGTACCGGTTTAGTAACCGGTTACTATTCATTTTTCCATCTATTTAATCGTGCCATAGGCTTGTGTTAGGGACACACACACAGAATTCAGAAACACTATCATCTTAAATATTAATAGCTACAGTGCTCTGATACCAAGAGGGGTTCGGACCCAGAGGAAGGGGATTAAATTAAAGAGACAGAGGGGAAGTAGGTAGCATACGGAATGCAACAAATAAATTAAAGATAAAAACAGATAAAACTCACGAGATAGATTAGGAGGTAAAACCTTCCATGTACTATCTATGAGTTACTTTGATTGATTGAGATAGTAAGAACTATCTATGAGTTACAAGATTGAAGATTGAAGAAGAGAAGAAGAAGATTACAAGTGCTCTGGCTTCTCACTAGAACTAGAGAGAGAAGTAGAGATGATAGTGTTTCTGAATTCTGTGTGTGTGTCCCTAACACAAGCCTATGGCACGATTAAATAGATGGAAAAATGAATAGTAACCGGTTACTAAACCGGTACTGTGCACTAAATGACCTGCACTGTACAGAATCCAAGGGCAAGTGACTTGAACTATGCGGCATCCAATGCAAAAGTAGAAGCAATCAAAGTGCAAGATTAAAATATTGGAAACAAGATAATGGGAGACCATGGTCGAAATTTCCAAGGGGTGGGGGTCCCCATGCTTGCGCCAATTATGGCCACACAAATATGCTATGTTTTGAAAATTGCCTCCAACGAATAATTTGACTACACCCTGCAAAATAAGAAAAGCAGCAGAATAGTAAAGGTAAAAAATAAGCATAATTTGAACAGTTTTTCATGTCCATAAGGACACTACAATCACCATGTTCAAGGGTGGTGGAGGACCAGTTTTTCATACCAATATTGGTATTACAATCACCATAATCCAGGGTGTTATTGGAACAGTTTTTCGTGTCTAAAATAGACACTACAATTACCTTGTTCCAGGGTAGTATTTAAGCAGTTTTTCCCACAAAGAGTGGTACAGTTATCATGCTTAAGGATAAATATTTCCCTGTAAATATTCACGAGTGAGATAATCAGGAAGAGAATTGTCAGAACCTTTAAGATATTCGATGTCAAAATCAAATATACTTAAAATTGCTTGCCATCTGGCAAAAATTTGTTTAGATGCAAGGTTTTTAACATCCTTTTGCAAAATATCTTTTGCAGATTTGCAATCAATACGGACAAGAAATTTTTGATTTAAAAGATCAGATTGGAACTTTGAAATGGATAGCACAATAGCCAAAACTTCTTTTTTGATAGTGGAATAATTCTGCTGGGCAGGATTCCAATGTTTAGAGGTGAAAGCAATGATTTGTTCTTTTCCCGAAGTTTTTTGTTTTAAAATTCCGCCGTAACCAATATCAGAAGCATCAGTTTCGACAATTTTGAAGGCTTCAGGATTGGGTAGGTAAAGGCAGGGTAGCTCTTTAACCTGGGCTTTGATTTGTATGACAATTTTGGTGTGATCATTCGTCCAAGGAGGAGGATCCTTTCTTTAGACGATCATGAAGAGGTTTGATGAGATTACTCAGTTGTGGAAAGAAGTCTGAGACATAATTTAGACAACCAAGGAACCTTTGTAATTGAGTTTTGTCAATAATTTGATTGGGGAATTTATCCGAGAACTCAATAGCCCTAGTGATAGGAGTAATAGTTCCGTGATGGATATTGTGACCTAAAAATCTGATTTTTGTTTGAAACAAATTGATTTTTGTTTTAGACACAGCAAGACCATTTTTCTTTATGATAGAAATAAAGGTGTTGATATGTCTGACATGTTGATCAAAAGATTGTGAAAAAATAAGCACATCATCAATATAGACAATGGCGAATTTTGAATAATCATTGAATATATCATTCATGATTCTTTGGAATTCAGAAGGAGCGTTTTTCAAGCCAAAAGGCATAACGTTCCATTCATATTGACCAAAAGGGACAGTGAAGGCAGTTTTGTATCTATCCTTCTCTTTAATCTGGATTTGCCAAAATCCAGATTTCATGTCAAATTTTGAAAATATTTTTGCGTTATGAAGACGCTTGAGAAGGTCCTTTTTGTTAGGGATAGGATATCTAATCCAACAAAGAGCTTGGTTATCGCCTCATGCCACCACCACATACTTAAATATGTATATTTATATATATATATATATATACTTAAATATATATTTATATATATATATATTTAAAAATTTAAAAAATTGTCAAAAAAATAAAATAAATTGCTGCATCATTAAAAATAAAAATTCATACAAATGTGTTTTTATTAAAAGATTTTTTTTTTATGTTTTAAAGGTGCTAATGGATGGATATCAAAAAGTTGTTAATGGATGGATTGGATGGACTTTTTTTTTCAATGGATGGATTTGATTGGATTTATTTGATACAATCCTAATGGATATAAATTTTTAAATGGATTTCTCCAATCTATCCATTATAATCCAAATCCATATCCATCCGATCCATCCATTTTGACACCTCTAATTTTATATACTGTTGGGTCAACTTCAGGGGGAAGAAATCGTATAATGGTCAATGAAGATTTATCCAGAGTTACTCGAGTTCCTGCAGTGAGCTTCTCTTTTTCTAACTTACCACTACACCCAACTAATAATTTTGGCCCAGTTCTCTTTGTTGGTACTTGAATTATAACTGAAAGGATTTAAATAATATTCCATGGTTAGAGTTAGATCATCATCTAAACCAAATGAATACTAATTTTAGGCAAAAATCGCATAAACATATGTCATAAACAGTTAAGAGTCGCACATAAAAAACTAAATTGAAACATAAAAAGAACATCTTGAAAAATGGAGGATGAATTTGAAATATAAACGAAAATATAGAGAATTTAAAGGAGAATAAAAATTGAAACTACGAATTTGAAATTTTAAATAAACCTAAAGGAGGACATCAAGTAAAATTTTACGGATAAAGTTCATCTCCATTTCTTGAGAAACATGAAAAATTCATAATTAAAGTTTAAAATATATTAATACACGTCAAATTATGTCAAACATAAATTAAATGTATGCATGTATACGCCAAAAACTTTAATAATAGATTTCTTTCAAGAAATGAGATGATCATTGTAAAAAAAAGAAAGAGATAATGTACCTATTTGAAATATTGAATATAAAAACAGAGAAAACGGGTATGTTGACATATAGCTAGACTTACATTCTTCTTCATTTCTCCCAGGGCCAAGGACCTCGGCAACAGGTTCTCCAGTAACCAGATAGTAAGCCAAATCATCTTGGCTTTTCTCAAAATCCTTCTTTGCATTCTCTAAATTTTCTTGAACTGTGTAAAATATAATTTTACTGAATGAAAAAAAGAAAGAGAAAGAACATGAAATTAATTGAATATTGCAAAAAGATTTGAAAATGCATGTGAAGGAAATAAAGCGGAAAGGAGAAGTGAAATGTGGTTTGTAATTGTAGTACCTGATTGGATTCTGGATTTAAGCTCGTTGCGTTGAAGGAGCACTTTGCGATACAATGTCACCACATTCTTATGCAGTTCACGTTCATAATCAAAACTATCATCAATCTCGTTCTGACATCATACAACTCTTTCACGTTCGCAGAATAATTTGGATAACTTTGTTGCCGCCAAAACAAGAAAGCTTGTATTTTCTGTTTAACGGGAGAAAACTATATTTCTTTTGAGAGACATTTTGATTTTGAGTCCGTCAAGATTAAGTATTTAACAAGATTATTTGTCAAAAAAAAAGACAAGATTATTTGAGTGAATTTTTTTTTGATTAAAAAATTATTGATTAGTTTTAATTGTGTTCGTTTGAGCTTACTAACAAAATGATTTTTGTGAATAAATGGGAAGCTGGTTTTGTTAGCTGCTAACAATATCTAATTTTTAATTAGTGTGTTAGATTAGCTAAGAGATGATTAAAAAATGATTTTCACTATAATAAACAAATACAAATCAGCTTTTACTTCACATAAACATCTCTAAAAATAATCTCTAAATTACTTATCTAATAACCACTTTTATTTATATCGTTATAAATATGAGCCTTTTGTTAACGAATTATTTTTGAGAGATGGTTTGTATATATTATCTTTTTTTGGTACATTGATTTAACATAATTACAAATTTGAAAAAAAAATATATATTTTAAACATTACAAACATGATTATAATTCTAAAAAGAAATTTATAATTAACAAAAAATGGGATTTATTCTATTATTAAATTACAAATAAGAAACTTATAACATCTATTAATAAATTAAAATATTGTATGTTACTTCACTTAATACTTCCTATGTTTTATATATAATAACCATGTCACACTTGCTTAAAATGTTTATCTCAAATAAGTGTTGCATTTTATTTTTAATCTAACTTTACCGATACCCTTTAATTGATACTATGTACATCATTCTCAAGTCATTATCATCTACTTTACATTTAATTATGATAATGATAAGTACACTGATTATCAATGTAATTTGGTAAAATTGTTTTTCGCTGTTTTACAAGTTCAGTTTTTCTCAAATACTAAAGTGCAACAATTAATTTGGGATGCAGGAGAAATGTTTTAAATTTCACAATATATTTTGCAAATACATTTATTTCTACAACTTTTTATCTTTCTTCTTTTCATTCTCTTTTTCACCTTTATCTCTCATTTTTTCTAACATTTCTAACACATAATTTTGAAGGAAATAGATTGTCTACCTTTGATAACTTTAGTGTATTTTAGGAGAGAGAATGTGATTAAAATAATACTATATAATGATAGAGAATGATGAGGTAAGAGAGAGATAGATAGAAAGACACACCAAGGTAGACAATCCTTCCCTAGTTAATTTTGATTGCAAATGGAACATGACAATGGGTGATCTGATCAGAATTAATATATAATTATTACTACTAAACTATCACCCAAATTAATAAGTCACCTAGAAATGATACATTAGTAAAGAAAAAAGAAAGAGTCCTAAAAAATTGCGTCATTTCAAGTTGACCGAGAGTGTATACTTACACTGTTTATTGATGCGTTTTGATTGTGCATCATTTTTTAACTCTTGTCTGCGCGTAGTTGGTTGTGCATATATGTAAAGGCTCACATCAATACGCACGGTTGTGCATACGCATGAAGGGTCATGCATCGGGGATGGATTAGCGTATGCCTATATGTTAGTGATGTCCATCCTCACATAAAATGATGCATCTTCATTCATCTCGATCGGTATGCATATGTTGCACATGTGTTACATGTCGACATTCCGTAATTGCAAGTTTTAAAAATAAACATGTTGATCTTAACAAAAAGGAAGCCCGATGGTGCTAAAGGAGAACCCTAGCGCCTCTTGAAGAGCTCTGGAGCTAATTAAGCTAGCCAAGAGTTGGAGTCAAGATCAAAATGTTCTTCGCTAACTTTTCTCTATTCTGAACTGTTTTTTGTTTACTCTAGTATTGCTTAATTTTAGATTAGCAACTAACCTACTTCTAGACTTTTAGATGGATTTTTGTACTATGAAACTCGTTTTTCCTATGATTTGATTTCAAAAGAATTATTCTTGCAGTCCATTAACTTAATTTAAAGTTTTGAATTCGTCGACATCTCTTTTTTTTTGACGAAAAAAAAAGATTTAAATATATGTTCGGTCCCTGCAAATATCACCATAATCCATTTAGGTCCCTGTAAAAAAAACTTTAAAATAGCCATTGCAAATATAAATTGTTTACGGTTAAGCCCCTCGGTCAGCTTTTCATCCAAAAAAAACTTTAAAATAATAATCAATGCCACGTGTCATCATCTCATTGGACCATTATGCCACGTGTCACTGAATGCCACGTCATCATCCCATGTCACCATGGACACATGGGACTGACATGTGCCACGTCAGCAGCCAATAGGTGGATGCCACGTGGCACTCAACATAGCTATGTGGGGCACATTGCTGTTACTAAAAAAAATTGGAATTTTGAGTGGAATGGGAATCGGGCTCGCAACCATAGAGTGAAACACACACATTATAACCACTAAGCCACATGATCACTTGTGATATCTAAGCCAACAATGAATACATATGACGGTAACTATTCACCTTCTTCAATGAATAACAACTGTTCATCTTCTTCAAAATCGTTTTCGAAATCAAAGCAACGAAAATCAAAATAAAAGCAACGAAATTGAACCAACTAAATTAAAAACAAATCGAAACCCATATTTGTTTCCAGATCTGATTCGTTTGAAGAAATTGTTTTTCAATTTGATTTTCAATAAAAGCTTTTCATTTGATTTTCATTTTCAATTTGAAACCCAGAATTGTTTCCAGATCTGATTCGTTTGAAGAAATTGTTTTTCAATTTGATTTTCGGTTTGATTTTCAACAAAGCTTTTCGTTTTCAATTTGATTTTCGTTTTCAATTTGAAACCCAGAATTGTTTCCAGATCTGATTCTGTGTTTTCCATTGTTACAGTTTTTTGATTTTTTTTTTAAAATTAATTTGGTTTTATGTAATATATATTTACAGTGGTGTTTGTAATCACAAATTGTTAAGTGGTTCAAATGGTATTAAGACTTGTTACCAAGTGTAGAGTCACGGGTTCAACTCTTGTCCCTTCCCAAAATTGCAAATTTTTTAATAACAACAATGTGTCTCACTTTGCCACCCAAGCGCCACGTGGCATCCATCTATTAGCTACTGACGTGGCACATGTCAGTGCCATGTTCCATGGTGACATGGGGTGCTGACATGGCATGTCAGTGACATGTGGCATAATGTTCCAATGAGATAATGACGCGTGACATTTATTATTATTTTAAAGTTTTTTTTGGATGGAAAACTAACCGAGGGGCTTAACCGTAAACAATTTATATTTGCAAGGGTTATTTTAAAGTTTTTTTTACAGAGGCCTATTTGAATTGTGCGTGTATTTGCAGGGGCCGAATGAATATTTAAACAAAAAAAAAAGAGATGTCATCGACATCTCTCTTTTATTAACCTCGTTTTGCTTGTGATCTATTAAATTTTTTGAATTCCCATCAAACTGGTAAAAAAAAGTCCGCCACCGTTACATTGATGATAATGATGACGTGGACGTGTTAGCCTGTAATTTCGACAGGCTAAATTAAATGCAGTCAACGAGGTTTGATTTATTTTTAAAGTTTAACCTTGTATTTCAAGAGACAAGTATCAATTTCGACACTGAAATGAATTAAGCTATCAAGTTACATCAAGTAGATTTCGATCTCAGATTTGGCTAAGTCGAAGAAGCTGAAGACACATATTTAGACAAGAAGGAGTTGGAGGCTGATGTCGAAGTAGGATCAAGTAACCGTTACCAAGAGCACGTAGCAGTTACATTTTTTAAACTTTGTACAGTTATTTTCTATTTGTATAAATAGTAGTTTCTCATAGGAAAAACGGGTCACAATCTCTCATACCAAGTTCCCACGCTCAAAGTACCGACACACACTGAGAAACGAGTACAAGGAACGCATGTATGATCTTGTGCACCACCCCTTTAAATTAATGCAATTTTAATTTTCCTTTTCTTTACGTTTCATGCAAATTTTATCTTTTTTTTATCCTCCCTCATTTGGAGTAATTCGACGGTTTCCCGGAGAAATCGACGGTTATCTTCTTCTTTTTACTTTTAAACGCGCAATTCTGGAAAAACTTTAAACACAAACGGTCTTAGGATTTACTAGTTGATCCTGCAAGCAGAAGCAATTTCAAACTAGCGGTGTTTACCAAAATCCAAGGTAAACAAATTGGCACACCCGGTGGGACCTTTGTGTCGAAATATTAGAGTGTTAGTTAACAGAATCTTGGAATATAATTGTTTATGCGCCTGAGGAGTGGTAAATCTTTGTCAAAGATGTCACGTTCTGGCGCAAGTTCTTCGAACTCACAGAGTGGCCCTGAGAATGCGTCTGTCAATGACGCTAATCCAGTAACCGCTATGGGAATAACTGCTCCAATGCCTTCGACAGGCATGGTCACAGTTACATCTTCTGTGCTTAATCCTTTACCAACAATGGCCACCACGGTGACCACACAGCCTAATGAAATGGCTTCTATGCTACAAACAATGGGAACGTCTAACCCATATATGACTAGTGGTCATATCCCATTTAGCATGCCTATAGTTGGTCGAAATCTCCCTTATGGTATGCCAACTGGCATGATGGTAGGCTTGCAAACCAATTCATCAACGTGTGCAGATAACATAATGAATGGTGGTTTCTCCCCTATGCATGCCTCTCAAGAGGGCATTTATGGTCGAAATGCCCAGCCCACATTAACTACAACGTCTGTGTTGGCATTAAGACAACAAATAGATGATGCCAATCATGATATGGTTAACATGTTAACCCAACAAATTGGTACAGTATTCAACCCTTTGATATGTGATACCAATAACAGTTACCAAGCATTGGCAACTCAAATGGGTCGAATTGCAGATTTCTTTGGCACTCCAAGAATGCAGAATCAGCCAATACCCCAAGTACAACCTTTGAGGCCTGTAGAAATCCCCTTAGAAAGGCCTAACATTGAAATGCCTAGAAATCAGGCACAAGCACAAGTTGTCGAACAACCCTTGCAGGGGATGGTTGAAAACGAGCCTGATATAGTGTTAGTAAATAGAAATCAAAATGCTGATGAAGTAGTCAGGCAAGTGCAACAAAACAATTTTGGAGCGCAGAACAATATAGCTAATCTTGTCGAAACAATTTTAGCCCAGAATGGCCTTAACATAGGAATGCACAGGCCAAATTTCGTGTCGCCATTATCAGAATATATTTTGCAAAGTGAATTGCCAAGGGGTTGGAAAGTCCCTAAATTCACTAAATTTGGTGGAGAAACTAGTGAATCCACCGTCGAACACATTGCTCGTTATTTAACTGAGGCTGGGGATTTAGCCCAAAATGAGAATTTAAGAATGAAATTTTTCCCTAATTCTCTAACAAAAAATGCTTTTACTTGGTTTACTACACTACCCCCTCACTCTATGTTTAATTGGAACCAGTTAGAAAAAGCTTTTCACGAGCAATTCTATATAGGACACTCCAAAATTAGTCTCAAAGAATTGGCTAGTGTTCGACGTAAAACGGCAGAGACTGTTGATGACTATCTCAACAGATTTAGACTTCTCAAAGCAAGGTGCTTTACCCAAGTGCCTGAACATGAGTTAGTCGAAATGGCTGCTGGTGGTCTAGATTATTCTATTAGGAAAAAACTAGACACTCAACATTTAAGAGATATGGCCCAATTGGCCGATAGAGTAAGACAAGTCGAAAGGCTAAAAGCTGAGAAATCTAGAACTAGTAGGTTTCATAATAATAAAAAAGACAAAATTGCCTATGTCGAAATTCAAAATGAGGAACAAGAGTACGACATCTCTTACGAGGAAGTCGAAGAGGAGGTCAATGTTGCCGAATTAAAGCCAGGACCTCCATATACTTGTAAATTGCTAAAACCTTCAAATGGTAAAAATCCTGTCGAACCTAAAAACGACAAATTCGTTGCAAAAACTTATACATTTGATGTTTCTAAATGTGACGAAATATTTGACTTGTTAGTTAAGGACGGTCAAATTCTGGTTCCTAAAGGGCTAAAAACACCACCATTAGAACAAAGACAGAAAAGAGGTTTTTGCAAATACCATAATTTTTTGGGTCATAATACCTCTCATTGTGTTCTTTTCAGGGATTTGGTGCAGAAAGCGCTAAATGAAGGAAGGCTCAAATTTGGTGAAAAACCAAAAGCGCCAATGAAGATTGATGCTGATCCCTTGCCTGAAGTCGAGGCATTATACACTGAAATTAGCATCAATATGGTCGAAGCTTCTGGAACTGGGCCTAGTAAGGCTCACATTAAGAGAACTTCACCAATTTCAGAGATGGATGTCGAAATGGCTGCAGAAGGCAAAGGAAACGACAAGGCCAAACCCGTCTACCCAAAAGCTGAAGAGGATTTGGTGCATGGATTTCCTCAATCGCTGCAAGATAAGTAATTCAGAGGTGATGCTGTGCCCAAGGTGCAGTGCTGTTTTCGACAAGAAAGCTGCTAAAGAACTTGAAGAGTTCAAGCCTCAAATGAAGCGCAAGGGTAAGTGGGTGGATAAAAGGCCCAAGTTTGATTTTGCTGATAGGAGAATTCCCTACATGGTTACTTCGACCAAAACTCCTGGAAGAGGAAAGCTGAGTACTTATGTTCCTTCTTCTGGTACTCCTGTCGAAAAGTGGGTACATTCTGGTGGGAAAGGTAAAGGCCTGTACCACACTGGGGGCAACGTGATTCATCGAATTAGGCCAAATATGATAGCCAAAGGAAACACAAGTGGTGCTAACCAGAATGAGGCAACTGGAAATAAGAAGTATGCCTACAACAACAACTACAAGGGAAAGAATCCTATGACAAGGACTCAATGGCGAAGGTTTCAACGCCAAAAGAAAGTTGATGCTGTTGCTACAGACAAAGTAGCAATTCCCAAGAACGAGAAAGGTAAGGAAATAGTTTTACCTTCAACTGAAGTGGTTAGGAAACCAGCCACTGAAAGAATCTTCCCTTCTTTGGCTGAGATAAAGAAAGGCTTCAAAGAAGAAGATCTCAAGTTGGAAGAGGAATTGAACTCTTCTTTTGCTGATTCTGAGCATGACTTCGACGTGCTATGTGGTGTCATTTCAATTTTACCAATTGAATATGATGTGGTGTCTGAAGTCAATGAGGTCGAAGAAGAATTCGACGAAGGTATGGCTTACAAGCCAATATGCTATTATGTGCTGAAGAATGGTTGCGTTGAAGAGCAACAAGCTGTGTTTGAAAGGCCGGATTGTGGCATGATGAATCATCTCAAGCCACTATTTATACAAGCCAAAGTCAATAATGTTGGGATCAACAAGGTCCTTGTCGATGGTAGAGCCGCTGTGAATTTAATGCCTCAACACTTGCTAAGTAAAATTGGCAAGTATGATACTGATTTAAGGCCACATAACGTGGTTCTTACCAATTATGAAGGCAAATCTGGCTACTCACTAGGGGCCATTCAGGTCGAATTGGCTGTTGGAAGCATAAAGAGGCCAACTCTGTTTATGGT
The DNA here is from genome assembly GCA_963573325.1 of Astragalus glycyphyllos. NCBI lineage: Eukaryota > Viridiplantae > Streptophyta > Magnoliopsida > Fabales > Fabaceae > Astragalus > Astragalus glycyphyllos. The sequence continues at coordinate 97,309,153 of OY754307.1, forward strand.
AATACCTTCTAAAGCAAATTACAACTTATTGCTTGGAAGAGAGTGGATTCATGCAGTGGGGGCAATCCCTTCGACTGTACATCAGAGGTTGGTAATTTGGAGAGAAGATGGATTGGTCGAAAATATTGAAGGAGATCAAAGTTACTTCAAGGCTGAAGTAAATACAATAACCAAGCAGACCTTCGACAAACAACTAGCGAACATTGCTCCATGTTCCTCCTCTAATGCTGGATTCATTGAGCAGGATAATGTTACTTCCTCTGTCAACCTCCACCCAAACTATGGTTTCATTTGGGAGAGGCAATACATTGATGATGGAAGTGCAACAAGAGGCTTTGACAAGCCTTCTGGTTGGGATGATTGATGATGATAAAACCCAGTACATGGGAAAGAATTATGGCCTATGTGGCCGAAAATAAAGAAAAAGCAATTCTCGAAGCTGAGTTGCATCACATGGTTGCTTTAACCACAAATGATAGTAACAAAGAAATTATGGTCGAATCACCTAGACTAGACGGTGTCTATGATGATGAACCATTAGGATTTGAGAAAGATCCAATGGGTTCGACCAAGAAGATACAAGCACAAGATCCCTTAGAAGAAATAGATTTGGGAGATGGAAGTGTAAGAAGACCAACATATATCAGTGCAAAAGTCAATAAAGACTTCAAGGTGCAGATAGTCGAATTGCTGAAAGAGTACAAAGACTGTTTTGCTTGGGACTACAATGAAATGCCAGGTTTAAAAAGAGAAGTGGTTGAGTTGAAGCTGCCTACTCGACCAGATAAGAAGCCTGTGAAGCAAACCCCAAGGAGATTTGCACCAGAAATCATGTCGAAGATCAAAACAGAGATCGAAAGGTTACTAAAGAGCAAGTTCATCAGAACTGCCAGGTATGTTGATTGGCTTGCTAATATAGTTCCTGTAATTAAGAAAAATGGTACACTTAGAGTTTGCATAGATTTTAGGGATCTAAATAATGCTACTCCCAAAGATCAATATCCAATGCCAGTGGCAGAAATGTTAGTTGATTCCGCAGCAGGTTACCAATATTTGAGTATGCTTGATGGATATTCAGGCTACAACCAAATCTTTATTGCTGAGGAAGATGTTTCAAAGACTGCATTTCGATGCCCGGGGGCGTTAGGTGTTTATGAATGGGTAGTGATGCCATTTGGTTTAAAAAATGCTGGTGCTACGTACCAAAGAGCTATGAATACTATGTTCCATGATTTTATAGAAAATTTTATGCAAGTATACATAGATGACATAGTAGTTAAATCAGCATCAGAAAGTGGTCATCTAGACCACCTTCGACAATCCTTTGAAAGGATGAGAAAATATGGATTGAAAATGAATCCACTAAAATGTGCCTTTTGTATAAGTGCAGGTGATTTCTTAGGCTTTGTCGTGCACAAAAAAGGCATTGAGATAAATCAAAATAAGACGAAGGCTATCATGGAAACACAACCTCCTTCGACAAAGAAAGAATTGCAGTCTTTACTAGGAAAGATCAATTTCCTGAGAAGATTTATATCAAATCTAAGTGGCAAGACTCAAGTATTTTCGCCATTACTTCGACTGAAGAAGGAAGATGTTTTCAAGTGGGAGCCATGCTACCAACATGCTTTCGATGAAATCAAAGCCTACCTGATGAAGCCACCAATTTTATTGTCTCCAATTAGAAATAGAACAATGAAATTGTATATAACTGCATCAGAAATGTCAATAGGTAGTATGTTAGCACAAGAGGATGAAAATGGAGTCGAAAGAGCCATATATTACCTCAGTAGGGTTTTGAATGATGCTGAAACCAGATATCATCCTATTGAAAAACTGTGTTTGTGTTTGTATTTCTCATGTACAAAGTTAAAGCAATATATAAAGCCTGTTGATGTTTATGTTTATTCTCATTTTGATATAATTAAACATATGTTATCGAAACCAATTTTGCATAGCAGAATAGGCAAATGGGCATTAGCTTTATCCGAATATTCATTGACATTTCAACCACTAAAGGCTATTAAAGGCTAGGTAGTGGCAGATTTTATTGCAGACCATTCAGTGGTCGAATTAGCAATTGATTGTGTTCACCTTCGACCTTGGAGGCTATATTTCGATGGCTCAAGCCACAAACATGGTACAGGTGTAGGAATGTTAATCATTTCACCAACAGAAATACCAACCAAATACAAGTATAAAATCGAAGAAAGTTGCTCCAACAAATGAGGCGGAATACGAAGCCTTAATAGCAGGACTCGAAATTCTGTTAAACTTGGGGGCAAAGCAGGTCGAAATAAGAGGTGATTCTGAATTGGTAATCAAGCAATTAACGAAAGAATACAAGTGCATAAGGGAAAATTTGATTACTTACTTTATTGCTGCCAATGCATTATTGAAATGTTTTGATCACGTTAAAATCGAGCATGTGCCTCGTATTGCAAATCAAGAGGCGAATGATTTGGCACAGCTAGCTTCAGGTTATAAAGTTTCGAAAGAAAACTTAACGGAGCTAATCGAAATTAAAAACAAACTAATTTCGACGAACATGTCACTAGAAACTTTGTCAAGGCAAAAACTTAAGGGGGCAGAGGCCGATTCTTTTGAAGTTTTTGACAAAGAGTATTGTGACAACGTGTTCGAAGTTTTTGCCATCAACAATTTGTCAAATGATGATTGGCGAAGACAAATTGTTAATTACTTGGAGAATCCCACAGGGATGACTGATAGAAAGATCAAGTATAGAGCCTTAAGTTATGTGATTATGGGAAATGAGTTGTTTAAGAAAACCCCTGAGGGAGTTTTACTCAAATGTCTTAGCGAAAATGAGGCGTACTTGGCAATATCCAATGTTCACAGTGGAACTTGTGGGGCTCACCAAGTAGGCCATAAGATGAAATGGCTTCTTTTTCGACAAGGTGTTTATTGGCCAACCATGTTAAAAGATTGCATAGAGTTTGCCAAAGGATGCCAAGAATGTCAAAAGCATGCAGGGATACAACATGTGCCTGCAAATGAATTGCATTCTATCGTGAAACCTTGACCATTTAGAGGATGGGCTTTGGATATAATTGGCGAAATTAAGCCAAACTCGTCGAAAGGCCATCGTTTCATATTAGTAGGGATAGATTATTTCACTGAGTGGGTGGAAGCTATTCCTTTAAATAATGTTAATCAAGAGGCAGTAATTAGTTTTATTCAAGACCATATATTGTATAGATTCGGTGTGCCTGAAACTATCACCACAGACCAAGGTTCGGTTTTTATTGGTCAGAAAATGGTCGAATTCGCTGCTGAAAATGGTTATAAATTGTTGAGTTCGACGCCATACTACGCTCAAGCAAATGGTCAAGTTGAAGCGGCCAATAAAATTATTGTTAGTTTGATTAAAAAACATGTTGGGCAAAAACCCAAGAATTGGCATAGGACACTTAATCAAATTTTATGGGCATGTCGAACATCTCCCAAAGAGTCGATCAATAGTAATCCTTTTAAACTTGTTTTTGGGCATGATGCAATATTGCCAGCAGAGATTTGTCTCCAATCAACTAGGATTCAAAGACAATTTGAAATCCCATCTGATCATTATTGGAATATGATGTTAGATGAATTAGTTGATTTAGATGAAGATAGGCTAAGTGCATTAGATATGCTCACAAGACAAAAAGAAAGAGTGGCTAAGGCCTATAACAAAAGAGTCAAATTGAAGACTTTCGACGTGGGAGATTTAGTTTGGAAAGTTATCTTACCTATGGATAGAAAAGATAGAGTCCTTGGTAAATGGTCCCCAAGTTGGGAAGGACCGTTCAAAATTTTACAAGTCTATTCAAACGGCGCATATGAAGTCGAAGAGATGGGCGCTGATGAAAGAATTTTGCGTATAAATGGCAAATACTTGAAAAAATATAAACCAACATTACAAGAAGTTAAGATAACGCTGGAATAAAGATAAAGAAAGTGTAAGTACGTGGCATTCAAAAGAAATTGTGATTGCCATATGAGCATTGTCAAAATTACAAGCAGAACGTGGAAGGCCATATGGTACACCAATATAGGAATAACGCCAACAATATTTAACAGTGATGACGTCAGGTAGGTGAGATATTCCGATCAAGTGTAAAACCTATTTCGACATTGAGTTCAAAAATGCTCTTTTTCTGCCATTCACATAACTCCTGTCGAAAAAGACATTTTTGAAGGGGGCAATTTGTTAGCCTATAATTTCGACAGGCTAAATTAAATGCAGTCAATGAGGTTTGATTTATTTTTAAAGTTTGACCTTGTATTTCAAGAGACAAGTATCAAGTTACATCAAGTAGATTTCGACACTGAAATGAATTAAGCTATCAAGTTACATCAAGTAGATTTCGACCTCAGATTTGGCTAAGTCGAAGAAGCTGAAGACAGATATTTCGACAAGAAGGAGTTGGAGGCTGATGTCGAAGTAGGATCAAGTAACCGTTACCAAGAGCACGTAGCAGTTACATTTTTTAAACTTTGTACAGTTATTTTCTATTTGTATAAATAGTAGTTTCTCATAGAAAAACGGGTCACAATCTCTCATACCAAGTTCCCACGCTCAAAGTACCGACACACACTGAGAAACGAGTACAAGGAACGCATGTATGATCTTGTGCACCACCCCTTTAAATTAATGCAATTTTAATTTTCCTTTTCTTTACGTTTCGTGCAAATTTTCTCTTTGTTTTATCCTCCCTCATTTGGAGTAATTCGACGGTTTCGCGGAGAAATCGACGGTTATCTTCTTCTTTTTACTTTTAAACGCGCAATTCTGGAAAAACTTTAAACACAAATGGTCTTAGGATTTACTAGTTGATCCTGCAAGCAGAAGCAATTTCAAACTAGCGGTGTTTACCAAAATCCAAGGTAAACAGGACGTCTACAATACTAATATCTCCACCTATGCGTCCATATTGTTGATCTAGTTCGGGGCTCAAAACATTGGTCTTAGTGGGCACGGCTTAGAATACTATGCAAAAGCTTAGTTTTCCTTACTAAATCTGTTCTAGCCGTTGGATTAGAGCCTTTTTAATAAATTTTAATCTAACGGACAATGTTTAAAGAGGGCATATGTGTCATTTCACCTTTCAATTTTCATCTTCGTTTTCCTTTTCTCGTTCACGTTCTCAGTGTTCTGCGCGCGCAACCTATGGCAACGACTCCGGCAACCATCACGCACTTCGGCATCGAACGAAACTTCTCTCAAAACGCGGTAACCATCACGCAACCTCTGGCTACGACAACAAACAAGAACGAAATGTCATATGCATAACTGTAGCCTAGATATTAAAAACGAACTTTCTCACAGTTATGCATATCTGTTGTTAGTGGTCACTAACCACATAATAGTACAATTGTGGTTAGTGGCCACTAACCACAAAGTAGTACAATTGTGGTTAGAGGCCACTAACCACAAAATAGTACAATTGTGGTTAGTGGTCACTAACCACAGAGTAGTACAATTGTGGTTAGTGGCCACTAACCACAGAATAGTACAATTGTAGTTAATACCAGTTAGATGCTCCAAAATATCTTACATTTCACAACACTGCATAACATTTGACACCGACATCACTACTAACTAACCACAAACTAGTAACACAATGGTTAGTAGCCACTAACCATTTTGTTACTAGTTTGTGGTTAGTGGCTCTTAGAAGCAAATATCAGATACCAAATTCACCAATCACTAACCATTGTGTTACTATTAGTTGACATCAGGCTTACCACATTTGAGCATTAAAACTCACTAACCACAAACTAGTAACACAGTGGTTAGTGGCAGTAACACAATGGTTAGTAGCCACTAACCACTGTGTTACTAGTTTGTGGTTAGTGGTCACAGATACCAAATTCCCAGTTCAGTTGATTTCATTTAGCTCAATGCCTTAATTTGCACAGCCACTATATTGATAACCATATAATCAATTCATATTTAAGCAACATCCCTATTACCCAGAACCTTGAATTTGAAGCATGCAAAAGCAGGAACCATTCAATTAACGTTTTCTAATGAGAAATTTGAAGAAATAAACATGGAGAGAGAGAGAGAGAGAGGCGCTGCCGTAGAGTTGCTGAAACAGTTTCGCCGAAAAAGAAGGATTTGGGGAATAGAATGCGTTATTTGAGAGTGGGTGCCGTTCAGTTGATTTTTTTGGAATTTAAGAATTATTGGGCGCGTTTTGGTTACTGAATGGTTTCTTTTTTATTTTTTAGGCAAATTACACCTATACCCTTTTAGTAATAGTTACTAAATATATCCTTAGTAACTTAAATCACTCTCGGTTTTAGTTTATGTAAACCACAACTTTTTACTATACATTTGAAAAATCAACGCATGAATAGCATAGATAATTGACATTGCCCAAGAAAAGATTATATTCACCAAAAATCCCATTGCCCAACAAAAGACACAGGTTTACCTGAAATTAGTAGTCTCCTGAACGATTAAGAGGAAGTGTAGACAAGGATGTGGTGATTACTTGGGTGCATATTTAAGAGACTCAAATTCAATCCATATTTATATATTGAACGCAAAACCAACCATTTCCTTAGTGGCTGTGCTCCTCATGCCACTTAATATTTAGTTGATTCACAATGTTTCTCATATATAATCAACAACAAAGAATCTCACCAATCAATCAACACTTCTATAACTATTGTATTTTCTCAACATAAATTAATGGAACAAGAGATTGAAAATATGATCTTCAACATGGGTTCACTTGGAACCAGTTTTTCACAAAAGTAAGAGTAATATTCAATTTCAATACAAAAAAATAATAAATTAATTATATCTTTATTTCATTGTTTAAATTAATTGTGTTTTGAAAATATTGTTTGAGCAGGAGAGGATTGTCAAGGTATTACTCAGGAAAAGCAAGATCATTTGCATGTATATTAGCAGATGTGCATTCTGTGGAGGATTTGAAGAAACCAGAAAATCCTGATGCAAAGAAAAGGAAGAAGCATTCTCATAGGAAGGATTTGATCAACGTTTCTCCCTATCCGTGTCGAAGGGCACCAAGTTGTGCTCAATTAACTACCCCTTATGTCAATGCCTAAAATTTCAATTTGGTAGTTCAATCTTCTTGATGAATTATGCCAATTTTGTATATATCTGTGTAAAAAAAGAATTATTATTTTCTAGCACTACTTTCGCTTTCACGTGGTTTCTATACATTGTACAGTATCAATAGAAAATTTGTTTAGTACGTATTATTCTTCTCAGCCATTCTTTTTCTTGCCATGTTACTGGAGAATTGGAATATTAGGCACACTTTTCAGATATGTGACGATATCTCAATTCGGTAATTTACCATGAACGCCAACATGCATATATCATCTTGGGGTGAGTTCTTGCTTTTTCTTTTTGAAAAAATTTATACGAAATATTTTTACTACTGATGAGCAATTAATGTGGCCGCAATTTTTTTTTATGTTATCAAATTCAATTATTTGCTGTAAAACCATGAGTTTTATTACAAAGGCTGTTGGAATATTTGTCGGTAGAAATTAATGTCGACTAAGAAAATCAATCAAACATGGGAAATTATAAATCAAATAAATGTGAAGAACATGAAAACTAAAGAACAAAAAGAATGTGAATTCATCATCACGCAAGACTCCAATGCGTGTGTAAACACTAAGTTTTACGTTCGATCCGCCCCCACCAATCACTCTAGATTGAATGTAATAGGATGACCAACGAATCTGATCTCCTTCAGGATACATGGGAGTTTCTTGACATGATTTGCACTTCCACACCAAGTGTATCGTCAAAAATATTTTACAGAACAGTTCTCAAACTTCAATTTGCGCATAAAAAAGGAAATGGAATGATTTGGAATGATGAATTTAGTGGAGTTCTACTTTGTAATATTGTTCTATATACAGAGCAACTCATATACGATTTGGTGAAGAGAAGTGTCTCCCCATTTGGAGTCACAACTCATTGACAATTGTCAAGTGCATATCTTCACTACCAATTTCATGAAATTAAGAACACAACCACTAGTGAAAGTCACCAAAGGACACACATTTAGAACATGAAACATTGTGTTTCTCTTTCTCTTTAGTGTTATTGGATTCCTATATATTATTTTGGAAATCCCCCACAGGCTAAAAAGATGAAAACCAAAAAAGAGAGGCCTAATGCATCAATATTAAGCAAATCGACCAAACGCCTTAGTGGGGATGACAAAAAGGAAGTGAATTGATCCCAAGAGGACTCTCATCTTAGCCAAAAAATCTGCACAAGCATTCCCTCTCGCAAACATATGTATCAACTTGTACTTCCAATCACTATAACCAAATAAGTAATTGTATTATAGTTTAACTATTCCATAGGTCCCTACTTAGGAACTTTTAAATAGGCTTTTAAATTAAAAATTATAATCAGGTTCATGAATATTATTTTTCTAATTATGTCATTTTGTTACATTAGCACTAGTCGACGACTAGACAATGTTGTCATGATTAATTATAGAAATAAACAAGTCACTGAACTAATTAACAAATTGTAAATAGGCCTACAAACTAATTGAATGATATAAAAATTGGTCCTAAAAAAATAATCAAACAATTTTTTTTGGTTCGGACCATTATTGGCTACCCACGCAGTGTCCAAACGCTTTCAACGAAGGACTAATCTGCGCTCGCTACTTGAGGCTTTTAACCATTTTGCTGGCCAACACCTATTTGACGTGGGTGGGAATCGAACCCGGGAGCGAACAATTTGATATGTCGAAGCCGCAACTAAGCCAAAACATAATTGTCAATAGTTTAATATATTACGTACAAATAATAAAAACAATCTTTTTCTACAAAATTTTGAAAAAAAATACAAATAAAACAAAGTGTTATTTACTTTTGGACAAATATAAAACAAACAAGGATTATTCAAATAAAATTAATGCATGTGAATATTTTGTTTCTTCCAATTCTTTTTAGTTAGATAGTAAACTTTAAATTATATCATAATTAATAAATAAAAGTAATTTCCTGTGAACCATTTAACATTTTTTAACATATAATATTTAATATTTCCTTAATTGATTAATTAAATTATACCATAAAATAATAAGTAAAAGTAATTTCCTATGAAATATTTTATTTTTTTCATATATATTTATTATTTCCTTATTTGGTCAATCACTGAAATATAATTATATTATTTAATTAATATTTTTTGAGTAAAAATAAATTAAATAACTATAATCATATTTCAATAATTAACCATCTATTCCTTTTCTTTTGGTCAAAAAAACCATCTATTCCTTTTCTTAATTATATTTCCTTTTTCCTTGATAAACATGAATTTTGAGAGGATAAATTTTTTTGACAACTTTTAGAAGAGAGTTTAAAATAGTATCCATATATCCATATAATGGTTTATAATATATTTGTTTAAACTTGTCAACAAAAAAATTGAGAAGAACGACGCTCACCCTCAAATCTAACAGAAACAGAATAAATATTATATGTCGTTTTTTTAAGAAAAATATTTTATTTCTTTTTTTAGGAAAAATATTTTATGTCCTGATAACTCCGATCCTAATACACTGTTGGCTCTTGCTATTTATTTATCCTTTTTTTGACAATAATTTCTCCATTTCTTATATAAGCATACATTAACCTTGATAATGATATTAGTTCATTGAGGCCAATTAGCCTAAGTTAAGGCTATAAGCCCTCCAAAAAAAGTATAGTTTATGAAAATAAAAAAAGCCTAATCATTTACTTTTTGCATTATTTCATCAAATTTATAATAAATTCTTAATATGTTGTCAAAAATAAATTCTTAATATATTTACAAGAACAATATGAAAATAATAAGCAGTTTATAATTTTTTTTTTAAATATACCATATTAGTCTCTACAATTTATATAGGGTTAATTTTGCTAAAGGCTATATCCTTTGTATTATTTTCTCATAATTGTCCAATAATCAGTCTTTTCATATTTTATTTTACAACTTATTTATGATTTGCCAAATTAATTATTGTTACTCTAATTTACATAATCTATGGGACATAAGGGGTCGACATGATACTTTTGGATTCTGTTTTCGTTGTAAACAAACTCGATGTTAGTTAGTGTGAAATTTGATTCTAAGTACGAGTAAAAATCAGTATTTTTTTTTGGTACATAAAAATCAGTATTTCTTTACTCAAAAATAATAATAATTTTGACAAAAATAAATAATTAATTAAAGTATCAAGGTGTGAGTAGGTCAAAGTTGGCAGTTGGCACTGGGAAATGCACACTTGGTAAACCTTGCCAAAACCGGAATAAGGCTCAAATTCTCAATTTACCTGAAAGATCCATCCACGCTTCCGTGATGTGTAAAGCACGGATTATTCAATAACGATAGCCACGTGGATCTCGTCCATCCCCATTCCTCCGACACACAAACAAACGTTACAAAACCCTTCCAATTACTGTACTGTACTTAATTACCAAGCTGCCCTCCCATGCCTCCCGTTCCAACCATAAAACCCTCCAAATTCCACTAAACTACCAAATTACCTAACGTCGTCGTCATCCTTTTTCTTTCAACTCGAAAATTCTTGGTCCACTCTGTGTAAGGCGTACCAGTAAACGTTGATAAAAACATCGACGCACCATTTCATCGTGGTCGCCGAAGCACCGGAACAATGGTGTAGTTAATTAATTAATTCAATTAATACCAAATTATTTATTATTATCAAATTTTATATAAAAAAGCTTTTTATTTATTATTTTACGCCCTCAAGCTTTTCCGTTCATTTCATGGCTAAACCGAAGGCTCCAAGACGAACCCTAGAGTCATACACAGTCAAACACATGAACAAAGCCATCAAAGGTAAACTAATTTTCCCGGGAAATTTTCTTAGAATAAATTTTCTCGGTAAAAAATTTGATGAATTTTCTCTTTTTGTGCTCGCTCTGTTTGATTTTCCTAATATGCGTATTTTCTTGTATCAGTTGGCGATTGCGTGCTCATGCGTCCCGCTGATCCGTCGCAACCTTCGTACGTGGCTAGGATCGAGCAGATCGAAGCGGACTCTCGCGGCGCCAACGCCAAAGTTCAAGTCCGTTGGTACTACCGGCCGGAGGAGTCAATCGGTGGCCGGCGGCAGTTTCACGGCTACAAGGAGCTATTCCTCTCCGATCACTTCGATGTTCAGAGCGCCGATACCATCGAAGCGAAGTGTACGGTCCACAGTTTCAAGAGCTACACCAAGCTTGAAGCTGTTGGTAGGGACGATTTCTTCTGTCGCTTTGAGTACAATTCCTCCACCGGCGCCTTCAATCCAGATAGAGTTGCCGTGTGAGTTCATCACCTCCGAGAAGTCTTTGTTTATGCTATATCCCAAATATATTGTTTTAGGGTATGGGAGGGGTTGGTCTATATTTTAATATCTATTTGAGATTTGTAAAAATTGAATGAATAACTTGACAGTTAAGGATAAAAAACATTGTTAATGGCACTTCATTTTTATTTAGAAATACTTTATAGTTTCCTCAATTTAAAATTGAAAACCAAGTCGTCTCCTCCTCTCCAAAACCCTCCATCCAAACATACCATTAGGGAGTGTTTGAGGAGTTTGAAGGGGAGGAGAAGACATGAGACTAAGAGTGTTAATTCTTTAGTGATGAGGAGAAAAATTATCCCCCTAAATCCCCCAAAATCCCTCTTTAAGGAGAAGCTCAAAAAATAAACTAGGAGAGTGGTTTAGGAGGATAAATTTTCACCCCATCACTAAAGAATTAACACTATTAGTCCAATGCCCTCCCCTCTCCTCCAGACTCCCAAACACACCCTTAATATAAGTTTACGATGGAATGGAAATTATGGAATTTAGCTCTTTGATCTTTATGTTATTCGGCAGCTAGCTAACTGTGTTTTTGTTTGTGTTTCTGTTGCTTAAATTGGCCAGGTCTGGTGACTTTTTTTTAATGTTCCTGCTTAAAGCATGTTATTATCTAAATGTATTATTTGCTTAATCATGTTATAATCATGTTTTTCGTTGTTTTAAATTTACATTGCAGGTATTGTAAATGTGAGATGCCCTACAATCCTGATAATCTGATGGTGCAGTGTGAGGGCTGCATTGATTGGTAAGTTGAATATTATCTCTAATTTATTTGTCTCCTGCTATGTCGTTTTTTTTTGTGAATACATGGGAGTATAACCCCTAAAAAACAAAAACTAAGACCCACTAGAAGAGCAAACCCGGGAGAAAAGGGGGTAAACTTCTGCTATGTTGTCTTATCTCATGTTCTAGTATCTATTTGACTTTCTGGCTCTATTATGTCCAGTTATGTGAATATTTTGCTTTTTCAGATTTTCATTCATGTTTTAACTCTTTTCTTCTGGTTTCATATGAAGAAAACAAGTATTTTAAGTCAGCATTAACCATATAGGCATCATTTTTTTATGTGTCGGTCAACTTTAAACTACTTTCCCTTTTGATATTGTGGTGCCTGAAGTTGCTTAATAAGTGATACAGTGCTTAATAGCAGCTGATAGGTCTAACTATTTCGTCTATTGGTCATTTCTTGTTGTTCTGTCTAGTTACTCCCTCCGTCCCAAATTGTTTGGAGTTTAAGGTTTTAGCACGCCCTTTAAGAAAAATGATTAGGAGTCTAGATTTTTTAAAAAGTGCTATCCAATTTACCAACATAGAAAAATGTGAATCCTTTATCAAATGAAAAAAGTTGTCATCATTAATAGGGGTACAAATGGAAAAGAACATTAAAAGTTACATTGAAATTCTAAAACAACAATCAATTTAGGACAAATTGATTTTGCTAAAACTGCAAACAATTTGGGACGGGGGAGGGAGTATTTAACAAGTGCTTTCAACTCCCCCCCCACCACCCCCCCACCCCAAACACTTGTTTTCATTGTTTTGCTTATACAGAACTGTTCTAGCACAAATTTCTATTCAAGAGAACTATGTTTCTTTTGATTGGGTAAACTTCTAATTGGTCATGACATGGATAAGTAAGCTCCTGATAGAAACTAAAAAAACACGCGACGTTCATAAATGTGGGAAATAGAACCATATGCATCCAAATGCATGGATTTATTAAGTTGGATGTGCAGATTTGAAAATTTTTTTATCAACTATAACATTAAATTGATTGATGCAATCAGTATATTAAAATAAGTATAGTGGAAAAGGATAAAACAAACACTGCGAATTGATGCAATCATTATGATGATCTAATATAGATAGTTATCATAGTTACCTTGTTTCAGAAATTTCATATTTGCCTAAAAAGTTATTTAACGAGACTGATAAAAAGATGTAGCATTTGGATTTATTGTTGTACTTTATTGCTTTAACTCATTAGCATTTATGCTTTCAATGAAACTTGAGTTGGACCTTTGTGCCAAATTTATGGCTTAGCGTTGGAAATTCCGCGTTAATTGTGACCACCCCCACAGTCTGTTATCGGGCCACTTCATCTACCTTTATTGCAGTTGTACAACACCTTAAGTTTGCGGGGTTGAGGGGATGGGTTTTAGTCCCACACCGCCTAAAGATATGTGTGCTTATAAGGTATGGATGGCCCTTACCTTATAAGCGTGTTTAGTGAGGTTGAATTAAACCCTTAGCCCATAATCTAAGATGATATCAGAGCCTATCATAAACTTATTGTTGGGCTTCCCGCATCCTCCATGCTTTTGGCCGTTGAGACTGGGCATGAGGGAGTGTGTTGGAAAATTTGCCTTAACCGAGGCCAGTCAGGCCACCCCTTCGGTCTATTATGGGCCACTTCATCTACCTTCATTGCAGTGGTGCAACACCTTAAGTTTGTTGGCTTGAGAGGATGGGTTTTGTCCCACATCACTAGAGATGTGACCTTTATAGTGCTTAAAACTTTTAAGGCTTGGACTGCCCTAGGTTGAGTCAGACCCTAAAGCCCAAATTCTAAGACTTAGCTTTAAGGTCCCATAAATATTTGTCTTGGTGGATTTTTGAAATATGGTCAAACAAATTAAGGATAATGATCTGAAAGGCTGGGAGAAGATTCAGTGGAAAAATTATCTTTTAGAAGAAGGGAAAAACAATACTAAATACCTTTTAGAAGAAGGGAAAACGATGTTAAATGCTTTTGGGATGTGTTTCTTATTCTGGAAGGAAAATCTTGTGTAATTATTCCAGTGGCAACTTAAATAGTAGCTCCTACACAGACTAATTAAAGAGTAGCCTTAGTTAGATTGTACAGTGATGAACTTGACTTATTTTGCTCAGAAGATAACATTGAACTTATTCCCTATTATTTCTTTATCCTCGTTGCTGCAGTCAATCATCTAACAAATATCGTCGTTCTATAAACTAACTGAAAACCTACTTCGGGTGTGTTGACATTTATTACTTATTTTTATGGCAGACATGATCAATTTGGAAAGTTATTTAAAAACCAATTTTGAGATTGGATTCTAAAAATTATATTTTGAGGCTATCGGTTTCTTTGCTATAAAGCATGATATAGAGAAGATTTGTGATTTCAGTACTTTATTTGTAGAGGCTTTGCATATAAAAAAAAAGAGCCTGTTTTGCAACATAGGCCATCATACTGTTGATATCAGGCTGAGTGAATACAGTTTTCAGCATAATATTTTTTATTCAGGTTTCATCCTGCTTGTATAGACATGACTGTGGAGGAAGCCCAAAGACTTGACAACTTCTTTTGTGAAAGTTGTTCTGCCGAAGGTCAAAAAAAGTTGCAGAATTCTCATTCTACTACGAGACTCTCGGATACAAAGGTATTTCTAATTACCGTTTTATTGATAATCTGAGTTTGTTTTCAGCACTTGATCACCATTTGAATCGACTTACTTGGCATTGGAGATCTTTGATATCTTCATTTGTTGTCAATTGTTTGTGATTCCCAATGTGCTGTATGACTCTCTGATTATGTCTTCCGTAGTCCTTAGCTCTATGTAAGGTGTATTATAAGTTGTTCTGTTTTTATACCGGGGTGGCAGTTACTTCTTCAATATGAGAATCTAGTTCAAATAAAATGATATCATGCTTGTTTATCTTTTCACAGTCCGCAAACCTACATAGCCAATTGATTGTTATTTTCTTTTTATGAATAGCGCGGGCCTGATTATGATTGACATGCATGATGGAGACCCAAAACTAATTTCAGAATCTCGTATCTCCTGCCACCCCTTTATTTGTTAACGTGTTTCTTCCAGGTTAATGCAAATTTTAATGCAATGTTCTCTTTTTCTGTTCCTGTTTGCTACCCATCAGGGAATGCAAAACTTCATTTTGAATCACTTGAATGCCTAATGAGCAGGCCTGGCATTATATTAAGGCTACAATTTTTCTGTAAATTTTCTGCTGACAAAATAATACAGAGTACTTATATATACTATTTATGTTGTGCTTGATAATGCAGGTGGACACTAAACGCCGTCGAAGATAATTAATAGTTTGATAGTATATAAGGCATAAAATGAGGTAGATCTGTAATGGAGGCACTGGAGGAGACCTTGCTGAACAAACTCGAGATAATATTATCTAATACTAAACTTTAGTCTTTCTCTACTTCCCTGAAAGAGACTAATTTGAAAATGTTTGTCATGATCCATCCTGTTTTCTTCGGAAGTGGAGGATGTTTTTCTGTGCCTGTAATTATGCAATATAGATTATAGATTATGCATCACTCCTTTTCGGGTCCTTGTTCTTTCTCGGACTTTTGTAAAGTATCTTTGACTTATTTATGAGCAGGGGGCACTTTTTTCCTTCTTTGTACCGATTGACATATATATAGGGGCAGGCATGGATCTTTCTAGTCTCCGGTGATGTCACCGTGAACGAATATTGGACCTAATAGAAAAGAAAAAAGATTTTTGTGGATGACTTGTAGGTCTCAGGGAGAGAGAATAGAATATTGCTAGTACTTAGTAGTGTCAAATCGTATTTTGAAAATCAATTTATGGATTTTTTTACCCCCCATTTTACCCCCACCCCACTTCAACAAACTTGCTTTCGGAATCATCCTCTTTTGAGGTGTTTTCGGAAGTCATTTTGATGAGTTTTCCGGAAACACCTCATAAGAGAATAATTTCGGAAGTGATTTTGATGAATTTCTGGGAAAAATCATCAAAATGGCTTTCGAAATTATCCTCTTTTGAGGTTTTTTCGGAAATTTTTTAAAAAATCAGTTACAAATTAATTTTTGGTAAAAAAGTGAGGGGGTATTCAACATTAGGGAAAATAACTGGTTTAGATTATCTACCTTGCTTGTTCCTACCTTTCTATCTTTCCATCATTTGCATCTTAAAAATATAAGTATATGGCATACTGGCACTCTGGTAGGGCATTACTTTCATCTTTCTTTCTCCATTTTAAATTACCATATTATTTTCATATTGTCTCACAGTTTACCCAGGGGTGTGGTTGAGTAGTTGGGGTTCATCCTTTCTTAACCAAGTGTCGAGGGTTCGATCATTGCCTTGAGTACGGAGTAGCTTTAAATCCTTGGGTTAGCTGTCCCACCCTTCGAGGTACCTCCAATCCAATGGCATACTAGCAGCGAGTTACTTTAAAATGGAGAGTACTCCGTATTAAAATGATGCAGCTTAGTAGGGTCTACTTAAATGACCCACTTTTGGTTCTCCATGAGTGGACCCAAATCAAGTTCTTAAGTTGGTATTTATCATTTCACATCATTTTAAGGTAACTTGTTTTATTGCAATACTAAATGCTTTAAGAATTAAAAATGGGGCTCACAGTTAATTCCACTTAAATAATTTTTTATTTGTCTTTTTTTTTTTTGATAAGCAAATATTAGTGGGGGTGGGGGAATGTTAGTTTACAGGGATTGAACCTTGTACCTCCTTATAACTCCTTCATGTCCTTTTTATTTGTCTTTTGTTTGATACCAATTTAAATGTGTTGGGTTTGTGGTTAGGTTACAACAAAATGTGATACACTAATACCTAAATATAAATATGTTTATTTGTGTCTTTGTCCATAAATTAAACACTCGAACAAGAATCTGTAGTTGTTAGATAGAAGCACGTAACGATGTATCTTAACTACGCTGATGTTAATTTTATTTATCAATTTTTATACAATCAGTGATAGTTTGAGTTCTAGTTTAAATCTGGTACCAAAAAGAGCTCAAGATTAATGCCAAAAATTAAACTAATGTTTTACATGGGCACAAATGTTTTGAGGCAACTCAAGTGGAATTGGAAACAATGGTAGACTGGAAGCCCTCAAAGTAAAACAATATGAGAAGCATTTGATTCGTGAAATTGATTTCAATATAAGTTGTTTCATGAACTTGATTTCAATTTCAATCCGCCTTAAAAATCATTGACCAACATGACTTTCTACAACATACGAACCCATATAATCAGAGAAGTTAGTTGAATGCTGTTCTGCACTGTACTTCCGACCTTCAAATGGTGGTCCGAGGTAGTTAGTGGTTGATATCCTTAGTTAAATGATTGTATCCGATCCTAGCTGGTGTTGTACCTGCAAAGTCACTCCGATGCTGAAGTCAGAGGAATGGTGTTAAGTGAGTAATAAATATGAGAATGCTTACCTTTAATGAGGCAATGAATGTTGTATTTATAGACTGGGGTGGGGTTGATTCCAATGAATCAGGTCCGTCCGATCTGGTGGTTTGATCTGAGCCCTTGATGTTTGGGTTGGGCCCTATTGACATTGGGCCTACAGGGGGTGTGAATAGATGCCAAAAAGGGGGTGTATATGGCAAAAAGCCATTCCATAACAGTTGCCCCCCAAGTCAAGTCGCCTTTAGAGGCAATCTTGACTTGTTCGGATATGAATCTTTCTTTTTACCGATGTTTAAGCATGGTTTCTGATAGTGGCGAAGTTTTGCCGACGTTAAAACTTGATCTCTGATGGTGACGAAGTTTTTGCCGACGTTAGAACTTGGTTTCTGATGGTGACGAAGTTTTGCCGACGTTAAAACTTGGTCTCTGATGGTGACGAAGTTTTTGCCGACGTTAGAACTTGGTTTCTGATGGTGACGAAGTTTTCGCCGATCATAATAAATTTGAAATTTTGAATGGCGCCTTTGCATTTATTGCGTCTGTCAGAGCGTGTTTTCCAATGGCGGCTAATGATGGTGACGCTTTGGTAGGTGTGAGCGTGCGTTGGAAGCTATTTGATGGGATGTGTCGATTGGATTCGGGCCCAATCCAGTTCTGCGAGGCCCACTATAAATAGGGGCTTAGTTCCCCTCATTTATTCCTGATTTTCAATTTGCTCTGCATACCGATCTTCATTTTCAAGTTTAAGTCCGTCATATCCGAGTTAAAGTTTGTCGATCGGTGGGATAGTGGCTAGGGTTTCGCCATTCCAGTGGGTCCAAATGCTTGACTTCCGCAAAAGATCATCAGCGGGAGCTTCATTTGAGCGAGGTTAGTTCTGTTTTCAATTTCTCTTTTGTTTTCTTCTCTTTAAATAGTCAGTTTTGCCCCAATTTCTTTAGTTGTCACAGGGTGGGGGTCGTCAGGTCGGGTCTCAAAATTGGTAAGGACCCGTTAGGTCGTTATTCCTGACTTCCCTATGCCCCCATTCCTGCAGGTTTTTAGAACTGGCGGTTACTAAACAAACTCGTAGGCAAATTTCCCAACAACCCCCGCAACTTGCGAAAGTGATGGCTTATGGAGGAGAAAATGCCGAGGGTCGTACTTCTGAAGCCCCCCCCCCCCCCGTTATTCCCGAGGTTCAAGATCATCCCGATTCAGCCCCGAACAGGTGGAGGATGATGCTGAAGTCAATCGCCATGTTCCTGAAGATTCTTCCGATGAGCCTGAAGTTGGGGAGGAGCTTTCCGAGGATGTGGTTGTCGTCGGCGTGAAAGATATCGAGATGGACGTTGTCGTTGTGGAGACGGCATCTTCTGAACAGACGCACTCCGATGATGAGCAGGGGTCTTCGCATACCCAGGAAGTGGGGGGCTCTGAGACGAAATCTGAGTTTAGTACCGAAATAGGGGAAAGGAGTCATACGGGATCCGAGGTTGATAAGGGTAAAAGACCTGTTGAGGAAGTCGAAGATGGGCAAGGTTACTCGCAGCGAAGAGATGATGAGGTTGCTGATGTTGGAGTTTTCGAGGCTGATGATCGTGTTTCAGCTTTGACCGATGCTTATTCCAGCACTAGTCCAGGCCGAATCGACCTGCCGGTGCCTTATGACGTGAATATTCCTCGTATTCTAAATTGGGTCGCTTCTTCTGTTACCGAGACAAGGTCTTTGTATGAAGCAGGGGAGGATATGAGCGTTATTGTGGATAGGTTGTCGATAAGGGGCCGACTTTGGAATGTCGAGGGTATGAGATCCGACGAGCATGCAGCGACCTGGCCAGGAGCCTTGAAATTCGTCATGTATGACGTGTTGGTATCGGATATGCATATCCGTCCCCCTTTTACTAATCTTCAACAGACTGTTTTGGCGAGATTGGAATTGGCACCTTCGCAACTTCACCCCAATGGTTGGGCGTTTCTTCGAGCCTTTGAATTGATATGCCTCGAACTTAAACGTCCAGTGTCTGCCGATCTGTTCCTTCATTTGTTTGAGGTTAATAGGAATAGTGAAAAAGGTGATGAAGGAAATGCTTGGGAGCATGTGAGTCTTCGATCTCTGAAAGGTGCCAAGATTTTCCAGGCTTATTCAGATTCGTTGAAGGGGAGGTGGAAGGAGCTTTTCTATTTCGTGGAGACGGTGAATAGCAAGGCGATTGACTATGTGGGGAAATTTGATTCGGACGGGCGAAATTTGGTGTCCACTAAGTTTCCCATAGGATGCGGACTCGGTCACTATAACCGATTTCCAAGATCCTACCATGTTGGTGAATCTTATCTTTGCCGTGCTGATATCCTGACCAGGGATATTTTGTTGTTTATTTCCTCTCAAATACCTTATACCAAGCATAAATACCGAGGTATTCCTGTTGATCGATTGGTTAAGTGTGCTACCCGAAGAAAGGTTATGGGGGTTCTAGGTAGGGTCTTTTTGTTGGTTTGTCAAATTATCTTTCGATCGAGAATTGTTAATTTATCATTTTTGGTTAACTTGTCCTGTTTTTTCTTTGTTTTCAGATACGATGGCAGGGAGTAGGATTGCTCAGTTAAAGAGGATGGCGTTGCAGAATCTGGGTGTCGAGGAAGGTGAGCTTGCAGAGAATGCTCCCGATCTTAGCACTGCCGTCCATGTTTCCCCGATTAGGACCGTCCATGAGGAACAGCCGGAGAATCCTGTGGATGATCTCCAACATCGGAAGAGGAAACTAGCGAATGAGGGTGTTTCTACAAAGCAAGTGAAGGTGGCCCGGAGGACTGAGGAGAAGAAGAAAGTGGCGATCCCGACAGATCCGAAGACTTCTAAGGGGCACAAATCTTCTAAGAAGGCGACTTCCGTTCCTGTGGATGCGAGTTTTATGGAGAAGAACGTGGAGGAATATCTCAGCGATCCTGTCAGTGCGGCAGCAAAGCTGTTTGTTCACTTGGCCGATGTTGCCAAATTTCAGAGGGATGAGATGGAACGTCGTCATGAAGGTGAGGTTTTCTTTCTGGAGTTCATTTTGTTGTTCTTTTTGCCTACCTTATTGACTTTAAATTTTATTTGTTTTTCAGAGTTGGTGACCACTGAGAGGGTCAAGTTGTTCAATGCTCTGAAAGAACTGGCCGAAAAGAATAAAGTCTTGGATAATACTTTGAACGACTTGAAGACTTTGAAGGCTTATGCGGACGATCTTGAAAAGTCCCATAATTCTGCTAAGTTGCAAGTTGAAGATAGCACAGCCCGCATCGGTCAGCTGAACGATCGGATCACGGCCCTTGAAGAAGAAAGGAAGAGTGCTGAAGAGACAATTGGAAGGTTGGAGGGTCAAATTCAACAGCTGATGGCTAAGTTGAAAAAATTCGAAGAGAATAAGGCCGAGACCAGTTCTTCTCCTGAAGATCGATGTGCAGTGTTGGAGAGAGAGCTCGCCAGAACCCGTGTGGAGCTGGAAAAATCTAAGAAGGATGCGCGCTCTGCAACCGACCTTGCTCTGGAAATGGCGGGAGATGGTTTTGATCTTGCACTTGGTCAGATTGCTCTCGTCTACCCTTCCCTTAATCTTGACAGGGCCGTTCTGAATGTGGATCATGAGATTGAGGGAGATCGGATCATAAAGGTTGACCTCGGCACTAATGTGAAGACCATTGTTTTTCCCAAGCCCGCCTGATCTTATCTCTGATGATTTTCGTAATGAAATATTTGTAATGAATTTATTTCTTTGTTTACCTCCTGCAAGGAGTTTATATTTCGTAATCTTCATTGGATCAAAAATCATAAGCGTGGAACGCAGGTAGTTACGCTGTTCCGATCATAAGCGTGGAACGTAGGTAGTTACGCGGTTCCAATCATAATTTTGATTGGATCAAAAATCATAAGTGTGGAACGCAGGTAGTTACGCTGTTCCGATCATAAGCGTGGAACGTAGGTAGTTACGCGGTTCCGATCATAATTTTGATTGGATCAAAAATCATAAGCGTGGAACGCAGGTAGTTACGCTGTTCCGATCTTGTGACTGTTTTGGCCGTGTTGGGAGATTACGAAAGATCGATCCCAAGAAGTTTCTTCTGAAGAAGGAGACATTTAGGCGGTCATATTTTGCTTTCTAATTTTGTTGGGATAAGAAAGGCAACACTTATATTTTTGATGGGATCGAAAAAGATAAGTGCGTGCATTACATAGATTGAAAAAGAAAAGCGTACGTTTTACATAGATTTTTCAAACAGCGGTCTTAAACGTAATAACTTTTTAGTTTCGCGGCGTTCCAGGTTCGGAGGATTTCCTTTTTGTCCAAAGTCTCTAATTTGAAAGCACCTGTGCCGGTTTTGGCTTTGATACGGTAAGGTCCCTCCCAATTGGGTGCTAATTTACCCTGAGATGCATTTTTTTTGCCCCACATCGGCTCTTCGAAGTACTAAGTCGCTCGTGTTAAAATCTCTGGGTTCGACTTTTGCGTTATACCGGGATGCAATTCCTTGCTTGATAATGGATTCTCGGAGAGTGGCTCGTCCCCTAACTTCGTCGATGAGGTCGAGCTCTTCCTTTAGAGCTTGGTTGTTTTCGGTCGGAGTTTTTTGGATTAGTCGTTCTCCAAGTTAATTCGCCAACTTCCGTTTTTAGTCATGACTGGGGAATCATCTTCAGTTGCTTGAGCCTTCTTTTCTGCTTTTGTCCATAAGAAGAAACATCTTGAGGCCAATTCGAGGTCTGAGTTCAGGGTAATAACTTTGTTGCAGAGGGAGTGGAATTTGATTTTCAAATGAGTGGTGGAGGTTACCGCTCCGAGTCTTCCCAATGTTGGTCTCCCGATTATACAGTTGTAGATTGATTCGCATGGTAAGATAAGGAATTTAGTTTTGATAATCCTTACCAAGGGTTCTTGACCGTATGAAACCATCAGTTCCAGGTGTCCAAGGGGTTTAGTCCGAGATCCGTTGAATCCGGATAGTGCGGATCCTCGGTAAGGAGCGATGTCTTCTTTGTCGATTCCCATTCTTTCAACGAGGTCGAGAAAAATGATGTCGGTGGAGCTCCCTTGGTCTACCAAAATTCTTCTAATTTCTTTGTTAGCAATTATGGCCGTGATTAGGAGTGGTATGTGTTTGTTGGGTTTCCCGTCAAGCAGGTCTTCATCTCCAAAAGATAACCGAGGTCGGTTTAAAGGAGTAGGTGATGCTGATGTCGAGGCCGTATTTAGTAGCTCTTTCCACTTTCGTTTCATTGTTTTCCCGGATTCTTCGTAGGAGAAACCTCCCGCAATCATCATCATTACTGATCGTCCTTTTGATCTCCTTGGATCAAGTTCGTCATCTTCGGATTCGGCTTTGACTTTACTCCTCGTTTTGGGCTCTTGTTCTTGATTTTCTTTAATTTCAGCTGGTTGATGTCAAGGTCTGCTTACATAGCTGGCTAATTTTCCCCTTTTGATCATATCCTCGATGTCATCTTTCAAGGCGTTGCAGTGGTTGGTGTCATGTCCGTTGCTCCGGTGATATCGACAGTATTTATTGGATCGTTGACCAGGTCTTTGGGTGAGTGGTTTTGGGAATTTTTCGTCTCTAAACTCTGTGTTCCAGCACTCGCCCAATATCTGGGACTGATCGACGTTGAGTTCGGTATAGAATTGATGACGGTTTCGAGGTCGGGGATCCCTGTTACCTCGGCCGCCGCCCCTTTGATCCTTTTCATTTCGGTTGTCGGATCGTTCAATTAGGGGTTGGAGGTGTTGTTCTTTTCCGGTCATGGTACTTTCTTCTTCATTGATGAAACACTGGGATAGTTGAAGGAAATCTTGGAGGTTTTCTGGTTCCCAAGTATTTATGTGTTTCTTGAATGGGCTCCCAGGACGTAAGCCCATCCCCATAAAGTAAACTCGAAAAGAATCGTCGAGGTTTCGAACTTGAACTGCTTCTTTATTAAATCTTTCTATGTATTCTCTTAAAGACTCGGAGCTCCCTTGGTTGATGGATGCTAGGACATTCTTGTTTTTTGGTTTGCTTTTGGAATGGGAGAAGTTGACTGAGAATAATTCGGCTAAGTGGTCCCAAGAGGAGATTGTGTTTGTTTTAAGGACTTCAAACCATTCCGAGGCGATTTTTTCCAATGTTAGGGGGAAAATACAGCATTTCATTTCCATTGGGACATTTCGATATCTCATTATCGTGTCAAAATAACTCAGGTGCCTGTCTGGATCGCCTGTCCCGTCATAAGTTTTTAAGCCTTCCGGTGGTTTTTCTAGATACCTGGGTACCGGGTATTGGTCGATCCTCTTGGTGAAAGGTCCCTTCGTTTCTCCTGGTTGGGCTTTTCGTGAAGGTCGACTCCGATGATGGGGATCGGAGTGCCTTTGATTGGGATGTTTTGGGGGCGAATTTTCCCTGCTTTTCGAACGTCGCCTTGAAGAAGAAGACGCTCCTTCCCGGGTTCTTCGATTCCTGCGATGTTTTTGGGGATAATGTACCTCGTTTTTTGAATAACGCCTCGGGGAAGAAGATGCTAGAGAAGAGTTGATCTCTGTTTCATCGTCGTAGGAATCGGCTCGGGGGGAACGGGATCCATTCCCTTGGCGTCTTCGTGGAGAGGATCGATGGTAGTGGTGTCTTCTGGGCGGAGATCGGTGGCGTCTCCTGGTATGATTTCTCCTTTCAGGTGAAATGGAATCGGGGGATTCCTGATCTTGGATATTTTGAGCCCCGAGTTCTGCCACCCGTCCTTCGAGGTTCGTAAATCGGTGGCTTCTTTCTTGGTTGGCCGCCTCATGTTGGTTGAGCAGCAGGACGAGCTGTTGGACAGCGTCGACTGCGGTCGGAAGTGGAGGTGGAGGGAGGTTTTGAATTTGTGCTTGTGTAGAGTTTGGAAGGTCTTCCACAGATCCTTCTGGGGTTGATTGGGGTTCGGCTAGTCTTCCGAAAGTTGCCCTTTCGATATGCGTCGGTTCCAGATGGATGCTGATCCCGAGTCGCTGAGCGTTAGAACGGAGATTTCGAGTCGTCATCTACTAAGTCGAGGGGAGAGGATCTTGAGTTGAACTTCTCCCACTGAGGTCGTCAATGTTCTGCACTGTACTTCCGACCTTCAAAGGGTGGTCCGAGGTAGTTAGTGGTTGATATCCTTAGTTAAATGACTGTATCCGATCCTAGCTGGTGTTGTACCTGCAAAGTCACTCCGATGCTGAAGTCAGAGGAATGGTGTTAAGTGGGTAATAAATATGAGAATGCTTACCTTTAATGAGGCAATGAATGTTGTATTTATAGAGTGGGGTGGGGTTGATTCCAATGAATCAGGTCCGTCCGATCTGGTGGTTTGATCTGAGCCCTTGATGTTTGGGTTGGGCCCTATTGACATTGGGCCTACAGGGGGGGTGAATAGATGCCAAAAAGGGGGTGTATATAGCAAAAAGCCATTCCATAACAAATGCTATATGACTACACAACGGAAAGCTAAAACCAAAATCTCATATATTTTTCGTGTGAAATTTACTTGTTATCCTATCATTTTAAATCTAAATCATCCACAAGTAGCAACTCAGTTAGAAACCAAAACTAATATAAAACAAAATAAAAGGCGCAACTAAAACATAACAAGCCTCAAGTACACTTTCTTTCTGAACTCCATTGCTTGGTATCGAGAAAAACCTAAGTCTCATATTGGCTAGTGATAAGGTCTCCAATGAGTATATATTTGGAAAAAGATAATTACCATTTGAAAATCCTCAATAATTTTTTTTAGTTTAAACGGGGCTAACAAACCCAAAAGGATTACACAAGAGTCAATCGAAGAGTAAGAACTCTAATTATATCAGCATCAACTAATAATTTAACATTAGGAGAGGTGTCAAAATTAAAAATACCAACACTATGAGCACATCCCATGTTAGTTAGCTCGTCCGCCACCTTGTTTGCTTCCCCCAATAGACAGGTGAGACACAAACATTTCCAAAGGTAACCAATAATTGCTTGATTCTCCAGACAAACTGGCGCCCAACGATGCTACCAACATCATCTACATTGAGGCCCTTCACAATAGTAAGAGAATCCAACCGTAACTCGACCTGCGAAAAGCCCCAATAATTCTGTCATTCGAAAGCACAACACCAAAACTTTTTTTTTGAAGCATCCTAGAGTGGAATATAAGTAAAATTTTCTAAAATATCTTTTTTTATTAAATCTGAAATAAAATGTTATGTTCAATAATAGTAATAATTCTCTCAAAATAGTAATAATAGTCTGGCCAATGTCACAAGAAAGCCTTTATATATATATATATATATATATATATATATATATATATATAAAAAATTGACAAAAAAAAAGATAATTAAAAATAAAATGATATGAATTCGTTTTCTTTTCTTGAATAGAGCCTTTATTATGGATATGTTCAACGCACCATTTTCATAAACGCAATGATAACGCAAGAAATTAAAACTAACTATTACCATTACGTGTAACAGATGCAGTGGAAGCGACAAGTATCACATAAAGCAGCTAGTAAAAACCACGTCCCTCTCTCTGACTACTACCAAAGTCGGAGTACCCCGCTCTTTCTTCTTCCCAAATCCAACACTGCCACGTGTCCCCATGACACCGACTTTCATTACATAATCGATATCCGTCCAGGCCGACATTTTGGGGTCCCGCAATACACCTCCCTCCCACGTTATTCATCCACGTGTCTCTCTTCTGATTGGTTAGATCACAAATCGATTACAACGCCGTGTCTCCCTCATCTTTTCCATACTTTCACTTTTCTTTCCCATCCTCTCATCCCCCAAACATATTTCTTCACTCGCTCCCTCCCATCTCACTGAATCACAATAATATAATTAATCTCAGTTTCTTTGCTAAAATGTCACTAATCGTTAATAAAAAATGAGGAAATATCTTAATTTATCAGCGAGTGTAGTCATCGGAGCGTGGCTTGCTTAACTCATTTATTATTCCTTAACTTAATCCACACGTCTGTTACTATCTCTCTAGATTATTATTATTATTTTCTTAATCGCGGGAAATACGTGTTAGTATTATATTATATTATGTGAATTATTATTACAAGTAGTACTATATATACACATCTCATCTCCTTCATTTTCATATATCGAAACAAAAGAAACACGCTCATATATATATATTTACTTTGCTTTTTGCACTACATTGCCAGCTATAGTTAATTTGTTATCAAGTAAGTGATCGACCATGGCAGAAGAGAATCAGAACAAGTTTGAGACCAGCTCTGATGCAGAGATCAAGGATCGTGGTGTTTTTGATTTTCTGAGTAAGAAAAAAGAAGATGAAAAGCCTCAAGAGGAGGTGATCGCCACTGAATTCGATCAGAAAGTGACGGTTTCTGAAGAACCAGCTGAAAGCAAGAAAGAAGGAGAGGAAAAACACAGCCTCTTGGAGAAACTTCACCGATCTGACAGCTCATCAAGCTCTGTAAGTTTTATTTTCGATCGTTTCGTTTTTTGTTAATTAATCGGTTATTCACTAATCAGTTGATTAATATGGTTTGTTAATTACTACTTTGCAGTCGAGTGAAGAGGAAGGTGAAAACGGAGAGAAGAGGAAAAAGAAAAAGAAGGAAAAGAAAGTAGAGAAGAAACATGAGGACACTTCGGTTCCTGTTGAGAAAGTTGAGGTTGATGTAAACACAGAGGAAAAGAAGGGTTTCCTCGACAAAATTAAGGAGAAGTTGCCTGGACACAAGAAAACAGAGGAAGTTACCACCACCACTACTACTACTACTCCTACTCCTCCTGCACCTGCGTCAACAGAGACTAGTACTACTCATCATGAACAAGAAGGAGAAGCTAAGAAGGGTATTTTGGAGAAGATCAAAGAGAAGCTTCCTGGTTATCACTCCAAGACTACTGAAGAACACAAGGATCATAAGGATGACTCTGCTGCTGCTCATTGATGATAGAAACTCATCCTGATCTTGCTTGCTTTCTTTGATGTTATCACTGTTTTCTGCTTTTTTTTGTGTTTCTTTGTTATGCATATTGTGTTTTATTGTGGGTACTTTTTTAAAAAACACATAAAAATTTGTTTGCCGTTAATTTCTCTGGTTTGCAGAATACTTCATGTATCAAAAGAAATTAATATGGAATGAAGAATATATTTTGTTTGTATTTATCTTAAGTTTTTTCTTCTAAATTGCAGTGTTTCTATTTTTGTGGATATTTTTTTATAATCAAATTAGTTGTGCGTTTATATGTCTATCAGTAATTCTACCTAAACCTTTAGTAGGTTTTCCCTCCCAATTATATTTTTTTATCCGAAAATGCTAATTCTCCCGAAAACTCACTTCATGAAATTTCACGCGTTGTTTTCATAGTTAAAGACAGATTGTCAAATTCTGTAAAATACAGATTCTCCCGACACACTTCGTGAAATTTCACACAATGTATTCATAGTTAAAGACAAATTGTTTATGTCAAATTCTGTAAAATACAGATTATAATCAAGTGTTGCTTTTTTTACTCAAATAATGACATGCTCTTTTTTTTTCGAACTCGATAGCTCACTTAAAAAAAACAAGTTCAATTTCAACGTAAACATGAAAATTAGTTTTGCTATGCTTGTTTGAGATGGGTGGTGCTATGGCCACGGTGCTTTGGTCAAACAATGCATTTTTTTTTTGAGTTGTTGGTAGATCGTTCCCGTTACCAGAAGTAGCTTCTCATAACTTCGAACCTTTCTCGTTTTGGCAAAAATCCGTTTCATGTCTCGTGTCTTTTTTATGGCAAAAAAACCATGTGGGGGTAAAAAAAAAATTTATTTACCAAAATAATGCACTTTGTGGGTTATTTACCAAAGTGGGCAAATTTTTTTTATAGTTCAGAAGTCGCCCCCCCCCCAGGGTGACTTCTGAACTGTTTTTTGCAATTTTTTTTTAAAATGCAGTTCAGAAGTCGCCCCCCCCCAGGGTGACTTCTGAACTGTGTTTCGCAAATTTTTTTTAAAATACAGTTCAGAAGTCGCCCCCCCAGGGTGACTTCTGAACTGTGTTTCGCAATTTTTTTTTTAAATACAGTTCAGAAGTCGCCCCCCCCAGGGTGACTTCTGAACTGTGTTTTTTTAATTTTTCAATAATTATATATTAATATATAAATATCTAAATTAATTTATTTTAAATAAAACAATAGTATTTAGATAATTAATAATTGTAATCCAAATTTCCTAATTTAATTGAAGGATCAGAAAGAAATATTACAACACAAAAATTTATTTAAAAGACCAACCGAAAATTACAATAGTTATTTAAAAGAGTAATCCGAAATATTACAACACATTAATTGCGGTTAGGACAGTTGTTTCTGTTGTGACCCTCATTTCTACAAATTCCGCATCTTCTGGTGCGTGTACCCCTTTCTCTTTGATCCATCTCTGTACGAATACGGGTAGACTGTGGACGACCCTTTTTATCTCTCCGTTTAGTGGGATCATGCTTTAGTTCTAAAGTATTGAAATAAGGCCATGACGTCTCAGTTGGCAAGGGGGGGAACTCGACAATGTAAGTATTGAAAACATTCTCCATTGTGTACGGTGGATCCACGAATTGCATGTGGTCGTAATTGCATTTTGAGCATGCTGCGATGACATGTGAACAAGGGTAGTGAAGTGCCTGGAATTCCCCACACTCACACGTTTTTGCTCTAAAGTTCACCACGAATGTTCGCGCAGGTCTACCACTTTGTGGTCGTACAAGTTCTTCAACTCGGAACAATTGTTGGGCACGATCGTGAACCGCGACGTTATGGGTTTTTGAGACATTTATGTTCCTGGCAATATTTTCCAACAATTTTTCAGAGTACATAGTTCCGGACGTCAACATTGCCTGTGCCTGTGTTCCCCTTTTGACGAAAACCTCGTTCATCCTGAAATATGTTGCATCTATCAATGAACGAATAGGGAGATTCCGCACCCCCTTAAGAACATTGTTGATGCACTCTGCAAGGTTTGTTGTCATGTGCCCCCAACGGGAACCTCCATCGCACCACTGCAACAATTGTTCTGCGGTTATGTCTTCAACCCAAGCCACCCCCTCAGGACCTACTTCCCGACCAATTTTTTGTTTGTAGTGATCGGCCGATTCTTCCGTCATTGAATATGCTGAAGAAAAAAAAAGAAGATGTTGGTAAGTATGGAATGGAAATTTGAAACCAATTAATTAAAAAAAATTGTTAAAAATACTCACCCATATTGATGACATTTTTCCTGGCAGGAGTGTTTTTGAAGTGTCTCATGAAGTTTTGTGCTATGTGGCGAACACAGAAGACGTGTTTCCAATTGGTGTTTAGTTGCGTAACAGCACTTTTGATAGACTCGTGTCTATCTGATATCAAACAAATACCCTCCTGTGGTGTCACATAGTGTCTTAAACGAGATAGGAAGAAAAACCAAGCCTCCTTTGTCTCACCCTCGACCACTGCATATGCAATTGGGAAGGTGTTGTTTCTTCCATCTTGTGCGATTGCCAAAAGAAGACACCCTTTGTACCTACCGTACAACCATGTTCCATCAACAGAGACAACTGGTTTGCAAAATTGAAAGCCTTTAATGCACGGGCCGAAACTCCAAAAGATGCGGTGGAATACACCTTTGCCGGCAACTAGTTGTCCATTCTCATAGAATGGTTTGTACTGCCAATCGTGAATTGTGTCTGGAATATAGTAAGAGAAAGCATGTAGCCACCTGGTTACTTCATTGTAAGAGTCCTCCCAATTAACGAAGATAAGCTCGATTGCTTTTTGTTTAGCAATCCAAGCCTTTCTATAGGAACTCTGGTACGTGAACCGCTCCTTGATGTGTGCAAT
Organism: Astragalus glycyphyllos; assembly: GCA_963573325.1. NCBI lineage: Eukaryota > Viridiplantae > Streptophyta > Magnoliopsida > Fabales > Fabaceae > Astragalus > Astragalus glycyphyllos. Next base: position 97,339,549 of record OY754307.1, read on the forward strand.
CAACACAGCCACTGATATTGTCGGGTCCTTCCTTACAAGTGGAAGTATATGAGTACACATGAGGGAGGAGGTCAACTGGCGGTGATCTTGGGAAATAGTAGATGTTGTACATGTGTGTGGGTGAGTCAACTGTGTAATCCCCCAATATCCAGTTTTTGCTCCTACTCTCACTACACACCTCCACAAACAGGTTTCATGAACACAACAAACGGTCCATGTGTGTGGTTTAGACTCACAGACTTTGTATGCAACTGAATGGTTTAGGTGATATGTTTGGATGAATTGTTGGGCTATTTCTTTTGTGGGAAATTTCATTTTGAGTTTGAGTTCGTTTGGGTCTTCGTTGGATAATAGTTGGTTCCTGTCCATGGAATGGCCAAACTCTACATCATAAGGTTCTGGGTTATCAGCTGTGACGTTTTGAAAGTGTGGTACAGGCTCGCGGAATGCAACACCTATGTTGGGGTTAGTTTCAATTGGTTCCTCATCGACGTCACGCTAAAGAATTTCATCTTCATCTTCGCTATAGTCCCCAACGTCTTCATTATGGACACCAACAAACATACTAAACGGTGGGGTATTAGTTTGAGTATGTAGAGGGTGGCTTGTGTTAAGGTCAATGGGTGTGTTTGAGGATGATGGTGCAGAGTGATGGTGAGGTGTTGAAGGACTGTAATGCATGTCAGTTTGGGATGATGAAGGATTGAATTGAGGGTAAACAGGTGGAATGAAGTCAGTGTATGGTATTTCTATTTGTTGAGAAAAACGTAAGTTTTGTTGTGATGAAGATGGAATAGAGTGGCCGTGACTTACCTGGGTGTAGTTAGAAGGAAACAGTCATCAACCACTGCGGTACACTTCACTGTCAGGCCCATGTTATGTACAGGGAAGAAGATGGTGTGTATTTTAGTGGTCCAAACACCATTTATTCCAGCCTTAAGAACAACATCACCTTCGCCGAACTGAACGAAAAGCTAACGGAAAAGGCGCAGCTGGAGGGTGAGGAGCAAACGATCACTCGTATCGTTTATCGCTGCCCCCGGACCGGCGAAGGTAATCGTATTCGGTGGTGCGTAATGACTATCAAGACTGACAACCACGTTCGGCAGATGTTTCAGCAGCATGAGCTGTTTCAACCTCATACTCGGAGTCCTATCGAATTGTGTGTCGAAACAACTATTTCCACCCATGAAATCATCCGTCGGGTTATCCCTCCAGCGGTCCAATGGCCACTACCAGAAAATGTTTCGTGGAAGTAGTTTCGATCATGTTTTCCTCTCGTTTCGTTTTTAATTTTCTATTCTTGTATTTCTGAAAATTTTGTTGTTTATTTCAGTCTTTTTTCTATATTATATTATGTTCCAATTTTTAATCTCTTAATTTTTTGTCCTAAATATTAACGTAATTAAATTATAAATAGGTATAATCATTTTTATAAATTTAAAATAAATTAATTTAGATATTTATATATTAATATATAATTATTGAAAAATTAAAAAAACACAGTTCAGAAGTCACCCTGGGGGGGGGGGCGACTTCTGAACTGTATTTAAAAAAAAAATTGCGAAACACAGTTCAGAAGTCACCCTGGGGGGGTGCGACTTCTGAACTGTATTTTAAAAAAAATTTGCGAAACACAGTTCAGAAGTCACCCTGGGGGGGGCGACTTCTGAACTGCATTTTAAAAAAAAATTGCAAAAAACAGTTCAGAAGTCACCCTGGGGGGGGGCGACTTCTGAACTATAAAAAAAATTTGCCCACTTTGATAAATAACCCACAAAGTGCATTATTTTGGTAAATAAATTTTTTTTTTACCCCCACATGGTTTTTTTGCCCTTTTTTATGGTCAAAATGCCAATGGTCTTTTACTTTATGCTCCTATACCACATTTCAGAAGGAAGGCCTCACAAAATATGAATGTTGCTAGTAGTTGTAATGAGTGCTATATACCCCACTTTATATTATAACCCAACTTTAAGGACTCACAAATGATGAATTAATCTTGCATGCTTTGATTCACTTTTGGAAAAAAGCAGAGTGATTTTAGTGATAAAACTGAAAAGCGATGTCGTTAGGGAGTGTTTGGATAGAGTACTTTTAGGGGGTAATGTAATTTTTGAGGGGATTTCGGAATATTTTAGTTCAAAATTTTGAACTAAAATGTCTCAATTCTCCCCAACAATTACATTACCCCTAAAAATACTCCATTCAAACATAGGGTTAAGCTATATTTTTTGAAGTAATTTGAGTTCGAACTTGAGATCTCCAATTTTTTATTTACGTAGGTAAGTTTCCTTGGGATTCTTGTCACTCCATTTGCAGAATAAAACAAAGTGATTTTAGAGATATAAATTAATTTTGTCATGTTCGGGTCTCTTTAATTAGAATTGATGCTAATTTCACTTATATACACCATTTTTTTTACCAAATGAAACTTATGGGATTTCATTCATAATCAAAGTTGAAATACAAGTAGGACTACAATCAAATATGTGGGAGCTAGCATAAAGCCTTGACGCTCTAGCTAAAGAGTGGGCCACAAGGTTTGTTTGCCTCCTGACAAATCTAACTGTATAGTTTTCTAAAGTCGATAAGAAAGCATGACAATTTCTTAAGATAGGGCATATTCAGTAAGAGAATTACACACTCATCTGATTCCATCTACTACTTTGCAATCAAGTTCGATGGTGACTCGTTGCATGTCTAGTTCTCGTAACCAATTAACGGCTACCAATAACTCAAAGCTTCAGCTTCCTGTGGATATGGCCTGCCAATGAACCAAGTCGACTTTGCCTTCAGGAACTCCCCTTTATCATTACGCAAACGTAGACCAAAACCATACGTGCCATCATAAAAAAGGATTGGGTCAACGTTACATTTGAGCGAGCCAGATTCGGGAAGAGATCAAGAACCAATATTCAGACTGCTGCTCGAACGTTATCCCAAGCACCGAACATGTTTCAACACGTTATCCCAAACTTTTTCATTTCTTCGCTTCCACAATCCCCAAATCATCATCGCAAAACAACGTCGTGAACCTTCCTACAACAAAGATAGAATTTTGAAAAAGTTGTCCCTATAACCTTCACCGTCATCAACCATGGGCCGGATTACATTCCACAAACCAGACCCCCTCCAAACCCCCTCCGCTTTCGAGCAACCAAAGAAAGCAGACCATTCATTTTCATCTACCTCCTCGCACATCGGAATGTATCTGTTTTGAGACCCTTTGTATTGGGATAAAAGGTATATAGAAATATTTGAGAAATAAAAATAAATGTTCAATTGTTGTCAACATAATATGTATATTCATTGGTTTTGTTTTTTTCCACCAAACGGTGCTTGCCATTATTGAACATTATTTCAACAAATGACATATTTTCACTTCTATGCACATAAATTTAAAAACATTTTTTTTTGTAAAATTTAGTCAAGCAAAGTTAATCTAGACTACCCAAACAACATAATTAGTTGAAATTATTATTTTTTGAACGTATCCAAATATAAAAATAACTTTACATATAATTCACTTAAATCAAGAATTCCAGATACTCAGTACGATACGACACAGATACGGGAATGAGAAGAAGACTGAAATAATGGAGATGGGACCCGATGGGGAGGGTAAGAGGATGTAATTTGGGGTTTTGAGAGGGAAGGGATAATTTTGCCTTTTTGTACTTACGTAGGATGTGGGAAAATAAATTTATGGAGGTGAAAATAACGTAGTTGTATTATAAGCATACTTCTAACGTGACCCCGAGTGAAGTATAGAAACCCATTTTTTTCTCAAGTTTAGCCCCATACTTCGTCCAACCCCCTAGCTACTCAGTAGACACTTTTAACACGCGTGAAAAGGCCAAAATGCCATTAATGAGTCCTGTGATCCAACGATGGTTCGGCGCACGGTCGTCCGAACCAGTTCGGACGTGGTGCCACCGAACCAGAAACAAACACACAGACACTCCCCTTTTTAACTAGTTCGGCGGCACCACGTCCGAACTGGTTCGGCCAACCGTGCGCCGAACCAGTTAAAATACTGTGTGGGGGGTTTTTCCCCGTGAAGGTATTTTGGGAATATTAAAGGTTTGGGGGTGTCCACCGAGTAGAGGGGGGTTGGACGAAGTATGGCCCCAAGTTTATGGGCCTTGTTGGAATGCCTAATTCCATGTGGCCCATTGATGCCATATTTTTGTTTTCCATGATCCTGCAGGGTCATGCTTATCCCACGCTCCCTACTCACCACATACCTCTAAACTCTACGAAATCTCAAAAATATCCTTAATGAATAAAAATGTTCTCAACGCGTTCTTTTTTTTTTTTGGGAATTTGACGGGTTCGGCACCCCTATACCGAACATGGTACGGTTGTCTGGTGTCGTGTCTTATGTCTAGTGACATACCCCCAAAGTTGAATTTTTAACGGGTACCACATTATGGGACCGAACGGTACAGTACCATAATGTCGTACTCACCAGATTTTACATTTTATATGTACAATTGTTTATTATCGTACATTATCTTCCTGGCTTGCTCAAGTAATTCATATGATTTGTATACAACGATGATTTGTAACATCTTGCAAACTTCTCAATGCATATGCAATTGTGGTCTCAATTGCATTTTGCTTCTGTTGTAGTTCGCAACATCTTTGATTTTTTACTTCAGTGCCGTATCACAATTGCAACCTAATTGCATGCACAATTTAAGTCACGTTCGGTACTGACGTGTTGTGTACACTTGTACCATTCTAAAATGTGGTTTGAGGGGGGTTTCCATGCGTATTCCAAGTGAGAGTAATTTTAAAATATTTTAGGTTTGAAAATGTGTGGTGAGTAGGGGAATAGGATAAGCATGGGTGTTTTAAATAAAGACCTGACCAAAAGAAATGATTCACAATTGCATATGCATTGAGAAATTTGCAAGATGTTACAAATCATCGCTGTATACAAATCATATGAATTACTCTCCTTAAAATTTATGCAACCAAAAAAGGTAAGGGGTATCTTTTTGCAACCCCAGTTTTTCTCATACACTACTCTCCCTAAAATTTATTTTTTATCAACATTGCCATATAATCATATTTGATAGTTTTTGGAATATATAAATATCTGTCCAAAAAGTTAACTTCTTATTAACAACTAAACATGTGTGGAGACATGGATATTCCGGCCACTTCTAATATGCTTATTTGAAAAATTTGAACGGTGGTTGAAGAAACAAAAGCTGGATTGTAGAAACATCATGAATCTGCAAAAATTAATGTGAGAGAAATGTTCTTCACTTAAGGTTCTTGGAACAAACAAAAGCTAGATTGAAGAAACAATGAAGTCAATATCACTTTGGCCTATTTGAGAAAGGATTACTTTGTCCTTTTTCCCTGATTCAAACATTTCTCCTTAGGGACTAAATTGGGCAAACTTTTTACCGATTTTCATTAAATGACATTTTGATGCCACTTCGATCCACCTCAGCATTTAACGATCAATATCACCTCCTTAACTGACACTACTAGAATTTTCGTCATTTCCTGCGGAATTTCCTGCGGAAATTGACTAAAAATTCGCAGGAAACGGGTTTCCTACGGAATTTTCTGCGGATTATGGTTCCCAGTTATTTTGTTCGTGGATAATTGTTTCCTGCGGATTTACGAATTGGCAAGAAATTTCCGCAGGAAATTCCTAAGTAAAATCCGCAGGAAGTCCGCAGAAAATTCCGCAGGAAATATCCGTAGGAAGTTCCGCAGGAATCCCGCAGGAAATTCACACTTTCCGCAGGAAATTCCGCAGGAAACGTTGTTCCACAAAAATTTCACAGGAAATTCCGCAGGAAAGACTAAATCTGATGTTAGTGGCATGAGCACAACCTTGCTCAAGCATCTGATAATAAAACAATAGAACAACCTGGTTATTTTTCCAATATCAATGTTATTATAAACAGAACCTTCACAAGCTACTACCAATAAACAGCAAACTAACAGAATAACAAGTTCGATTAGATGAACACCAGCTAAATGAAACTGTCTGATGCAAGATTATAGTCTTGTACAAAACTAAAAATCAGCAACAAGTTCAAAATAACAAGTTAACTCTACAAATCAGCAAGATGCTAGAAGTATAACAAGTTCAAAACTAGAAAACTGTCTGAGTGCTAGAAGTCTCTCTCCTTCCCTCTACAAATCATACTATATCTGGTCACTAACTTGATCACTGTCTTCAACTACTTCATCACTATCATCAACATATTCATCACTATCTTCATATGGGGGCGATGAAAGTGGACGAGAAGACGATGCGGCAAACCCAAGATGCTGCATTAATGCTGCAAACTCCGTTCTCACTTCTGATTTAATGTCTTCTTTCATTTTTAATTTCTCTTCTTCTTGTCTCTGTAGGGATTCGTTTAACTGCTGAACCATACTCCTCAAAGAGGCGATTTCTTCTGAATTATCCGCTGAATTGTGTGAAGTGGGCAGCATGATTCCACTAACCGATCCAAGGCCAGAAATCTTGCGGCCCTTCTTCACTCCCACTGTTTCTATCCATAATTCTAAATCAGATGGCATATGAACCTGGGGTTGACTGTCAGCCTCATTCTCACCCAAAGAACATGCTGGAATTTGAGAAGCTAACTCTTGCTTTTTTTGTTCAAATTTATCCTGAAAAATATGATAACAGTGACATTCAAAACAACTACATAATATGAGATTAAGTCATTAATTATATGATTTATTTTGCAGCACTCAAGTAACAGCCAACCTAAATTCATAACCTACAGTTCTTCTAACAGTGAAAACGAAGCAACATAAAATCACAAACAGAGGTCACTGAATTTGAAAGCAGCCTCTGCTGTATTTTTCTATATTGGTATTAGACCAAAGAAATCAGTAGCATTTTAGCATTCATATATAGCATTTTAGTAGTTGACTTACATTGATACAATAAAATAGAAATACATACAGCTATCAGCTATCTAATCCCATATCATTCCATTAAGGAATCAATCAAATAACTGATACCAAAAGTCAAAAATGAGGACTTACATAAGCAGCTTTCGCATGATCACCCACCCAACTTTTATCCTTTTTCACATGAGTGCGAAAATAAAAATCTACCAATGACGGATCTGCCCCTTTTTCTTGCTTCTGCAATTCAGTTGATAAAAAAAATTATCATCATTAATTTTGAAAACTAAATTATAGTATAAAAAAATATTTTAATAGTACCATTCTCTTCCAATGCAAACGATGAGGAATTGATCCACCGGTATGAAGTGAAGCACCGTCCAAAGACTCGCGGTTTCTTCGATTTGTTGTAGATTTCTTTTTAAATGATGAAGACCTCCAATAAACCTTCAATTGGCCCCACACTTTATCTCCCATCCAAGTTGGTTTTTGATTTAAATCTTTACGAGCGTCTTGCATTAACTGGGACATCTTAGCTGCCCCTCTCTTCTCAAAGTTACGCCTCACCTCGTCCTTATATTCAGGTGGCCATGTAAACCTTTTCTATATTATAAGAAATGACATTAACTTAGTCACTAGCCGAAACTGATTCTAATACTAACTAAAACCTTCTACTAATATTGAGTGTGTAAGGGGACTTAAATACCTTAAAATATTTAAACCATTCATATCGTGTATCCTTTGAAACCTTCTTCCATGATGGCTTTCCCTCCTCCAAGTTAGTACGTATAATTGAAGCAATCTCCGAAACTACCAATTTGTGTTTGTCAAATCTATGTAAAGCAATAAGAAAAAGTGATTAATAAAAAGCATAATGAGAGCTATCATAAGCTAATAAAAATATAACTTACCCATCCCCTTCTGGGAGTATCGGAATTCTATTTCCATCAGCTTCTCCACTAACATGACTAGATGATGAACGGACTACATTTCCCATTGGATATTGGGTAGATCGAGATTGGGTTTGAGCTTTAGGTGGAGCTGGAGGTGGAGGTTGAGATTGAGACTGGGTAGATCGAGGTTGGGGTTGATGTATGGATTGAGTGGATTGACGATGAGCTAGGGGTTGAGGTCTAGAATGTGTGGATTGAAGAGTAGGTTGGGGTTGAGGTATAGATTGAGTGGATTGAGGTTGAGGTTGATGTAGAGATTGTTTGGATCGAGATTTGGGTTGAGGCATAGATTGTGTGGATTGAAGAGGAGGTTGGGGTTGAGGTCTAGAATGTGTGGATTGAAGAGGAGGTTGAGGTTGAGGTATGGATTGAGTGGATTGAGGATGAGCTAGGGGTTGAGGTCTAGAATGTGTGGATTGAAGAGTAGGTTGGGGTTGAGGCATCATATGTTACTACACCACTCCACAACTCTTGCAACTCGTCTATTAATGGCTGCAAATATACATCAATTTTACCTTTGGGACTGTGTGGACCTGGAATGATTAAGGTCAAGAACATATATGGGGTCATCATACATAGCTCGGGAGGTAGGTTATACGGTGTGACAATAACTGGCCAGCAAGAATATGATTTCTTTGACTGGTTAAAAGGATTGAAGCCATCAGTACACAACCCAAGTCTTATGTTTCGAGGTTCTGAGGCAAATTCAGGATATACTTGGTCAAAGTATTTCCAAGCTTCACCATCCGAAGGATGACACAACACACCTTCCTCTCGACGATTCTCATAGTGCCACCTCATGTGCTCAGCAGATTTCACAGAAGCATATAACCTTTGTAGTCGAGGGATGAGAGGCAAGTAATGTAATCTCTTACAGGGTACACTTTTAGAGTTTCTCTTCCGTTTGGTAAGTGTTTTATACCGGGGTTCATTACAAAACTTGCACTTCTTCAAAGTTGCGCCATCTTTGGAATACAACATACACCCTCCAACACAACAATCTATCATCATCTTGGATAAACCGAGCCCTTCTACAAGCTTCTTTGTTTCCCGAAAATTGGAGGGAATGACATTCTCGGGATGGTTCGTCTCCTTCATTAACCTCGCAATGTCGTTGAAACAAGCTTGTGACATGTTGTGTTTCGATTTTAAACTAAGCATTTTAACCGCAAATTTGGCAGCCTCCATATTTGGAGGCTCCTCGTCAGTTTGTACAAAGTGTTGCTCACGATTAATACCGGCGGCATCAAACACCATGTCCTCATATCTATCTACATGCTCATGACCCCATTGCTGATTGCTGCTACTAGGCGTATCCGTATCAATATCAACATTAATATGAGAGACTTTCTCTCCATGGGATGTCCAATTCCAATATCCCGGTGTAAATCCCTTTCTAAAAATGTGAACCTTTACAACATCAGGGGTAAAGTGCTTCTTGTTTTTACACCGCTTACACGGACACCGTATTACTCCTTCATCCAAATACTTTTTTCCTGACAAGCAAAACCAATAAATTCTTCTACTCCTTTTAAAAATTCAGTGGTATATCCCCTTCGACCCGGAAGAAGCCTATTATACATCCATGTACGATGTGCAGGCACTTCCATCTCCTTTTATCTATTATATAGAAATTTGTTTCACATTTAAGCCTATTATACATCAATCAAAATGACAGCATACATTTTTGAACTTGTGTATAAAGTGTGTTTGTACTTTGTAATTTGTATATAATATATTTAGTTTGTCACAGAACTAATAAAACTAAACCATATAAATTTAATAGACTAAAAGTGCAGTAATAAAAGTTAATATCACTATCACGCTAGATGATTTGAGTGATTAACAACAAATAGATAAATGTCTTCCTATGAAATTGCAATAGAAGAGATAATACAGTGAAAGAACATCACCTTAACACAAAAAGTGGGGCTGGTCAGAATGTTTGAAACTCTGGTTGTGCAGATTGGGTCTTGAGAAATAAAATTCCTTGGTTGTGTTATTGAAGTAAAGATGAAGGGGATGGAGTTGAAACAGGTTCAACGTTTTTTCAAGATTCTTGGAGAAAGAAGAGCAAAGTGGGTCTCTACTTCACGTCACAACAAGAGACTCCTCCTTACTGTCTTTGAATTACCTGTTAAAATGAAGTACCACACATTATTAGTAAACAAGAGACCCCTCTATTCCTACACAAATCCTCAAATGCAGAATTGAAAGATGAACTCTCCAAAATTCTCTACAGTTTCTTATTCTAGAGTAAATGACAACACTAACTACAAGCCTATGAGTTGGAAACGCAAATGTGGGAACCTTATTTTACCAAGCAAATGGAATTTATTTATCATACTATGAAAAGATAAAACAAACATTCATTGCATATAAGAAACACACTCAGTGAACATGATGAAATAGCATAGCTTATGCTAACGACACATTGGTAGAGAGTATCACAAGTGATTATTCTTTTGAACTCTATAGCATGAATATTGTGATTCTTGAGTGCAGAGAGACATGGTTAATACAGAATTGTTCCAGCTACAACTCTTGAACACAGTTAACTTTATCATTGAGACATTTGACAAACTGAAGCTGAATCAAATAGGATAGTTGATAGAAAAAATAGAAATTGAAGGACTAAATCTGTGTAAATCCAATATTTCAAGGATTAAAGCATTCATTACACTAAATTTGTGCACTTTGATGAGACTAAATCTGTCCACTTTGATTTAGCATATAATTTCCGCAATCAGATTCAAGCCACAATAAGCTGGACAATGACATCCAAATATCTATCTCAAATACCATTTTGTATAAGTACATACACAAAACAACGAATAACGTGATATTCTTAATTCAAACCTGAAAACCCAGATTCATATTGGATATAATTACACACCTGAATCCCAGTTGAAGCTGAATAATCAATACTGGGAGACTGAGAATGGAAATATAAGGCTCTTCAAATGAACAATGATGAGATTCTGATATCTTGCTAATGATGAACTAAGGAACTGAAAATTGCTATTTATCAAATTCCTAGAAAACACAAACAGTATACAAGTAAAGACATGGAAATAATCTCATATTTGAAACTTACAACAAACAAGAACAAAATCTCTAATTTTCAAACAACTAAACTTTTTCGTTTAGCCTAGAATATTAGCTTCTAACAGTTGAAATAAATACACAAGATAGTCACAAAAACAATAACCAAATTGTTAAGAAGCTTATATAAATATGATTAGTACAATTATCAGGTTATCAGTGAGGACCACTAGTATCTTCTTAATTATCAGCTGAAGGATGCAACAAGGGGCCATTACCAAAAGCATTAACATACTACCTTCTCTATCTAGCTAGCTAGGATGAACAATGCCTCAACTCAGGTGAATCAACAATCATGGCGTGCATCAAATGCACATGATCTCAGGGCTATTCTGCAAAAACGAATATACAAGAAGATCTGAGCCTATGTCAAAGTGAATATACACAACAAAAAACTTAACACGGGAACATAAAACACCACCTCTATATAAAATATTTCCTAAAATTTTATGAAAATTCAGAAACGAAAGTGAAAGGAGTGAGATTAGAAGAAGAAAAATGACCTTATTAACGGCAAAACAAACGAACTTGCATTCAACACCAAACGCCGTTGATTTCGCCGCGAGATTCTGGAATCGCCGTTGATTTTTGAATCACATGGTTGATTTCCTGTTAGGGTTGATTTCGTTGAAGAATAGTGAGATTGAAGGTTAGGGTTGATTTCGTTGTTGATCGAGATTTCGTTGTTGATTTGAGTTTGAAGGTTAGGGTTGAGGGAGAGTGAAGGTTATCGTGCGTCTGAGAGTAGTGGAGAGTGAGAGTGGAGGTTATTGTGGAATTCGTAAAAAACAAAAAGAGTTTAAAAAAAATTCAGATTTTTAAATGTTTTCAGATTTTTGCATTAGAAAATTTCACGAAAGGAGCGCTGGTTAAGTGGTAAACACCCACGTTTTTAGCCTGGAGTCAGGAGTTCGATTCCCACTAGGTGCTATTTGTTTTGTATTTATGTAAAAAAAAGAGACATTTCCTGCGAACTATGGCGCTTAGGAAATTCCGCAGGTAAATCAAAGGTTACCTGCGAACTTACCTGCCAACTCAAATCCGCAGCAAACATTCTGCAAATTTAGAAATTTGGTAGGAAAATTCTCAGATATTTCCTGCGGAAATTTTACGCAGCAAATTCCGCAGCGAACTATGGCACTTAGGAAATTCCGCAGGTAAATCAAAGGTTACCTGCGAACTTACCTGCCAACTCAAATCCGCAGCAAACATTCTGCAAATTTAGAAAGGTGGTAGGAAAATTCTCAGATATTTCCTGCGGAAATTTTACGCAGCAAATTCCGCAGGAAATGCCGAGATTTCTAGTAGTGTGAGGTTTTTTGGATGGAAATAGATGGAGGGACCGTGTCTCTCTTTTAAAACTTGTAATATTATTTTTTCACGTCTAGTAAACAAATACAATCACTCAGATGATCGAGTCATATAAACACTCTATATGTTTAAGAGTAATGTGAATAGTTTGTCCATTAGTCTCTCCATGGCGAGTATATGTAGTACAATACTCTTAGGTCATAATATATAATTGTACATTATTATTATTATTATTATTGTTATTATTATTATTATTATTATTATGACCATTGGAGGACAATAAGGCGAGAAATCAAGGACTAGGCCTTAATAGGGGGGATTACAATTACACATTTCCAAGGAGTTGGTTGCCTATTAGGGTTTACAGGCATGGACCGATTAGCCAATTAATCTATATATATTTTATTTCATTCCTATTTTAAATAACGTACAAAAACTTCTTATTTTTTTTCCTTCTCATATCCAAACGTTGCGTTAGGTAGATCCAAAAATAGCATACTTCAAAACGTAGAGGGCAGCTTACTGGCAATCCTTTTTTGTTCTTTATAAAATAAAAAAGCAATCCTTTCTTGGCAAGCTTTATTTTTTTGGTCTAACTTTCTTGTCAAGCTTAAGTAATATATAATGTTTGAACAAAATAAATAGCGTCCAAATAAGATAAATAAAATTAAGAGAGTTAAATATTATACAACCATCTTCAAATTTTAGATGATATTTTCGTACACGACATATATATATATTTGGAAGAGAAAAAATTAATGTACTCACAACTTGGTTCAATTGCAAAGCTAGATAGTTACCAATGGGGTCACCATATTTATAACGCCCACTTTATTGATCCATTTGGGTCCCCATTACTAAATGATGTAGGCAAGTTCTATTGAGTGAAAGCCTTTTGAAGTTTGATACCAACATTCTTATTCTTCTTGGTAGTACACTATTGAGCAATAGCTTTCTTACCTTCTCCCATGTAAATCATAAACGAATGAATTTCATGTCTCTATATCAATATGCATATATAATTATATATTGTCTTTATTTTGTTGTGAAAAAGGTCCAATATCATGCCCAAAACCAATAACTGATATGTTGGCATTGTTAATTTATTCAACTTTTATTTATTTGTATGAAAAATATTACAATTTAACCCCGCTTAAATTTACTAAACTAATTAAGAACTCGTTTGTTACAGTTTTTTTTAAAACAGACATTTTATTAAATTTCTAACGATAATCACTTTTAGAAGCTTTTAGTTTGTTTTTTATAATTTTTTAAAAAAATTAAGAATCTAAAAATAATCTACAAACTTCTTAATATGAGAATATATTTTGAGTTGCTTTCCTTAAAAATCAATTTCAATATAATTTTTTAAGAAAAGTGATTATCACTATGTTACACAAACACAAACAACTTCTATTTTTTTTTTTGAATATCTATAAAAGTCAATCTCAAAATTATTTAACATAAAAATACTTATTTTTTTAAATATACGACCCTAAGCATGTCAATCAATCACTAATTAGTTTAAAGCAATAATACATCACCCAAAAAAAGTTTAAAACAATAATGAATCTATATGCACGCCCTTGTAATAAAAAATTGCACAGATTTCTAATTATATCTCACATTGTATTGCACAATACAATTAGTTTGTAAGCTACGTTATCCAATGGTAGTAGGTCCAATTCGTATTCAACTCACATCCCACAAGGATGTGAGTTTGAATCTCATTGCCAATATTAATGTTTGACCAAAAGAAATAGTATCAAAAAATTAATGTCAGTACCTGTAAGCGCTCAAAGAGCCTTAAAGCTTTCCTAGCTCTGGTGATCCCCCTAGATCTTGTAACCAAATAAAGTTCGTAAGCTATAGTTACTTCATTTTTACTTTGCTGTCTATCTTCACTTGTTTTTTATATTTTAATAACATATTTTATAAGGATACATGAAGAAATATGTTCTTATTCTATCATGTTTTCTAACTCAGCTTGTATTCAGGATAAGATTTTTACTAGAGAGACGAAATATGATAGGTGACACGATTAAGTTATCATATGATGTTTTGAAAACCGAACAAATGAGTAACAACAGATATGAGTGTAGTGTATTAGGTATCAATTGCATGTCCTAATTAGTCTCTCTAGGCGAAATATATATTGCAGTCTACATAAAGGGAAATGACTGTCTTTGAGCCATTATGACCGTTACATGGACATAGAAACTAACAATTCATGATATGCATTTATGAGGTTCTAGCATCAATTACAAAATGAGATAGTTCAGCTCCTGTTTAGGGTTACGACCGGTGAATAATCTCATCTACCATATATTAGGATTTGAGCTGGATAATCGATTCCTGGCAAGTGGTCAATCCTTCTAATAGATGTCGGTCTGTCCAATTGAAAACAGTATATTTACAGTATCCTTTGTCGACTTAAATATTGTTATCCTTATAAAATTGAAATTTTATCAACAAGTTATAAACATGCAAGAAAGAAATTAATCACTAATCAGTAATAGTGAGTACTATTCTTTCATTAGTTTAAAATTAATTTAAATTTTCATGTCCCCTTCCCCTCCCCCCATCTTTGCTGTTTGCGCTATACCAAGCCCATTTTAATACTAGAAAATACTTGGTCCCTTAGCACAACTGGCCAACTTGACCAAAAAGAACACACCTAACCAATACTGAGCCCACTCACCACCGACTTGAGTAGCAAGAAAATGGTATCACATGCTTTGAAATTCTTTTGACAACACACTCCATAAAAAAACTACTTGTCATACTAAATCTCATCCATGTGAGGAAGTAGGAAGTTAGAACTTAGAACTATATAATAAATATCTAATGATAAAAAGTGCAATGTTCTTCTCTTATCTTCTAGACCTAGTTACCTTATTGATGCCGACAACTATCATATCTTATACAATATTTTCATCAAAGATTCGCTAACGAGATAAAGATATCATCCATATCCAGTCCCCAAAAAAGTGTTATTTTGTCGTCTAGTTAAGCCTATGCATTTAATCAGTTTTCCATTCATGCATTCTTACACTTTTCCAATCTTGCTAAGATACGTACATTGCTAGTACCAGATTTAGCCAGCTAATATGATGTTGTGCAAGGAAAAGAGCAAAGTCCTCAACAAACACGTTTATAGGTGATCTATTAAAGAATAGGAATTGAAATCAAAACAAAAAGTAGTGTGGATTTGTTTGTTGAATTGAATAATTTGTTAGAAGTGAAAAGGTTTTTAATTTTGGCCATGAAATGTTACGTTGAGACAGTGGATTTAAATTTCATTTGATGACCAGAAAACTAACTATCATTTGCTAGTACTAAATTTCATTTGTGTAGTTATACATCATGCATTGTGTACATAAGGAGTGTTCGTTGGTGAATGTCAAGTTTACATTTACCCACGAACATTTGACATTCAATGACATTTTTTTTATATGGGTAAAAAGTCAAATTTCTTATAGTGATAGATTGAATTTTAAATCTTCGGTAAAATTAGCGGTTAAATAAACTTATAAATAATGACACAAATAGATATTTGTAGATAATGCTTGATGATAAAAAAAAAAGTTCATTTCATAGAGATAATCGGAGAATTTAATCAAAGTAATAAGAGAAAAAATGAAAGAAAAATAAAATATTATAAACTATATACTCGAAATGCTAATTCAAATCGTGAGAAAATAATTTTTCAAGTATATAGTTTATAATATTTATTTCGAATATATTGTACATAAGGAGCTAGTAAGAAAATATTTTTTTATCAATATTAGAAGCTAGTGAGAAAATATTTTTTTTGACAAATTAATAGAGAAAATTTAAATACCGGCGACGATTACCCATTATACGTCAACATCTTGAGTCTTGACTTTGACAAAACATAGTGTTAGACGTTTATAGTTGAGGACCTAATTTTTTAGACAAATTTATCTATTATAAGCTAGCGTTTTGATTTTTACAAACCTTCTATTATTTAAAAATTGTAATGCTTATGTGTAATTTGTTTTTGATTTTAAAAACGAAATGCCAGACCATTTAGTGATATCTGAACTGTCAGTGTGGCGTCTGTTAAACTCAAAAAGGACTAAAGTGGCATAGATGTGAAAGTTAAAGGACCAAAGCGGAAAAAAATAACCAAATTAAAACCTTGGTCAAATATAAAGAACCAAAAGTTGAGAATAGATTAGTAGAAATTATAAATAATAAGAAATATGTAAATAATTTTTTTATTGAGAATAGACTAAAATAAATAAAAATTATGAAACAAATTGAAAAACTGTATAGGTAGGGCAAATAAGTTAATAATTTGTGTTTAGCGGAATAGTTATTTATATCCTCATCTAATAATGTATTCTCCATATTTAGGGCATTTTGTATTCTCCATAATTTAGATTCACTAAACAAATTCAACATTTTCAAAAAATTAAAAATGGCAAATATATTATTTTCATTCTTTCTAATAATGTATTCTCCATATTTAGGACATTTTAGATCGGTCTATTTAGGCTTATCTACTAGTATAAAATCTTATGAAAGAATTTGGAAAAGCTTAAGGAACAACTTACGAGAAATATTGTTTTCAATTAACTTTCATAAGCTCTTCAGGATATAGCTTATAAAAATAGCTTATAGCTTAAAAAAAATACTTTTGCATTATTTTCTTTTTTATTGAAACAATTTATCCATAAGCACTTACTATGATAAACACTTACGTCATAAGTATTTAATTAAGATATTTATCCAAACAGAACGTTAGTCTTTTGTCTTCTTTCAAAATTCACTATACAACTCTTCCATATTAACAAAATAAGATGAACAAACAAATTTAAAAATTAAAAAGTAAAAGGGCTGGAATATCTTCCTAAAAGAAATCGGATCTCCCATAGTCAAGTTATGGTGTTGTCACTACTCTCAGTAAATACCGGTCATAGGATACAATCGGATGGTTATGATTTAACTTCTAAAAAGCACATAAAATACAGTTATATATCTAGACCATCAAATCATAATTCTATTGCTGAGATTGCGACTGCTGCTAAAGTTAATAGCAGGGATCCATTTCCAAAGAAATCAAGCCATTTTAAGTATACTTACATATCATGATCTAATTTAGAAAACGTGTGTTACACTTAATTACACCCCTATCATTCTGCAATGAAAGATATGGAAACAGTATAAATAGGCGAAGGAAGGAAAGTTTATTACTTTCTTTCCTTACTTCTTTCACCTCTCATCTCCTTCCTTTGCCCTTTGGCTCCCTTAGGGAGTCATTTTTTGTTGTGTTTACCGTGATTTTTTATTATTCTATTATTATGTAAATAAATAGAAGGGCACAGAGCAATTAGATCTTGAAGATTGGTTGGGGTGAATCAATAAAGGAAGCAGATAAAGCAGACCATCCCTCAAAGTTCAGAAATACTCAGTATGAGAGCGAAAGCTTGTATATAGAATAATAATATATAAAGGAGATAGATAACTATGGAATGGAATAGGCATTCATTGATTCATCTATTTATCTATCTATCAGATCCATCCAAAGTCAGAAATCACTAAATACACCTCCTGAGCCTGAGCCTAAGCCTATATAGAGTAGCAAGTAGTTGATGTTTCTGGACCCTAATGCCCATCTTTCTTTTGTCTTCATACTCCGTTACTTAGCTTTCCCCAAGAAAGCTGAGAACAAACACGTTAAAGTAAAGTAAAGTAGACAACCAACTAGATAGACACAACACAAAAAAACATAAACACAAAGCCAGAAGAAGAGAGATGAAGATCCAATGTGATGTGTGTGAGAAAATGGAGGCTTCCATTTTTTGTCCTTCAGATGAAGCAGCTCTTTGTCATACATGTGATGCTACCATCCACCATGCCAACAAACTTGCATCTAAACACACACGCTTCTCACTCGTTCAACCCAACTCCAAAGACTTCCCTCTTTGCGATATTTGCCAAGTAAGTATTTTCCACTCACTCTTTCATTCATTCATTTTCATCAAACAAACCAACCATTCTCTCAGCTCGAGGGATTAGTCTTATGCAATTACGCGCAATTTATGCTAAAGAAAAGCCAACTCTTCTTTTTTGGTTTTGTAGGAGAGGCGTGCGCATCTATTTTGTCAACAAGACAGAGCAATTCTATGCAGAGAATGTGACCTACCAATTCACAAAGCTAATGAACATACACAGAAACATAACAGGTTTCTTCTCACTGGTGTTAAGCTTTCCACCACTTCTTTGGATCCAGATTCATCATCTACCAACTCTCGATCAAAAACAAATAACAGACCAATTAGATCATCAGTTTCCAATGAAAATCTTACCACTTCTTCTTGCAATATGGCTGCGGCGGCTAGTGACACTGGTTCTGTTTCAACAAGCAGCATTTCTGAATACTTGATTGAAACAATACCTGGTTACTGTTTTGAAGACTTTCTTGATGCTTCCTTAGCTCCTAATGGCTTCTGTAAGGTTTGCTGTACACCCTTTAATTATTAATTAATTATGCTTATATAAGTTAATGAGAATCTATGTTGCACCAAACCTCGAGTTTGGTGTCAGTGTCTATACGCATGCTTCATATATGAAATTAATGAAATGCATTTAGTTGTAACAACTTTGAATTGAATGGTCTGTCATATTTGTTGTTAATTAATTTCAGGACCAAGATGTTCAATTTGTGACGTGGGTGATGATCAGGTTCAATTACCTCAACTAATTAGTCCCATTCCTTTATATTTTCTTGGCCAAATTGGTTCTGTTATTGGAGCTAAGGAATTTCCAAAAGCAGACACTTCTAATGAGAGCTTCAAATGGAGAGATTATGGCTGTACAGTTCCTGAAACTTGTGTTCCGTTTCTCAAAAAATCTAGACACTTTCGATAATTAACTGTTTTGTAAAAATCTGTTGGAAAAATATCCTCTTTATTTTGTTTTCTGCATTTCTTTACGATCCATATATGTTGTTTCTTTTTTCTTTCTTTTTTGTTGGTATGTTATTGCCTTTATTGTTTCAATCATTTACACAACTGGATATTAAACTAAACTCTACTTTCCTCAACTGGAAGTCAGCTAGCATGTATTGGTATATTAAATTTTGTGTGAAGACTTCCTCGATATATTTATATTATATTTGGTTTTGACAAGAAAGCTAAAAGAGAGCAAAAGAAAACAAGTGGGAGAAAGAAAAGGATGAAAGAGAGTGAGTTAAATAAATTGTTTGGTAAAAGAAAAAGTGGGAAAAAAGTGAAAGAAGTGCTGGGAAAAAAGCTAAAAAATATATGTAATATATGGAATTGAACTTATATATTATAATTATAATAATCATACCAATGTCATCACGATTCTATATGCTAGCTCTGGTTTTGATTTCAGTCCAACCTACTATTCTTATGAATAAAATGTACTAAGTTTCGTTGTTGTAAAAAAAATAATAGGCTTAAATATAGTTTTGATCTCCAAGTTTCACCAACTCACGATTTTGATCTCCAAGTTTTAATTTTACGAATTTGATCCCCAAGTTTCCCAATTTGTAAAATCAGGATCCCCATTAATCAAGAATTTAGATGTTTCAAATATTCTGCTCTCACTGAAGAACCAACGAAGAAGAAGATGAAAAGCTCTCTGCTCTCTCTATCTGCTCCCTTGATTCGTTTAATCTGATAGTTTAAGTTTTTTTTTAATTTCTAATTTCTTAAATATAATATAAATATATATATATATATATATATATATATATATATATATATATATATATATAAACAAAATGTTAAAACAAAAATAACAAATTTTAATATAAAAAAGCCACTTTGACATGTCAGGGCTGCCACGTAGTTTAAGTGGCGGACAGGTCAGCATCAATTTTTCGTGATTAGTGGGGGACCCTGATTTTACAAATTGGGAAACTTGGGATCAAATTCGTGAAATTAAAACTTGAGGATCAAAACCGTGAGTTGGTAAAACTTGGGAACCAAAACTGTATTTAAGCCAAAATAATAATAGCTGTCTTTTTTTTACGTGTACTGTCTTTATACAAGGCAAATTCTTCCACTTTATAAAACAAATCCTCCCCCAAAATTAAAGATGAGTTTATTTGAATAGATGGACTCTCTCTCTCTGTCACTTTGAAGATAAGCTTAATTGAATAGATGCTACAACGTCGCTCCACTTTATAAAACAAATCTTCCTCCAAGAGAAAGCAATTGATGGTAACTTATATATTTCCAAGTATTCTTTTTTTGACAAACTATTTCCAAGAATTCTTGAAAATACAATTCCCATTTTTTATTTAAATTGGATGCGAAAATCTCTATCAAAAGCAAAATTCCAAGACCTTGAAACTTCTCTACCTTTTTTTCCCATGCATTTCAACTATCAAAATTATTTAAACACGGTACTCTATTAATTATGGAGAGATTCTCAACAACTTTCTTCAGCTCCAGGTAGTTTGCATAAGCTTTTTTTAACGGTAATTAGCATAAGGTTAGTGTGTATATTTGGATTAAACAAAATAAAGTGAATCAAAGGGAGTATTTAAATGGAAGAAAGGATGTCATATTACTAAATAAATTGAATTGATAAACACAATCAAGTGAATAAATTTCAAACCTTAAATCAGGTTACTTTTATATCAAACGATAAATAAAGATATTTTTCCAATGATATTAGAAAAAAATTGGAAAACTTAATCTAAGTTCTCTCCACCATATAATCAACATTTGCAAAAAGCTTTGAAAATTTTTCATGCAGGAGATTGGTGAAATTGTTTGTGTAACACTATCAAAAGATCCAAGGTTGCAGCCCCGTCATCCCAACAAATTGCACAACAGGAAAAAACCGTATCTAAATGAACTTGTCTATGAAGTAATAAAGTAAATGTGTATTTGAAAATGAAAATTACTTTCAAATCCCTTATCCTCACTAATTACAACGGATTCGATAACATAAGCCTGAGCAGCAGGAGAGTTAAGAAAAACCTCAATGTTTTGAAACTCAGCCAAGGACTAGAGAGGATTGGCATCAAAATTCATATTTCATATATCATACATTGAGCATATGTACTTCAGCGGTGGTATTACACCCTTTCCCTTTTTACATTCTTTCTCCCGACCCCTTTGCCTTCCCCTATTATACAGTTCCCTAGGGGTACTTCAAAAGAAAGAAGATAATGATATACCTTTTAAATGGTTTTTACATACAGGCAAACTAATAAAAGAATTGCACCGGTAATTGCATGGAATATATCAATTCAATGGGATAGAGCCCTGCAAAAATCAAAACAGCCAAAAATGAAAACACGTCAATATTTTTACATCATTTGAACAGACGAGATGAAAATATTGTAAGATAACTTGCACAGACCTCGGGTAATAGGGTTACGATGTAAAAGCAAAAAGCCTATCTGTAATATTTGTGCGGCATATTGGACACTCAGAACAAGCAAGTGAACAAGATTTACACACTGCAAGAGCAAACAAGAGGCTGTAAGTATTCTTGCAAAGTTTGAAAACCCAAACGATAATTGCCAAGAATCTGAGGGAAAGGGTTTTAGAAATGTTGAGAGAGAACTTACAACAAAAATGTCTGCACGGAAGAAGAATTGCAGCAGTCGGAGATTCAAAACATACTTTACAAACATGGGAATTGGCATCGCCATTCCCAAGGTACTTGAGTTCTTTTTCCTTCATTTCTTGCATGCGTGCCTGAGTGAAATCACAAATTGAAGCTCAACACAGTATCTAAGCAAACTTTCAGCTCAAGTTATAAAATTTGCAGTAAATAATAAAGAAATTACATGCATTGCCAAACTTAATCAACAGAGTTCAACACACATGTGTTTGCACTTTGAAGTGTTCACACAACACGTGTCTTTTACCACTATGTTGTATTCTCAGTTCTCAGGACACATTACACTCTTTAAATCACACTTTTATTACAAAGCAAGAGATCACTTTTTTTAAAATCACAC
Organism: Astragalus glycyphyllos; assembly: GCA_963573325.1. Classification (NCBI taxonomy): domain Eukaryota; kingdom Viridiplantae; phylum Streptophyta; class Magnoliopsida; order Fabales; family Fabaceae; genus Astragalus; species Astragalus glycyphyllos. The sequence continues at coordinate 97,361,803 of OY754307.1, forward strand.
TAAAAAAAATCTGTAAGCCTAGCACAATTGGCAAAGCCAACGTTGTTAGGCTGGACGATTTCTGTGGTTGCTTGAGTTCGAACCCAGAATCTCCAATTTGTGTAAGTTTACGGATGGTGCTTACTACTCTGTGTGCAAACAAAAAAACTAAAAAGATGCACTTAACATCAAGTTAAAAATGGTGAAACACGTCAGTATTCCTTGAGCATAATATCTAATGATCTCAACAAATTTATTTCATATTTTCTTAATTTCAGTTATTGGCCTTATGTTAGTAGGTTTGCGCTATAGCCCTAATTATTAGCATAAATAGTGAAAAACTCAGTGTTGGCCAGTTCGAAATTTGCCTCAGCATCAGCGGAGATTAGTTTTTCGTCGAAAGCATTGGGACACTTTGTGGGTAACCAGACCGAACCAAAAACACTAATATCCTATTTTGTCGAAGTCTCTATAGAAAATCAGTTCAATTTTTTTTAGGACCAAGAAAGAACAAGAAACTGTACTGTTACCTTGAGGCGAACAACCAACAGTTCTTCCTTTGGAACTTCATCATCTGGTTTTGATACATCCAAAAGTTGCTCCTTAGAGACAATATTACTTTCAATGTTGTTAGTTTTCAGATCGTTTATGTTTTGCGCCTCGTCATTTTTCCAATCAATGTTTGGGTCCGGGACAGCTCCCCCTTCTTTTTTTAACTTCGCAACAAGGACCCACATATTTGCTAAATCGTTCTCCAAGGCTTCTTCTCTTTTCTTGAATTCTTCAGCCGTTTTCCTGAACTCCTCCTCCACAAATTCCTTCTCAGCTAATGCAGCCTCCAGAGCTGCCTCTCGTTGTTTTCTAGCCTGCAGTTCCATCCTCAAATCATCAGCATCAAGACTCCATGACTCAAAGTCATCTAGACCAGCTCCCGTAATTTCATTAGCACGAGCAGAAATCCTTCCCTTCCTCCCATATCTTGCATCGTTGTACTTACGGTTAACACCATTAACCGTTTGCAGGACAGCACTACGGGAGTTGGCCAGGTCTCGTGCAGCCATCAATTCTTTCTCCAACTTCGCATTCTGCAATGAAAGTTTTGTCACTTCCCCAGCCAAATTCTTCAGTTCTACGGCAGCAGCAGAGGCCAATTCTTTGGCATAAGAAGCTTCTTCGGATAGTTTCTGATTCTGCACACGCAACCCACTATTGTTTTCTGACAAGTGAACTTGCTCTAGCTTCAGTTTTTCATTTTCAATTTCCTGAAAACAAGAAAAAAATGAAAGTTTAATACAATCAAATGCAACAGTGTCATCATTTGGAAGCCTAAAAAATTATGTAAAATAACTATGCTAACAAGGGATTTCATAAGTAATAATCGATTAAGGGCAAGGTAAGTACTTTGACAAGCAAGGGAGAAAACATTTAAGTAGTAAAGGAAAGAGCGGAAAAAGTTTTTTTTTTGACAAGGAAAGAGAGGGGAAAAATTGAATGATATTAGAAAGAACATAATCAGTTTTATTGTGCTATTTCAAAAGGAATAAATTCTCAGTTACCTGGGATTGTATTTTCTTTTTTAGCTCGTCAATGTGTTCACCAGATGTGCTTTGTTCGGAAGACAGTGACAATGCACCAGTAGAAACTGCTGCTAATTGCTGTTCTAGCAGCTTCAAGTTAGCTTGCAAATCTCTATTTTCAGAAGACTGTTAACAAAAGAAAATTCAAAAAGGAAGACAGACTGTCAACAATTCATAATGCTGAGGTACACATAATGTATACAACTTTTAGGGAGGGAAAACACACAAAAGCTTGACATATGGGCTCAAGTAAGCGTGGTTATTTATTTAATAAAAAAACGAAAAAAGGAGAGAATGGAGAGGGTCCTCAAATAGCAAGAAGAAAGACACGTACCTTATCATTTAGTTGTTCCTGAAGGACGCGGTTGTCTGCAGATTTAATCTACAGATATTTTAAAGAGACATATTACTTAGTATTAAAGAATGATCAATCTATGAGTATGCTGAACGTGTACAATGCAATGACCAAATACTAGGGCATACAAAAATTAGAATTTTGGAAATAAACTGATTACTCAAAAAACATTCTAACATAGCTAAAAAACTACTCACCTCCAACTCAAAGGCTTTTTCGTTACACTGAGTCATTAATTTTGCGACTGTCTGTCACAACAAACCCGAAAAAGAAGTATGAATGCGCATTACTAAAGCATTTACAGAAATGTACAGCCTTGAAATCAATAATACAATATTGACTTTAATACAACATGACTACCTGCTGCATGTCAACTAGTGATGAATTAGCCATAGAAGATTCCCCAATCTCAATTAATCTTTGTTCTAACACCCTCATTTGCTTCCTTTTTTCTTGGATTTCGCGTTCCAAATTCTCAATCTGTAATTAAGAAAGCATCGTCTCAGAATAATACAAATCAGAATCAAAAATACATACACTTCTATTAGGATTGAAGAATACATCTCTTTTGTTATAACTTCATGCACTTAAAAATTGCACTCTAAATGTGAAGGCAACAAGATTCGAGGCTGGATTCTTTTATTCCAGGAAAATACGACACATTCATGCCCATAAGCAATTGCACAAACTGTTGTGCGTGAGTAAACACATCAAACAAACTCGATGACACTATAGGAAGGTAGATTGGTGGGCACCAGAATCGACAGCATATAAAAATCTTGGAATATGCTATTGATTGAAAATTTATTATTGCTTTTGTTGAAGTTCTGGGATTTTAGATAAAAGGAAGATAGAAAATAATAAGAACTTTGAATATTATCGATACTGATTTGATAGTAGCTTGATATTATAGAATAACATCAACATATTATTGGATATTATTTCATTTTCTAAAACTCCCCCTTAAGCTATAGCTGACTAAGCTTAAGCTTGTTACAAAAAACCAATGCATTAATAATAACTTGATACTAACTTGATCACTAATCCCTATTTTTAGGGATGCATAGACTTAATCCTAAGTAAATAGGGAAATCGGAAAAAAAAAAAAAAAAAAAAAATAATAATAATAATAATAATAAAATAATAATAAATATAGAAATTAATCCTAGGAGATAAATCAAGATATTCTAGAATAATGTGAAGACAGTATCGCAAAAACATTTTATATTATAACAGCTTTTGTGCCATAGCAATACATTTTAGTAAAAACTATGTTTGCAAAAACGGAAAATATTTTAGTAAAAAAGTATTTGCAAACAGGGAAAATTGCCTGAGTTTTGGAGACTTCAGGGTCATTAACAGACTGCTCTATCAATCGCTTGAGCGTGCTGGTACTGAAAGCAATATCTCCAGCTAGCATCTTCACTTGCTCAACAAGAAGATCCATCTGATCAGATATTGTCATCCCACCCTACAATTCAATGAAATACAATAGTGTCATCCATGAATATCTCATATTTATAGGATCGAAGAAATGCAGTACAACAGAACTTCAATACTCAAAATGGAGTGAAAAAAACAAAAGGGTTGGTATGTATCAACACTTCTATCGAGCTTTAGCTAAGCTGTATTATATATCTAATTTACATAAATGCTTTATGATGCTTAAGCTTAACACTATATCCTCAAAAGCCAAAGTCTATTGCTCAGGCAATGACATCGTTAAAAGGCAAAGACAACCTTGAACAGTGATAAATAAGTGGCTCATTGTAAAACCAGACTCTTGAGTGATGCCAGTACAGATGCAATGGTTCACTCACCACAAAGCCACTTTCATCACTTCATTGTGACCACAATTTTTTTAAAACAAAATTGAGATAATTGATATATGAAATTAAGATTAAAAATAACAGATATTGTTAATGAGGGGGGCGAATTTACTGCTGCCAGCTTTGTTCTGCTGATCAGTTCACCAGCTTGTGTTGATTCAGTAACAGCACTACTAGTTGAGGAGAACTCTTCATTCCATCTACTTGATGATCTTTTATGCCTAACATCATGAAACAGATGCGATGACACTGCCGAAGCATCTTTTTGACTCTCATTTTCAATCAACTTACCATCACGAAAGGCATCAAGTTTCTGGAAAAATGAAAAAGAACGAACATATTTTACACACTGCTTAACAGTTAACACTATAACTAAAAAAAGACATCTCTCTGACATATGATAGTATATTTATAAGAGGATAATTAAGCATTGGAGATGTTGGAATCGACTCAATCTAAAAGTTTGAGTGGTTAAAGAGATAGCCTAGAATGATTCACGTGAAAGCCCTTTGTGCTTCAAGCATTTTCTCCCAAGAATGATTTATATCCCTAATAAATAAATCAGTCACGGAAGAACAAAAACCGCTACACAGTACCTAATAAAACTCAACAGCTCAGCATTCGACAAGTAGCAAGAAGGGTAGGTGGAACTCAATATACTAAGGTAATTTTAGAGTAAATCTTAGTAAGAAGCTGAGAGCACTAGAACTTCTAGCATAGGGGTGTGGCAACCTGATAATGTAAAGCTCTGGCCAAGGCGAGATGCAGGAAAAGGGTAGGACCCATAGCAAATTTATTATTAAGGGCCTTGCCTTCACAACTCAAACCTATAACCTCCTAATTACATGGTGGAGCTTTAACCATTAAGCAAAATGTCCCCAAAATACTAGCAGATCCAGAATGGAGAAAGGAAAAAAGTAGCACACAGTATAAACCAACTAATTGAAGGAGGAGCTCACATCTTCTTCGCCAAAAGAGTGACTTCGCTGGTGGCTGGGGACATCGGTTAGATATCCAGGAATTACATTTTTTGAGGAAACCAGAATGAGTTTGGTTAGCCTCTGAATCCTACTCATAAGAGCAGCCTTGGCTTCTTCCTCTTCTTCCAATCTTGATTGCATTTTCACCTGACCTTCTTCCAACTACTCACATAACAACATAATATACGACAAATATGGTTAGACAATCACAGAAAGCCGGTGCAACAATGGCAACATTAAATGAATGTCAGATGAGGCTAAAAAAGTAAAAACCTTCTGCTTTAAAGTCAGAAGCTCCTCGTGATTAACACCAACTAGCATCCCCCTCTTTAGTTGATCAAGTTCTAGTTTGAGAACAGAAATTTCTCTCTGGTACTTCTTAATTAGAGATTTCTCATCGATAATCTGTTTAGAAATAATTCCACACTGAATCAGGATCTCAAGTATATGTTGGATGGCATGTAAGTAACTGTATAGTAACTTAATAGTTTAATCAACCTTATTTCGTGACGCATATATTTCTACTCGTTTTGCCCTGCTGGCAAACTTCAAGGTGTTATGTGTTTCCTCCATATTACTAGACGCTGGAGTTACCGTGCATATAAGCTGCAATTTTCATGTTACAGCAAAAGTTTATAAGATACTCACGTGCAGAAACTCTTAATACATTTGGTTACAATACCACTACAAAAGAACTAGAATACTAAAACTTGCTTAAGTAGCATATAAATATAAAATAACAACTCCAGAACTGTACAGAATTAAAAGGGACAGTAAAATACTCTTAAACAACCAAATCATTGATAATGCTTTAGAATTACAAACTCACTGAAACATGGCCATGCCCACTAAGAGAAGACTGCAGGAGGCGGGTTAGCTTTGAATCTCGATATGGAACATGAGATGCCTTCCCCTCACTCAGTTTTCCAATAACCTTCATTGAAATTACAAAATCAAGACATTAGCTCATGGCCCCATCCTAAAGTAGCTAAAATTAAAGGGTATGTAATTCCATCCGTTCCCACAAAAAAAATGTTCTTTGAAAGGTAGGTTAGTGTGACAGATAATTGTTGTACACATTTGACAGAATCAGCACCACAGATGCAATTATGTCATCAAGCTTGCTTACCCAAATATTAAAAAAGGTTGCAAATGCAATAATTTCAAGCAGTTTATCTTTTACAAAGATATCACATGCTCTGAAACTACTGCTTCATGTACAAACAAAATGTCACAGTAAATCTTTTTCATACCCAAAAATATAGTTATTAAAAATAGTGGAGGGGGCTGAAAAAATTAGCCATGACAAAACTTCTCCTTAACAGAAAATATAGACATTTTATGACACCTACTGTTCCAAGTGTCAGAAGACTTTTGTTGATGTAAGATCCTTCTTTTCTTCTTAATCCAGTTGTCTCAGTTTTTGAGCTTTCAGATCCAGCCAAATCAATCAAATTCTGAAAGAAACAAGCAAAAAAAAAAAAAAGCAAAAATCGTCATAATATGCATAACTAAGGAAATTCCAGTTAAGTAGTAAATGATGCTAACGTACAAGCTGAGAAAATATCACTCCATCATAATCATCACCATGTGCACTGCTTTCTATCATCTGCAAATGTATTAGATGACAACAGAGCATAGATTTAATAATGTAAAATAAAATAAAAAATACATATATATATATATATATAAATTGTTGCCCTGATGAGGTACATTCATGACAGAAAGACAATACATTAACTGGGAAACAATTCAACATTTTGGTCATTTAATCATGAATCAGCTCCAACAAGCATGTATAAAGGAAAATGCAGCAATCTGCACAAACATGCATGCAAAGTGCAACTTAGACATTTAAAAACTTTCAGCCTAGAAAACCAATTTGGATAGGAATTTAGACATATAAAAACTTATACAATTGACGCTGTAGAAAGGATCTGTTTGATAACAAAACTACTATATCAAGCATGTTTACCAGTGTAAATATTGTGTGACTCCGGCTGCTAAAGAGATTAAAATTGTTCGATCCAACATGCCGATGCTCTGCCACAGAAGGAAAAAAGCTTATTAGTTATTACAAAATGTTTCTAGACAACCATTATCCATGATTAATTTATAAGTAACCAACAATTGGAAAGAAATATGTGACTATCATTGTCAACATATGTACCTTCTCCAGCAGCAATAAAAGAAAGAGCATGTCCAGGAGATAGAACAACTTCTTCCTTCATACCCTCGACATAAGTTCCCTACAAGCCAAAAAGACAATCAATTATATCCCCAAATAGACACAACAAAACAAAACAAAAATTAGTCTCAAGTTCTAAACTGACAATTTTCTAGATTTTCTACTAAACACAAAATGCAATAAGTGACTATTCTTTAATGAAATTCTGACACATTTTAAAATGAAAATGAATACAAATAAAGACAAACATCAAAGAGGAGTGTAATGTGTAGAAACTTAAATCTTCAGACAAATGACAGCCATCACTGGTAATATAGGTGTTCGTGTTTGGGCATTGAAGAACAAAAGGAAAAAGAGCAAGAGACTCATCAATTTCAGATAGATATAAAACTAAATGGAACACACAACTATATATAAGATTTCAACTGGGATAAGAATATAATAAGATACCTGTGCATCTTCTCTAACCCGCAAATTTTGACCAGTTGGGTCAAGCAAATCGTTTATCACCTGATACCAATCCGAAACAACCAAAATATCTCTATTAAAACAAATATTGTAAAAACAAGCACACATACAAACACTAGAAAAGAAACATCACAATCAATACCACATAGTGATCAAGAAAGGGTGTAAAAACACAGGTAAGACAAAGAGTTGTCGTAAAATTATGAACTAAAAGCACTAGACTGTACTCAGCACGAAGATGATATAAGAACGAATGTTCTGTAATTACCTCATTGTATATTTCTAGATATGACACTCGAAGTAAGAATTCTCTTCCTGGGGTCTGCAGTAAAATAATAATTAGATATCCAAACAGCTTCATGTAATATGAGTTTGAGATGGGATATTTCTAATCATGCCGAGTTGAAGCAGCAATTTGAATGACCAATCAAGAGATAGAGCTCAAGTATCCTTGTATAAATAACTAAACGGAGCACAAAGATTGCCACATATACTGGAGAAAGCGAGAGTGATCGACAAATGTCACACACAGTCTGAGAGCAACGTAGGAAAAGGATACAAAGACATTCCAAGTACTTTGCACAATATTATAATGAACAACAGCGACACATGTAATTTAAATAAATCAACAATTATTAAGTTTACTAGAAAGCTTACATCTTGGATCATGCTGAAAACATCCTTTATAGCAAGCGGTATAATACCAGGAGAATATTGATCACCCTGCATAGATTATTATTGAAAAAAAAAATTAAACAATGCAGTTCACAGTTAGAAAGGTTTTTGAAACAAGCGGATGATGAGATCACATCTATATAGAGAAACTACACAATGCAGTTCAGAGTTAGAAAGGTTTTAAAAACAAGCAGATAATGAAGAGATCTTAATCAAACTACTGATAAGGATGCTATTTTGCACAATCTTATGGAGATAAAGAAATAAAAATCAAAACTACTGCCGATAAGGATTTGATTATCCAGAATCTTATAAAGATAAAGAAACCTTAAATTCAAAATTTAGAAGAGATAAAGTAATCATAATCGGCAAACCCTTTTCGAAAGAAACTTAAAAAAGATAAAATAATCCTTGTCAAAAATTCAAGATTAAAGTTGTCATCTTCTTTCTCCGGTACTACGTCCCATATCAAAATATTTGCCTGAGAGGTCGTTCAAATACATCAAACATCCACAGTCCATCGGGGTACCACATTCATGAATGCTTTCTGGCAAAAGCACTGTGGCTTATGAAAAACCACCTCCTTCCTTGTCCATATATAATTCAAGATTAAAGATAAAATAACCCTTGTCAATAATTCAAGATTAAAGTTGTCATCTTCTTTCTCCGGTACTACGTCCCATATGAAAAACCACCTCCATCGGGGTACCACATTCATGAATGCTTTCTGGCAAAAGCACTGTGGCTTATGAAAAACCACCTCCTTCCTTGTCCATATATATGCTGGGACAATCTTTTGTGGAGATTGTAACATCAGACCATAAGGATAAGGATAAGGTTCTAGGGGCTAAAGTACCATCTTAGTAGGGCTCAATATACCTGAAGGCTTATGCAGATAGGCTTTGTAGAAAGTGGTGGACTGTGTTCCCTAAATATTAGACCAAACAGACTAGGGTAGGTTGCTAGCAGGCTGTATTGTATATTAGCTAAGCATGTGATGATCCAACTTCCCAAGCAAGTATGAGAACATCCAATCATTCATGTATCCAAATTAAAAAGGGCAACGGGACAGCACCAAATGGAGGTAGCTCTCCCTCTAGTGTTGCAGGTAGGGAGCTGGATATTGTACCAGAACAAACAATGGCCATCAGAAGCAGTAATCATTAATCAAGGAGGAAAAGCAAGTGTCGTCCAAATAGCCGAACAAGTCTTCAGAAAAGCGACATGGGAAGACAATTTAGTCATTGGGGAACAATTTTCTCATTCCAACCTTGTTCACAAGGTTCTTGTTCCACCGGAAGGTATTGTTAGACTTAGAGATCAAAAAGAGAGGATATTGGAAGTGCATTCTAGAAAAGGGAAAAGAGGGCAGAAGAGGAAAGTAGGCAATTGTATATGAGCGAGGAAACAGCGTGTATGCAGTGACAAGAGGTTAGTTAGTAGGTGAGTATGAACTAAAGAAGGAAAGAGGAAGAGGAAAATTTTATATGTTGTAAAATAGTTTGTATGACAGTTTGTTGTAGGGAACCTTTCCCTTGGAAGAGCAATTTCATACTGGCCAGCATAATTCCATTGATCTATTTCTATCAATAGAATTTCTTTCTTTTCAAAAACCAATCTTAGGATCGATATTATACAAATAGTTGCATTGCAACCTACAACAAGAATAACCATATCAACGTCCTCTGCAAGCCTCCTAATAAATAAATACATACAAAGAGCAGTACCAGGTACAGAATAGAATTCCTAATCATCATTAATTAATTTTACACACATAGACAGTAGATTTTTCATCATTACTCTTTGCAAATTAACACATTAATGGTAGCAAACAATCTTAAATACCAAGTTTAATTTATCACATCATACAGCATATAATTCAACGAGTATTAGTGAAATTAAAAGTACAGAAGCAAATGCGTTTTTAGTTGCTAGCAAGAAAAAGTTATCAAAACTAAATATACTGGAAAGCGTGTAAGATGTACAAGTCAAGGTGAAAATTGGTAGGTATATTGATATTTCAACTAAGGCTTCAATCTCAAATCAAATGCTCAGTTCATTTATGCATATTCTTTTCCACAGCTAACCGATACTATAATACAAAACTACTGGACCTTCGTGTGTGATGTATCGTATTCCTTCTTATATATTTTTCGTCTCAAATATAAAAAAAAAACTGTTTTAATTTAAATTTCATATTTTCAGTAACACATTTTCAGCATTTCCAGCACTGGCACTTTTCAGTTTCCACCAAGAATGATCCTATGCCTACAAGTTGTCTCTGGTATAACTGATTGCCATACATAACTAACAATACTAGTATATTGCTAATTGGTATTTACCAAATTGTGTAATACCAAAAATTTGAAGAAAAAAACAAGAAACAATAACAGTGCCAACTATAAGTGGTCAAAACCAATATCACCCAGAAGCTAATCTTCTGAGAGTAGTTATCATTAGCTGCAAAATTATCAAACAACAGCTAGAATAATTCTTGCATCTACATTTCTCACCAAACAGGAAAAAGGCAATGCTTACAAGTAGTCGTGTGGCATATGTGCTGCCATGTTCAAAAATTAAAACCAGCAAAAAACTACTAACTTACTGATACAGACCTTTTTTGACAAACAACCACCTTAAACAAAAATAGAAACTCTACAATCTAAATGACAAACTATAAAATTCCAATAAGATTATTGATGAAAGGTGACACAGGTTTCTTTGGCTTTCAGCACAAAACATCAAACAATGACATAAGAAGAAAAGCGGTTAGCTAAAGAATGACACTTACATGCATAGTATGTGTCTTACCACTACTTGTCACACCATAAGCAAATACAGTTCCTGCAATGATTAGGAAACAGTTACTTTCCATTAACCAAAAAAAATATTTAAAAAGAAAAAAATATCTTCAAAATTCAACTGACTCGTTATCCACTCTGATAGGAGCCCGAAATCAAGATAAACGGAAAATTGTATTATTAATGGAAAATGAGTACCCACAAAGAAAGATCCATGTGATCCCAGAGGTAAGACTTAAGAGCTCCTCAGAGAAGAGATAAATCTCTAATAATCTGCCTAAACACAAAGGTTCCCAACTGAATATTCCACATAATGCCTACTACTTTCCCTTCCTTACCCTTTTAAACTACATTTCTGGTCTAACTAACAAGCCCCCAAAACAATCACCTATGCAGCTCATCTATTGGCCCAAGGCCCAAAATCAGATCTATCACACTCCAACACTAAACCAGTATATAAACTAACCAGTCAACCTAGTGTTATAGTAGAGATATAGATATAGATGAAACATAAACACCTATGATCAATTCATCAAAAAAATTTGATAGTAGCAAATCAGACTCTGGTCACACACCACATCATCAATTAGTCTTGAATCCAGAGATTAACATCCATACCATTGACGCCCTCCATGGCAGCCTTAACCACAGGTTTGGCTGCTACTTCATACACCTCTTCTGAATTGGTATGTGGTCCAAAAACTTTATCTGCCACAAATTATATCAGAATTATTAAATTAATTAAATTAATATCCACAATTTCTAGTTTCTACACTGAAACCATAATCACTTTCCCAGTAGAAACCTAATTGACTGATACCAAAACGTAACGAGGATATATTACCAAATGCATAAGCAGTAGCTGGATTATACTCATTTCTCACAATCTTGTCTCCATCCGCATACCATGCGATCTCGTCCCCTTTCTGATACTCCCTTTCACTGCAAACAAACCACTCAGAGACGTTTAATCTCACAGATAACACAGAAGTCAAAACTGAAAAAATCAATTCTGCGGTGAATGGATCTCGAAGCATAATCTCAGATCTAAGCATTACCTCAACGGTCGAAACCGAATCGTGACTGAAATGCTATCTCCGGAGCTCGACGTATCCACGGTCTCCAAAATCGATTCCTCTGTTCCGAACGCCACCGGTGAACGACCGCGTGGACCTTGATACGATGACTCACTGCGACCACGACTCGGAGTCATGGATCGGCCGCCGGAATTGAAAAACGACGACGCAGTTGAAGAGCAAGAGCGAGGCATTAATCTTCCGCTCACTAAGGAAGAAGACGAGGAAGTAGAGGAGTAAGGAGTCGAGGGTTTCCGGTGAGAAAACGGTGAACTACTCCGTGCTCGCGATGAAGATGCCATTGAGTTCACTCGCCGAGTTGGTGACTCAGTAGAAACCAACAAAGTGAACTAGCAAGGAAGAAGGAGGAAGGGGGAGAGAATATGTCAGAACTTCCACATGGCTATACAAGCAAAAGGGAGCAAAAATTCGCTCTCTTCGCTTTTAATTTTTCTTCGTTGTTCCCTTACGATGCTTTAAGAAATTGAAATAATTATTCTCTCGTGCGAGTAGACTAAAACACGCACCCACACGGAGAAGCAGAGAGATTGTTTCGTCTTCTTTAAGACAGATGAACTTGCAGTGATGGGGAGCGAGAGAAGGGAGAAGATAGTTTGAGCTTGAGTTCAAATTAAATTTAATTTAATTTAATAATTTCCTTTTTTATCAATTTTTAATGGCAGGGTTGCAAAATAATTTTGAATTGTTTTTACCGAGCGATAGCGTGGCGAATTGCGAATGAAAAGAGGGGTTTAAATTAATTTACCTTAATTAAGTTATTTAATGTTGGAAGTCGCACCCGGGCATTAATATAATCGAGCAGCGGAGAAAGGCTATTCAAAAATAAATGCGACATTGAGCGGGAATAACAGCGGCCGACTATTTGGAATAACTAGATTTTGCATCCATGCACGGGTAAATTAGATTTAAAATCAACTTAAAATCATTTTTATTATATATATATAAAATAACCTCATTATGTTGATCGTGATCACTTTTTTGTTTCGTTACATTCCAATGGTGAAAGTTTTAGTAATTTCATTTGGTTCTATTTACATGATTTTATGTATCGAGTGTAAAAGAAAGTTATACAAAATACTTGCATTATAATTATTTTCATATTGGTTGACATATATTATCAAAAAATAAACAAAATAAAAAATGGACAATATATAAACATGATTTTAAGATTATATACGTAAAATCATATATATATATATATATATATATATAATATAATTTAGTATACTTTATTTTATTGATTTGTTGAAAACATATGTCTACCAATATGAAAGTCATCATAGTGGGAATCATAAAAATATCACAACCAACTAATAAAGAATGTAAATACTAACAAACAAATTTACATAAAAAAAAAATTAACATTAACATTAAAACTATTAGTGTATCATAATATATAAAAAGGAAAAATAATGCCTAATAATAGTGCCTAATTTTTTAAAAGAATAATAGTGCCTAATTTTTTAAAATAGAGTTGCATTCTTTGAATCCTTGAAACCCCCCGCCCCCTTTTGAATTTTATCGTCAGAGATACATTTTCCCCACCACATTGTAGTCCTTCCTCCCTCTTTGATTTTTATCATTGAGATATCTTTTCCCCACTACATGGTAATCTCATCCCTTTCCTCCCTCTTTAATAGAAATTCATTCATTGTCAATCACTGATTTCAGTTTTCTTGCTGACCAAGTAAAAGAATTTATAGTTTCCTTAAAATATTTATTTATAAGACAGCAAATTATAACTTGTTTAAAATTTCTCAAATTCACTATCAAATTTTGCATAAACTCAATTCTCAATACCACAGAACCAAACACACACTAATTTTGCTTAAATGTTTCTCCCTTATAATGAGCTCCTTTAGTGGTCCTCACATACCACACTTTCTTTTGAGCAATGCTTCACTTTGATACTTTAATTTTACAATTAGATTTATTTCAAATTTAAATATTAATTCAACTATTTTATTCAATACTAATAAAATATTAAATATTTATTATTTTGGTAACTCTTCGGTTGTCCTTATTTTTCATTTTAAGATGAAAAAATTATATATTTTCAATTAATGGTGTACTTTAGAGCATCTTTAGCAAGACAAAAAAATTGAATTGTTTTTTAGTCCAAGTTGCTACGTAGGATTTAAACTATTTTTAAACAACTCAAGTAAGTTTTACTCAAAAAGTAGTTACATATATATACATTTAAGTTTATTTTATTTTGTTAATTTGATAAAAACACTTATGAAGATATAACACCAAGACAGAATGTGTTATTCAATCTAATTGTTCCGAATTGATCCATGTTCTGAATAATAATAACAATGGCTACATTTTTTTTTACTTGGGGGTGAAAATAAATTCATAAAATATACAATAGAGTATACTTTATTTTGTTAATTTGATAAAATAGTAGTCTCACCATGATACTTGGTCTATTTTTTGTATGATCAATTACCGATGTATTATTCCAAAATAATATTGAAGTACCATTCAAGAGTGACTGCGAACCTTCAAAGTTGGCATAAACTAAAAATATTTCTAAACATGAACTCATTTAGTGCTTTTAATGAGAATCAAACTTCCACGTCATTTTTTAAGCAAATTTCCATATCATATTTAAGAATTGTACCAAATATTTACTTTAATGATGAATTCAATTTAGTTTTGTCAAAAAAAGAACCCATTTTAGTCCCACTACCCATCCTACTATTAATACTTTTTTTAACCGCGTTCATTTTTAAAAAAATAAAATTATAAATTAATTTATTGGCACCAAGCGACCAACGGAATTATTTTTATATCACAAAAAAGAAAAGAAAGCAACAAACACATTTTTACACAATGTATAATTTGTTAATATGCTGTCTCACCTCATTCTCTAGATGGTTCCACTCATCTTCACTCATTTCTACCACTCATTTTTTAATTTACTCTCATAACCATATCTCTCACTCACCACAACTCACAAGTCACAACCACCGTCACCTATCTCACCACCAACATCTTCCCTATCACACTCATTAGAGCCACTCATCTTCATCCAACTCTTTACTTTCCTCATCTTAAAAACCCAATAGAACCACCATACCAATTCTATACTTTCACTCAATAGCTCTCAGTGACAATTGGGTTTCTCCAGGAAATAAATTGGAAATACGTACAAAAATCCACCTCCAACTAAGTTTTCTCACTCCAACCTTTCTACTGAGCTTTCTATTTTCTTCCTCATAAATTTTCCTTACCCTCTCATCAAAATCGCTCCTCTCACTCTCAGTTCACTCCCATCCGTCACTCTAATCGTTGCCTCATCTCTCACTCTCGTCTCTTTCACAAGTGAATACAACTGCTGAATGTTTCGTCTCTGATCACAGCCTCATGCATGTCCGTTCTTGTCACTTCATTTATCTCAACTGAGCAACTGCGATGGTCCAAAAGAGCAACAACGGTAGATCGACACCGAACCGCGGTGGCTTTGGATGGCGTTTTTGTTCTACCTAATTCCGCAAATCTGTATCAGCGGCGAAGAACTGAAGATAACTACTCCCTCCGTTCCTAATCTTTGGTACTTTTGGCTTGTTACACACATATTAAGGTATCATTAATTTCTGTTGTTTAAGTACTAAAATGCCCCACTTGTAGTTGTATTGGGATAATTGAAGTTAAAGTAAAATAGTCTTGGGACAATTAATTCATGCGTTGGAACTCTAAAAGGATAAATAAATATAGAGGGTATATTAGAAAAAATTAGATGAATTATACATTGGGTTTTTAAAAATACCATTATTTTGGAACAAAAATAAAAGGCCAAAAGTACCCAAGATCAGAAACTGACGGAGTAATTGGTTTTGATTTTTTTTTTGTATTGATAATTGTTCCCAGTTCTAACACATTAAAATGTTTCTTTAAATGCTGTCGTTGTCAATTGGAGACATGTTATTTTAAATGCTGTTTTTTTTTGTTCATTTTTTAAAATTTAGATAATAAACCTTCATTTTATAAATTTATTTGATTCAAGTAAGTGGTTTAAAATGTGATACACCACAAATTTATTTATCAATAAAACTTTTGTGGTTATAAAAAAAAGACTTTTGTAATATATATATATATATATATAGAGATAATTAATTAAAAATATCATTTATGTAGTTTTTAAAAGAAAACTTCTCCAACCTTCATTGTTATTATTTTTGTAACAACTTGTATGTTGTCTTTAACCGTTTTTTGTTCCTAATGTGATTGCTAAAAAAAAGTTAAATGTTAATAGAATTCATGCTTTTAATGTTAATAGATACTTCAACTATTAATATTGGAGTGTTTTCCTTTAAAACCGTAAGCGAGATATATATATATATATATATATATATATATATATATATATATATATATATATATCATCTTCGCAAATAGTAGTGTTTTTCAACCATAAGCCATAGAAATCCTTTAATGTTTTTTTGATAAGCAAAATTCCTTTAACGTTAATAAACCGTAAGCCATATATGATCGGGTACAGTGTTTTTCAACTTTCATCCCCTTAAACTATTCACAAATAGTAGTGGGCCTTGCAGCATGCAAAAGTATACTGTAGATCAACAGTAACATAGTCACTATTGTATGAAGTTGCCAAAAAAATTCAACAAAACTGGTTTTGAGACATCCACACGTGAAGTGTTCAGAAATATTAACACCGGTAGTATTCATCCATTCAATTCACTGTTTATACCATACAACACTCTTCCTGCTATGTGTTTACTCCTTCCATTTTCAACACTATTCATTTTCAGCTTTTCACTATTTGATTCACTATTCATTCCCTTAAACTGTACACAAACAGTAGTGGTCTTTGAGACATGCAACAATGCACTGTAGCTAAACAGTACCACCGTGATTATTCACCACATCAGTCCACTGTTTGCTCTATACCACACTCTACATTCAAACCACTTTCATTTCAAATTACACCGGTGGGAATGGAAGTTGCGGCCAAACTTGGCTGAAAATTTCACGAAAAAATTGGCGCAAACCTTACTCTTTACCTTTTAGATTCTGAGATTCAATTCACATGTCTAATAATCTCTATCTAGTAAAAAAAAGACGATGGTTTTCTCTGAATAATTCAATGGATTTAATAATTAATATTAAATAAATAAAAATACACATTCGGTGTTACATTTATTTACTATAAATATTAATTAGTCATTGCTTCAAAAAAAACTATTAATTATTAACCACTTTGTCTATAAAAAACACATATGATAGATTGATTGTAATTTTGATGACAGTAACCCTAATTCAAGACCCATTTGTATTGGCTTATTTTTGAGTTTATGCAAAACAGATTATGTTCAATAAATAAGCTTTTATTTTAATTCATAAGTTCTCACTAACGAAAATTACACTTCCAAAAATGGTTTTTTCATAAAATATCTTAACAATCTTATGAATAATATATAAAAATTTATTTATTGAACATAATTTATTTTGCATAACCTACAAAATAAGCCACCCAAACTGGCCCTCAATTCATTTGCCTAATCTTTTTTTATCAATATTCATTTGTCTAATCTAATCCAATAAAAAGACCAGTGTTTCCTTTCATAAAAATTAAATGATATCTGTTATGGTGAGTCTTTTGACCATATACACCCCCTTCTTTCACATCTATTCGCACCACACAAAGACCCAATATCAAAGGGACCAATCCAAACATCAAGGGCTCAGATTGAATCGCAAGATCGGACTGTCCTAATTCGTTAAGACAAACCCCACCAGACTCTATAAATACAACATTCATTGCCTCATTAATGGTAAGCATTCTCACATTTATTACTTTGCTACGACTACTCCACTGACTTTAGCATCGGAGTGACTTTGTAGGTACAACACCAGCTAGGATCGGATACGGTCATTGACTAAGGACATCAACCACTAACTGCCTCGGACCACCCTTCAAGGTCGAAAGTACAGTGCAGAACATTGGCAACTACAGTGGGAGGTCTCAAACCAAGATCTTCTCCCCTCACCTTGATCAATGACGACTCGAAATCTTCGTTCGAAGGCAAACAGCCTCGCGGCAGGTATCCCCCCTGAGCCGATCCTGACACCGGTCATCCCTCACTTGCCCGAACCTCAGCCAACCCCGGAAGGATTCGTACAAAACATTCCAGACTCCACTCAAGCACAAGTTGAAAATCAAATTCTGAACTTCGTTTTGGTCACCGGAAGCTCCGCAAGGAACCATGTACCTCCTCAAACTCCACTTTCTGTCCCGGTCGATGCTGTCCAACAGCTCGTCCTACTGCTGAACCAACATGAAGCGGCAAACCAAGAGAGGAGTTACCGATTTACGGATATTGAAGGACAGGTGGCGGAGCTTCGGGCCCGGAATATTCCGGATCCGGTCTCACCCGACCTGGATTCCCCCGAAAGAAGAAATCCGGCCCGAAAGCGCCACTGATCTCCACCTAGAAGACGACATTACCATCGCTCTCCTCCTCATCGGCTTGGAAGAAATGTTTCCCGTTCACCTCCAACCGAAGTGTACGTCGGAAGGGAAGAGGCTGATTATTCACCCCGAGTTCATTCTTCTCTGACATCCTCTTCTCCTATGCAACGATCGAGGAGTAGAGAATATTCACCTCGAGGATATAGCCCTCATGACCGCAGGTACCCGCACCATCGGTACCGATCTCCGCCACGGGCTCAAACGACCAAGCGCAAAGGCCCTTTTACGGAAAAGATCGACCGCTATCCGATACCCAGATATCTCGAAAAACCACCAGAAGGCTTGAAGACCTATGACGGGACAGGCGACTCGGACAGACATTTAAGTTATTTTGACACAGTAATGCAGTATCAGAACGTTCCCGTAGAAATAAAACGTCGAATTTTCCCCCTAATGTTGGAAAAAATAGCCTCAGAATGGTTTGAGACCCTCAAATCAAACACAATATCCTCCTGGGACCACTTGACCAAATTATTCTCAGCTAATTTTTCCAATTCCAAAAGCAAATCAAAAAACAAAAATGTCTTAGCGTCCATCATTCAAGAGAACTCCGAATCTTTAAGACAATATATAGAAAGATTTAACAAGGAAGCAGTTCAAGTTCGGAACCTCGATGATGCCTTACGAGTTTACTTCATGGGGATGGGGCTGCGCCCCGGAAGCTCGTTCAAAAAACACATAAACACATGGGAGCCAGAGAACCTCCAAGATTTCCTCCAGCTATCCCAATGCTTTATCAATGAAGAAGAAAGCGCCATGACCGATAAAAAACCACCACTGACCGAACCATCTAGACCCCAAAATGAAAGAGATCAAAAGAACGGCGACCGAGGCAACAGGGACCCCCGACCTCGGAACCGTCATCAATTTTATACCGAGCTCATTGTCACTCAGGCTCAACTTTTAGGTGAATGCTGGAACGCGAAATTTAGGGACGAAAAATTCCCAAAACCACTCACCCACAGACCGGGCCAACGTTCTAATAAATACTACCGATATCATCGGAGTAACGGTCACGACACCAACCACTGCAACGCCTTGAAAGATGACATTGAGGATATGATTAAAAGGGAAAAACTAGCCAGCTATGTAAACAAACCTGGGCGTCAAGCTGGCGAGATTAAAGATGAACGGGAACATGAACCCAAAGCAAGGGGAAAATCAAAGCCGAATCCGACGACGACGAACTTGATTCGAGGAAATCAAAAGGACGGTCCGTAATGATGATGATCGCAGGAGATTTTGCCCACGAAGAATCAGGGAAAACAATGAAACGAAAATGGAAAGAGTTACTCAATATAGCCTCCACCTCGGTCGCACAAACACCTTCAAACCGACCTCCTTTGTCTTTTGGAGATGAAGACCTTCTAGATGGGAAGCCCAACAAACATGTACCACTCCTTGTCACGGCGGTAATCGCCAATAAGGAGATTAGAAGGATTTTGGTCGATCAGGGAAGTTTTTCATACATCATCTTTCTTGACCTCGTGGAAAGAATGGGAATCGATAAAGAAAACATCGCTCCTTACCGAGGATCTGCACTATCAGGATTCAATGGATCTCAGACTAAACCTTTTGAACACCTGTAACTGATGGTTTCCTACGGTGAAAAACCCTTGGTAAGGATCATCAAAACAAAGTTCCTCATCCTACCGTGTGAATCAATCTACAACTATCATTGGAAGACCGACTTTGGGAAGGCTCGGAGCAGTAACCTCCACCACTCACTTAAAAATAAAATTCCACTCCCTCTGCAACAAGGTGATCACCTTAAACTCGGATCTTGAATCCGCCTCAAGATGTTTCTTCCTGTGGACAAAAGCAGAAAAAAAGGCTCAAGATAAGGAAGGGGTTCCACCTGCGATAACCAAAAAAGAAGAAGTTACAAGAAGATCCGCCGAAATCAACTTAACTGATTTGGATGCAAGATACGACCCAGACAGCTCGGAAGAGGATGATGATGATGAGTTGGCCAAAGACCTCAAAAAGAAAATGAGAAGACTCGAGCCTGATGGGGAATCCATCGAAGTACAGCTCTGAGGCGACCCTACTAGAACAGTGAAAATTGGAGCGGACCTATCCGAAGAGGTAAAAATCAAACTCACTCAGTGTTTAAAAGATCATGCTGATCTTTTTGCTTGGTCGGTAAAATACATGCCCGGAATCCCGCCAGAAGTCGCATGTCACCAGCTCGCCGTTAATCCGGAAGCAAAATGGGTCGCCCAAAGGAGACGAGCTCAGAGTGGAGAGAAGGCCATGGCCGTCGCAAAAACCGTTGAAGATTTGATCAAAGCGAACTTCATAACAGAGGTCAAATACACGACTTGGTTGTCAAACCCAGTACTAGTTAAAAAGAGCAACGGTAAATGGCGTATGTGCATCGATTATACCGACCTAAACAAAGCCTGTCTGAAAGACGCCTTTCCTGTCCCAAGTATTGATCGCCTCGTCGATAATGCCTCGGGTTTTCGCCTACTTTCTTTTATGGACGCATATTCCGGCTACAATCAGATCGCCATGTTTCCTCCCGATCAAGAAAAAACTGCATTTATGACGGACCAAGGTAACTTCGCCTACCGAGTTATGCCCTTCGGTTTAAAAAATGCCGGCGCCACTTATCAGAGAATGATGAACAAAGTATTCCAAAGACAGATAGGCAAGACCGTTGAAGTCTATCTTGACAACATGATTACAAAAAGTGAACAGGAAAACACCCACGTAAAAGACCTTCGAGAAATTTTCGCCGATATCAGGAAAATAGCATGAGACTAAATTCGGAAAAATGCACTTTTGGTGTCCGAGCTGGAAAGTTCCTCGGTTTCTACTTAACAGA
This sequence comes from Astragalus glycyphyllos, assembly GCA_963573325.1. Classification (NCBI taxonomy): domain Eukaryota; kingdom Viridiplantae; phylum Streptophyta; class Magnoliopsida; order Fabales; family Fabaceae; genus Astragalus; species Astragalus glycyphyllos. The sequence continues at coordinate 97,383,084 of OY754307.1, forward strand.
GAGGGGAATTGAAACAAACCCTGACAAATGTCGATCCCTGACTGAAATGCGAACTCCGACTTCCAAAAAAGAGGTTTAAAAACTCAACGGTATGATCGCCGCTTTATCCCGATTCCTATCAAATGCGGCATTTAAATCTCTCCCATTATTCAAACTTTTGAAAAAAGAAAAGGAGGAGGGAGAAGGAGAATTCAACTGGACAAATGAGCAAGACAAAGCCTTACAACAACTTAAAAAAATGCTTTCAGAACCGCATCCTAACTCGCCCATGCGAGGGAGAAACTCTATACTTATACCTATCAATTTTGGAGGAAGCTTTAGGCGTCGTACTCATCCGGGAAACACAGACCGGTTAAAGTCCCATTTACTTTGTAAGCAAAGCTCTCCAGGGACCCGAATGCAGGTATCAGCAAATAGAAAAGATCGCCCTCGCCTTAGTCGTCGCAGCTCGACGCCTCCGACCATATTTTGTGGCTCACCAGATAGTCGTACGCACCAACTATCCAATAAGGCAGGTTCTACACAGACCCGACCTTGCCGGAAGAATGATTAAATTGGCAGTAGAGCTCTCTGAGTTTGGAATCAAGTACGAGTATCGTACGACAATGAAGGCCCAAGTCCTAGCAGATTTTGTAGCAGAAATAATTCCCGCTGATCCTATTAATGACATCTGGACTTTACACGTTGATGGGCCTTCCAACCCCAAAGGAAGCGACACAGGTTTAATGTTGGAAAGCCCGAATAAAGTGATCATTGAAGTCTCCATTACCTTCGCTTTCCAAACAACTAACAATCAAGCAGAATACGAGGCTTGCATCGCAGGTCTACAATTGGCAATCGACCTATGAGTCACTCAGGTCAATCTCTACACAAATTCACTCTTGGTCGTTTCACAAATAAACAATCAATTTGAGACCAAGGATCCGACCCTACAGAAATACCAACTTCGAATACAAGAGTTACTCACACAATTCAAAATAGCCGAGGTAAAGCACCTCCCCAGATCCGAGAATCAGAGGGCGGATATCCTATCAAAACTCGCCAGCACCAAGGTCCCCGGTAATCACCGGACGATCATCCAAGAATTACTCAGACGGCCTAGTATCTCTCTTGATCCGACTTGTATTTCTACAATTTGTTCCATTGAGGAGAGCAAAAGTTGGATCACTCCAATATTGGAGTACATCAAAACAGGAATCGAGCCTCTAGACTCGGCTGAAGCGAAAATCGTCAGAAGAAAAGCCTCGACCTTCTCAGTCATAGATAATACGTTATACAGAAGGAGCCTCTCCTCACCATTATTAAAATGCATCGAAGGGGAGCAAGTGCATTCCGTCCTAGCCGAAATTCATGAAGGAATATGTGGACAACATCTTGGCGCCCGTTCCCTAGCTCGAAAGGCCCTACGCACAGGATATTATTGGCCGACCATGGAAAGCGATGCTAAGAACCACGTAAAGAAGTGCAAAAAATGTCAAATCCACGCCAATGTTTACATCGCCCCACCAATCGAACTCCGAAGTCTATCCTCAACATGGCCCTTTGCACAATGGGGAATAGATCTCCTAGGTCCATTCTCAACTGCTCCAGGCCAAAACAAATTTCTCATAGTGGCAGTTGATTATTTTACCAAATGGATTGAAGCAGAGCCCTTAGCCACCATCACTACAAGGAACTGCATAAGATTTTTCAAAAAAAACATCATAAGTAGATTCGGGATCCCCGAAATAGTTATTACTGATAATGGAACTCAGTTCGCCGACAAAGGTTTCAGGAAAATGATGTCCGACTTTAAAATCAAGCATCATTTCACGTCAGTAAAGCACCCGCAAACCAACGGTCAAGTAGAAGCAGCCAACAAGATACTCCTTAATGGTTTGAGAAAACGACTGGACGACGCCAAAGGAAATTGGGTAGAAGAACTCCCATATGTTCTCTGGGCTTACAGGACCACCCCTCAAAGCTCTACGGGAGAAACGCCGTTCCGGCTCTCTTCTGGCAGCGAGGCGGTCATCCCAATGGAAGTCGACGAGTTAAGTTGGAGAGAAACGAATCCCAAAACTCCTACGGAAAACTACCAAGCTTTGAAAGAAGACCTCGATCTCATCGACGAAGTTCGAGGACAAGCCACGCTTCGAGAAGCCATCATCAAACAAAGAGTTGCGACCCGATACAATGCCAAGGTCGTCCTCAGAGATTTTGAATCCGGCGACTTAGTCCTTCGAAGAGCCAACGTAGGTTTGAAAAATGCTTCACAGGGAAAGTTAGCACCCAATTGGGAAGGACCTTACCGTGTTAAAAGTAAGACCGGTACGGGGGCTTTCAAATTGGAAACACTTGGCAGAAAGGAGATCCTCCGAACTTGGAAGGCCACAAAGTTAAAAAGCTATTACATTTAAGGACACAACTGTTTTACGTGTGCCAATTTCGTGTAACGGTAGTTCCTACCACTATAAATCTACGAACTCCTTCAGAATAACTACTTGGACCGATCTTACGAGATCTCCATACGTGACCAAAGCAGTCACAACCCTTTTTGGGCGAGTTCAATCCGGACCGAGTCCTGGTAAACTGCCCCAAAGGTTCAAAAGGTCCTTTAAGGATTTTTCCTTAAATCGATCATTGGCCTTAGTAGCCAAGAACCCTAATGGACGAGTTAAATTTGGGCCGAGTCCTGGTAAATTGTCCTTAGGCCCGATCTTACGAGATCTCCATACGTGACCAAAGCAATCACAACCCTTAGGGGCGAGTTCAATCTGGGTCGAGTCCTCGTAAACTGCCCCAAAGGTTCGAAAGGTCCTTTAAGGATTTTTCCTTAAATCGATCATTGGCCTTAGTAGCCAAGAACCCTAATGGACGAGTTAAATCTGGGCCGAGTCCTGGTAAACTGTCCTTAGGCCCGATCTTACGAGATTTCTCAACAGGTCTTCTCTAATCGTTTGAGAGCTCCTCTAAAAAATTATAAGGTACGAACTTATCTTTTTGATGTTATCAAAAATTATAAGTAGGTCAAGACTATGGAAAATGACAATTACGGCGACAAGAAGATAAGCCATTCAAGGAATCAAGTTTACATAAAGAAAATTAAATTCATTACAACCATCTCGGATACGGCCGAGGCCTCAAGTTTTATAAATAAAGACTAAAAACTAATACGACTTGACAAAGTTCCGAGCTTATGCATGATTCTCTGTATAAACCCGGAACTCTTACAAAATTGGATCTGGAAATAAATCATGCAAACTTGGGGTGAACCACGGTCTTCACATTGGTCTTGATGTCGACTTTCAAAATCTGATCACCCTCAATCTCATGATCCACGTTCAAGACGGTCTTGTCAAAGGTAAGGGAAGGATACACAAGCGCGATCTGACTGATTGCGAGATCAAAACCATCCCCGCCATTTCAAGAGCAAGATCGGCTGCTGTCTGCGCTTCCTTCTTAGACTTCGCCAGTTCAGCACGGACTTGGGCGAGCTCTTTCTCCAAAGCCGCATGACGATCTTCCAGGGTTGAACTAGTCTCGGTTTTGTTCTCCTCAAATTTCTGCAAAGACTTTATCAGATCTTGAATCTGACCCTCCAGCTTTCGTATTGTTTCCTCATCCTTTTTTTTCTCATCCTCAAGCTCTCTGATCTGATCGTTCAGCTGCTTAATACGAGAGTTATCATCCTTGATTTGCATCTTGGCAGAATTATGGGACTTTTCAAGATCGTCCGCATAAGCCTTCAGCGTCTTCAAGTCACTAAGAGTATTGCCAAGGACTTTGTTCTTTTTGGTCAACTCTCTCAGGGCATTAAACAGCTTAGCACGCTCGGTAGTTACCAACTCTGTAACGAGTAAAAATGAGCAAAAATTGAAGTCAAAAACATAGGCAACAATATAACAAACGAGCTATTAGAAGAACGACCTTACCTTCGTGACGACGTTCCAACTCCGCCTTCTGCAACTTAGTAACATCAGCCAAATGAACAAAAAGCTTCGCAACCGCACTAACAGGATCGGTTAAGTATTCCTCCACGTTTTTTTCATAAAAGTCGCATCCACAGGAACATGGGTTATTTTCTTAGAAGATTTATTCTTTCTGGAAGACTTAGAATCGCCTTGCATCACCCCTTTCTTCTTTTTATCCTCGACTTGTCGGGCTACTTTTGGCTGCTTAGTAGAGGTTCCCTCATCAACTGGTTTTCTCTTGCGGAATTGAAGATCGCCCCCAGGATCCTCCAGGTTTTCCTCATGGATGGTCCTAATGGGGGAAACATGAATGGTAGCACTAAGGTCGGGAACACTTTGCGGAACCCCTTGATTTGCAGACTCGCCTTCCGCAGCACACAGGTTCTGCAGCGCCATTCTTTTCATCATAGAAATCCTATTCCCTGCCATTGTATCTAAAAACAAAAAGCAACAGGACGGGTCAATATACTTAACAAAAGATAAAGTGAAGAAAGACAAATCATATCTTAAAATATTCAAAGACGACCCTACCTAGAACCATCATAACCTTTGTTTTGGTGGCACACTTAACCATACGATCGACAGGAATACCTCGGTATTTATGTTTGGTATAAGGAACTTGGGTGGAAATAAACAAAAGTATATCTCTGGTCAGAATGTCGGCACAACACAGGTGAGACTCACCAATATGGTAGGATCCTGAAGATCGGTTATAATGTCCAAGACCCCAGACTATAGGAAACTTGGTAGACTCCAAGGTACGCCCATCCTGGCCGAACTTCCCCACATGGTCAATTGCTTCACCATTAACTGGCTCCACGAAATAGAAGAGCTTTTTCCATCTTCCCTTCAGCGAATCTGAGTAAGCCCTGAAAATCTTAGCACCTCTTCTAGATCGAAGGCTCACATGCTCCGGAGCATTCCCTTCATCACCTTTTTCATAATTCTTGTTTACCTCGAACAAATGAAAGAACAGGTCGGCTGACACTGGATAATCAAGCGCGAGGCACATCAATTCGAATGCTCAGAGAAATGCCCAACCGTTGGGATGAAGTTGTGATGGTGCCAAATCCAACCTCGCCAAGACAGTTTGTTGAAGGTTAGTAAAAGGAGGTCGGATGTGCATATCCGACACCAGCACATCATACATGACAAATTTCAAAGACCCTGGCCATGTCGCAGCATGCTCATCCGATTTCATACCTTCAACGTTCCAAAGTCGACCCCGAATGGATAATTGTCTACAATAACACTCATATCCTCTCCAGCTTCATAAAGAGACTTGGTTTCGGTAACAGAAGATGCAACCCAGTTGAGAATACAAGTGATAAACTCCAATTTAGTGCAGTTTCAGAGATATTTTTGACTCATTTTTAGAGCAACTATTAATAAATAATAACTTACTATGTTCTTATTTTGCAGATAAGAAAAATGTTAAGATATAATATATATATATATATATACACACACACTATATAGCTTGCAAACAAGAAAAGGAGGTTTAAAAGAAGTACAAGATTTTAAGGCTACAATTGAAGGAAAAGAAGATCCGTAAGGTAAAATTTGGAGGAGTAGCCCATGACACATGAGTTGGACTTGAAAATGAAGCCCACAAGTTGGGCACTTGAGCAACAAACCAAAAGGAAAAAAAAGTGCCGTGGATGGATTGAGAGAGTAGCACGCAACCCTAAGCCTCACTTATAAAAGGGGCTGACAGAGAATTAAAAAAGGGGAGTTGTTAATAGAGAGAAGGGGAGGAATGGAAACGGAGGAGGAGAATTGAGAAGAGAACACTCACGGCGCAAAGAGAGCTTTTACGCACATTAGTTCTTTGCAAGTTTTTGTACCCGTTTTTGACATTGTGAGAGAGCTTTGGAGTAGAATACAGAGACTGGATTCAGGATCAGAATTTACTCAATCTCCGAGTTATTTTCATATTCTGTAATTCATGACTTTTAATTTATTCCAATGTTCTTGAACCTTATGGATAGCTAAATTCTCTTTCGGGGTCTTAGGTGGATCTTGCTTGATTAGAGACTTTTTTATGTTTTAATTTATACTTTGAATTCTCAATTTTTATTTCAATTAATATTATCTTATTGTTTTATCACATAATTAGGACTGACAACCGTTTGCATATTTATAATCAATTAGTTGATTAGCGACTGTACTACAACTAGTTGGTGGACCTATAGGATAATTGAGACTATAATTAATGAATGACCAAACTTTAATTTAGTCTTCTAATCATTGAACCTTTTTGTACTTTATGCTTTTCTTAAATTTAAATTCTACCATGACCAAACTAGGGTTAATTTAGGAAAAATAATATTAATCGCGAATGACCAAACAGATTAATAGTTTTAGTAAAGGGATTGGTAATAGAATAAAATAAGGGAATTCAGGTAGAATTAGACATAGAGGAATCGAAGCTAGCAAGTGAAACCGAGACCCTTGACTTCTCCCCATTGATCGAACTTTTCAATTTTAATTATTGCTATTTACTTCGTCTTATTTTAGTTTCTAATACAACCAAACACTCGTTCGTCTAAATAATAATTAATCTTAAATAGTTTGGTACTTATTAATTAATCCCTGTGGAGACGATATTTTTTATACTACTTCTGCAAGAGAGTACACTTGCTCTCAAGTGTGTTTTTGACGCAACGAGGAACGTTCACATCATAAGGTATAGGAAGATCGATTCTTCCAAGACCGGTACCGGAGTAACCATCTGTCAAAGCAATAAAACAATCACCATGATCGGCACTTCCGTCCTTTCCAACCTCATCATTCCTTTCTTGCGGATAGTCCTGCCAATCCTCAGCTCCTTCGACGGATCTTTTGCCTTTATCAACCTCGGGCTCTATGTGGCTTTCTTCCCCTGTCTCGGTAGTTGACCCGGAATCCGACTCTGAACCTTCCACCTCCTGGGTATTTGACGACCCTTGTTCATCATCGGATTGAGTTTTTTCAGAGGAATCCGACTCCACCGTAACCACATCGGCCTGGTTATCTTTCGCGCCGACAATAACCACGTCCTCAGAAGATTGCTTTCCACCATCAGGTTCGTTAGTAATATCCTTAGGGGAACGACGATTGACCTCAAGATCGTTCTCCGCTTGTTCGCTGTTTGGAGCAGAATCAGGATGGTCTCGGACTTCGGGAATAATGGGGGCGCCTTCAGAACGACGACCTTCAACACTCTCTCCTCCAGAAGCCATCACCTTTGCTAATCGCGGGGGCTGCTGCGAAATTTGCCTACGGGTTTGTTTGGTAACCGCCAGTTTAAATACCTGCAGGAATGGGGGCATAGGGAAGTCAGGACTAACGACCTAACGGGTCCATGCCGAGTTTGAAACCCTGCCTGACGACCCCCACCCTGGAACTAATAAACAAATTGGGGCCGAGTACAACTTAAAAAGAGACGGGGACGAGACTGGCTTGAGAAATCAAAAAGAACAGCAACACAGTTAAACAAGAATTAGAACTAACCTTGCCCAAAAGTAGAAGCTTTTGCCGATATTCTCTTGCAAAAACTCAAGCCCTTGAACCCACTGGAACAGAGAAACTCTAGCCACTATCTCCCAAATCAACAAACTCAAGATCAGAAATCAAGATTGGTATGCAGAGCAAATTGAAAATCAGGAGTAAATGGAGAGAGTTGAACCCCTATTTATAATGGGCCTCATAGAACTGGATTGGGCCTAAGTTGAATCGACGCATCCCATCAATAGTCTTCAAAGCACGCGCACGCCTATTAAAGCGTCACCATCATTAGCCACCATTGGGAAACGTGTTCTGACAGGTGCAATAAATACAATAGCGCGAAAAACGAAACGTCACATTTAAAAATGTTACAACGGTCGAATCAATGTTACAAAGCAGGCTCATCTTCGGTAAATCTTTCATCGGTGAGTCCCTTGTTCATCAAACATCGGACAGTTAAGATCGGCTTCCCATCTCATTGCAACATCTGAAGAGTTACAGCTCGTTCGGAGGTCGGTAAAAACACATCATAACCTCGTCAACAAGTCAAGATCGCCTCTAAGACGACCAGACTTGGGGGCAACTGTTATGGTGAGTCTTTTGACCATATACACTCCCTTCTTTCACATCTATTCGCACCACACAAAGGCCCAATATCAAAGGGCTGTTAGCCTGTAATTTTGACAGGCTAAATTAAATGCAGTCAACGAGGTTTGATTTATTTTTAAAGTTTGACCTTGTATTTCAAGAGACAAGTATCAATTTCGACACTGAAATGAATTAAGCTATCAAGTTACATCAAGTAGATTTCGACCTCAGATTTGGCTAAGTCGAAGAAGCTGAAGACAGATATTTCGACAAGAAGGAGTTGGAGGCTGATGTCGAAGTAGGATCAAGTAACCGTTACCAAGAGCACGTAGCAGTTACATTTTTTAAACTTTGTACAGTTATTTTCTATTTGTATAAATAGTAGTTTCTCATAGGAAAAACGGGTCACAATCTCTCATACCAAGTTCCCACGCTCAAAGTACCGACAACAATGGGAGTAACCGCTATAACTTCTCCAATAATTACTCCTGTGTCAATGATGACCACTGCGGCATTAACAAATGTTAATACAATGGCTTCTGTGCCACCAATAGTAGGACCAACGAATCCTTTGATGGCAAATCCAATGATTGGAAATATGCCGTTTACTATGAGTGGAAGGGCTTTACCGTATGGCATGCCAACAGCATTGATGGCAGGCCTTCAGACAAATTCGTCTACATTTGCAAAAAATGCAAGTACATGGTATTCTCCTATTCATAGTTCGACGGAGGGCATCCATAGTCGAAATGCCCAAACTAATTTGACTACAACATCTTTGTTGGCATTAAGACAACAAATGGATGATAGCAATAATGATATGGTCAATATGTTAACACAACAAATTGGTACTGTGTTTAATCCTTTGATACAAAACACTAATAACAGTTACCAAATGTTGACAACACAAATGGGAAGAATTGCTGATTTCTTTGGTACTCCACTCATACATCACCAGCAAATTCCCCAAATTCAGAATGTCAGGCCTGTCGAAGTACCTGTTGAAAGACCTAACATTCCAATACCTATGAAAAAAAGAAAAAAAAACCTATGAATCAGGGAAACCAAGGACAACAACAAATTGTCGAAGAGCCTATGAGGATAGAGGCAATCCCTGAAATTGTGTTGGTGAATAGAAACCAAAATGCTGACGAAGTGGTCAGACAAGTGCAACAAAACAATTTTGGAGCACAAAACAATCTGGCTAATATGGTCGAAACTATTTTAGCCCAGAATGGCCTTAACTTTGGTTTACATAGGCCTAATTTTGTGTCGCCCTTGTCAGAATACACCTTACAAACAGAGCTGCCTAGGGGATGGAAAATTCCCAAGTTCACAAAGTTCGTTGGAGAAACTAGTGAATCTACCGTCGAACACGTGGCTCGTTATTTGACTGAGGCTGGCGATCTAGCACACAATGAGAATTTAAGGATGAAATACTTTCCAAATTCTCTAACTAAGAATGCCTTCACATGGTTCACTACACTGCCTCCAAATTCAATTTTTAATTGGAATCAATTAGAAAAGGCCTTCTATGAGCAGTTCTATATGGGCCAATGCAAAATTAGTCTTAAAGAACTAGCTAGCGTTCGACGCGAGGGGGCAGAATCTGTTGATGATTATCTCAATAGATTTAGACTACTCAAAGCAAGGTGTTTTACCCAAGTGCCTGAGCATGAGTTAGTCGAAATGGCTGGTGGTGGTCTAGATTATACTATAAGAAAGAAACTAGACACACTACATTTAAGAGATATGGCACAATTGGCTGATAGAGTTCGACAAGTCGAAAGACTCAAAGCCGAAAAAGCCAGAACTAGTAGATTCCAAAGTAAAAAAGAAAAGGTTGCTTATGTCGAAGCTAATGACAGTGACCAAGAATACGATATATCTTATGAAGATGTCGAAGAAGAGGTCAACATTGTAGAACTAAAACCAGGACCTCCTTATACTTGCAAATTGTTAAAACCTTCTAATGGAAAAAATCTTGTAGAACCTAAGAATGATAAATTTGTCGCAAAAACTTACACTTATGATGTATCTAAATGTGACGAAATATTTGATCTGCTTGTGGCTGATGGTCAAATCTTAATGCCTAAAGGCCTAAAGTTCCACCATTAGAACAACGACAAAAAAAAAGGCTTTTGTAAGTTTCATGGTTTCTTAGGTCATAACAATTCCCATTGTGTCATTTTCAGGGATTTGGTTCAAAATGCTATCAACGAAGGAAGGCTGAAATTTGGTGACAAATCTAAGCCACCAATGAAGATTGATACTGATCCCTTGCCAACAGCTGATGCATTGCTGGTTGAAGTTGATCTCAATGTGGTTGAGGTCACAGAGGTTATTGCAGAAAATGCCAAAATAGAAGAAGCTGTCTACAAGGTAGGTGTCGAAATGGTTACTGAAGACCAATATGCTGAGAAGATGAAGGTAGTGTATCCAAGGGCTGAAGAGGAATTGATTGACTTCCTCAATCGCTGCAAGATCAATAACACTGAAGTTATGCTTTGCCCAAGGTGCAGTGCTGTCTTCGACAAAGAGGCTACCGAGAATCTTGAGGGATTCAAGCCTCAATTGAAACGTAAAGGAAAGTGGGTCGACAAAAGGCCAAAGTTCAGTTACAATGACAGAGGGATCCAATATAAGTTTACTTCGACGAGGAATCCTCAGAAAGGTCAGATTAGGACTTATGTTCCTCCAGCAAAGTCACCTGTCGAGAAATGGGTGCATTCTGGTGGAAAGAGCACTGGGTATTACCCAGTGTATTATGCGGGAAAGGATGTTGGAAATCAACAAGAACCGGCAAAATTGGTCAGGGGTAGCACTAGTGCTACTAACCAAAATAAGACAACTGAATCTAACAAGTATGCCTATAACAATAATTACAAAGGGAAGAACCCTATGACGAGAACTCAATGGCGTAGATATCAACGCCAGAAGAAAGTTGCTGCTGCAGGCAAGGTGGAAAATTCCAACAAAGAGAAATGCAAACAAACACCTTCAAAGTCTCTTGAAATGGCTAGAAAGCCAGCTACTGAAAGGATATTTCCACCACTTTCAGTGATCAAAGAGGGTCTCAACATAGATGAAGAAATAGGCTTAGATTTCGCTGATTCTGGGTCAGAGTTCGATGTCTTGTGTGGTGTAGTCTCAATCCTCCCGATTGAGTATGACGTGGTTTCGGAAGTAAACGACGTCGAAGAGGATTTCGACGAAGAAACCACTTACAAACCCATCTGTTACTATGTCCTCAAGAATGGTTGTGTGGAAGAACAACACGCTGTCTTTGAGAGACCTGATTGTGGGATGAGGAATCATCTCAAACCTTTGTATATCCAAGCAAAGGTGAACAATGTTGGGGTAAGCAAGATCTTGGTTGATGGTGGCGCTGCTGTGAACCTGATGCCACAACATATGCTGAAGAGGATTGGGAAGTGTGAAACGGATCTGAAAACACACAACGTAATCCTTACCAACTATGAAGGTAAAAGTGGCCACTCTCTTGGAGCCATTGAAGTTGACCTTTCTGTTGGAAGCATTAGAAGGCCAACTATGTTTATGGTGATTTCAACCAAGGCAAATTATAATATGCTGTTGGGAAGGGAATGGATCCATGCTGTGGGGCAATTCCTTCGACAGTTCACCAGAGGCTCATTATTTGGAGAGAAGATGGCCTAGTTGAAAATATTGAGGGTGATCAAAGCTATTTCAAGGCTGAAGTGAATACTATCACCAAGAAAACCTTCGACAAGAAACCAGCGAGCATTGCGCCATGCATTTCCTCTGAACATGGTTATGAAAGCCAAGATAATGTGAGGACCTCAGTGATTCTTGATCCCAACTATGGATTCATTTGGGATAGAGAGGTCATTGACGAAGACAACTACCCACAAGGCTATGTCAAGCCTACAGGGTGGGAAGGACCGTAAATAGTTATTTATGGATGAACCCACTGTATGGGATAGAGTTACGGCCTATGTGGCCGAAAATAAGCAAAAAGCAGGTTTAGAAGCTGACTTACAACAACAATTAGTTGATGAAGCCGCTGAAGATAAAAATAAAGACAACATTGTCGAAAACCAGAGGCTTGATTGCGTCTATGATGATGAGTCTTTAGGTTTTGAAAAAGATCCAATGGGTTCAACCAAAAGGATCCAAGCACAATATCCCTTAGAAGAAATTGATTTGGGAGATGGCTCAATAAAAAGGCCAACATACATCAGTGCTAAGATTGATCAAGAGTTGAAGGCGCAGATTGTTGAATTGCCGAAGGAGTACAAAGACTGCTTTGCATGGGATTACAATGAAATGCCAGTGTTGAGTCGAGAAGTTGTTGAAATCAGACTACCAATTCGACCAGGAAAGAAGCCAGGAAGTAGACGCCAAGAAGATTTGCACCAGAAATCTTGATAAAGATCAAGGCAGAAATAGAAAGGTTACTGAAGAGCAAGTTCATCAGAACTGCCAGGTATGTCGAAGGGCTTGCTAATATAGTGCCTGTAATTAAGAAAAATGGTTCACTTAGGGTGTGTATAGATTTTAGAGATTTAAATAATGCTACACCTAAAGATGAGTATGCCATGCCAGTGGCAGAAATGCTAGTAGATTCAGCTGCAGGTTACGAATACCTAAGCATGCTTGATGGTTATTCTGGATATAACCAAATATATATTGCTGAAGAAGATACGTCAAAAACAGCATTTCGATGCCCAGGGGCATTGGGGGTCTATGAATGGGTTGTAATGCCATTTGGCCTTAAAAATGCTGGGGCAACGTACCAAAGGGCGATGAATTCTATGTTTCATGATTTTATTGAAAAAATTTATGCAAGTATACATAGATGACATTGTTATTAAATCTGCTTCAGGAAATGGTCATATAGACCATCTCCGACAATCATTCGAAAGAATGAGAAAATATGGATTGAAAATGAATCCAATCAAATGTGCCTTCTGTGTTCGTGCAGATGACTTTTTGGGTTTCGTTGTACATAAAAAAGGCATTGAAATCAATCAAAACAAGACGAAAGCAATCTTGGAAACGAAAGCTCCTTCGACCAAAAAAGAACTGCAGTCATTACTAGGAAAAATAAATTTCTTTAGAAGATCTATCTCAAATCTAAGTGGTAAAACCCAAGTGTTTTCGTCATTACTTCGACTGAAGAAGGATTTTCAAAAATAATCTTTTTCTGCCATTCACATAGCTCCTGTCGAAAAAGACATTTTTGAGGGGGCAATTTGTTAGCCTGTAAATTCGACAGGCTAAATTAAATGCAGTCAACGAGGTTTGATTTATTTTTAAAGTTTGACCTTGTATTTCAAGAGACAAGTATCAATTTTGACACTGAAATGAATTAAGCTATCAAGTTATATCAAGTAGATTTCGACCTCAGATTTGGCTAAGTCGAAGAAGCTGAAGACAGATATTTCGACAAGAAGGAGTTGGAGGCTGATGTCGAAGTAGGATCAAGTAACCGTTACCAAGAGCACGTAGCAGTTACATTTTTTAAACTTTGTACAGTTATTTTCTATTTGTATAAATAGTAGTTTCTCATAGGAAAAACGGGTCACAATCTCTCATACCAAGTTCCCACGCTCAAAGTACCGACACGCACTAAGAAACGAGTACAAGGAACGCATGTATGATCTTGTGCACCACCCCTTTAAATTAATGCAATTTTAATTTTCCTTTTCTTTACGTTCCCTGCAAATTTTCTCTTTGTTTTATCCTCCCTCATTTGGAGTAATTCGACGGTTTCGCGGAGAAATCGACGGTTATCTTCTTCTTTTTACTTTTAAACGCACAATTCTGGAAAACCTTTAAACACAAATGGTCTTAGGATTTACTAGTTGATCCTGCAAGCAGAAGCAAATTCAAACTAGCGGTGTTTACCAAAATCCAAGGTAAACAAGGGCCCAATCCAAACATCAAGGACTCAGATCGAATTGCAAGATCGGACGGTCGTAATTCGTTGAGACAAACCCCACCACACTCTATAAATACAACATTAATTGCCTCATTAATGGTAAGCATTCTCACAATTACTTTGCTAAGACTACTCCACTGACTTTAGCATCGGAGTGACTTTGCAGGTACAATACCAACTAGGATCGGATACGGTTATTGACTAAGGACATCAACCACTAACTGCCTCGGACCACCCTTCAAGGTCGGAAGTACAGTGCAGAACAATATCCATAGCCCATTATCTAGTTTTTTTTTTTGCATACATTTTTTTTTTTACAATTGGATAAATACAGTAGTATAGTAGATAAATTAATAGTTGATAGCTCATAGTGGATTATTATGTCAAAAGAAAAGGTCATAGCGGAATAATTAGTAGGTTCAATTTTAAGTTTTGTTAAAATTAATGACTAAACTAACAGTTTTTTACAAAGCGACTATACTAACTTATTATAAACATAATAAATTAAAGATAAACGAGAAATTTAATCAAAGTAGAATAAAGATGAAATTGAGAAAAAAAAATGAACCGTTATAAACGATAAGCTCTAATGGAATTTCAAGTTTCATCCAAAAAATTGTTATACGTTACTTGAAAAATACTACTTCCTGTATCTCATTTTGTTTGACGTTTTAACCAAACAAAAACCGTCTCATTTTAGTTGTCTTTTTGTAATACCAATAAAGCATCGGTACTTTTTCCCCTATTAAATATACCGTTAAAGCGTTAATTTAATTTCCTTTTTTCAACAATACTTAATTATAAAAAGGATGGAGTAAAATGATTAGGAACATATGAGGTTTTTTTTTGGTGATGAAAAAAACCTTTTTTGTACAAGGTGATGAAAAAAACCTAAACGTCAAACCAAATGGAATGCAAAGGTACTATAAGCTAAAAGTTATCAAACAGATATTAGACTCTATGTGACTCAAGGGTGAATTTGTCTCAAAAAAAGGACAAAAACTACCTTTTGCTCGTTCTTTCTCTCTCTCATGGATTGATTTGTCCATTTTTCAAATTTGTAACGTTAGGGACTTATTTGGCCCAAAATAAACACTTCTGTGGCATTTAACGTGGCAATGTGGCACTTAACGTGCCACATAGATGACGTTAACTGTGCTAGTAACGGCTAAATGGATGGAGGGACTAACAAGTCTCGATTTGGAATTGTCAGGACCAATGTATCTCAAAAAAATTGTCAGAGACTAATTCGTCCCACGAGAAAATTGTAAGAGACGAATTTGGACATCTACCCTTTTCTTTTTGTTACTCACAAACTGGGCTGATGTTACATTCGCTAGCAAAATGCCAAAAAGATGTTCTGATGCCTTTCTAATTTCTTTTTTGGTTACTCAAACTGATGATGTTACATTCGTTAGCAAAACGGCGAAATGTTCAAGTTCACACACGTAGGTGAAAAGGAGAGCGTCCAATACATACATAGTCGAAAATAAAGAAAGAACTTATAAAATTGTATAATCGTCACGACAAAAGGAGCCTTATTAGAAAAAAGTTTCGCTGTCCACCATATATTCAGATTTTTTGAGAGCAAGAGAACGAAAACGGAAGAAACAATTAAAAATAAAATTTGAGACCTTAAAAAATTTCCAAACCAATTAAATTATTTTCTAAGAATCACTAAAATATCATTACAGTTTATTTTAAAAATAACTAATATAACCGTAATTAAAACTGTTGATACTAAATTTATATTTTTGATAACTCACAAGTCTTGGTGTTTTTTTTCAAGGACTTGTCAGCATTTTAACTCTAAAAATTTAAAAATGAAGTTGGGTACGGAATTAGTCACTGGGTTCGGCGGTGGATACCATGGTCTCGACCAAAAAAATTCTAAAAAGCATCCCATCCAGGTGCTCTTTGGTACAATGCATTTCACTTTTTCGAACAGGCAGTTGTTTATATTTTAAAAAAGGGTTAAATATGTTTTTAGTCCCTATAATTACAACGAGTTTTGTTTTTAGTCCCTATAAAATATTTTGAGCACTTTTGGTCCCTACTTTTTTTTTCGTTAACACTTTTAGTCCTGCCGTTTATTTTCATTAACGGTGTTGACGTGGCACTGCACATGTGGCTTTTTTAAATGTGTTGGCATTTTCCACGTCATTTAACAATGACACGTCACAAGACACGTTGGAAATTAAAAACAACAATTAAAAAAACATTAAAACAGAAATTAGGATCTAATATTAAATTGTTGTTGTTCTTCTCCCCCTGTCTATCGTTGTTTTCTTCTTCTCTCCCTCATTTGGACACCATTGAAGAGGAATTTCGGAGCTCAGAATGCGCAGAGGAGCATCATCAACGGACGACACTTCAAGATGGAAAGGGAAAGCAACCATGGGTACAAGCTCAGGTTCGTGTTCATCAGCATCAAAGGGTCCCCTTTGCAGGTGTGGCTCGAAAACAGTGCTCTACAGAGCTAAACATGGTGTAAATAAGGGAAAGCATTTCTGGAGACGTCCAATTTGGATGGTATGTCACTGTTTCTTAAAAAATCTTCTTCTTAAACAATTAGGGTTTATGAAATTTGAAATTGCTAATAACTGTTTGTAATTAATTTGCAGAATCCAGAAACTTGTGACTTCTTTGATTGGTATGATGAGAATGACAAAAATGAAGAAGTTGGAAACAAAGTTGTGATAGATGCTGTTGCACTTGCCATGGAGATTTTGGAAGAAGGGAAAAAAAAGCAAGTTGAAATTTTGGAAGAAGGAAAGAAGAAGAATACTAAAATATTGGAAAAGGGGAAGAAAAAAATTGCTAAAATGCAAAAGAAGATCAATATGGAGAGATTCTATAAGAATTTGTTCTTAACTTTCCTTGTTTTTTCACTTTTGTTGAATGTATATTTGGCCATGAAGTGATTTATGGTCAATAGGAAAGTACTTCTAATTTGGATGTATTCTAATCTAATTTATGGTTTAGGGAGTCGTTGAAATATGTGTTTAGGTTGACTAAAAGCATTTTGAAGTTGTTGTAATTTGATGTTCAGCTTGTTTTAATGGAAAATTTGATGTTTATGTTTCTATTCAATTTGATGTTTATTGATATGAGCACAATTGGTTGTATCTATGTAGATTGAATTGGTTGCAGGGACCAAAAGAAAAAACAAATGTAAAAAGTAGGGACCAAAAGAAATAGCAAATGAAAAAAGTAGGGACCAAAAGAAATAACGTCTGGAAAATATAGGGACCAAAACAAATTGCATGTACTTGGAAAAAGTAGGAACCAAAACAAATAAAAATATGTGTAAATTGTTTGACATAAAACCTGTATATTATATGACAAACCCTATAAATTATTGCACATCACATCGTGTAAATAATTTGTTAACAAAACTGTAAATAATTAGCATAAATCAACTTTGAACTTCATTAATGCTTGACAAAATACTTAGTGTGGCATAATTGTCTAGCCGTGGTTTAGTTAGCACACATGGTTCACCATACCATAACAAAATACTTAGTGTGGCAGAATTGTCTAGCCATCTCTAAGCCTAACAAAATACATAATTTGGTACACCAGCATAACAAAATAAATAAAAGCATCTGAAGTTCTTTATAGTCACTGTGTTAGACTCTTCATGATTTCATCGATGCTCTTGAGAGGATGGTCATCTTCAATCACCAGAGGAGCTTTTGGATCACTCCCAGAACCTACAAACTTCTTGCTGGCTTTGATCCTGTTGCTAAATCTAACAGGCTTCAATTCCAACTTCCTTGCCGCATGTGTCTTTTTCCTCTTCCCCTGCACATTAAGGATAGTTATCAGTACACATCAAAGGATTTTTTATGAAATGCTAAATTGTAAATTGACATTATTTAACTTACATCAGCTGAAGCAGGGGTTAGCATAGCAGTAGGTGGCTTAACAAGGGTTAGCTTAACAGGGGTTATTTTAACTGTGGAAACCGTAGGTGGGTAGAGAACCTTCAATGGTGTGGGCTCATCTTCAAAGAGAATTTTATGCATTGTGTTAGGTGTAGGTATGCATTTGCAGGTGGGGCTTCTGATGTATGTGGCTGATGTTGTGGTGATGCACCTACTTGGGGTTCATCAGTTTTTGCATTATCAAATAGAACAAGTTCTTGTGAAGGCGTAGCAGTAGGTTGATTTGCTGCTGCCATTTCAGCAACAAATTCAGTAGCGGTAGGTTGATTTGTTGCTGCCATTTCAGTAACAAATTCAGGAGCAGTAGGTTCATTTGTTGCTTCCATTTCAGCAACAAATACAGTAGCAGTAGGTTGATCAGGTGCTGCCATTTCAGCTGCTGCCATAACAGTGTCAGGTACATTTGTTAGGCCTCGTTTGTTTTCTGTTGGTCATCCCTGATGCACAAATCAAATCACACTATGAAGAACCAAGACCAACAACAACAACAACATTATTAGTGGAATTAGAATATGAATCAGAATATGAAGTAACCACAAATCAAATCAGAAAATGAAGTTACCCTTTTTTTAGGTACATTATTAGTGGCATTAGTCTTGTTCTTGTTGTTGCTCCCTTTAGGCCTCCCCTAATACAATAAACAAATCAGAATTAGTATGGGTCCACAAATTGATAAATTATTAGTTAAAACCATAAATTGAATTTAAAGGTACTGAACTTACCACTTTCTTAGTTGCAAGTGTTGTTTGGCTACCTTGTGGAACTTCTTGTTGTGTGCCTCCTTGTGTGCCTTCTTGTTGTGTGTCTTTTTATGTCACCTTTGCCTTCTTACAAGTTTTTTTGTTATGACCATACTGCAAACAATTCTTACACCTACTACTTGTCCCTGCCCTCTTCCACCTTGTTGGGTTTTTAGGTTCATCAGGTTCTCTCCTACGCAATTTTTTGGGCCTACCAGGAGCACGCTTATATTTAGGTGGGAGGATGTCAGGAAAATCAGTTTTTGGCCATTTGTTTTGTCCATTTATAGGTGATATGGTCTGACTATAATAGTCAATGTAATTGACTCTACTATAATACCTATGAACATAGTTGATTGGGTTTTCTTGTTTTCTTGTAATGGCTGCCACAGCATGCCTACAAGGTACTCCTACTAAATCCCAAAAACCACATGAACATGTGTGTTTTCCTAAATCCACAACAAACCTTTCCACAAACAGACAATGAGTTACCTCAAAACTGTCACCACCAGCAAATATAGCAGACCAATTCCCACTTCTCTCAATCTCCCTATCAAGCCTCTTCATGGGCTTTGGCATCACTAGCCCATTATACAGACGAGCCTTTTTCCCTCATGGTTGCAAACCTACCCATTAGATACCTTCTAATCCACTCAATCATGGTAATAATTGGCTTATCCCTTTGCAATAGGATAGTCGCATTAAATGATTCACTTAAGTTATTCATCAACACATCACATCTTGAGTAGAAAGGAAAGGCATGCTTACACCATTTGTTAGTGGGTACAGCTGCCAACCATTCATAAGCTCTCTGATTCAGCTTTTTTAGCTCCAACATCTTTTCCTCCCATGCTTCAAAGTAAGTGCTTTTAGCAGCTGGTGGCTGAAAAAGATGTGCAAGTGTACACAGTCACAAACAAGTAATAAAGTAGAAGTAAAGTATCGTTCCCACAGAGATTGTATAATTCTTAATGTATTGTTGTGAAGACATGTAAATTAATGCAACTATCTACTCACAAAGTTTGGTTTTGGTTGAAGTTGAAATGAAGTTTAAAATGACAATAAACAACAGAGAGGAAATCAGTGGAGAAATATAGTTGAGATGTTTTCATCAAATAACTCTCTTTTAAGTGTTAAGTGCATTCGTGTGGTGCAGGTGCACTGGATGCAGCTGCATAAGTTGTGTGCTTTTCAGCTACTATTTCAAAAGTTGTTTTACAAGCTTCCTATGTCTAGGTGTGCTAAATAAATTCACTCTTGACCTTGAAGTACTTGCTGATTTAATCCTAAGGGCTATGTTATCCTATTTCTAGAACTAACATGGAATTAACAAGCTTCTTTTATTAAACGCTTGCCCCTATTGATTCTTGATTTCTAATTATAAACCATGTCTGTGAATATAACTTTACTCATTTTAAGCGATCAACCTTAAAATAAGATGGATGTAGTATAACACAAGAATCAAAGTACATGCAACACACAAATGACACTTAAACTTTCTCAAAAGATCATTATAAGACTAGCATATCTCAACTAAAGGAATTTAGCTCATAATAGACATTGCAAGATGAAAAGAGATTGAATAAAACATATTGAGGTGATGGAAATTATCAAGAAAGAGCAACAAAGTAATGTTTACAATATTGAAGCTTTCTTGCATCAAGCAATGCATGTGCACTGATCTCCTTCCTATATCTATGAAGAAGAGAAGGTAGAAGTCGTCAATTCCTTCCTTTTCTCCTTGCCACTATCTAAGAAATTAGAACTAAAAACTTGGAAGTAAAAGTACAAGAAATTCTAAGAGTGTAAAAATGTAAGAAAAAGAGATTATGAGATGCTCTTCAAAGTGAGAAGTGGGGATCCTTATATAGCCTCCACAAAGAGAATTCCTTGAGGGCTAAGTAAACTTGAGAACTCAACCATGGTTACTTTTCAGCCTTTGAAAAAGCAATTTGAGTTTCACACTCAAATATCAAGAGTGGTCCAATTAGAGCTTGCCATTTGGTTCATGAAATGATTTCTTCAAGTGGTCATCCATTGTGGGCGCCTCCTTTACAAAGTTTCCATGTGCCCCATGTGATTGTGGATCGGCTATAATGTCATTTGGTGGTGCCTTTGTCTTCTTTTGGTTTGAGGTGCTTCCGGTGTTGGCCTTTTTCCTACCATTCGCAAAATGGTGCAGCTGCATGCAGTGCAGCTGCATCAAGTGCAGGCGCATGCAGTGCAGGTGCACTGGATGATTTGGATGAAATCTTTACTTTGTGTATTGTGTTCTTCCAATGTAGGTGTCTTATCCGAAAACACTCAACAAACATATCAAACATACCAACATCTAGACATCATGCTTAATATTGTGAATGACAACATGCTTTATCCTTTAATGTTTGTTTATCTAATTTCTTCTATAATATTTACTTAATTTATATTTGATTTCAAACAATTATTTAGGTTTAGTTGTATAAATAACTCTATATAAAATAGAGTTATCACACACCCAAACTTCAATTGTTGCTTGTCATCAAGCAATAACAAAAAAGAAAACTAAAATAGACTTCTATAATTAAGAAGAACAGATCAGCTCATATCTTTTCAAAAAAATTTCAAGATAAAATGCATAACTGAATGAACTTCTTTTCTCAGAAATTTTGACTTTGTGCTTCTGAAATTCCAAAACATCCAAAGTTATTAGAACTCATTTATGTGAGTGTGTGCTTTCACTGAAAATCAATCAGTTCCAAACTAGATAAAAAGTTTTTCTTTAACCTTTGGAAATTTCTAAATTACGTTCGGTCAGAAAACAAGAGGTTTCAAAATATAGATTAGACTCAAAAAATTCCCAAGACTTGAAGGGCTTCAATTACAACAAAGGGCTTGAGTGGGTATTTCAAAACTGTTGGATCAATACAATTTTTCTGTTTTTGGTGGTTCTTTTTCTTGATGCCAATGCATGAGGTGCAGGTGCATCACTTTTATTCAGTGCAGGTGCATTGAATACTACTTTTGAATATTTGTTGCACATATTGTTGGACTATATGATAACCTTAGAGGGGGGGGGGGGGGGGGGGGGGGTGAATAAGGTTATATGCTAAATATGACTTCTTTTGGATTTTCGAAAAATTAACAATGCTAGTTCAAATCGAATGCGGAAAAATGGGATTTAAACTATATGCAACAACTTATGCAAACAATAACAATAACAGAAACAATTATAATTATAATTATAACGATAATCAAATCTGCGCGTGATAATAGCAAGTACGATGACAGTTAACAATTATAAACGAAAACGCAAAGTAAAGATAAGGGATAGGAGTACACCGTGATTTTTACGAGGTTCGGGATAAAAGCCCTACGTCCTCGGCCTCTGGCTTTGAAACCTTCGGACTTGATAATAACCACTATATGAGAAGATACTTCTTCAACGTCTTACAAGCAAGCAACTTCGCTATAGCTACCACGCCAATCTCAATTTTCCCCAAATTGAGAACCCAAGCTCCCCGCTAAGGATTTCGTTACAATTCAATCTCCCCGATTGAATTACCCAAGAAAACTTCCCAGGATTTCACAACAACCAATTATAGATGATTACAACTGAAAGCTAGGATCCAATCCCTCAAACAATATAACACGATGTAGTTGAGAGAGATGAGATATTTTGAAACCCTAGATGAAGAACGTGAAGAAAGAATGTAACGGTGAGTGTTTGCGTTCTTTTCTTTTTGATTTGTGTGTTGTATCTTTTATCGTAAAAACCCTAAGTGCTATTTATATGGATTGTAAAAATATGACCGTTGAAGCACTTTTTAACTCAAATTTGATAAGTGAAGAATCGATTGATTGCTTGAAAGAAACAGGATAGAAATCGATTTCCTTCTTAGAGAAATAAGTGAGGAATCGATTTCTAGCTTTAATGAAATAAGAGAGAAATCGATTGCTAGCTTCAAAAACAAGTTGTGCTTCCAAAAAACAGGTGGAGAATCGATTTACTTCTTTGAACTTACAAGAGATGAATCGATTGTTCTCTTTAAAAAAAATAGGCCATAAATCGATTTCTAGCTTGTAACTTACAAGCCATGAATCGATTTCTAGCTTGTAACTTACAAGCCATAAATCGATTTTCAGCTTGTGACTTACAGGCCATGAATCGATTTTCATCTTTGAAATAACAAGCAAGAAATCGATTTTATGCTTTTAAAACACAAAGTCATCAATCGATTGTTTTCTTTCCAAAACAAGTTCTTTCAAAACCAATATAGAAGTGGGAAATCGATTGTTGGCTTAAAAGGGAAGAGGGAAATCGATTTCTTGCTTCCAAGGCAAGAGAGAAATCGATTATTGGCTTTAAAAAGCAAGTGGAAATCGATTTTTGGTTTTAGAAATAAGTGGGAATCGATTTCTAGCTTTATGTACCAAATCAAGAATCGATTCTTTACTTCAAAAACAAATTCTTTTTAAAACACTAACTCATGAATCTATTTTCTTAAAAAAAAACAACAAATCATTATTCAAAACCTTTCTTTAAAAACATCTTGTGCCTAACCTATTTAATCATACTTTTATATAAAAGATTTTAACAAAATAGTTCTATTTTAAAAAATCATCTCTCAACTACATAAGTCATAAAGTTTAAGTGATAGGATCTTACACGCGTCCTATGCAAAGAAAAATAACACATAAGTCTTGAACGCTTCAGTAGTTTCTGCTTCGAGCTTCTACACTTTACGATATCATATCATGCCAAGCGCTTTGGTTCATTGCCCTGTGCTTTGGTTCATGCCCTGCCCTTTTGGTTCATTGCCCTGTGCTTTGGTTCAACTATAACCATTAGTAAACAAATTGTAATTTGTTATCATTCAAAACAAAGAGTGTTTGACCTTGGTTCAACAAACTCCCCCTTTTTGATGATAACAAATTACCTTATGCATAGGGAGGCTATAAACAAGAAATAATGGCATAAGCTCCCCCTAAGCATAAGCATCAAGAAAATAAACAGCTAACACGCAAGAGAACCAAACATAGTGAGTTAAATAAACAAGCATCAAGACTTTCTCCCCCTTTGTTTTCATCAAAAAGGAGGGAATACACACAAGACACATAGCATATAATATAACAAGCACATAGCACCGCAAAAATACATCACATAATCACAGGCTGGCAAAATCAAGCATACCGAGCTCTCTCCGGATCTTACAAAATTGAGCTTCGGCTAGTGGTTTCGTGAAGATGTCCGCTAGTTGGTCATCGGTGCCTACAAAGCTTAATGCTATGCTCCCCCTAGAAACATGGTCTCTAATGAAATGATGCCTTATGTCTATATGCTTAGTTCTAGAGTGTTGGATGGGGTTCTTAGCAATGTTAATGGCACTAGTGTTATCACATAGAACTGGCACATTTTCATATATCAAACCAAAATCCTCCAAAGTCTGTTTCATCCACAGAACTTGTGCTACGCAATTGCCAACCGCCACGTATTCAGCTTCAGCGGTGGACAAAGCAACACTGTTCTGCTTTTACTAGACCAGGAAGTCAAACAAGGCCCTAAGAAATGACAGGTTCCACTAGTACTCTTCCTATCTAATGTACATCCAGCAAAATCAGCATCACAAAAACCGACCAAAGCAAACTGACTCGATTTCGGGTACCATAGTCCAAAATCTATGGTTCCCTTAACATATCTAAGAATCCGTTTTACAGCTTTTAAATGTGACTCTTTGGGACATGCTTGAAATCGAGCACACAAGCACACAACAAACATAATATCAGGTCGAGAAGCAGTTAAATACAAGAGACTACCGATCATACCTCGATACATCGTTTCGTTTACTGGTTTACCTTGCTCGTCCTTATCCAACTTTGTTGCAGTTGCCATGGGAGTACCAATCTCCTTTGCATCACTCATGTCAAACTTCTTTAGCAGCTCCTTTGAGAACTTGTTTTGACAAATGAAGATTCCTTCCTTCATTTGCTTCACTTGAAGTCCCAAAAAGAAATTCAGCTCCCCCATCATGCTCATCTCAAACTCGCTAGTCATCATGTCAGAGAACTCCTTGCACAGATCATCATTTGTAGACCCAAAAATAATATCATCGACATATATTTGAACTACTATGATATGTTTGCCCTTGGTTTTAAGGAATAAGGTAGAATCAATCTTACCCTTTTTGAAACCATTTGCAAGTAAATGTTTGCTCAGTCTCTCATACCAAGCTCTAGGAGCTTGTTTTAATCCATAAAGTGCTTTGTCAAGTTTGAAAACATGGTTTGGTTTCTTAAAATCTTCAAAACCAGGGGGTTGTTTTACATATACTTCCTCTTCTAAAAATCCATTTAGGAAGGCACTCTTGACATCCATTTGGTGTAGTTTGAAGTCCATGTAACTAGCAAAGGCTAGAATTATACGAATGGACTCCAACCTAGCCACCGGAGCAAAAGTCTCTTCAAAATCCACCCCTTCGATTTGGTTAAAACCTTGAACAACTAAACGACTTTTATTTAATAAAATAACACCATTTTCATCAAGTTTGTTGCGAAAAACCCATTTAGTACCAATGATGGTTCTATCAACAGGTTTTTCAACTAAATGCCAAACTTTGTTCCGTTCAAATTGTTCAAGTTCCTTTTGCATTGACAAAACCCATTCAGGATCACATAAAGCTTCCTTAATATTATTAGGAACTATTTGAGAGACAAAAGCACTATGAAAGCATAAATGATTAAGAGAAGAACGAGTGGTTACCCCCTTTGATGGACTACCAATAATTTGCTCCATGGGATGATCTCGAACTGATTTCCAAGTTCTGGGCAAATCATCATGTGTTCTTCCATGGAGATGGTCATCGATGTCTTGGGGCTCTCGTTCCACTTCAGTTTCTTCATGAGGTTCCTCTTTCACCTCGGCTTCTTCCACACTTTCACTGGTTGATTCAGGCATTCTGTCTTTGATCACTTCAACCACTTCATCCTCATCATCAACTTTCTTAGCAAATGGGTTAGTCTCATCAAAAGAAACATGTATTGATTCTTGCATACATTTATCAATTTTATTGTAAACAATATATGCTCTACTATGACTTGAATAACCCATAAAGATACCTTCAGTTGATTTTGCATCAAACTTACCCAACTTGTCCTTTGTGTTGAGAATGAAGCACTTACTTCCAAAAACCTTGAAGTATGAAATATTTGGAGCTCTACCATTCCACAACTCGTATGGCGTCTTGTTAAGAGATGGCCTCAGGTACACCCGGTTGATCACATGACATGCTGTATCAACTGCATGTCCCCAAAAATACTTGGGAAGGTTGTGCTCATTCAGCATTGTTCTACTCATCTCTTGTATGGTTCTGTTCTTCCTTTCCACCACACCGTTTTGTTGAGGAGTCCTTGGAGCTGAAAAGTTGTGATGAACACCATACTTTTCACACCAAGTCTTGAATGATGAATTTTCGTACTCTCCTCCATGATCACTTCTAATTTCCTTGATGGCTAAGCTTTTCTCATTCTGTAACTTTCTGCACAGCTTAGCAAACTCATTAAAAGCATCACTTTTATTTGCAAGTAGAATGACCCAAGTATACCTAGAATAATCATCTACAATCACGAAGACATACTTGGCCCCTCCTAGACTTACAACATCAATCTCACCAAATAAATCAAGATGGAGCAATTCAAGCACATTGTTAGTGGAAATAACAGGTTTTGAATTGAAGGAAATTTTATGCAGCTTACCTAGCTGACATGCATCACATAATTGACCCTTTTCATACTTTAGCTTGGGTAGACCTCTAACATGCTCATTCTTACACAACTTAGATAAAAGTTCAATACTAGCATGTCCTAAACGTCTATGCCACAAATTCACATCATCAACCAAGGAAGGCATGCATACAATATCATCACTCACATTGTCAAAATCAACCTAATACACATTATTTTCTCGAAAGCCAGTAATATAAAGTTTAGAAGTCCTATGAGCAATAACACATTTATCAACAGAAAAATACACATCAAAATCACTATCACATAATTGACTGACACTTAGCAAGTTAAATTTCACACCATCAACTAGTAAAGCATTTTTAATTTTGATTGTGTTTTCCTTACCCACACAACCTTTACCTATTACTTGAGCAGATTCATAGTTGGCAAACTTCACAGATCCACTTGCTTTGTTGCTCAGCTTCAAGAATAGTGAGGCATCACCAGTCATATGCCTCGAGCACCCACTGTCAACCATCCACACATTTTTCTTCTTGGATGACTGACCAACCTGCAAAAGGAACATCAACAACTAGTACAAGGTACCCAAATTTGATTGGGTCCATGGGGGTTAGTCCTCAAGGGTTTTGTTTTCACAATCCACCTTGGTTTCTTACAAGCAGGTATAAGGGTACCAAGCTCACACAATCTACGAATAGGGCATCTATGAGAGCTATGATTCCCTTTTTGACAATAAGTGCAGGAGAAAACAGTAGGTGTCTTACTTGAAGTGGCAGCTACAAAAATCATTTTCTTTTTCAAGTCAGAGGAGGTGGAATTACCTTCATACCCAATACCTCTCCTATCAACATATTCATGTTGAGAGTGAAGTAACTTGGTTAAGGTCTTTTCACCAACCTCAAACTTTTTTAAGGATTCTTTCAAATTTTCATTTTCAACCTTCACTTTTTCAAAATTTTGTTTAAGCTCAAGAAGCTCAAGGTTGAAAGGTTTAGTTTTATGTAGCTCATTCTTCAACTTAGCTACTTCCTTCTCAAGAGTCTCAATTTGAGTGAGCATGCTTTTGTTGCTCTTTCTCAAGTCCTTAGATTTTATCAAAAGAGTTTCATGTTCATTATAAAGAGCTTCAAAAGCCTCACTCAAATCTTGACTACTACACGCATCATCAGATAAGGCATCATGTTCAAGTGAATCAGAAAAACTAAGATTAGCAAGGATTACCTTAGGGGTGTCATTTGCCATAAGACAAGCAATCTTGGCAGCCTTCTCTTCTTCATCTGTTTCACTATCAGTGTCAAGATTGTCCCATGTAGCCTCAGGAGTGTCGTTTGCCATAAGACAAACAACATTTGCAACTTCCTCTTCTTCATCTGTTTCATCCTCAGTGTCAATATCGTCCCATGTAGCCTTCATGGCTTTCTTCTGTGGGTACTTGGATTTTAGCTTTGGACAATTCACTTTGAGATGACCCGGTTTGTTGCATTCAAAACATTTTGGTTGATCATCTCTTCTCTCATAACTATCTCCTTTGTTGTGCCCAGATTTCTTTGAATAGTCACCCTTCCCAAACTTTTTCAATTTCATGAATTTTTTGAATTTCTTGGCAAACATAGCCATGTCTTCATCATCGGATTCTTCATCAGACTCAACCTCTTTCCTTGCCATCTTAGGAGTCTTGGTAGCAGCAAGAGCAAGAGACTTCCTCTCTTTGACCGCTTCTTTTTCTTGAGTCTTCTTAGCGGCCAACACCACCTCAAATGCAAGAAGTGACCCAATCAAGTCTTCTTGAGGTAAAGTGCCAATATCTTTGGCTTCAGTGATAGCACAAGTCTTGGGAAAGAACTCACTAGTCAAGGATGCAAGAATCTTCCCATTCAAATCCTTCGTTGAATACTTCTTCCCAAGTGCTCTCAAGTTATTCACTATCAAGTTCAATCTCTGGTGCATAGCTGCAACAGATTCACCTTCCTTCATCTTGAAAGCTTCATACTCCGAAGTGAGAACTCTAATCTTAGTATCCTTCACTTGACTCGTACCAACATGTGTAGCTTCTAGACAGTCCCAAATTTCCTTTGCTGTCTGACATCCTTTCACCCTTCCATATTCTTCTTCACATAAAGATAGGTGAAGAATATTCATTGCTTTGGCATTGAGAGATATTTTTTCTAGCTCAGACTTTCTCAGCTCACTCAAGTCAATGGCATAAATATCTTCAATAGGTACTTCCTCTGCTGTACCAGTGGCTTGATATTTGGTAGTATCTCCGTCAGCAGCAACACCAGGTTTAGTAATCTTGATTCTCATAGGAATGAGTGGTCCATCAACAATGATCCTCCATAAAGTGAAATCTATAGCCTGCACATGACATTTCATTCGACTACTCCAATAGTCATAGTTAGTCCCATCGAACAGGGGTGGCCTATTGAAGGACATCCCCTCTTTCATAAATGAACCCATAATCAAAAATTGCGAGATGTTAAGCTCAATATGCAATTTCTAGCTACTGATACCAATTGTTGGACTATATGATAACCTTAGAGGGGGGGGGGGGGGGGGGTGAATAAGGTTATATGCTAAATATGACTTCTTTTGGATTTTCGAAAAATTAACAATGCTAGTTCAAATCGAATGCGGAAAAATGGGATTTAAACTATATGCAACAACTTATGCAAACAATAACAATAACAGAAACAATTATAATTATAATTATAACGATAATCAAATCTGCGCGTGATAATAGCAAGTACGATGACAGTTAACAATTATAAACGAAAACGCAAAGTAAAGATAAGGGATAGGAGTACACCGTGATTTTTACGAGGTTCGGGATAAAAGCCCTACGTCCTCGGCCTCTGGCTTTGAAACCTTCGGACTTGATAATAACCACTATATGAGAAGATACTTCTTCAACGTCTTACAAGCAAGCAACTTCGCTATAGCTACCACGCCAATCTCAATTTTCCCCAAATTGAGAACCCAAGCTCCCCGCTAAGGATTTCGTTACAATTCAATCTCCCCGATTGAATTACCCAAGAAAACTTCCCAGGATTTCACAACAACCAATTATAGATGATTACAACTGAAAGCTAGGATCCAATCCCTCAAACAATATAACACGATGTAGTTGAGAGAGATGAGATATTTTGAAACCCTAGATGAAGAACGTGAAGAAAGAATGTAACGGTGAGTGTTTGCGTTCTTTTCTTTTTGATTTGTGTGTTGTATCTTTTATCGTAAAAACCCTAAGTGCTATTTATATGGATTGTAAAAATATGACCGTTGAAGCACTTTTTAACTCAAATTTGATAAGTGAAGAATCGATTGATTGCTTGAAAGAAACAGGATAGAAATCGATTTCCTTCTTAGAGAAATAAGTGAGGAATCGATTTCTAGCTTTAATGAAATAAGAGAGAAATCGATTGCTAGCTTCAAAAACAAGTTGTGCTTCCAAAAAACAGGTGGAGAATCGATTTACTTCTTTGAACTTACAAGAGATGAATCGATTGTTCTCTTTAAAAAAAATAGGCCATAAATCGATTTCTAGCTTGTAACTTACAAGCCATGAATCGATTTCTAGCTTGTAACTTACAAGCCATAAATCGATTTTCAGCTTGTGACTTACAGGCCATGAATCGATTTTCATCTTTGAAATAACAAGCAAGAAATCGATTTTATGCTTTTAAAACACAAAGTCATCAATCGATTGTTTTCTTTCCAAAACAAGTTCTTTCAAAACCAATATAGAAGTGGGAAATCGATTGTTGGCTTAAAAGGGAAGAGGGAAATCGATTTCTTGCTTCCAAGGCAAGAGAGAAATCGATTATTGGCTTTAAAAAGCAAGTGGAAATCGATTTTTGGTTTTAGAAATAAGTGGGAATCGATTTCTAGCTTTATGTACCAAATCAAGAATCGATTCTTTACTTCAAAAACAAATTCTTTTTAAAACACTAACTCATGAATCTATTTTCTTAAAAAAAAACAACAAATCATTATTCAAAACCTTTCTTTAAAAACATCTTGTGCCTAACCTATTTAATCATACTTTTATATAAAAGATTTTAACAAAATAGTTCTATTTTAAAAAATCATCTCTCAACTACATAAGTCATAAAGTTTAAGTGATAGGATCTTACACGCGTCCTATGCAAAGAAAAATAACACATAAGTCTTGAACGCTTCAGTAGTTTCTGCTTCGAGCTTCTACACTTTACGATATCATATCATGCCAAGCGCTTTGGTTCATTGCCCTGTGCTTTGGTTCATGCCCTGCCCTTTTGGTTCATTGCCCTGTGCTTTGGTTCAACTATAACCATTAGTAAACAAATTGTAATTTGTTATCATTCAAAACAAAGAGTGTTTGACCTTGGTTCAACACATATTGCCCTCCTCACTGACCTCCTTATGCATACTTTTTTCTTTGGTCAGTTCTATCTTCAATCCTTCTTTTTCTTGACCAAATGTACTATTGGAACAGGTATAGTTTAATGACTCAGGCAATATAGCTTTTTGAGTAATTTTTGGTAGTATTTGGGCTAACCTATTGTATTGACCACTCTAAATTTTTCATACCACAGCCTTTGTATTCATGAAAACTCCCCCAAACTTAAGTCTTTATGCTCTTCTATATTTTTGTGGATATCTTGTGTTGCAGGTTAAGTTTTGATGATGAAGTAATATAAGACAAAGTGACAAATGGAACTCCAAGGCACAACCAACTCAAGAAGTAAGTGTGTCAAGGGTAGTAGTCCCTAGGAAGTTGGGTCGTGTCTTAGGAATGAATTGTAAACCGCTTTTGAAGTTCGGCTCAAATCACTAAACACACTAGCACTCAGACAAATGGACCTAACATATGTTTTCAATTGATAAATAGGTTAGGCACAAATAATAACTTGTTGTTTTTTAAAGAAAATAGATTCATGACTTAGTGTTTAAAAGAAATTGTTTTTGAAGTCAATAATCGATTCTTGATTTGGTATTTTAAAGCAAAGAATCGATTTTAGTCTTGTTTTTAAGCTAGAAATCGATTCATGGCTTCTTGGTTTAAAGCAAAGAATCGATTGGTAACTTGATGGTTTAAGAAAGAACTTGTTTTTGAAACAAATCAATCGATTGATGACTTTGTGTATAGAAAGCAAACAATCGATTGTACTTATGTATTTTAGAGTTGAAAATCGATTCATGGCTCCCATTTTAAACAAAAGAATCGATTATCCACTTATGTTTTTAAAAGAACTTGTTTTTGGAAAGAAAACAATCGATTCAAGACTTGGTGTTTTGAAAGAAGCAAATCGATTCATTGCTTCCTCCTTGAAAGAAGCAAATCGATTTGTAGCTTCCTCCTTGAAAGAAGCAAATCGATTTGTAGCCTTTTTCACCTGCTTTCATGAACTTGTTTTTATAAAGCTAACAATCGATTATCTACTTGCTTCCTTAAAGCACAAAATCGATTCCTCACTTCTTCCTTCAAGCAAGAAATCGATTTTGTACCTATTATTTTTGAAGCACATAATCGATTTTCATCTTATCTTTTTCAAGTCATTAATCGATTTTCCACTTATCTAAATAGAGTTAAAATTTGCTTCAACGGTCATATTTCTACAAACTCTATAAATAGGATCTAGGTTTTACGATCAAATCAACAACCTACAATTCTAAAGAGAAGAACGCAAACTCTCTCACTGTCACACTCATTCTTCACGTTCTTCATCACTTTGAGCTGATCTCTCTCAAGGGTTAGGTTGGGATTCTTCAAGTTGTCATATTCACCTTCTCAGAGGTATTTGTTATTTCATTGTAATTTCTTTTAAAACTGTTATTGGTTTATACTAGAGAGTGGGGAATCTCTCTAGGGTTTTGATTGTAACAAGGGTGGGGTATCTCTTGTTCTTAATTGGTTGTACTAGGGAGTGGGGTATCTCTCTAGGGTTTTTGATTGTAACAAGGGTGGGGTATCTCTTGTTGTAATTGTTGTTTAGGGCTCTTGCACAAGGTGGGGTATCCTAGGTGAAGAGTGCCTGTGTCTGTAAGGGTTTTAAAGCACCCGGTTGAAAGCTTTGTTTTGATAGTGAAAATCTCACAAAGGGTTGTGAGGACTGGACGTAGGTCACTGGGAGGTGACCGAACCAGTATAAATCTTGTGCGTGCTTTACTGTTCTTTATTCTAATTCGTTCATTTCATAAACCTGCGCGAAAATTAATCTAAGTCGTTAAAAAGGGGAAAAGTTTTTAAAATCTCAATTCACCCCCCCTCTTGAGACTGAAGCCACTTGGTAACAAGTGGTATCAGAGCAAGACTCTTGTTTAAAGGGCCTAGCAGCTTCAAGAGAAATGGCTTCAGGTTGGTCTACGCAAGAGGGTGCGTCTCTTACCCGTCCTCCGGGATTCAACGGGAAAGACTATGCATATTGGAAAGAAAGAATGAGAATATTTATAGAAGGGGTTGATATTGATGTATGGGATGCTGTGGAAAATGGACCCTATGTCCCCACGCACATGGTAAATGGTATTCTCACTGTCAAAGAAAGAGCTGAATGGACTGATAATGATAAGAGAAAAGTTCAACACAATTTTCGTGCCAAGAATATCATCACTTCCGCCCTCAGTCCTGATGAGTTCTTCAGAGTGTCAAACTGTAAAACTGCCCAAGAAATGTGGGACAATCTTCAAGTCACTCATGAAGGTACTAGTGAAGTTAAAAGAGCAAGAACAAACACTCTCATCCGGGAATATGAACTATTTAGAATGAATCAAGGAGAAACTATACAAGAAATGCAAAAGAGGTTCACTCACATAGTGAATCAACTGGGCTCATTAGGAAAATCATTTCCTGCAGAAGACTTGATCAACAAAGTGTTAAGATGCCTAAACAGAGAATGGCAACCGAAAGTAACTGCTATAGCTGAATCAAGAAATTTAGCTACTATGACACTCGCCACTCTTTTTGGGAAACTACAAGAGCACGAATTAGAGCTCGCTCGTCTAGCAGAACATGAAGAAAAAGACAATAAAAAGAAAAGCTTAGCTCTCAAAGCTTCTAGTTCAAATCCATCTGATGATAGTGATGATTCGGAAAATGAAGATGATGAAGACGAGGAGAATATGGAGCTAATGGTTAGAAACTTCAAAAAGTTCATGAGAAGGAAAAGCTTCCCCAAAAACAATTCTTCACCCAAAAGAGTCTCAAGCAAGGAAAACTTCCCAAGTCCACCAACTTGCTACGAATGTGGCAAATCCGGACACATGAAGATGGAGTGCCCGAACTTACAAAGAAAACTGTCAAAATTTAAGAAAAAGGGATCCAAAGGAAACAAGGGTAGAAAAGCCTACATAGCATGGGAAGACTATAACATGGAGTCATCAGATGATTCAAAAAGTGAAGAAGCTCAAGTTGCTCTCATGGCCGACCACGACAGTGAAAATGAAACTGAGGTAGATTCTAACTCTGAAACTTCACAAAATGCATATGATGAATTACATGAAGCATTTCTTGAATTGCATAATGATTCTTTGAAACTAGCTAAAGCATTAACCCAATCTAAGAAAACAGTTGCTCATCTTCAAAACGAAGTTATTGCTTTAACTAAGGAAAAATTAGAACTTAGAAATGAAAATCATAGTCTTGGTTGCTTTAAAGCAAATTATGTATGTGATAAGTGTGCTGAATATGAAAAGAAAATTCATGAGCTTGAATGGACAATAGGAAAAATGTCCAACATACAACATATGCATCCTAGGTCTCCAAGAAATAATTTCATAAAAAGACATGTGCATTATAGACCTAAGTTCACTACTAGTCCATATATTAGATGTTATTACTGTGCCAAATTAGGACATACTGCATCTGTTTGTATGGCTAGAAGCAGACAAGTTGTGAAAAAGGTGTGGGTTCCCAAAGGAACTCTACCAAGTACTAACCCACAAGGACCCAAAGAAATTTGGGGACCAATACTTTCAACTTGATCTTATTGCAGGTATGCTTCAAGGTATGGGGGAAAAATTAATACCTTGATAGCAAGTACTTAAAGCACATGACTGGAGATATGACAAAGCTCTTAACACTCCCCCCAGAAAAAGCCGTCATGTGACTTGTGATAACAACAATAGAGGAAGAATCCTCGGTGACAGTAAGTTTGGTAAAAGTCTATCCACCTCTATTGATAATTTTCTTTATGTAGAATATCTTAAGTATAAGTTACTTACCATTAGACAAATACGTGATTATCATTGTTTGATTTTGATTTATGCACCATTGAGGACAAAGTCAGTAAGCAAGTTAGAACAATAGGAAATAGAGTAAACAATAACATATGGTGTCGTTATAAATCACATTAATCTATAGATGGACCCCGTTCAACATTCTAGAACTAAGCATATACAGATTAGACATTATTTTCTTAGAGATCGTGTTCAAAAAGGTGATTATGTGATTGTTTAGTTGAGCAGTCAAAACAGCTGATATTTCTTTAAACCATTGCAAAAAGAAAATCTCTTTTTCATTCGAACAAAACCTGGAGGTATTAATTTATGAACTGTGAACTGTTGGTTAGGCTATCTTGTGTTGAAACTCGACTATCATGTCATTTTGTGATTTAAGCACTCTTTTTTAATGCAACGAACTCACTGTTACTATTAGCTGCGTTTTCGACTCACCAACTAAGTTTGGCATTAACCCTTTTGATCATGACAAAAAGGGGGAGAAATATTAGTGTTTTGTATTGTCACTTTGCATTTAGATAGGGGGAGCATCAAGTAAGGGGGAGTCTAGATACATATCTTTAATATTAGCGTATTGTTTTGCTTGATGAACTAACCTCCCACTTGAGATGAATTAAAATTTTGTCATCATCAAAAAGGGGGAGAATGTGGATATCTTGTGTTGCAGGTTAAGTTTTGATGATGAAGTAATATAAGACAAAGTGACAAATGGAACTCCAAGGCACAACCAACTCAAGAAGTAAGTGTGTCAAGGGTAGTAGTCCCTAGGAAGTTGGGTCGTGTCTTAGGAATGAATTGTAAACCGCTTTTGAAGATCGGCTCAAATCACTAAACACACTAGCACTCAGACAAATGGACCTAACATATGTTTTCAATTGATAAATAGGTTAGGCACAAATAATAACTTGTTGTTTTTTAAAGAAAATAGATTCATGACTTAGTGTTTAAAAGAAATTGTTTTTGAAGTCAATAATCGATTCTTGATTTGGTATTTTAAAGCAAAGAATCGATTTTAGTCTTGTTTTTAAGCTAGAAATCGATTCATGGCTTCTTGGTTTAAAGCAAAGAATCGATTGGTAACTTGATGGTTTAAGAAAGAACTTGTTTTTGAAACAAATCAATCGATTGATGACTTTGTGTATAGAAAGCAAACAATCGATTGTACTTATGTATTTTAGAGTTGAAAATCGATTCATGGCTCCCATTTTAAACAAAAGAATCGATTATCCACTTATGTTTTTAAAAGAACTTGTTTTTGGAAAGAAAACAATCGATTCAAGACTTGGTGTTTTGAAAGAAGCAAATCGATTCATTGCTTCCTCCTTGAAAGAAGCAAATCGATTTGTAGCTTCCTCCTTGAAAGAAGCAAATCGATTTGTAGCCTTTTTCACCTGCTTTCATGAACTTGTTTTTATAAAGCTAACAATCGATTATCTACTTGCTTCCTTAAAGCACAAAATCGATTCCTCACTTCTTCCTTCAAGCAAGAAATCGATTTTGTACCTATTATTTTTGAAGCACATAATCGATTTTCATCTTATCTTTTTCAAGTCATTAATCGATTTTCCACTTATCTAAATAGAGTTAAAATTTGCTTCAACGGTCATATTTCTACAAACTCTATAAATAGGATCTAGGTTTTACGATCAAATCAACAACCTACAATTCTAAAGAGAAGAACGCAAACTCTCTCACTGTCACACTCATTCTTCACGTTCTTCATCACTTTGAGCTGATCTCTCTCAAGGGTTAGGTTGGGATTCTTCAAGTTGTCATATTCACCTTCTCAGAGGTATTTGTTATTTCATTGTAATTTCTTTTAAAACTGTTATTGGTTTATACTAGAGAGTGGGGAATCTCTCTAGGGTTTTGATTGTAACAAGGGTGGGGTATCTCTTGTTCTTAATTGGTTGTACTAGGGAGTGGGGTATCTCTCTAGGGTTTTTGATTGTAACAAGGGTGGGGTATCTCTTGTTGTAATTGTTGTTTAGGGCTCTTGCACAAGGTGGGGTATCCTAGGTGAAGAGTGCCTGTGTCTGTAAGGGTTTTAAAGCACCCGGTTGAAAGCTTTGTTTTGATAGTGAAAATCTCACAAAGGGTTGTGAGGACTGGACGTAGGTCACTGGGAGGTGACCGAACCAGTATAAATCTTGTGCGTGCTTTACTGTTCTTTATTCTAATTCGTTCATTTCATAAACCTGCGCGAAAATTAATCTAAGTCGTTAAAAAGGGGAAAAGTTTTTAAAATCTCAATTCACCCCCCCTCTTGAGACTGAAGCCACTTGGTAACAAGTGGTATCAGAGCAAGACTCTTGTTTAAAGGGCCTAGCAGCTTCAAGAGAAATGGCTTCAGGTTGGTCTACGCAAGAGGGTGCGTCTCTTACCCGTCCTCCGGGATTCAACGGGAAAGACTATGCATATTGGAAAGAAAGAATGAGAATATTTATAGAAGGGGTTGATATTGATGTATGGGATGCTGTGGAAAATGGACCCTATGTCCCCACGCACATGGTAAATGGTATTCTCACTGTCAAAGAAAGAGCTGAATGGACTGATAATGATAAGAGAAAAGTTCAACACAATTTTCGTGCCAAGAATATCATCACTTCCGCCCTCAGTCCTGATGAGTTCTTCAGAGTGTCAAACTGTAAAACTGCCCAAGAAATGTGGGACAATCTTCAAGTCACTCATGAAGGTACTAGTGAAGTTAAAAGAGCAAGAACAAACACTCTCATCCGGGAATATGAACTATTTAGAATGAATCAAGGAGAAACTATACAAGAAATGCAAAAGAGGTTCACTCACATAGTGAATCAACTGGGCTCATTAGGAAAATCATTTCCTGCAGAAGACTTGATCAACAAAGTGTTAAGATGCCTAAACAGAGAATGGCAACCGAAAGTAACTGCTATAGCTGAATCAAGAAATTTAGCTACTATGACACTCGCCACTCTTTTTGGGAAACTACAAGAGCACGAATTAGAGCTCGCTCGTCTAGCAGAACATGAAGAAAAAGACAATAAAAAGAAAAGCTTAGCTCTCAAAGCTTCTAGTTCAAATCCATCTGATGATAGTGATGATTCGGAAAATGAAGATGATGAAGACGAGGAGAATATGGAGCTAATGGTTAGAAACTTCAAAAAGTTCATGAGAAGGAAAAGCTTCCCCAAAAACAATTCTTCACCCAAAAGAGTCTCAAGCAAGGAAAACTTCCCAAGTCCACCAACTTGCTACGAATGTGGCAAATCCGGACACATGAAGATGGAGTGCCCGAACTTACAAAGAAAACTGTCAAAATTTAAGAAAAAGGGATCCAAAGGAAACAAGGGTAGAAAAGCCTACATAGCATGGGAAGACTATAACATGGAGTCATCAGATGATTCAAAAAGTGAAGAAGCTCAAGTTGCTCTCATGGCCGACCACGACAGTGAAAATGAAACTGAGGTAGATTCTAACTCTGAAACTTCACAAAATGCATATGATGAATTACATGAAGCATTTCTTGAATTGCATAATGATTCTTTGAAACTAGCTAAAGCATTAACCCAATCTAAGAAAACAGTTGCTCATCTTCAAAACGAAGTTATTGCTTTAACTAAGGAAAAATTAGAACTTAGAAATGAAAATCATAGTCTTGGTTGCTTTAAAGCAAATTATGTATGTGATAAGTGTGCTGAATATGAAAAGAAAATTCATGAGCTTGAATGGACAATAGGAAAAATGTCCAACATACAACATATGCATCCTAGGTCTCCAAGAAATAATTTCATAAAAAGACATGTGCATTATAGACCTAAGTTCACTACTAGTCCATATATTAGATGTTATTACTGTGCCAAATTAGGACATACTGCATCTGTTTGTATGGCTAGAAGCAGACAAGTTGTGAAAAAGGTGTGGGTTCCCAAAGGAACTCTACCAAGTACTAACCCACAAGGACCCAAAGAAATTTGGGGACCAATACTTTCAACTTGATCTTATTGCAGGTATGCTTCAAGGTATGGGGGAAAAATTAATACCTTGATAGCAAGTACTTAAAGCACATGACTGGAGATATGACAAAGCTCTTAACACTCCCCCCAGAAAAAGCCGTCATGTGACTTGTGATAACAACAATAGAGGAAGAATCCTCGGTGACAGTAAGTTTGGTAAAAGTCTATCCACCTCTATTGATAATTTTCTTTATGTAGAATATCTTAAGTATAAGTTACTTACCATTAGACAAATACGTGATTATCATTGTTTGATTTTGATTTATGCACCATTGAGGACAAAGTCAGTAAGCAAGTTAGAACAATAGGAAATAGAGTAAACAATAACATATGGTGTCGTTATAAATCACATTAATCTATAGATGGACCCCGTTCAACATTCTAGAACTAAGCATATACAGATTAGACATTATTTTCTTAGAGATCGTGTTCAAAAAGGTGATTATGTGATTGTTTAGTTGAGCAGTCAAAACAGCTGATATTTCTTTAAACCATTGCAAAAAGAAAATCTCTTTTTCATTCGAACAAAACCTGGAGGTATTAATTTATGAACTGTGAACTGTTGGTTAGGCTATCTTGTGTTGAAACTCGACTATCATGTCATTTTGTGATTTAAGCACTCTTTTTTAATGCAACGAACTCACTGTTACTATTAGCTGCGTTTTCGACTCACCAACTAAGTTTGGCATTAACCCTTTTGATCATGACAAAAAGGGGGAGAAATATTAGTGTTTTGTATTGTCACTTTGCATTTAGATAGGGGGAGCATCAAGTAAGGGGGAGTCTAGATACATATCTTTAATATTAGCGTATTGTTTTGCTTGATGAACTAACCTCCCACTTGAGATGAATTAAAATTTTGTCATCATCAAAAAGGGGGAGAATGTGGATATCTTGTGTTGCAGGTTAAGTTTTGATGATGAAGTAATATAAGACAAAGTGACAAATGGAACTCCAAGGCACAACCAACTCAAGAAGTAAGTGTGTCAAGGGTAGTAGTCCCTAGGAAGTTGGGTCGTGTCTTAGGAATGAATTGTAAACCGCTTTTGAAGATCGGCTCAAATCACTAAACACACTAGCACTCAGACAAATGGACCTAACATATGTTTTCAATTGATAAATAGGTTAGGCACAAATAATAACTTGTTGTTTTTTAAAGAAAATAGATTCATGACTTAGTGTTTAAAAGAAATTGTTTTTGAAGTCAATAATCGATTCTTGATTTGGTATTTTAAAGCAAAGAATCGATTTTAGTCTTGTTTTTAAGCTAGAAATCGATTCATGGCTTCTTGGTTTAAAGCAAAGAATCGATTGGTAACTTGATGGTTTAAGAAAGAACTTGTTTTTGAAACAAATCAATCGATTGATGACTTTGTGTATAGAAAGCAAACAATCGATTGTACTTATGTATTTTAGAGTTGAAAATCGATTCATGGCTCCCATTTTAAACAAAAGAATCGATTATCCACTTATGTTTTTAAAAGAACTTGTTTTTGGAAAGAAAACAATCGATTCAAGACTTGGTGTTTTGAAAGAAGCAAATCGATTCATTGCTTCCTCCTTGAAAGAAGCAAATCGATTTGTAGCTTCCTCCTTGAAAGAAGCAAATCGATTTGTAGCCTTTTTCACCTGCTTTCATGAACTTGTTTTTATAA
This sequence comes from Astragalus glycyphyllos, assembly GCA_963573325.1. Lineage (NCBI taxonomy): Eukaryota > Viridiplantae > Streptophyta > Magnoliopsida > Fabales > Fabaceae > Astragalus > Astragalus glycyphyllos. Next base: position 97,423,310 of record OY754307.1, read on the forward strand.
AGCTAACAATCGATTATCTACTTGCTTCCTTAAAGCACAAAATCGATTCCTCACTTCTTCCTTCAAGCAAGAAATCGATTTTGTACCTATTATTTTTGAAGCACATAATCGATTTTCATCTTATCTTTTTCAAGTCATTAATCGATTTTCCACTTATCTAAATAGAGTTAAAATTTGCTTCAACGGTCATATTTCTACAAACTCTATAAATAGGATCTAGGTTTTACGATCAAATCAACAACCTACAATTCTAAAGAGAAGAACGCAAACTCTCTCACTGTCACACTCATTCTTCACGTTCTTCATCACTTTGAGCTGATCTCTCTCAAGGGTTAGGTTGGGATTCTTCAAGTTGTCATATTCACCTTCTCAGAGGTATTTGTTATTTCATTGTAATTTCTTTTAAAACTGTTATTGGTTTATACTAGAGAGTGGGGAATCTCTCTAGGGTTTTGATTGTAACAAGGGTGGGGTATCTCTTGTTCTTAATTGGTTGTACTAGGGAGTGGGGTATCTCTCTAGGGTTTTTGATTGTAACAAGGGTGGGGTATCTCTTGTTGTAATTGTTGTTTAGGGCTCTTGCACAAGGTGGGGTATCCTAGGTGAAGAGTGCCTGTGTCTGTAAGGGTTTTAAAGCACCCGGTTGAAAGCTTTGTTTTGATAGTGAAAATCTCACAAAGGGTTGTGAGGACTGGACGTAGGTCACTGGGAGGTGACCGAACCAGTATAAATCTTGTGCGTGCTTTACTGTTCTTTATTCTAATTCGTTCATTTCATAAACCTGCGCGAAAATTAATCTAAGTCGTTAAAAAGGGGAAAAGTTTTTAAAATCTCAATTCACCCCCCCTCTTGAGACTGAAGCCACTTGGTAACAATTTTTACTAAAAAATTGTTTTTGACCTTAGCTTTCTAAATTTCCTCTTGCATCAGATAGCTTTTAAAAAATAGCAAGGTTCCTTTTGAAATTCAGTTTATGTGGTGGAGTGATAATAACCTTGGTTATTTTTTAAAAAATCATGGGCTTTTTCTTTTTCTCTTCTTCATCATTGAAAATTGATTCAATCAAGCCATGCAAAGTTTCAGTGGAAAAGAAATTTAAGCTGATCATGCTTCAAAATCATCAAATCCTAGTTATACCTGCTGTTTTTGAAAGATGGACTTTTGAAAACAACATTTTGAACATAGACATAAATACTAATACAGATACTAAAACAACACACTTAGTTATAATTAAACATACTACCACACATGCATAATGTTTTCATGAAGTTCTCCCCCCCAACTTAAGAGTGAGCAGTGTCCTCACTACTCTAAGTTGAGTAGCCAAAATACCAGAAATTGTTCAAAATGGGTAGGGGGTTAATACATGTGGGATGGGAAGGGGGAGGTAAATACATATGGGATGGGACTCTAACAGTATAAACATAGTAGTAAAATATAGCAAAACATAATAAACAACATTAAAAGTTTACTCTTTCTTGGCTCCACTCCTGAGCCTTGAGCTGGATCTGATTGGAGCATGCTTGACCTTCTGTTTCTTTGTCTTTGGCTCCTGTGGCTTTAATGCAGCTGCTTTGGATGCTGGTGCATCAGTTACTGTTGCTGTTTCTGCAAGATTTTCCAGTGCAGCTGTATCAGATGCAGCTACATCAGCTAGTTTGTCAACAGCAACTGGCTCATCCATGGCTGGTTGCTCTGGGTCCTTAGCAGCTTCAGGTTAGTCTTCTTGGGCAGGTTCTTTAATTGTTCCTGCATCTGTTACCTTTGGATTTTCCTGGGGGAGCTTCTCTGCAGCTTTTCCTTCACTAACAACTTCACCTTCACTTGCCTTAGGGTTCTCCTCCTCATTCCTTGCAACTCCAACCGCCTTTTTAGATAATTTCTGGGTGTTGCCCGTTTCTGCCCTCTTCTTTGCATTAAGTTCCTGCAGCACAAGTTTAATTGTAGCATTGGGATCAGTTGAAATGGCAGTCACCGTAGGCACTTGTTGGGATGCACCTGCATGAGATGCAGGTGCATCAGATGCAGTTGCATCAGATGCAGTTGCACCAGCTGCTGGTTTATCCGGTTCTCCAGTTCTTTCCTCCTCTGAACTTGTTTCTTTTTCACCAGACATATTTTCTTCAATAACCTGCAAAACAGTTTCTTTTTCAATTGTTAAGTCCACAGGGGTGATGATTGGGCCAGTTGAGGTTTGTTTTGTTGGAATTTTTGGTTGAAATTCTGATTCTGATGGATCATTTGTGGGGTTGTCACTTTCTGGTTCAGCGTGATTTTGAGTAGGTGTAGGTGATTGTTGTCTAGGTGGTGAGGTGTGTGTGGGTGGTGATTTCTGATGAGGTGATTTTTGATGTGGTGATTTGGGTGAGGATGGTGGTTGTTGTTGCCTTCTTGTTCTTTTAGCATACTTTTGTCTTGCCACCTGTTCCATAGTAATATATTCTTCAACTTCTTCCTCCTCAAAGTCAGTTTCTTCTTCATCTTCCTCCTCATCTGTGTCTATCTGGTTTACCACATTCTGCAGATCCTCATCCTCCTTAATGTCTTCTTCACTCTCCACTATAGGTTCTTCCTCACTCAATTTTTTCGTTGTAACATACCGAAAATAGGGATGAGAGAATGAACCGAGTGTGAGAGGGAGATTTCGAGATTGAGAGTGAGACTCCGATTTCGATTCGTTGCTGCTTCACCGTCGATTTCGTTGTTGCTTCACCGTCTTCCTTCGATTTCGTGTGAGAGTGACATTTCGAGAGTGGGTTTGAGAGTGAGACAGTGAGAGACGAGAGTGAGTCTGAGAGTGAGAGACGAGAGTGAGAGACCAATTTGGGAATTAGGGTTGAAATGCTATTAATTTCAATTTTAGTTTTAGTTTTAATTTCAGTTTTGTTTTCTGTTTTTAAAATCAGTTTTAATTTTTAATTTCCAACGTGTCTTGTGACGTGTCATTGTTAAATGACATGGAAAATGCCAACACATTTAAAAAAGCCACATGTGCAGTGCCACGTCAGCACCGTTAATGAAAAGAAACTGCAGGACTAAAAGTGCTAACGGGAAAAAAAAGTAGGGACCAAAAGTGCTCAAAATATTTTATAGGGACTAAAAAACAAAACTCGTTGTAATTATAGGAACTAAAAATATATTTAACCCTTTAAAAAATTATATTTATTTTTCGTTGACCTTTCAATAAATCATTCTCAGAAAAATAGTTAAAAATTACTTCTTAAAATATAAGTTTCAATGATACTTTACATTTATTTATCTCAAAGTCCCAGTATATGTTATTTGTGACTAAGTAGTAGGTACCATAGGCTGTGTGTGGCAAAAAAGTAGCGGATAGCGGATAAGCTAGCGGATAGTGGATAAGGTAGCGGATAGCGGATTGAATTTAAAGTGTTTGATAAAATTAGCGGTTGAAGTAGCTTATAAAAATAAAATCACGTAAATAGGCATTTGTAATTAATACTTACAAAAGAGAGAGGAATTCATTTAATGGAGGATAAATGAGAAATTTAATTAAAGTAATGATGATAAAGTTGGGAGAAAAAATGAAACGGTATAAGCTATAAGCTCAAACGCTACTTCAATTAGCGTTTCAAAAAACGCTATAAGCTAGTGGGAAAATGCTAAAAGCTAGTTGTGCCAAACACTTACAACTAGCGGATCCGCTATAAGCTATCTGTTATAAACTAGCGGATGAGCATTGCCGAACAGAGCCATAATAGATGAGAAATGAAGCTTGAATCGTGTAATTCGTTTTGAAAATTTAAAAAGCTTATATGAACAATGTTTTTGAGAAAATATGATATGAAAAAAAGTATCAAATACTTAGTTTAAAAGAACATACAAAAACGAGTTTAAAAAAATTTCTCAAAAGCTTTTTCTAGACTAGGTTTTTGAGAAAGAATAAATTTCACAATGAAAAAGTTTAAAAAGCATCTAAGAACAGCGTTTTTGAGAAAATACATTTTCTAAATGTTATATGAAAAAAGTTTTAAAAACAAGTTCAAAATAGTATACAAAAATTATTCCATTAAATCTTTCTCTAGACAGTTTTATGAAAAGAAAAGTTTTGAAATAGATCTTAGAGAACGGCTTTTGAGAAAATACAGTTTCAAAACGTAATATGAAAAAATAGGTTTAAAAAATTATTTCATAAAAAAACCAAGTCTAGACAAAGATTTTTTTAAAAGAAAAATTTTCAAAATGAAAAAACATCAAAGCACATGTTTTTGAAAAAAAAAGATTTTAATTCCTTCAATTATATGCACCTGTTTGCGAAAATACCGAACTTTTGATCATTATATGCATAAAATGCATCTATTTAGTGTCTTGTTTTCTTCCCTCAATACAATCCTTTCACTGCTCTTGAAACTCTTACTTGCCAGATCTGTCTCATTCTCTTCCTTCACTTTAAGATCTGTTACATGTTGCGTTTCGTATTAAGCTTCCACTTCCATTTTATTTGTATCATCTTCGACCTCCAACACTCACCGGCTCTAATTTGCTTTTTTTTTTCTTTGAATGAATGGTTGAATGGTTGATTGGTTGCCAGATCATTTTTTTTTTCAAGTCAAAAAAAAAAGAAAAAAGAAAGGCTTCATTGGAAAAAGAGAGTCAATCGTCCGCTATGGAAATTGGCGATCCAAAATTGATGAATTATGATCACATCATTCCCAAATTTTCCATTAACAGTTTGTCTTCTCCTTCATTCTACAATGTTGTTCCTTTCACGTTCCCATTTTATTCGTTTCACGAATAAAAAACCAAATACAACAATTAGTAATGAAACTCTAATGAAAAAGTTGATAACAAGTACGATACTAAAGTATCGTACCGGTTTGGTACTAAAGTACCATATAAATAAAAAATGCAGTGTGTGGTGGTTTTGGAAGCATGTAGGTGTGAAGGGTATTTTTGGAATTTAAAAAAATAAGGGGTGTGTAGAGAGTAGGAGGGTGTGTTTAATAAGTATGGGCCAAATAAACTTGATGACTTGATTCTGTTGGGCTTCTGATCCGGCTCCTTGATGGTTGAAACTTGGTGACTACCCAAACGTTAAAACAACTAATTGTTTGTGATTTACTATTCACCCCCTATTTTACTTTTGCATCAAGACAATTTAAAAAGAATATATAAAATAAGTTTCCAAAATTATTTTCTCAAAAACTTAGAAGCAAATAGCATGATAATCAAATCAAACTCAAATTTATTAATAGTCTACGAATAGATAATATTAAAATCATACAAGTTATTCAAAAATATAAGGTAAAAAGTTTAGGCAAATAGCATATTGCTGTGCTTTTAGAATCACAAAACTTCTTTGAATTAGTTTGAGTCAATTTGGGTTCTCGAGTTTATTTTTTAAAACCCATTGTCGGAATAAAACTACATTGGGTTCGTTCCGGTCCCCAACACAAAAAATGTATGAACCAAACACATTAATACTGATTCAATTTTAAGATGTTTTGACCCTATACATATTTAATACAATTTTTTTTAATCAATTTTTTATTTTGCATATAATCAGAATATATATAAAGGGAATTCATTTTTTTGGTGTCAGATTTTTCTGACTAAAATACTCTTATAACTACCCACTAACACTATTTCACTATATTATTATTTATTATTTATATATTATTTATCTATTACTTCTATAACCACCCATCAACCCACCAACACATGAAAGACGGGCCCGAAGGGCTCGTTTTTCCCCTAGTATAATCAGAATCCAAAGTGACCAAATAGTCATTTTATTTAGACAACATTATCAGATAATTATTTCCCAAATGCTGGAGTTATATTTGTTGCTTCTCCAAAGAGTAAAAAAGCTAATAATTCCTGTAAGTTGTGATTCATTGTGCCGCTTCATTCAATGCATCATTTCGCTCTTTAACATCATTCAAGATCCAAAGAGAAAATCATGCTTCTTTGAGTTTTGTATAAGTCACTGTTTCTTCAATTTTAATTTGTTCATAATTTTTTGGTCCGTGATTAAAATTAAACAAAATTCTTAAGTAGTATCTCTCACTGCATGTTGGATGTTGGGTCTGTATAAAAAATTGACTTTTTTTTTACCCCCATTTTTCCCAATTAGACCAAAATACCCCTCAGAAAACTTAAAAAAAGCAAAACTCTCCTCATTTACACATATATCCGGAAATCAGTAAGTTTCTTCCCCTAAATTTCCCGAATTTATACGTATTTCCGGAATTTTTTTATGAAATTTCCGAATTTATGTGTATTTTCGGAATGCAAATTGATAATTTTTTTAAAAAATTCGGAATTTACACGTAAATTCGAAATTTTTTAAAAATACATTCCGAATTTATGTGTAAATTCGGAAATTTCAATGAAAAAATTTCTGATTTTAGACTGTAAATTCAGAATGTGTTTTTTTTTTTTTTAAATTTCGTTTTAACTCTTAATTTTTGGTTTTTCAGTGGCAACCAGTCGAGGAGGAAACTTTGAGCCAGGCGAGGCATCTGGACCTTTGCTGCGAGATGATCCTGGTACTAGGACGAGGGTCAGATTGACTAGACAGGCCGGTCACGCTTCTGAGCGTCGGAGGCGTGTCCGACAGCGAGAGCATCAGGAGCAGCCTGACCAGCCTGCTCAGCATTATCAGGAGGAGTTTGCTCAGCAGGACTACATGATGTAGGACACTCAGCATGAGCAGCTACAGGAGCCTCCTCAGCATGAGCAGCTACAGGAGCCTGCTGAGCATCAGGCTCAGGCTGCTGTTGGGCGACCTTTGTTGCACCGCTTAGTGGATCACCGCGTCAGTAGGCTACTGGCCGGGAGGTAATAATAAGTAATTTATTTATTTTTTACTAAGAATTATTTAATTAGTTTACATTATTTATTAATTACTTTTATTTTTTTACAGGACCGATGTACGCTGAAGGTGGCATCTCACGGGTGCAAGATACTCACTATTAGACCTCAAGTGCACCACCCACATATTGTCGCATGGTTGCAGCAGGCAAAGCTATTTCAGCTGGATGCCACACCTCTCAACAACATCAACCATGAGCTTATATGTGCTTTTATTGAGAGGTGGCATTCTGAGACTAGCTCCTTTCACATGCCGTGGGGGGAGATGACTGTGACGTTGGACGACGTGTCCGCGTTGCTCCACTTGCCGCTCACCGGCAATCATTTGGCAGAGCCTCTGCATCTTTCCACGGCTGAGGCTGTTCAGGCTGGAGTGGATTTTCTGGGAGTAGATGGGATAGCGTGCTGGAACGAGTTTAATTCCACTAGGACTCCGGAATTCCGATTCAGATTTTTGGAGGATACCTACAGAGATAATATGCTTCGCGGGCACTATGATCATGCAGCACGGTGCTATATGCTACACTTGTTGAGGGGCACCATCTTCTCAGACAAGAGTCACACTTACGTGTCTGCTAAGTGGATTCTACTTATTTCCAATTTTAACAGATGTGGCCAGTGGGCTTGGGGTCCAGCTGCTCTGGCATTTCTCTACGACCAACTGAACTTGGCCTCTTACTGGGAGACTAGGCAGATTGGCGGATACGCTTCTCTGCTATAGGTACGTAGTAAATTAATTACTTTTATTCTTTTAATTGGTTTTATTTATATAATTAATTATTTATTCATTTAATTATTTTATTTCAGTGCTGGATTTATGAGTACTTTCCCACCATCGTCCAACAGAGAACCTCCCCTGATACTGGGCTTCCACGTTGCAGCAGGTGGAAGAACTTTAAGTCCGATCATCTCAAGCTTATAAATTTTCGGGAGCGGATCGATAACCTGCGGGTGGACCAGGTCATTCTGACGTCTTAGGAGAACCACAGAGTGTACGCTCCATTCCACACCATGTCTCATTTCAGAGGTTGGCTGCTCTGGGGCGATATTGCTGTGCCATATATGGCTGACCAGGTCCGCTGGCAGTTTGGGCGCATCCAGTAAATCTCTCCTGCACCCGTTGGCGGACCACGTCCATATGTGACCTCCATTCTAGAGAGATTGTCGGTCTATCCATCCCCAGCGCGGACTTTTTTCCGTACTAGCAGAGCCGCAGGCGTGGCGGGTGTGTGCACTGATGATTACCTACCATGGTATCGGAGGGTGTCCATTCCCCATCTGACTCAGGAAGCTGTAGCTGAGGATGTACCAGAGTAGCATGTACCAGATCAGGAGGCTGTAGTTGAGGATGTTGGTCCACGGACCTATCAGGATGCGATGGATGCTGCCGCTGGACATATACCTGATGCCATGGGATATGAGGGAGGCATTCCAACTGATGTATATGACAATCTCCTTCAGGCTTTAGGACACTTAGACTTTCATCCAAAGTTGTATTTATTTTCGTTTTTTTTTTTTGTATATGTACTTGTATTTTATCGACTTTATTATATCACGATTTTTTCTTTCGTTTGTTATCATTATCGTACTTTATTATATTACTATTATTTATCGAGTTTCATTTATCGACTTAAACTGATTTTAAACTGAATTTTTAAGTGATTTAAACTGATTTTTAAAAAAAAAAAAAAACTTTTCCAAATTTACGTCTTAAATTCGGAATACATTTTTTTATATATTCCGAATTTACACGTATCTGTATTTTAAAAAAATGTATTCTGAATTTACACATAAATTCGGAAATCTTCATACCCCCATTCCGAATTTATATGTAAATTCGGAAAGTTCAAAAAAACATTTTTTTAAAAAAATTAAGGGTATTTTGGTCCAAAAAGGTATTATGCTCCTATGTATCCACCAAATGAGATCCGGTTCCTTTTCTTTAACAATCCTAGTTTATGTCCTTGCTCCTCGAGAATGTTGATCCGTGTGTACGATGTTAGGATCAGAGTGACTAATAAGTGATAATTGTATTAGATAATGGTAAACCAGAGCATTGCACTCCTCACAAATGATACCAGAGCGTAAGTTCCTGAGAAAAAATCAGAAGAAGATAATTTCCCTACTAAAATCAACAAAAATACATAACTAATTACCCATTATTCCTTCATTCCCTATATCCAATTCCTTACTACCACTATACCCACATTCTGCCCCTCTAAACTAACTGGACAGATAAACATTCTTCTCTTCCCCATCTTTACTCTTACGGACGCACACCTTCCACTCCTTGCGCCTGGCAGAATCAAGGCCTCTTTCCCATCCTTGCTCTTACGGACACACACCTTCCACTTCTTTAGCCTTCTAACTATGTCACATTTTTACTTCAAAATTCTAATAGCCTGATCACTTAATAATGAAAATGTTGAAACATATGCTAGCACAACTCTTGTACTTCTTTAACCTTCTCACTGTTGAATGTAATCCAAGTTGGTCGAATAACTAGTTTTACTCACTAAGTAAATATAGCTAGTTAAGTGTTTCTCATGTAATTTGTTTTAGTGTTGTACGTGTCATCAGTCCACGTGTATTAGTGAATTCCTACGTGTATTAGTGAATTCCTACGTGTATGTACAGTTGTAAAGTAAACCTATAAATAAATACAAGTGATGGTGGTAATCGAATCAATTTTTCGATCACACACCACAATATCAGTTTTTCGACTACTGTTATTTTGCTTCCTTCGACTGCCGATATATTGTTTTGACTAACCAACTTTGTGTAACCAAGAACACTATCTTCTTGGCAAAATTCCTTCGTGATAATTGAGTGAATGTGAGGAACACTGAGTGAATTTTGTTCCAACAACTGGTATCCAGAGCGAGAGTTCGTGATCTTGCGGCGTAGACATGGCAAATCAAAACTCCGGCAGTGATCAACTTCCGGCGAAACTTCCAGTTCTTGATTTGAAGAATTATGACAAATGGATTGTGCAGATGAATGTGGTGTTCTGGTATCAGGAAGTTCTTGACATTGTGAAGAATGGCATCGTAGAAAATGCAATTAGAGATGAGCTACGTGATCAACAAAAGAAGGACAGCAAAGCGCGAATTCTGACGCGTTTGAGAGAATCGCAGGGTATGAGACTGCAAAGGAAGCCTGGGATGCGTTGGCTTCAACCTATTCTGGTGATGCGTCGTTGAAGCAAGTGAGGCTACAAACGTTACGCAGGGAGTATGAATTACTTCAAATGGGCGAGAAGGAGACGATTGCTGAGTACTTCAATCGCTTAACAGTGATCACAAATCAAATGCGCACAAATGGCAAGAATGTCACTGATCGAAGAAAGATTGACAAGGTATTGCGAACCCTAACTTCCCAATTTGATTATGTAGTGACCTCAATTGAACAATCTAAGGATCTGAGTACCTTAAAAGTTGCTGAATTACAAGGAATTCTTGAAGCAAATGAGACTAGGATTAGGGCTAGGATGGGTGCCAAACCTAATGAAAAACCTAGTGAGCAAGTGTTGTTGGCTCAATCTCAAAACAATAAAGGAAATTGGGGTAACAATTGGAAAAACAAGAAAGGGAAGAGAAAATGGAATAAGGGAGCTGGTGAGGGTTCAAGCAAGAATGGTGATCAGAAGCAGAATGATTATCAAAAGAGAAAAGAAGCCTGGAAGAATAAGGAGAAGAAGAATTATAGCAAGAAAGAGGTGCAGTGCTATAACTGTGATAAGTTTGGTCATTATGCAGATGAATGCAAGCAAAAGAACCCTCAAGAAGAGGCTCAATTGGCCAGAGGTGATTCTGATTCTGATGATGAGGTAGTCTTGATGGCTGAAACAGATGCTGTTGATGTTGAATGCAGAACTGATAACAAGCAGGAAGAGGCTCAGCTAGCAGGAGGTGATGCTGATGAGATAGTATTGATGACCGAGATAGGTGGTAGCAGTGATGATTTGTGGTATCTTGATACAGGTTGTTCAAGTCACATGACTGGCAACAAAAGCTGGTTCATCAAACTAGATGAATCAGTGAAGAAAACTATAAGATTTGGTGATGACAGAGTGATAAGAGCAGAAGGAATTGGCATTGTTAAAATCAAGAGAGATGATGGGAAGGTGTGTCTCATCACAGATGTCTTGTTTGTTCCCTCAATAAAGAGCAATTTGATCAGTTTGGGTCAACTCTTAGAAAAGGGATACTCAATGCAAATGGAAGATATGGAATTAAGGCTGTTCAATCCAAAGAAGAAGCTATTGTTGAAGGCAACATTGAATAAGAAGAGGACATTCAAGGTTGGCATGAGTGTAGTCCAAGATGAATGTTTGAAGGCAGTCACTAGTGATGAAGTGTGGAGGTGGCATGAAAGATATGGTCACTTAAACTTCAGAGATTTAAAGAATTTGAACACTCAAGGAATGGTGCATGGCTTGCCTGATATAAGACTTCCAACTGAGGTGTGTGAGCAATGTTGTGAATCCAAGCAAGCAAGGAGCTCTTACAATGCTGAACTGAAGATCAAGGCATCAAGGAGGCTGGAAGCTGTACACTCAGATGTATGTGGTCCTTTTGATGTGAAGACTCTAGGAGGTAACAGTTATTTGGTTTCATTCATTGATGAATTCACTAGAAAAATGTGGATCTATTTGCTAAGTAAGAAGAGTGATGTATTTGAAGTTTTTAAAGCCTTCAAAATCATGATTGAAAAGGAAAGTGGTTGTTGTATCAGTAGACTTAGAACTGATGGGGGTGGGGAGTATACCTCCACTGAATTTGAAAATTTCTGCAAGCATGAAGGGATCAAACATGAAATCACAGCACCATATACACCACAACATAATGGCACAGAAGAAAGAAAGAACAGGACTGTGCTTAACATGGTAAGAAGCATGTTGAAAAGTAGACAAATACCAAAACATTTCTGGGGAGAAGCAGCCACCACTGCAGTGTATATACTCAATAGAAGTCCAACCAAAAGGCTTGACAAGATGACTCCTGAGCAAGCATGGTCTGGTGAGAGACCAAGTGTCAAGCACTTGAGAGTGTTTGGCTCTTTGTGCTTCAGGCATGTGCCTGACCAATTGAGGAAGAAATTGGATGACAAAGCTCAACCAATGGTCCTATTAGGCTATCATTCAACTGGTACATACAAGTTGTATGACCCTAATAGGCAGAAAGTTGTGATTAGAAAAGATGTAATCTTTGAAGAATCAAAAGGCTGGCAGTGGAATGACACTACACAGAGGAGTAGCACTACTACTGTGTTGCTTGAGGCTGGGAATGAGAATCCAGTGACTATAGCAGTAAATGATGAAAATGAGATGATGCAAGATGCTGCAAATGAAATGGTAAATGAAGAAGTGAGACCGAGAAGGAATAGACAGCCCCCACAAAGATTGAATGAATACCAATTGTTCCCTGACAATGCAATTGGCACTGAAGGTGAATTATTGGAAGAAGCATTTTTGGCAAATTGTGAGCCTGTGACAGTAGAGCAGGCATTAAGTGAAGCAAATTGGAAGCAAGCTATGATAGAAGAAATCAAGTCAATTGAGAAAAATGACACTTGGGTGTTGGTAGATTTGCCTAAGCAGAAGAAAGTAATAGATATCAAGTGGGTGTTCAAGACAAAAATGAAGCCAAATGGAGAAATTGGAAGGTATAAGGCAAGACTAGTTGCAAGAGGTTTTTTGCAAAAACATGGTTGTGACTACAATGAAGTTTTTGCCCCTGTGGCAAGAATAGAGACTATTAGACTGATCATAGCTGTTGCCAGCTTTAGAAATTGGTCTATGTACCAAATGGATGTTAAAGCAGCTTTTCTGAATGGATACCTTGAGGAGGAGGTATACATAAAGCAGCCACCAGGTTTTGAAATAAAAGGAAAGGAGAATAAAGTGTACAAGTTGAGAAAGGCTCTCTATGGACTAAAGCAGGCTCCAAGAGCTTGGAACAAGAGAATTGACTCATTTCTCTTGAAGCAAGATTTTGTAAAATGTGTAAATGAGCATGGCATCTATGTGAAAGGAACAGATGTAGAGAATTGTATGGTGATTTGCCTATATGTTGATGCTATGCTTCTAACAGGTACAAGTGAAACTGAGATGGAAAGATTTAAAAGAATTATGATGTCAGAATTTGAAATGTCAGATTTGGGAAGACTTACATACTTCCTTGGTATGGAAATTGTTCATTCTGATAAAGGTGTACTTCTACATCAGAAGAAATACACAAGTGATGTGCTAAAAAGATTCAAAATGATGGATTGCAACTCTGCAGCCACCCCAACAGACAATGCAGTGAAATTGGTCACTGACAGCGAAGAAAAGAAGGTTGATCCAACCTTGTACAAACAATTAGTGGGTTCCTTGAGGTACTTGTGTCACACAAGACCTGATATCTCTTATGCAGTGGGACTGATAAGCAGATTCATGGAGCAACCTAGAGTTTCACATCTTGTTGCTGCCAAGAGGATACTTAGATATATCAATGGAATAGCAGGACTTGGAGTGTTCTATCCTAGAAGAATTGGTAGATCTGATCAAGAAGTGTATGGCTTCTCTGACTCAGATTGGTGTGGAGATAAAGGGGATAGAAAGAGCACTGTTGCATACGTGTTCATGTGTGGTGAGTCACCAATATCCTGGTGTTCAAAGAAGGAGAGTGTGGTGGCTTTATCATCGTGTGAAGCTGAGTACATTGCTGCAGCTATGGCAGCCTGTCAAGCAAATTGGCTTGATATGTTGCTGAATGAGCTGAAGTTCAATCAGATTGACAATGATGGAATGAGATTGAAGGTCGATAACAAATCTGCAATAGACCTTGCAAAGCACCCCATATCTCATGGAAGAAGCAAACACATCGAGACCAAGTTTCATTTCTTAAGAGACCAAGTGACAAAGGGAAAACTCAGACTTGAGTACTGCAGCACTGATGACAATTTAGCTGATATGCTAACTAAGCCGTTAAAGGTTAACAGATTTGAAGATTTGTGAAATAAGATGGGCTTGACAAATGTGAACAACTTGAATTAGGAGGTGTGTTGAATGTAATACAAGTTGGTCGAATAACTAGTTTTACTCACTAAGTAAATATAGCTAGTTAAGTGCTTCTCATGTAATTTGTTTTAGTGTTGTACGTGTCATCAGTCCATGTGTATTAGTGAATTCCTACGTGTATGTACAGTTGTAAAGTAAGCCTATAAATAAATACAAGTGATGGTGGTAATCGAATCAATTTTTCGATCACACACCACAATATCAGTTTTTCGACTACTGTTATTTTGCTTCCTTCGACTACTGATATATTGTTTTCGACTAACCAACTTTGTGTAACCAAGAACACTCTCTTCTTGGTAAAATTCCTTCGTGATAATTGAGTGAATGTGAGGAACACTGAGTGAATTTTGTTCCAACACTCACTACATCACAGTTTTCTCCAAAATTTTAGCATCCTGTTTACTTGAGCATATACAGGTAAGTTCATTTGGCTTCACTATATATTGAAACATAGTTGAAAGGGGAGAATGAATTTGTGTCTTGCCACACAACGATTGTTTGTAGCCATGGAAAATGAATTTGATGCTGTGCGGAGCAACACAACAATATATGGACTCTAACTCCTTTTACCACCAAACTGTGAGCCTATAGGGTACAAATAGGTATTTAAAGTTAAGGAAAATGTTGATGGAATGGAACTCTCAACATATGTAAGGCTTAAGTTTTCATCAAATGCATGTGATTCAAAATGCACAGAAGTTTCTTTTCTAGTTAGAAGCTACTGTTTATCTCACTTGCAAACCTCTAATAGGGTAAGTTAATTCGAATTTAATGTGATTCAAGTTATGTAGTCAAAAACATTTAGCGTAGCGTAGCAGCCGACTCGCAAAACACTATAAAAGTGTAGCAGGTAGCGTTATGGCCGCTACGTCGAAGTCTAGGGAAATGATACAAGGAATTTATACCTTCCACATAAAAGATCAAAAATAGAATATACAAAAGTAATATTCAATCATTGAAAACAAAGTAGTGGTTGTGACTGGGCTGACATCATAGCAATGGCAACACCGTGAAAACAGAGCACAAATGGTAGCATAGATAGAGGAACTGTGCAAAATAGTGAATGGAGAAGAGAAACAATGCAAAAAAAACAAATTGGGAAGAGGAATAGAGGCACAGAGCCGCACAGCCTCAATTGGCTACTACTAACCAAAAAGCCTAAAAGGAAGAGGGAAGGGCTAAAGAGCGAGGGATAATTGGATTTTGAATAAAATTTCACTCTAGCGGCTGCTATGCGCGCTATTTGCCGCTACGGCCGCTATTTGCGGTGCTAGGATCGCTACTCAAAACCGCAACACAACAGCAAATTCCGTAGCGCCTAGGGACCGCTAAGACTGCTATTGACTACAATTCAAGATGAGAAAGCATGCACAAGCGCAAACATTTTCGATGAATATCAACTCCATTATAGAGAAAGATTCTAATTTTTGCACTTCTACAATATCTAATAATTTGTCCTGTATTCCTTTCTTAATTCAAGAATTAATTATTTCTTCCATAACCTTCACTGACCTCAAAATAAATATTTTTTCAAAACACCGTTTCTTTTCTTTCATTTAATACTTGCAAGCAATCCAATCCTTGCAATAGAGCATCCAGCATCCACTTAATTTGAGATTGGATACAACCATGTAAGTAAATATGCACAATTTTTTCTCTACCAAGGGGATATCAACTTATCTACTCACAACCCACTATTACAAACCAATTATATCATAACAATCTATCATTAAAAAGTTGAAAGCATATTTCACCTTGAACAATCTATGTTGTAAACTTCAGCAGATGGCGAGTTTTGGAGCAAGAAGTCCACAATTCCAGCGGGTAAGGGAGGAGACAGTGTAAAATTCGCTTTCAGTTCCTTTTTTAGCTTGGCAGCTTCTTTCCGTGATTTGGCTTTCTGTAACTTGACATCTCTCAGTTTCAAGCATAATCCATAAGAAAGTGATTGATGTTTTACTTTCAATGACTTCAAATTCCCCAAGAAAGGGACCCTACCCTTCAAAAACTCTGAATAGTGATTATCCATAGATAATTGGACAAGCGTCGAGCTTGATATGCGGAGGGTTAGTGCATCTTTTACCTTACAGCTAGAAAGAACCAAACTATTTAGCTTGTTAGAGGTCAAAAAGGGATCGGCAACATCATTGTCAGCACAAAAGGTAAAATTCCCTAGAGACAAGCCGATTAATGACGGAAAATTCAGAGATTTTGGAAACAATGTTTCCCCACTTTTTCTACCATAGATAGAAAGCTTAAGATACGTTAAAGTCTGACATGAAAAGATAGAAGACGGAATTTGTTCAATCTCACATTTGACAGATAATCCCAATCGCTGGACCTTGTGTGAAATAGCATGTTTCACAATCCTTTTGAGTAAGGGAATCTCCACGAAACCGCCACGGGAAAAATCAAGTGTGTGCAGTGAGATTGAGTCATCTCGAAGTGATAAAACCTTAGACACATATTTGGTGAAAATCTTGAGAGTTGAAAAGTCTGAACAATGCAATATAAGAGTGGGAAGACGTTTCCAAAGATTCTTCCATCTTGTAGACAAAATGCAAGTTCTAACGGCGTGTTTGGCATTCAAAAATGATAATATGTGAAGGAGAACACAGTCGTGTAAATTGCTAAGCCTGTCTTCATTTTCATTTTCAGCATCATCACGTCTTAATCTCTTTGTATCCGGTGGAATCATTATCTCCTCCTCTGAATTAGACATTTAGATAGAAACCTTTCCACAACAAAAAGGAGAAAAATGGAATGATTTTCTGCTCTAAGCATAGTCATACAAGGTAAATTTGAGGATGATTATTCAGAAAAGTAAAATTCAATCGAGAAACGATAAATACGTTGCTCGTGATTGAGTTGTCACGTAATGGAACGCTGGAGTAGGAGTCTAGGAGAAAAGAGAATGGAAAGGGTATATGTAAAGGAAGATTTGAAGGTATGCAATAGAACGCTGGAGTAGTAAAATTCAATCAGAAAACAAGAAACCAACGGAAAACGCAGCGTAACGGAAAGAAGGTCGAACAACATAACACACAATTCACTACAATTGTAGAAGAATTAGGGTTTCTTAATTGTTTGGATTTGAAGAATGCCAAGGTACCACATTCGGAATGCGCACAGGTTGGCGGATCCGGAGCCCACCTTGAAGCCGTCGCAATGGCCAGACTCGTCGGTCTCTTTCGTCAGCTCGGCGACCTCGCTCAGTTAGTTCTCTATATATATAACTGCTTTAGGTAAGAATGGAGAAGAAAGTAGAAAGAAGAACCAAAGGGGAAATGAAATGTCTAGGTGGGAAAGTGCAATACCTTCGGTTGATTTTAGGCATAAAAATGAGAGAATATAAAAAAAAACTTTTTTTTTACCCCTACTTTATCATCCATACCCCCATAAATCCCTCTTTGGACGAAAATACCCTCATTTTTTTTAAAAAAATTACAATTTCCGGATTTACAGCGTAAATTCGGAGAGCAAAAGTTTGAACTTTCCGGCCGAATTTACGTCCCTTTGACGTAAATCCGGAAAGTTCAAACTTTTGCCCTCCAAATTTACGCTGTAAATCCGGATGGTGCACCCCTCACTCATTCCATTCCGAATTATGATGCATTTGAGCTAAATTCGGAATGCAAAAAAAAAGCCAAACATTTATTCGATTAAATTAAAAAGCGTTCTACATTGACAAAACGTCACATTACATAGCACTCGAAATATACGAAAACGATAAAAACAAAGTACATAACACTCGAAATAGACGAAAACGATAAAAACATCACAAGAAAACTAAACGAAACTACTGATTTTTTGGGAGCGTGCTCTCCATAATATAAATGATCTCTTCCGGTGTGCGCATTGTTTTGACAAACAGCTCCAGGATTTGACATCCCAATGGAACATTACGATGATGTTGCATCATTGCACGAACATCGTTGTCGCTCCGGATATCCATAGTTTCATAGCGGAGAGTGCCGTCTTGGAGACATACGCACTTGCAGTAACGTATACGATAGATGTCTTTACGCCACTCTCCCTCTTGACGAACCTTCCTCTCCACCTTTTCCTTCAACTGGCTGAATGTGATATTTTTGTCCAGCCTACAGAAGTAGTTGTCGCGAGACCTAAAGAAAACACCATCAGCCCTGTTCTCGCCCGTTCCAGGGCGATGCAGGACAGTAAGAAATTTGTCTGAGGATCTCTGGGTTGGGCACAGTTGCCATTCCAATGGATCTTCCATTTTCGGTGGTTGGTGGAGAAGAAGAAGCAGAGAAGGAGTTAGAGTTTTTGTGAATGAGAAGACAATGCTGAAGCCCTATTTATAATAGGCGTGGCGAAATATGAGTCGTTGATCAAAATTTTAGATCTCAAATCTGAGCTGTTTATTTTCTATTCGTTGGGGCACAATTTCCAAAGGAAATGCCAACCACTCCTTTTCCTAACACGTTTGACTGGTTGTGAGCCGTTGATTAAAAGTGTTGGTGGAATTTGAGCCGTTCAATAACTTTGTACCAAAAAATGTAATATAATATAAATTCGTGGAATTAAATACAATAAAATACAATCATCAAGTAATGTCTATGTAATCAATAATAGGTCGTTCGGTCGGTGCAAGACGATTTGGAAAGTAAGAAGACCATATCTGTATACGTCCAACATACGGATACAACCACGACCTAGCTTCACCTGAAGCATATGCATCCCAACTAGGATGAACAGGAGGTAATGGACATGTACCGTTCAAAATGACCCAGACCCAATGCTTCCTATCGAATAAACCCAACACAATACAATGGGCTCTGACTAGGACGATATGCTCCTCTCAAAGGAAAAAATGTGAAACACGTAGCAGATGCAGGTGTTAACATAATAATGGCTACCTGATATCTAGTCGCTATAGCATGTCCCGTGTCAGGCATCGTCATCCACTTCTCAGGAGGTTGAATTGGTTGTGGGAGAGCAACTAATGAATCCCTCACTGCCTGAATGTTGTCACCCATGACTTGTTCGTATTGAAACCAATTCTGATCCATCTCCTCAATCAACTCATTACGAACTTTTTGCCAACAATTCTGTGTCCAGCCAAGTAACCCAGAAATGCATCTGAAGCCACAGTTTCCATCCCCCACCACATTGATAGTGTCATCAATGTACCTCTGAATAGAGTTTGGAAATTGACTTAGAAAATGCATGTCATGTTGTATAGCTGCTGACCTCTGTGTCGGTATCTGGGAGACTTGATGTGAGGACCGCTGTGGTAGTATGTTTGATGACTTCTTTGCTGACCTCTGAATGGGCTTCTGAACAGAACTCAAAGATGCATCCACGTTCTCCCAATAAGAAGGATCTCTCTTCACATCATACTCTTTCTTCTTCTTCTTCCCCTTCTTTGGTGCACCCCTAGTCTTGACTGTGTGTAGGTGGAACCATGGATGTAGTTTTTTTGAAGACATAGTAATCAAGACCTCTCTTCCATACACATCTCTCCTCAAGAGACATGTCACCCCATTGCTTCCAAACCTCCTCTATTGTATAGCTTAGTCACAGTCAATTGAGGCTTGTTTCACCCGCTCCTCATCCATACTCTCCAAAGTGAGCCTCCTCCAATGAGAGTCAATCATCTCCAATGGGATTGGAAGGCCATGTTCGTGCAACATACCAAACTCACAAGAACAATGTAACCCATGAGTAACCCTAATCACACAACCACAACGGGTCTTATCGGCTCCTACTTGATCCAACATGCTCTTAAACTCATGATGTATATGATCCAATGCCTCATGAGACACCAAACCGTGTAGATCCTTGTAGAAAGGAGTGTTGTGATGGGCATCTACACGGGTGATGCTCTTTTGAAAAGAGCCGATAATTGTATCAATTTGTGATTCGATCATCCCATGCATTTGCTCCCAGCTTCTGCATAAATCACCTCCACTAGAGCCCAATGATTGACCTCTTCAATGCCCAATGCATTGACTCAACCCTAAAAAATACTAAACACGTGTCAAAAAAATTTAATCTACGGTCAAAATACTAAACACGTGTCAAAAAATTTAAACTACCGTCAAAATACTAAACACGTGTCAAAAAAATTTAATCTACGGTAAAAATACTAAACACGTGTCAAAAAAATTTAAACTACGGTAAAAATACTAAAACGTGTCAAAAAAATTTAAACTACGGTAAAAATACTAAACACGTACCTATTAGTCGTGGTATTTCCTAAGTGTCGCACTCTATCCGTCCACGGTCCACAAAATCTTTCCTTGTGAGCAAACAAGTATTCCGTGTTGACATATTTGATCAGGTGGCGTTTATTAGTACATGATTTTTCAAAATCACTCAATGCCTCATAAAACTCATCCTCAAATGAAGACTCAACCACGTTACGCCAAAGTGTCATCAATGATACAACCCTATCTCCCTTGACCACCTTCTTATTTCTAGCATGCACATTGTTGTTAATGTGATAAGAACATAGCAAATTAGTTGCATCGGGAAACACAATCCTAATGGCTTTCATCAATCCGTCCTCTTTGTCAGTCAGGATCACTCGAGGAAGTGAGATATCACACACCATCAAATATCTTAGACTCTGAAGCACCCAAGAGTAGTCATCATATCTCTCATGAGACAGATAAGCAAAAGCAACAGAAAATGTCATCTCAGTAGAAGTGACACCAACAATCTCGAGGAGAGGCAATGCATATTTGTTGGTCTTGAAAGTGCAGTGCATAATCAAGACTTGAGGAAACATCCTCAATAACTTAATACTATCGGGGGTGACCACATGATCTCCTCCACAGTATCAGTTCCCTCAATCTGTCTGCTCCAACACAAGTAATGATGCTCCTGAATAAGTGTCAAAAGCTCCTGCATCTCAGTCCTACTACCTCTCTTTGCCTTTCGGAGACTGTTGCGGGTTCTATACAGTTGAGCAATGTTACTACAGTTGTCGGTAAATCTCTTCTTAATTGCCTCAAGACTTTTCTGTGCTTTCACTCCCAACCACAAATGCTCATCAACAGTCGACCGCTCCGCCTTGTTAAACACACCAAATATGGACGCTCCTAGGATAGTCTTAAGAGCCTCATGATTGTGAATTCCACAAACAACGCTAACCTTCCAATCAAAATGAGGAGGTACCAGTGGTTTCGCTTTCAATCTGAACAGACAACCACATTTTTTTGATGTCTCGTGTCTAGAAGAACACCCAACATCCACTACTTTACTATATCTTCCATGTCTATCACAACAAAAAACGATCTTATTCTTCTTCTCTTTACCATTCTCTGTGGACTCAGATCGAATGATAATAACAATGACTCCGTTGGCCTTTCCGATATATCTAGCCCAACGGATAAGATTATCCCGAGTAGCAAAAACCTGAAAATTAATCGTAAAATTAATTAATAAATAAATACAAAGTGATAAATAATTAGCGTTTTAGAAAAATATGTACCTGTGATGTGGTAAACGTTGTCGATAAATCCATAGTAAAGGGAAGGTTGCTGTCTGCTGTGGCCATATCTGTGAAAAAAAGCGAATCTCGTTTATTAAAAAAATGGGAAAAACGAAAGAAAAAAAAACTAAACTTCCGAATAAATTTGGAATGTAATTTTTTTACTTCCGAATTTGCGCCATAAATTCGGAAGTTTGCTGCTTAAAATTTCCGAATTTATGGTAAATTCGGAATTAAACTTGTGTGAAATTTCCGGATATACCATAAATTCAGAATGCAATCCATATTTCCGGAAAAAATACGTAAATTCGGAAGTTTAAAATTTTGAAAAATACGTTTCGAAAATACAATAAATCCGGAAATCACCGTAAAAAAATTTCCGGAAATACCTTAAATTGAGCTATTTCCGGAAAAGTCACAAACTTGGTGGTGTCTAATCAAATTTTGGAAAAAATGAGAGGGGTATTTTTGGGATAAACATGAAAATGGGGTATGAGTGATATGTAAGGGGGTAAAAAAAAGCCTAAATATATTCATATGCATTGTCAATTTGTCATACATATGTATCAACTGTTCAAAAAAAAAAATACATATGTATCAACATTTATGTTGAAGCATTTGGTGCAACATATTAATTCCTACCTTACTTTTTTCAATTGAAGTGTCACTCTCCCACACTCACTTTTCTCTCTCCCGTGTTCTCGTATTCTCTCTCCCTCCCGTTCCTCTTCCCTGTTCCTTTAACCTCTGTTACCTCTAAGCTCTCAAGCTATAGTCCTCCTTCCCTCAGCCGCGACGTCCCCTGCAGTCGCGCCAGCAGCTTCCGTTCGTGACGCCAGCATCTTTGCGGAATCGCATTTCTGCCTTCCGGTCGCACTTCGCCGTCATTTGTTCGCCGCCTCTCCCATTGTTGGTAGCTTTAAGGTCAGAAATTGATTTTCACTCAAAATCCTAAATCCCTAGTCTGCAATTTTTTGTGAATTGGTTTTGATTTTTTGTTCAATCTGTGATTCTATAATTTGTGAATTTGTGATTCTCTCAAAACCTTAAATCACTAATCCGTGATTTGTGAACCTGTGTTTCAAATTGATTCTGTTCAATCTGGTCAGAAATTGATTCGGTTCAAATTAGTTAAATCAGTTGTTCAAACTAGTTGAACCGGTTGAATCCCAAATGTTGATTTTGTTCAAGTGGTCAAGTTAGTGGTGATTTGTGAGCCTGTTTGATTCTGTTCATTCTCAGGCTTTCAGTCAGAATGGGGTTTTAAAATTGGAATAGAACTTGAGGGGTCTATCTCTATTTCAGGTTTTGTATAGTGGTTTATACACTCCTCTTTGTGTAGTTTTAGAGCCAAAGTTTCTCGCGCTAAGCTTGTAGGTTTTCAGTCTCTTAGGTAACATTCTCCACCTGCGGAGTGAGATTTCACAGTCTCCTTTTCTCACAAATCCCTCCGCCGGCGGGGTGAGATTTCACACAAATTTATCGCCGGAAGAGAGTGAGATTTACAGCTCGCGATTCATCTATTTTTGAAACTGTGGTCAGTATTGCAGTATTATTTATCTTTTATTTTATTAGAACAAATTCATCTATTTTTGTTCCTCTGAAATAGAATGAAGCCACATCTGGTGTGTTCTCTCTCAATAGTGAATAAAACCGACCTTTTGGTTGCTCTCTCTCTCTCTCACTCTCTCTCAGTTGCGTCCTCTCCTTCAATGGCAGAAAATGGTTTCTAGTTTCGGAAACCACAGTTTAAAGGTTGAAGATGACTCAGGGACGAATTTGTCCCAAAAATTGTCAGGGACTGATTCGTCCCTTTTTAAAATTTTTCAGGGACGAATTTGGCCCAAAATAAACGCATATGTGGCATCTAACGTGACAACGTGGCACTTAACGTGCCACGTAGGAGACGTTTAGTGAACTTATAACGGTTAAATGGACAGAGGGACTAACATGTCTCGTTTTGGAATTATCAAGGACCAATGTGTCTCGAAAAAATTGTCAGGGACGAATTTGTTTCGCGAAAAAATTGTTAGGGGACGAATTTGGGCTTTTACACTAAGATAAAATAATAAAAATACATACCACATCAAAATCATGGTAGTGTTTTTCACATTTCATACCGTAAATAGTGTATTTACGGTAGAAATAAAAAATTATGCTTATTGTAAATTACAATTTATGGTAACATATGAGTGGGGTGTGCGCCGAGAAAAAAATGAAAGGGTGAATGAGTTTTTTCAATTTTTTTTTACACAGTTTTCAATTTTTAAATAGGGGATGTTTAGGTATTTGATATTTGGGGGGCTTCCCCTCAAAGGTGAGGGGTGCTTTTAATAATAGGCAGGCCCAGTTGCGCCTGTTAGCCTACGAGCCTTCTTCATCCTCAGTTTGAGGAGTGCACTCTTTGTTCGTTCGTATCAGAAACAGTTTGTTAGTAGCTCTCTTCACCAATTGAGGCGATTCATTTCACAGGTATGTATGTTTTTTTGCTTTCTTTTACTTTCTTAATGATCAGAGTAAGAGATAGATAGGGGAATTGGAGAAAGAGCACGAAGGTAAGTGCGGGAGGTAAGGGGTCTTCCGGCCTCTTAACAATGGTCGCGTGCGGCGTTCCTTGGTGGAAGGAAGCGGCGTACGGCGCCAATACAGAGGGAGAGCGAAAATAGATAGGGTTAACTCTAACACTCCCTCTCTTAGGTCATCGTCTGATTCTCAGACACTAATCGCACACTCATCCATCTTCCAATAATCGCTGTCTTCTAAGCATTTCTTTCCAACCAAATATTCTTGATCGTTAACTGAATGTACTCATGTCATTTCTACTGTGGTTGTTACATAACTCTACTTGGATTTCTTCTGCTTGGTTGTTTGGTTGTTGCAACTTGCAATATAGCCAGTTGCTGATTATGGATGGAATTAGATGATTTAGTTTGTGTGTAGGATATTCTTGATAGATTGACCGTATTCCCTTTTATATGTGGCTATATTGTACCACATTTTTTGTTAATTAATTTGGGGTAGGAGTCGCATTGCCTTGTGACTCTGCTTCATCTGATATAACATTATTGGATTTAGTATTGTGGTTTTTGTAGCATGGTTTTGGGACTGTTGGTAATTTTCGATATAGTTAAGATGGGTGGTAACAGAATTTCAAATGTTTTACAAGCATTAGCTTTGGAGTATATAACTCTGTTATGGTTCTAGTTTTATCTGCTTAGGTTCAGGGTTCTTTTGGTTTTGGAATAATTGTTTGATACAGTGAGTTATACGGATCTGTCAGCTCTTTTGTGCAGTGTTGTCAAATAGCGGCTAAGTGGCGCTATAGTGCTATAGCATAGCAAAATTTGAGCAAACCACTATTAACTTCGATGCATTTTTCCTGCTATTTTCTCAGTGTTGACTCTATTAACTTTATTTGCCTCTGTTGAGGATTCTTTTTTGATTTGCAAGTGTGTGCACATGTTACTTTTACTTTGTTTTCCATTTTTAAGCCATGCTGTGGATAACTTGGATTTTTAATTTGTATTTGCTTGCAGGTATAGTTCTAGAACCGATTAGGTTTTACTTGAAAGGTTGGAGCAAGAGACTTATGAGAAGGTTTGGACATAAAATTATCTGTTACGAGCTTCGGGTGCCTAAAACTTTGTTTAAGAATTTCAATGTTTTTGCATTGTTCTTGTTTGATAATTAAAAAATGTCTGAAGTTTGTTATCAAACATGACCTTTGAACACGTAACAACTAGTTCACTGGGGCATTACAAACCAGTTAAGCTGGAAAATCACTTGGAACATATCTCAAACTACTTTTTAGTATAACATATTATTTAGAGGCCTTTTTACAAATAGATTCTTTTATTCTATTTGGAGGCCTAAAGCAAGAGCTTGGGCCGGTGGAGTACCCTTCTTTACCCCGTTGTTGAGATCAGGGGAATGGTTGGAGTTTTCTTAGGGAGTTGGGGCAGGGACAGAGAAGTTAAAATTGCCCTGCCTTTTTGTCATGCGACTCATGCCTATTCTTATCTCAAAAAATAAAAACCTACCTAAATCTCTCTCTCTCTCTCTGTTGTTTATCTCAAGTCTCATCAATCAGTCATAGACTCATAGCAAAGAAACCCATGAAACCCAATAAGAATCTTGTTCACCTTGATTTATTTAAGGTTGAACTTTGAAGTTTCACTTATTCTAGAGTTAGTCCTTGCTACTTCGACTGTGTGTACGTTTTTTTATTACTTTGTCTCTGTTTGAGTTAATTAATCTCTTTTATTCATGGCTCGCCAGGTTTTCATCTCCGTACAAGTAAAACTGTGAATCCAATTCATTTGGCTGAGTTCAAAGTTGAAACAGAAGAGATGGCTGGGCAATCAGACCATGAGATCTCACTGTTTTCAGCAGAGGAGGTATGATATTGCCATACCGGATGAGGCTATAAGTAAATTAGGAATTTTTCCCTGCTCCTCATACTTGACATTGTTTAAAAATTATTAATTATTAATATACTAATAAGGGTATTGTTTTGTTTGGCTTAGCTTGAGTTCGTTGCTGAGGATGAGATTGTGGACATCGTACCTAATCTCAAAATGGATCCACTGTGTCTCATCTCTGTAAGCAATAACTAAAAAACCTCAACACTGGTCTTTTCTTGATGTGCGTAACATATTTTCATTATATTTTTTGTTAATATATTTTTTATAATGCCAGGGAGATTTTGGCCCATTCACACCACAGATTGTTACTCAAGTACCACTTTGGCTGGCCATTGCTCTCAAGAAGAGAGGCAAGTGCTCCATTTGCCCTCCCGAATGGATGACTGTCGGTAAGCTTCCTTTCTTATTTTTACCCCCAAAAAAGGTTTTGAATTGCGGTCATAGTTGCAGCTACATTGTGATCTTTATCTTTATTGCAATCAAAAGATGCAGATAAATGTTATTGGTGTGGCCACATTTGTGGTCATGGAGTTCCAAAAACTGTTAAAGGATAAGTCCCATATGAGATAAAATAAAAATAATTCAACTTTATATAAGGTGTGAACTTCGAGTCCGAATTGTCTATAGACTTTTTGGACAACAAAGTAACTCCCAAACTTAGGCCCTGTTTGGCAATGCCAATCCGCTAGTTTATAGCGGATAGCTTATGATGGATAAGCTCATTGTAGGTGTTTGACATGACTAGCTTATAGAGTTTTCTCACTAGCTTATAACGTTTTTTGAAACACTACTTGAAATAGCGTTTGAACTTATAGCTTATAGTGTTTCATTTTTTCTTCTATTTTTACCCTTATTATTTTAATTAAATGCCTAATTTATCCTCCATTGAATGAAACCTCTCTCTTTTGTTAACATTAATTACTAATTTTCATTTATGTCATTTTATATTTATAAGCTAGTTCAACCGCTAATTTTACCAAACACTTTAAATTCAATCCGCTATCCGCTCTTTTTTTTGCTAAACAGAGCCTTATTATTATACAAAACCAATTCACTTCCTCAAATGAGCCCAATCTTAAACTGTGAAAAAAAAGAGGCCCCTGACTTGACTTCAAATAAAAAATGGCACATCCCCATCAACTAAAAAAACCCTAGGCCTTTGAGGCACAAAAAATGAGTACAAGCCTAGGAACAAAAAAATGCACAAAAAATGCTAATATAAACATTGACGTTTAGTAGCAAACCTGTTTGCCGACAGCAAGTGCCAAGTTTAACACTTACCCAATTTAAAACAACGTAGCTTTAGTTGATGGACAAGCCCATACATTGAAGTGCTCAATTGTGATATGAGAACAAAGCGGAGAGTAAGAGAAAAGAAATTTGAAGAACGTGTTTATGAATTACATTTCTTATAGTGCCCATCAACTGCAAGCTTGTGTTAAATTCTAATTTGGGTTTAGTTATTCAACTGTGTTTTTATATTTCTTTTTTCCGCTTATGATGATGAATCAACTGCTTATTTATTTCAATTAAAATTTTCCTGTCCTTTGGGTGGTCTATATTGATGTATTGTGGACAATAGTGCTGATCTGCCTTTTATCTTTTGCTTGTTTAAAATTTGTTGGTTAAAGTAATAACAGTAACTAAACTTAATATTACTCCAACACATTTGTTTGTGACTAGAGAAGTTGACTCATGTTTTGGAGGCAGAGCGAGACTCTCAGGAAATGTCGGATCAATTGCCTTTTCATTATGTAGAAATCTCAACACTTCTTTTTGACCAGTAAGTTTAGAGACAATACTATCTGATTCTGTTTGATACTATTATTTTACGATAGTAACTAATCTTTTTTTCTTTTTAATTTAAGTGCGCGTGACAACATTCCTGATGTATATATGGTGAGTATAAAGAAGTTTTGCTTTGCAGAAATATGCACCAGCCTTTTCTTCTGACGCTTTGACTTATTTCTCTTATAAGGTGAGGTCTCTAATTGAGGATATCAGAGATGTGCGGTTTCATAAAGTTGAAACCGACTTGGAGGCATTCAATGGTCGTACAATAGCCGTGAAGGTAATTTCTCTATTTTTAGTTGTATTTATTTGAAGTCTATAATGCAGCTCTGATTGTAGAGGGCATTTTTTCGTAAGGATTAAATTTTGGTCTACTGATAGAATTTTGCAGTACCATTGTACCATATGTTGTGTATTTTGGTAGCGTTTAAAATGTTTACTATAGATCTTATTTGAATTCTTCAAAACATATTTCAAGTTAAACCTGTTTCTGGTCCATATTGGAAGGCAGGCTTAGAGTTGAAACCTGAACTGTACCTCGCGTTTGAGCTGTAGTAGATGACTGAGGTATCAAGTCGATCAGTTGGGTGCTGGTCGTCCGGATTGATCAGGTGATGGTCGTCCGCAGCACACCAGGTTGTACCTGCAATGACACTCCGACGCTCAAGTCAGTGGGGTAGAGTTTCTGCAGAGTAACAGTAAGAGTGAATAATGTACCTGACATGTGGGGTCAATCCCCTATTTATAGGGCCAGTGAATCAGGGGGAGCCGTTAGATCAGCGTGGGTTGATCCTGACCGTCGAGATCTGACTTGCTCTTTTGCTTGCTATTGGGCCGTTTTTGGCCAGCTCTTTGATTGGATTGGGCCTTCGGCCCACTCCAGAACAAAACCTATATGATCATTCTATGTCTAAGCCTCTAAGGTAACTGACCATAGGCAACAATTTACATAAGTATTTTTTCTCATCCCTCATTTGCGCTCCTGCTACCTACCAAAGTATCTAAATAAAGTTTCCTTGTAATTGAAGATTTTGAACATAACAAGTTTGTTATTAGCTAAGCCCAAGAATCAAAGTCCTCTGCATCCAGGATAAATTTTAGATTTTGAACTATTCAGTTTTATGCCTGATATCTTTTGCATACTAGTGCCACAATGTGATAAATTTGATGCCAAAATTTTCCTTCAACTTAGAGAAGCTTATAATTATCTCCACAATCATTAAATTTAAGTTTCAAATAAAGTGAAAAGAGAAAATTTGGCTGGAGAATGCAGGCTGTTGGTCTCTTTACATGCATGTTCATTTCTTTGCTGGCAATTTACTCCATAGTTCTTGGTGTTTTACAGATCAAAAATTTATCAGCAATGGAAGTCAATATTGTTCGCCCATTTATTGGAAGAGCTTTACAGGCGTTTTACAAGCATGATAGTCCAGAGTTGATCCCAGAGCCAGAAAGAGTTTCTGAGAGACGGCCGCAAGTTGTCCAAAATGCCCCAAGAGTATGTTTGTTTGAGCATAGATATGTTTTCCATACACAAAAAACAAAAAACAATAAATCTACACATTTACTTATGATTACACACTTTTTGTTTAAGAATTATGAATGTATTGTTCAATGTAAACAGTTTTTAGACACACGTTCAATTATAGTATTAAACTAATTATGTATGTCTATATAAAACTTGTTTACATTGTAAGTGTATAGTTCCTAGAATTAGAACTTAGGACCATATTCAACCCCACAAAACTCACTTGTAAGTAAGGAGTGTTCTTAGTCTTATAAGCTCTATTTAAGCCATTTTTAGTTGATGTGGGACTCTCAACACCCTTCATGCTTTGGACTAGATATCTGAATCGTGGACCATTGCGGGTGGAATAGTAGAGATCTTGCGCACTTCCACACTCTAGGACTTGACATCTAGAGCTGGACAAACGTGGGTGGAATAGTTATTAAGCTTTTTTGTTTATCCTTGTGATGACATGGCAGTTTCTGCAATGCTATCGAATATCAATATATTTTTACTGGCCTAGTCATTTGGATGTCATTGATAAAAATTCAGCATAAAAAAATGTATTGGTCTATCATATATGAATTATATTTTTATGAAGGGAATGGTTCTCATTTAACTAGTATTTGCTTATGCAGAGGCAACTACGAAGATAATCCTGGATACATGTTTGGTAATCGGTCTGACTTCAAAGGTACATCTTTCCGGATATGTACTTCACAGATATTTTCGCTGCTGAGTTCATTGTAGAAAGATAGCCTGGGTCTTTAGTTGAATCTTTCAGCAAACAGTGTTCTCTCTAAATTTTCTTATGATTGTTTGCTAAGAAATAGATAGAGAGGACGCACCTCACAGGAATTAACATAATTATGCCCTTTTATTTTTATTTAGTTTGTAATTTAAGTATTTGATGTCAACCTTGTGCTTGCTGTAGGTGATTATATAGAATTACATTAGTTTCTGATTGGAAATTGAAATGGTTGAGAAGGAAATGCGACTCACTGGTGGTTGTGAAATATTAATAAGTCATAATTTTGATTTTGATGTGGCACTCTTTAAGTTATAAGGAAATGATGCCTAACATGTGGTTGAATTATACACTACACATTATAAAAAAAGTGATTTTCATTTGTTACTCAAATACAAAACAACTTTTTTTAAATATATCTAAAAACTAATTTCTAAATTATTTAAAAACTAAATCACTTATTGTTAAGCTGTTACAAATGGGCTGAAGTATTTAAAATTTGAGAAAATGACTTTTAAAATATTAAAACTTAGAGAAGTCCATTGTTAGAGACCCTATTTTAAGAATCCAAAGGTGGACCATTACATAGAGATGGTTTTCTTTTAAAAAAATCGGAAAACATATCGATTAAAAAATTATTATAAAACAATTAAAAAATATTATAGAATATGGTACTTCTATTTTGAAGATTACAAGCAAAAATATTGAAAAAACCAGAAAAAATTACTAAAAATTAAACAGTACCAAATTATTAAAAGTTTTGTTGATTTTTTTATAAAAACAAATAGTAAACACATTATAAAAATAATCAACAAAAAATTATTTAAAAATAATCAGTAGAAAAAACTATTAAAGAAAGTAAAAAATACTCCATCAATTAAATATAAGAAAAAAAGTCATTTTTTGTCCCAATTTATGAGTAAAAGTTGACCTCTCTCGAACCCATAACCAAATGGTTAAGGGACTCAAGTATCTACCATTTGTGCCACATCATGTTAGTTAACAGAATTGATTTTGGTTGAGAGTGAATTGAATGTCACATGATTTATGTTTGGATATATCACAGTAAAAATTGTTGGGGAGTCTAGGGGAGCAAGGAGCTAACCAAAGAACAAGACACCCAAGAGAGTTGGACGCCATATCTCCACCCAAAACCTTAAGGCATTAGATATATACGTCACCTCTCTTATATATCATTCATATATCTCATTCATAGCTGATGTGAGACTAATTATTCACACTTGGTTTTCCAACAAAAATGAGTTTTATGAACTATTGTTGTTTGAATAAGATGAATAAAAATTGCTTTTGAATATAAAATTACCAAAATGGACATGAGTATAATATATGTATATAAACGTCCAACAAAATAAAGCTATATATATATATATATATATATATATATATATATATATATATATATATATACTAGTATGTATCACCCGTGCCAGCACGGGTATATATTTCCTTTTAACTTAAATTTTGAAATTGTTGTTTGAGGATTAAAAAAGAGTCAGTCGAATGTTTACGTATACTATGTCAAAAAAAATTGACTACTTTGGACACATTAGAAAATAAACCCACCATGACAAATTTTAGTATGACACGTTTATTAGATTAGATTGTATACTAAAAAATATTATAGTTAAACTAAAAAATCATAGTTTAATATTTTAATATAAAATTTAGTCATCCTTTTATTTATTGATATTCAAAAAATAAAATTAAGAACAAAATTTAGCAGTTAGCACATTTGTATTTTTTATTAATATTTTTAATTAAAAAACACATATAATGTACTCGGACAGCGGAATGGTCCCCGTCCCCATCCTCAACCTCATCCTAGAATTGACAGTGGGGGAATTATCTCTCTCGTCCCCGTCTCCACATAGAAAAAGTCCTCGTCGAGATTCCCACGTACAGGTAGAAAGCACTCGTTTAGTCGAGTGTGAGACTGTGAGGGAAGGATGAAACAATACATCCATCCATAAGTATACATAAAAAAGATCCTTTGGTCACTCTAAGATCTTCCTCATGATCTTCATCAAACTTCCACATTGAGTAACACCAAGCTTTGCTATCTCCGAACCTTCATCGCAGAGAAAGAGAGTCAGTAAGTTGGAAAAAAGTAGATTAAAAAATACTTTATTACCAGATATTGAGATGTTTATTATTACTTATTTAAAAAATAAATTGTTATATTAAAATATTATGTTTTAATTAAAAATTTCATGTGGCACTCAAACATGAGATGCCACATCATTTAACTTAGTACCACTTCTACCATTAGTTTGACCAATTTTGGCTAGGGGACCAAAATCATGAATGTACTATTATAGTGTTAGCCTGTAATTTCGACAGGCTTCATTGAAAATGGCCAACAAGGCTTGACTTATATTTCGACAAAGACCAAAGTATTTCGACGGAGAAAATGGTCATGTGCAGGGTAAATTCGACAAGCTTCCGGGAAAGCAAAAGCAAGAAAGAGGAAAATGGACACAAGCTTTCGACAGACAGAAAACAGAGTAGTTATGCGCTGAAGAACTAGCAGTTGGTCGAAAAGAGGAGCGGTTGCTATCATTTTTATAACTGTTTTAGGGCAGTTTCTACTTAGTATAAATAGTAGTTTCTGAGAAGAAACAAGGGTCACAAAATTTCATATTGCAATTCTCACGCTCTAACTTCCGCATTCAAGAGAAAAACGAGTCAGAGAACAATGTATGATCTTGTGTACCATTCTCTTTCATTTTAATGCAATTTACTTCTGTTTTCTCTTTACCTTTATGTGTTTTACAATTCAAGTCCTTCTTCCCTGAAATATCTTGATTGCTTCGCGCGTAAGGAATCAATTATTTCTTCTTCTTTTCTGTTTAAAACGCAAAACACTGAAGAACATCACATCAAACTAAAAACTCTAAAAACAAATGGTCTTAGGATTCACTGGTTGATCCTGCAAGTTAACCAAATTGGAGACCAGCGGTGTTTACCAAAATCTACGGTAAACATATAGGGGGACCAAAAATGTAATTAAACCTAAAATATTTGATGTTATAAGTTTGAAAGCAAGATATAAAAAGAAATTAGAATATCAATATTAGTATTGCTTATTCCCCCATATCTTCTTTTTTAAAAGGGACTTATTTCCCATATCTTATTTGCCTATAAAGCTCCATAATTAATGAGGTTTAATTTTTTTTAGAATTGACAATAATTTTTGATATTTTATTTTAATATAAACATTATATATATTTTTATTTTATTAAACCTTATATATTCATTCTATTGTAACATCTATTGACAAAAATAATTAATAGTTGGAGAATGGTAAATATTTTACTTAATAATTAATAAAAACATAATGATGCATTAAATTAGAATTTTTTATCATATGTGCGATATACAATAGTAGTGGTGGCATTAAATGGATGAGCTGGGATAAGTTATCGGTGCGGAAGGAACATGGTGGTATGGGATTCCGACACTTTCATGGCTTTAATCTTGCCATGCTAGGGAAGCAAGGTTGGCGGCTTGCAACCAATCATGATACTATTGTTTCACGTGTCTTCAAAGCCAAATATTTCCCATTGGGGGACTTTATGGGGGCTCGCTTGGGCCATAATCCCAGTTATGTATGGCGTAGTATCCACTCTTCCCAGGTAGCGGTGAGGATGGGGGCTCGATGGAAGGTTGGTAATGGTAGTTCTATTAAGGTTTGGACGGACCCTTGGCTCCGTGGGAGGGGGGATCCATATGTGCGTACTCCGTTGTTGGTGGGACATGAGGAGCTTCGGGTTGGTGATTTAATTGATACTCATGGTGGTCGTTGGAATGAGACACTTGTGCACCAAATTTTTAATAGTGAGGAGGCAAATTGTATTTTCCGCATGCCGTTGTTGTGTCTACATGATGATGATACTCTACTTTGGAACCGAAGTAGGGATGGATTATATTTGGTCCGCTCTGCTTATTATATGATCATGGAGGACATTGTTAATAATACGCACTTGAGAAGGCCTGGTGATTGGATGAGTTTATGGCGTCTCCGTATTCCTCAAAAAGTGAAGCTACTTCTTTGGCGGATGGCTCGTGGTTGTCTTCCGACCAGGTGTAATCTTCATACTCGTCATGTACCGTGTCCTCGGGTCTGTCCCCAGTGCGAGGAGCAGGACGAGGATGAGCTTCATGTTTTTTTCGGCTGCAAGCGAGTTGAGGATGTTTGGCGTCATGCTGGCCTTTGGACGGTGGTCCGTGATAAGGTACAAGGCGGCGGTGATTTTCGTGAGGTATTTTTTTCTCTTCTTAGTTGTGGCAGCGCTCCCCAGGCAAAAGCTATAGCGATGATTTTCTGGTGTATTTGGAAGCGGCGTAATGAACGTGTGTGGGAGCATGTTGATCGCCCAGTGAGTATTTCGGTTCAGATTGCTATGGAGGTCCTGCATGATTGGGAGTCCGTTCATCGTTTACGTGGTACAGGCTCGGTTGTTCATTGCCCTTCCATTTCTTCTACTTGGGCGAAACCGATACACGGTGAGTTGAAGTGCAACGTGGATGCGGCGATTTTTGAACCTCAAGGTATGTACGGTTTGGGTTTGTGTTTGCGAAATGATAAGGGAGAGTTCGTTGCAGCGAAGACCATGAAGTTTAGCGGTGTTCCAACCCCGCAAGAAGTTGAGGCAACCGGAGCGGTGGAGGCTATTAGGTGGCTTAATGAGCGTGGAGTCCAGCGAGTAACCATTGAACTGGATTGTATAGCAGTTGTTAACGGTATCAACGGAAACCATCTCATTACTACTGAAGTTGGCTATATTATAAAGAGTTGCAGGTCCCTGTTATCTACTTTTCAAAACTATAGGTTTAGTTTTGCTAGGCGACAAGCCAATGCTGTTGCTCATACTCTTGCTAGAGCATCAATTATTTATGCTTGTTCCACGGTTTTTGATTATATTCCAACCTGTATTCGTGACATTATTTATATTGAAATGAAGTAGTTTGGTTTCCGTCGAAAAAAAATAGTAGTTGGAGAATGGTAAATATTTTACTTGATAATCAATAAAAGCATAATGATGCATTAGATTAGGTTTTTTTATCATATTGTTAGTATCCAACGACTTTGCCAGCGACTAATCTAATTTTGTAAAAAAAACTAAATATGGAACGATCTATTGCAATCTAATTATTATTACTCACTAGTAGGAATAAGATTGAGAGTGATGATAAAAAGGATTGAGAGCAAACAAAAGGAATACAGAGCAGCACCGTTTTGGGTTAAAAATCGCGATAGGGTTTGAGAGAAGTCCCAAATTTAGTGGGATATAGTGATTGTGCGAAGAAAGAACCATTAGTTCAAATTTTATTTTATCTTAGGGTTTCTATCTTGATGAAAGCTGTGAAATTGTATCTTAGGCTCACTGCATCGTGATTAAACAGAACAAAAGTTGCAAATTCAATATCATATATATGACACACACCTTCACAATAGTCTGAGTTAAATTTATATATGACAGACAACTACACAATATCCTAATTGCATTACTATTTATGATAATTTTGATATTTGGATTTGAATAATTGTATTCACTCTATCCATATCATATCCATCATTGCTTAGTAGTTACTTACACGAACCCAAAATTACTACTTAAAGTAAGTTGAATGCCATGTGAGCACAAATGAAACATAAAATTTAATTCTAGTTTTATATTAATTCTACAGCCCCAACATGTACTAAAATGAAAGTGCAATGCAAAAGACATAATTTTAGTAAATGGAATAAAAAATTTAAAGTTGAAAAGAATGGGGAAAACCAATATGCAGTTATAAGAATACTTACAGAATAAACCCAAAACAGGTTCAGCACCTATGTTATAACAACCCGGCTACCTTGTTGCTCTTGTGCTTCTGATAGTCTCCATCTTCTCTAGATAGTGGTTCCGACCGAAAGGATTTTCAAAATTAGCATTGTATTCATTACTAGATCCACAAAATTAGCATTGTATTCATTACTTGTTTTTGTTTTTTTTGAAATAGTCAGCTGCAATCAATGTTATTAAAAGCGACCCCGTGATCGACCCGAGCAGGTCACTGGGTCATTGGGTCAATGGTCGAACCGAGGGGTCACTAATTGACCGGCATGACCCAATATCAATAAATTTGGTATTAAATTAATATGAGAATTAGAAAATGTAAGATATTATAAGTCAATTTTTTAAATTTAATATAATCTTGAATTAAAAACAAATTTGAAAATCAATAAAATTACTCATATTTAATAACATTCTAGTTAATAAATATATAGAATCTAAAATCTATGGAAACTGATACAAAATATTAGATGTCAAATAGGTTTTGCTAAAAAAAATGGTATATATTCTATAATACGCTTCAATTACAACAAAATGTAATTGTTCAAATGGTTAGTGTTGGAAGGTGCAGGTGTGAGGAAGGGGGTTTGATCCCCTGATTTTTCATTTTTGAGATATATTCGAAATTAATTTTCAATAAAAGCTGATGTGGACGCCACGTATTTATTTGGAGATGTGTGTGGCTTTTTCTGATTGGTCTTAGTTGTAAGCCTACGTGGACAAACTCTTGATTGTATTTAGTTATGATATTATGATATTACAACTGGAATCACTTTTGACAATTGTGAACTCACGCTTGAAGCTGTGAAACTCAAAACCAAGCAAGCACTATGTTGTTGTAAACCACCTTATAGTTATTAACTTATTATTGAGTTTGGCTTTTCCAAAATTTGATTTACGTACTCCCTCTAGTAAAGTTGTTTAGTTCTAAGGAAGGATAAATTTGAGAAACACACTTATTTCTTTGGTAAATTTGAGAATATGAAATGAGAATAAAATTTCTTAACAAGCGTGAGTTGATTATTTTTGCTTATAATTTGAGGCTGCCAGCATGGCACTTGTCAGGTTGCCAGCATGGCACTTGACAGACTGCCACCATAACATTTTTTAGTGCCATTTATTATGGTGCCATGCTTCCATAAGATCCCCTAATACTTGACAGACTGCCACCATAATAAATGGACTTTATTATGGAGGACCGTTTGTTTTCTTGAAGGACCTATTGGGGGATCTTATGAGTCTCATTCTTCCGTAGCTACTAGTTCAGCTAATGACTACTAAACTGGGATCAAAGCAATGAAGGGGGTGTACTCATTTGAATAGGCATATGAGCATCTGTCACTTGTTCACCACTTCACCCCACCACGTCTCTGCATCTACCACAACAAGTTTGTTTCTTAGATAAGTAATGGAAGAGTGGTGCCCTCTAAGGTAAATGCATTCTCATGGCGTCTTCTCCTAAATAGACTTTTATCTCGGACTAATCTACTTCAGCAGGGGGTCGTTGTTGACAAATAAGATACCAAATATGCCTAATGTAGAGTGCACCCGACACTTTTTCATTAGGTGTGATTTCTCAACACGTCCATGGTATTCAGTTTTTAAGTGGTTTGGGGTGTCTCTAATCCTCTCTTCTGGTCTATCTAGTCACTTTTTAATACTCTATCATGGAAGGTACCTGTTGAGTTTGCAATGACAAGAGAAAGAAGATGAAAGAATATTCTTTATCATTGAACTGAATAATCACTGTACAAAATGTGTTTATATATTAGCTAACTAATATCAGCATAACTGATTCTAATCTAACTAACAATCTAACAGAATGTAGTTACAGTGAACTATGGTTAAATGTGAAGCT
This sequence comes from Astragalus glycyphyllos, assembly GCA_963573325.1. Taxonomy (NCBI): domain Eukaryota; kingdom Viridiplantae; phylum Streptophyta; class Magnoliopsida; order Fabales; family Fabaceae; genus Astragalus; species Astragalus glycyphyllos. The sequence goes on from OY754307.1 coordinate 97,460,864, forward strand.
AACTAGAGTAATTAATTACAAGTTAACTGTTAGTATTATTTACACTAGGTAATAGTCCCCCCACAAGCTGGACTGTGGAGATCAATGAGGCCAAGCTTGGAGACCATGACATTGAATGGAGGAGCTGGGAGTGGTTTAGTGAGCATGTCTGCTAACTGTGACGCAGAAGACGCAGGAAGAAGATGGATCATGCCACTTTGAATCTTCTCGCGAATAACATGGCAGTCAATTTCTATATGTTTTGTTCTCTCATGGAAGATGGGGTTGTGTGCAAGGTAAATTGCACTCTTGTTGTCACAATAAACTGAGGTGGGGTTATCAAAAGAGATGTGCAGGTCCTGGAACAGATACTTGAGCCATTGAAGCTCACATGAAAGGCTGGCCAAAGTACGATATTCTGCCTCTGAGCTTGATCTTGACACAGTAGATTGCTTCTTGGATTTCCAAGATAAGAGAGAAGAGCCAAGGAAGACACAGTAGCCAGTAATAGATCTGCGAGTTGCTGGGCAACTTGCCCAGTCAGAGTCTGCAAATCCAGACAATTTGAGAGGAGAATTGGCAGAGTAAAACAAGCCTTTTGCTGGTGCTCCTTTGAGGTACTTAAGGACACGAGTTGCAGCAAGATGATGAACCTGCATAGGATTGGAGATGAACTGACTAAGCTGATGTACAATGAAGGCAAGATCAGGTCCGGTGGTTGTGAGATATAGCAATCTTCCAACAAGTCTTCTATAGGATGTTGCATCTTCATAAGATGGTGAATTGGTATCGTGAAGTTTCAATGAGGGATCAAAAGGAGTGGTACTAGGTGTAACACCCCCCTTTTACTATTACAATTAAATAGACAATTATCAGAATCACCTCGAAGGGCGCTACATTTTTCACCATTTTAAAAAAAAGAAAATCTCCAAAATAATTTATATAAAAGAAATCACCAAGCAGCGGAAATATTAACCAGTTTAAACATCTCCAGAATTAACAATTAAAGACATCTCCAAAATAAATTAAAACAATTTCCAATAACTAAAATAATAGTTCAAAACGATAACTAGCGACTCCCCGGTGCTACATATCAGAGCTGACACAGACCCAAACGAGAGAGGAAGCAAAACCTAGCAATTCCTCCACGAGCACTAGCGATCACCTGCAGCGTTGCCGCATGAGAGCAACATTCCAAGCAGAAGGGGTGAGTCTAACAGAGGTAATAAGCAGATGATAAAAATATGCTAGCATCAGGTAACTACAGCAACACAATACAATTACACCATATCACAGCACCAGATACCAAAAGAAAAGTCCATTTGACAGTGAACCACCAAAGTTATAACCTTCATAGACAATGGGATGATATGCAACCCCTCCAGTGGGCATATGCATGCGGTACCGATCACCAAAATGAGCCACGACGGGCATATCACCAATAAACACCAGAGGCAGAGCCTATATCACCAAAACATGCATATGACAATGCGACACCATGATTATGCACCAACTCACCATAACAAGTATTTAAAATAAATACTATATCACCAGAATCAAAACAAATGATTTCACCAAAAATAGCACCAAGTTGTAGCATCACAGCTACCACTAAACTCTCCTGAGCATACCAGCACCGCACCTGAAATATTAACACCAGACGGCTCCACAACGCGGACATAACGCACGCACACCACGCACAAGACTGGCGCACAGCGCCTAGGCACATCGTACCTACTTCAGCGAATTAATTAAAATAGCAAACGACATCGGATTTCAACAAATAAATACTTGTTGGAAAGCCCTATGGGTCTGGTTATCATCCCTAAGTTCAGTTTTTGAAGGAGAGTGTCCAATAGGTACAGTTTTCGAAAAGCACACAGGCTAGTTGCAAAAGAGGACAGTTTCTGTCCTTCAAATTCAAGCAATTCCAAAGTGACCAAAACTCAATCAAATTGCATGAAACTTGTGCATAAACTGGGGCAAATTTTGTCTAGTTTTCAAAGAAATTGGATTCGTTCGAAAAGGAGTTCTTTTGAAAACGTGGTAACCAAAACACTGACCCTGTGTCCAGATTGTTTCCAGAATCTTACTCTAACTTGTGGAATTCATATCTCGAGCTACACAACTCTAAACGCAACCAAACCAGTGCCAAATTAACAAGCATTAAGTCTATTTTCCAGAAAAATAAACCGCATAATTTTTAGATCAATACAACGTTCCCAGTCACCGAAATACCGAATCTATACCCAAATCGTTTCCAGAATTTTAACCTAACTTGTATCGCCTATAACTCGAGCTATACAACTCCGAACTTGACGAAACCAGTGCCAAAACGACCGGCGTTAAGTCTATTTTCAAAAACAATCAACCTCATAATTTTTGGATCAACCAAACAGCGCCAGTTTTAGAAAAACCGAACCTGTGTCCAGAATCGCTAAATTGCCAAACACCAAACCCTAACGGCAACGACACCGCAACCACCACAACAAAAACGACAATTCGACAACGCGACAACAACAATCAACCACGCACAGCAACAACAAAAACACGAACAATAACAACACCATCATCGTGATACAACAATCACGCAACAACAAATAACGAAACAAATCACAATAACGTGCAATAATCATCAACGCACCAATCTCAACGAAAACACGATATGCAACAACACGAACAATTCAACAAAACCCTAGACTACCCACACATAATTATCATCAACCCATTATCAAGGTTAAGCCCACCCTTACCTCGAATAACGTAAGCTCCGGAACACGACGAACGAGACACGAACAAAACCACAGCAACACGAACGATCTCCTTTTGAAATTCTTCGCGAAACCCTCCTCTTCTCTCCCTCTTTGCGCCGCGTGCTCTCTCTCTCTCACTCTCACTTTCGTTTTTTCTTTTGCTTGCTGCGAATGAGGGTTTGGCTTAAACCCCCAGGGTTTAAGTTGAGGGCTCAGTAAACACTGGGCTCTCTACGTCACCACCTCCTTTACTCGTTTCACCTCCTACGCATATAAAATATTAACCTTTTAATTTATCTATATCCCGCCTCCAAATTATTTTAATAATTCAATCAACTATTTTAATTAAATTATTTCCGGGGTGTTACAACCCTCCCCCACTTAGAATCTTTCGTCCTCGAAAACATACCTGATTCAAACAGCTCCGGATAGGACTCTCGCATCTTGCTCTCCAACTCCCATGTCATGCTTTCACTAGCAGCTCCTAACCAGACCACTTTCACCAGGTTTGTCTCTTTGCCACGTAAAGTCTTCACTTCACGATCTTCAATTCGCACAGGCATTGTCTCCACAGTGAGATTATCCCGCACATGCACATCATCCATCGGAATCACATGGGACGGATCCGAAATATACTTCCGAAGTTGCGACACATGAAATACATCGTGCAAATTCGAAAGATTAGGCGGCAAGGCCACCCTATAAGCAACATTACCAATTCTCTCAGTGATCTGATACGGTCCAATGAAACGAGGAGTCAACTTCTTTGTCTTCAATGCACGCCCAACACCAGCCATAGGCGTGACTCTCAAAAACACATGATCACCAGCTTGGAATTCTAAATCCTTCCTTCTCTTATCATGATAGCTCTTCTGTCTACTCTGCGACGCTTTCATTTTCTCACGGATCAATTTCACCTTTTCAGTAGTCTCTCGAACAACCTCGGGTCCAAGAACAATACTCTCCCCAGATTCATGCCAACACAACGGAGTCCTACATCTCCGACCATACAATGCCTCGAACGGTGCCATCCCGATGCTAGAATGGTAACTATTGTTGTAAGTAAACTCGATCAACGGAAGGTGAGTATCCCACGCACCTCCCTGCTCAAGAACACAAGATCTCAACAAGTCTTCCAACGACTGAATGGTCCTCTCTGTCTGCCCATCAGTTTGAGGATGATAAGCTGAACTCAACCTCAATTTAGAACCCAACGCTTCTTGCAAACTCTTCCAGAAATCAGAAGTGAACCTAGGATCTCTGTCAGACACAATGCACAAAGGAACACCATGCAACTTCACAATCACCTGAATATAAATCTCTGCCAATCTCGACACCGGATACGTGATATTGATAGGAATAAAATGAGCAGACTTCGTCAATCTATCCACAATCACCCAAATCGACTCGTGCCCCCTCACAGTATTAGGTAACCCTATCACGAAATCCATAGAAATACTATCCCACTTCCATTCCGGAATCCCCAACGGTTGCATCAACCCAGCAGGCTTCTGATGCTCAACCTTCGATTTCTGACAAGTCAAGCAGGAATACACAAACTGCGCCACATCACGCTTCATACCAGGCCACCAAAACATCTTCTTCAGATCCTGATACATCTTTGTAGCTCCCGGATGGATACTCAACTTACTCCTATGACCTTCTTCTAAAATTGCTCTTTTCATCTCCTCATCATCAGGAATGCAGATTCTTCCACGGTACTTCAATACATTCTGCGCATCCAACTCAAAGTCTTTATTCTCGGATTGATCAATCCCAACCATCAGGTCAACTAATTTAACATCTAACTTCTGAGCTTCTCGAATGCTAGCCATGAATTCATTATCAATCTTCAACATCCCCAATCTGACACTCTGAGGCGTCACTTCACAAACCAAACTCATATCCCTGAACTGCTCAATTAATTCGAGTTCTCTAACCATCATTGCTGACATATGCAACGTCTTTCGACTTAAAGCGTCAGCTACCACATTAGCCTTTCCCGGATGATAGTTCAAGCTAAAGTCATAGTCTTTCAGCAACTCCAACCATCTGCGCTGTCTCATATTCAACTCTTTCTGATCAAACAGATACTGCAAACCCTTATGATCACTGAACACCTCAAACCTCGAACCATACAGATAATGTCTCCAAATTTTCAACGCGAACACAACTGCAGCAAGTTCTAAATCATGGGTAGGGTAGTTCTTCTCATGAGTCCTCAACTGTCTCGACGCATAGGCAACTACCTTACCATTCTGCATAAGCACACCTCCCAACCCCATCTTGGAAGCATCACAATACACCACAAACGACTCTTCCGGATTAGGCAACGTCAGAACAGGAGAAGTCGTCAACCTCTTCTTCAATTCTTTGAAGCTCTCTTCACAACAGTCATCCCAGATGAAAGCTTTACCCTTGCAAGTCAACTGAGTCAACGGAAGTGCCAACTTCGAAAATCCTTCTATAAACCTCCTATAGTAACCTGCCAGACCCAGAAAACTTCTAATCTCAGTAACTGACTTCGGAGACTCCCATTGTAACACGGCATCAACCTTAGACGGATCCACGGAAATTCCATTCCCCGAAATAACATGACCCAGAAAGCTAACCTTTTTCAACCAAAACTCACACTTAGACAGCTTCGCATATAATTTCCTGTCCCTCAGAATTTCCAATACCAATCTCAGATGTTCTGCATGCTCCTCTTCTGACTTAGAATAAATTAGGATGTCGTCAATGAATACCACCACAAACCGATCCAGATACTCACGAAAGATACGATTCATGTACTCCATGAACACTCCCGGCGCATTAGTCACACCGAAAGGCATCACGGAATACTCATAATGCCCATAACGGGTTCTGAAAGCTGTCTTCTGAATGTCTTCGTCTTTCACCTTGATCTGATGATAACCCGATCTCAAATCTATTTTACTGAACACCTGAGCACCCACCAACTGATCCATTAAGTCATCAATCCTCGGAAGCGGATACTTGTTCTTAATAGTCACCTTATTCAGCTGCCGATAGTCTACGCACAACCTCATACTACCATCTTTCTTTTTCACCAACAACACTAGAGCTCCCTACGGCGACACACTTGGCCTCACAAATTTCTTTTCAAGCAGATCCTCGAGTTGCTTCTTCAGTTCTGACAATTCAGATGCAGACATTCTATACGGTGCCATAGACACAGGTTTAGTATCAGGTACCAGATCAATAGCAAACTCAACCTCTCTCTCTGGTGGTACATCCGGAATCTCGTCGGGAAAAACCTCAGAAAACTCTCGCACCACCTGCAACTCATCAACCTTCGCTTGGCTCTCAGCAGACAATGACGCCATTAATGAAAACAACTGGACATCTTCCCTCATTACCCTATGCAACTGACCAGCAGACAACAAACCAGACTCTTCCTCTTCAGGAGAAAAGAAACTCACAGACCTTTCATGACAGTTGATATGAACATGGTTATCAACTAACCAGTCCATACCTAGAATAACATCCATTCCGCTCAGCGGCAAACAAATCAAGTCAACGAGAAAATCATTACCGAATATCGATAAAGGGCATTTAGCACAAACAACCGAGGTAGTCACCGAACCCTTAGTCGGAGTATCGATAACCATCTCCCTCAACATAGAAGATAAAACAAGATCTAATTTCTCAACACATGCAGTAGCAATAAAACAATGGGTAGCACCAATATCAATAATAGCAATAAGAGGAGAATTATTAATATAGCATGTACCTCTGATCACATTCACTGCATCTGACCCCGCCAGAGCGAACACCTTCCCAACGGACCTTTCTTTCTTCGGTTTAGGACACTGAGTGCTGATATGACCACCCTCACCACAGTTGTAGCATAACACATCCTTTCGATCACAGCTAGACGCCATATGACCCTCTTTACCACACTTGTAGCACTTCTTCACATCACCTGGACAGTCAGGACGCTTATGACCGGGTTTACCACACTTGTAACATACCACACTAGCAGCAGCATCTCCCCCACTAGGTCTCTTACCCACAGCAGTTCTCTGATTGCCCTTACCAGCTGGAACCTCATACGGCTTCCCACGACTCGAGAAATTCTTCTGCCTATCCCTCATGACTCTAGAATGAGCATTACTGTCTTCCTCGAAGATTCTGCAGCTGTCAATCAACTCCGAGAACACCCGAATTTTCTGATACCCTATCGCCTTCTTGATATCAGCCCGCAACCCATTTTCAAACTTGATGCATTTGGAGAATTCAGCACCAGCCTCACCATAATGTGGATAGAACTTCGCCAATTCAATGAACTTGGCAGCATACTCAGTCACCGACATATTACCTTGCTTCAGCTCCAGAAACTCAATCTCTTTCTTCCCACGGACATCTTCAGGATAATACTTTCTCAGAAATTCTCTGCTGAACACAGCCCAAGTGACCTCTTCATTCACAGTCGCCAACCTCTGCCTCACCTCCAACCACCAGTCATCAGCCTCCTCTGCCAGCATATGAGTACCATACCTGACTTTCTGCGCCTCAGAGCAATCCATAACACGAAAGATTCTCTCCATCTCTTTCAGCCACGCCAAAGCACCATCAGGGTTATACTTGCCCTTAAAGGTAGGAGGATTCTCCCTCTGAAACGTAGCCAAACTGCGCGACCCAGCATCACCAACAGCACCTGGGTTATTCTCCACAGCTTGAGCCACAGCCTGCAAAGCAGCAGCGAGTGCAGCATCGTTCCGTCCTGCCATCTCAACCTAACACTGCAACAGAAACTATAATCAGAAATGAGTAACAATTACTCAAGTGTTACTCGACTCGACGACTCGACAACTTGGCCGGACAGACCGAACTGCTCTGATACCACTAATGTAACACCCCCCTTTTACTATTACAATTAAATAGACAATTATCAGAGTCACCTCGAAGGGCGCTACATTTTCCACCATTTTAAAAAAAAGAAAATCTCCAAAATAATTTATATAAAAGAAATCACCAAGCAGCGGAAATATTAACCAGTTTAAACATCTCCAGAATTAACAATTAAAGACATCTCCAAAATAAATTAAAACAATTTCCAATAACTAAAATAATAGTTCAAAACGATAACTAGCGACTCCCCGGTGCTACATATCAGAGCTGACACAGACCCAAACGAGAGAGGAAGCAAAACCTAGCAATTCCTCCACGAGCACTAGCGATCACCTGCAGCGTTGCCGCATGAGAGCAACATTCCAAGCAGAAGGGGTGAGTCTAACAGAGGTAATAAGCAGATGATAAAAATATGCTAGCATCAGGTAACTACAGCAACACAATACAATTACACCATATCACAGCACCAGATACCAAAAGAAAAGTCCATTTGACAGTGAACCACCAAAGTTATAACCTTCATAGACAATGGGATGATATGCAACCCCTCCAGTGGGCATATGCATGCGGTACCGATCACCAAAATGAGCCACGACGGGCATATCACCAATAAACACCAGAGGCAGAGCCTATATCACCAAAACATGCATATGACAATGCGACACCATGATTATGCACCAACTCACCATAACAAGTATTTAAAATAAATACTATATCACCAGAATCAAAACAATTCACCAAAAATAGCACCAAGTTGTAGCATCACAGCTACCACTAAACTCTCCTGAGCATACCAGCACCGCACCTGAAATATTAACACCAGACGGCTCCACAACGCGGACATAACGCACGCACACCACGCACAAGACTGGCGCACAGCGCCTAGGCACATCGTACCTACTTCAGCGAATTAATTAAAATAGCAAACGACATCGGATTTCAACAAATAAATACTTGTTGGAAAGCCCTATGGGTCTGGTTATCATCCCTAAGTTCAGTTTTTGAAGGAGAGTGTCCAATAGGTACAGTTTTCGAAAAGTACACAGGCTAGTTGCAAAAGAGGACAGTTTCTGTCCTTCAAATTCAAGCAATTCCAAAGTGACCAAAACTCAATCAAATTGCATGAAACTTGTGCATAAACTGGGGCAAATTTTGTCTAGTTTTCAAAGAAATTGGATTCGTTCGAAAAGGAGTTCTTTTGAAAACGTGGTAACCAAAACACTGACCCTGTGTCCAGATTGTTTCCAGAATCTTACTCTAACTTGTGGAATTCATATCTCGAGCTACACAACTCTAAACGCAACCAAACCAGTGCCAAATTAACAAGCATTAAGTCTATTTTCCAGAAAAATAAACCGCATAATTTTTAGATCAATACAACGTTCCCAGTCACCGAAATACCAAATCTATACCCAAATCGTTTCCAGAATTTTAACCTAACTTGTATCGCCTATAACTCGAGCTATACAACTCCGAACTTGACGAAACCAGTGCCAAAACGACCGGCGTTAAGTCTATTTTCAAAAACAATCAACCTCATAATTTTTGGATCAACCAAACAGCGCCAGTTTTAGAAAAACCGAACCTGTGTCCAGAATCGCTAAATTGCCAAACACCAAACCCTAACGGCAACGACACCGCAACCACCACAACAAAAACGACAATTCGACAACGCGACAACAACAATCAACCACGCACAGCAACAACAAAAACACGAACAATAACAACACCATCATCGTGATACAACAATCACGCAACAACAAATAACGAAACAAATCACAATAACGTGCAATAATCATCAAAGCACCAATCTCAACGAAAACACGATATGCAACAACACGAACAATTCAACAAAACCCTAGACTACCCACACATAATTATCATCAACCCATTATCAAGGTTAAGCCCACCCTTACCTCGAATAACGTAAGCTCCGGAACACGACGAACGAGACACGAACAAAACCACAACAACACGAACGATCTCCTTTTGAAATTCTTCGCGAAACCCTCCTCTTCTCTCCCTCTTTGCGCCGCGTGCTCTCTCTCTCTCACTCTCACTTTCGTTTTTTCTTTTGCTTGCTGCGAATGAGGGTTTGGCTTAAACCCCCAGGGTTTAAGTTGAGGGCTCAGTAAACACTGGGCTCTCTACGTCACCACCTCCTTTACTCGTTTCACCTCCTACGCATATAAAATATTAACCTTTTAATTTATCTATATCCCGCCTCCAAATTATTTTAATAATTCAATCAACTATTTTAATTAAATTATTTCCGGGGTGTTACACTAGGTTTTACTGCTAGCAAGCCACTATCTTCAAGAAGTTCGAGAGCATATTTTCTCTGATTGAGAAAGATGCCTTGTTGAGATCTTGCAACCTCCAAGCCCAGAAAGTATCTAAGAGTGCCAACGTCCTTGATCTTAAATTTTGAATCAATGAACTGTTTTACTGAGTGAATTTACTGCAAACAATCACTAGCCAGCATAATATCATCTACATATACTAAAAGTGTAGTAAAATGAGAATTTTCCAATTTAGTGAAGAGGGAGTGATCAGCAGAAGATTGAGAGTAACCAAGGGAGAGAAGAGCAGTGGAGAGCTTGGAATACCACTGTTTGTTGGCCTGTTTGAGACCATACAGGGATTTGTTCAATTTGCACACTTTATTGGAGGTGTTGGCATTGGACAGTGGCCCAAGAGGGAGCTCCATATACACTTCCTCATGGAGATCCCCATGGAGGAAGGCATTGTTCACATCAAGTTGTTCCAAATGCCAACCTTTAATGGCAGCCAGAGAGATGAGCTCCATATACAAGTATTTTTTTTACGCAAACAGAAGGAAAGAAATCTCGTTAAAACCTTTTGATGTAAAGCATCAACAAGAAGGAAAAAGAGAACTTCCCCCTAAATGTATTAAAAAAGAGAAAATAAAAGATAACATATGATAGTCCAAGGTGGGAGGACTAGACCAATACCCTTGGCAAAAAAGAAAATAAAGTCAAAGCAGTAATAGAGAGTCCCTATCAGAGCCCCCTAAAACACTTTATCCTAAAGACAATTATAAAAGTACCAAGTACTAACTTACAATTGTTAGATCAAAATGAAATAGAGACAAAAATTGTCCTTGAGCGGGTGTTATAGCCTACAATTCTCTGGATCAAAATATATTTTTGCTGACACTTTTAGGACTAACTTACAAAAGTTAGCTCAAAATGAGACAAAGACAAAATTTGTCTTTGAAATTAAGAGTATTATAGCTTGCAGTTTTCTGGACCAATTTCTTTTTTTGCCGAGATTTCTTCTTTTGGGTACCCAAGTAATAATAGGAGGGATCTAATTATAATTTGGTAAATAATTCGGTGGGCTGCCTAGGAGACACATAATGGGCGAATCTTCTCAAATAAAATCATTGACCTCTTAAGGTTTTTTGTAGTCAAGTTGTACTCATGTATATGACTCCTACATAGATCTAAGTGTAGCTAATGTCTTTTCTATGAATGGTGTGTGGATCCTCTAGATTGTATCTTCAGAAAATAATTGTTATTGGTATTGTGAAGTTCTACTAATTGTTTGTTTTGGGCGGCTTTACACCTACAATAGCTTTTTAGTTATATATCTAACAAATATTGTAATAGGTGTCGAATACCTTAAGATTTGCTATTAATATTTTAGGGCCAATTGAGTAAGTAACCCAACAAACTCGATTGGCCCTACAATAGCTATTGTAAAAGGTGTCGAATACCTTAAGACTTGCTATTAATGTTTTTTTAGTTTTGGCCATTGTTGGGTCAACACCTATTACAATATTTGTTGAGTGCAATAGGTTTGATTTTTGCATGACAAACTCGATTGGCCCTACAATACTGGTGTCGAATGCCAATCGAGTTTGTCATGCAAAAATCAAACCTTAAAACACCAAATCGAACTCTCGTATCACATGGTATCTTATGCCACGAGACCAATAGTGTTGATTACTTTATCTTTAATATAGTTAAGACTTGCTAGTAATATATAACATATAATACTTTGTCATTTTTTAAGAAAGAACGAACCTAAACACTAATTTAACATTAACTTAGTGGTAAGGATAAAATATGCAAGTAAAAATATAATTAAAAATCAAAAGTTGAAAAAAGAGAGTATATATGAGACCGAAAAGGAAAATCTCATATATTTTACAAACGCTAAAATATACTCCCTCCGTTCCTAGTTTTTGGTACTTTTGGCTTGTTACACACAAATTAAGGTATCATTAATTTGTGTTATCATTCCCTCTGACCTATTTTTATGCATTTAATTTAAAGCTGCTTTAAACAAACTAAAATAAATTAATAAATTTTATTCTTTCTGTTTATTTTGGAACTATAAATTTTAGCTTTAATTGAAAATCGTTTGGCTTAAATACAGTTTTGGTCCCCCAAGTTTTACCAACTCACGATTTTGATCCCCCAAGTTTTAATTTCACGAATTTGATCCCCCAAGTTTCCCAATTTGTGAAATCAGGGTCCCCCACTAATCTGGTCAAAATTGATGCTGACCTGTCCGCCACTTAAACTACGTGGCAGCCACGCTGGCATGCCAAAGTGGTTTTTTTATATTAAAAATTGTTATTTTTATTTTAACATTTTGTTTATATATATATTTATATTATATTTAAGAAATTAGAAATTAAAAAAAACACCTAAACTATCAGATTAAACTATCTGCTCCCTTGATTCGTTTAATCTGATAGTTTAGGTGTTTTTTTTTAATTTCTAATTTCTTAAATATAATATAAATATATATAAACAAAATGTTAAAATAAAAATAACAATTTTTAATATAAAAAAACCACTTTGGCATGCCAGCGTGGCTGCCACGTAGTTTAAGTGGCGGATAGGCCAGCATCAATTTTGACCAGATTAGTGGGGGACCCTAATTTCACAAATTGAAAAACTTAGGAGATCAAAATTGTGAGTTGGTGAAATTTAGGGGAATAAAATTGTATTTAAGCCGAATCGTTTTTGAATTGAAAAAAGGAAAAATTTAAAATAACCAATATGGCACTTGAGTTGAGGACAGGAAGTAATGGCTCCAAACGTGAAAGTTGAGGCCACGAAAGCGCCTCACAATTTTAAAAGTCAATACTCAATAACAATAGCAACGGTCACGCGCCAAACAGTCAAGAATATTTAACGCGCGCGAGCGGTAATCTCTGACTCCAGTTCACAAGCACGTTGTAGTAGACTAGTAGTAAGTCATGGCCAAAAATAAAAGAATTAATTTTTTCTCTAATAAAAGAATATTTATTTGCTTCAAAAAAAAAAAGAATATTTATTTTTATTTTTAAATAAATTTCATTTTGCTAAAAAAAATGATAAAATCAATTTGTATATTTTGTTTCTCATGTTATTCACCGAAAATACACTAAAATAATTACAAACTACTCTTACGTATTTTTTTTGTTCGGTGGAATCTTCCTATTAGCTTCATTGCTGAGGATTTCTCCAAGAACAGGTTAGGATTGCCCACCTATAGATTTTGTTGATTTTCTGTTCGATGGTTTCAGTCTACTTCTGGACGAACTTCACATATTAAATTTTGACACTATATTGAATAAATTTAATAAAATAGTTTAATTTATATACATTAAATTATTTTCAGTTTAAAAAAAAACCACAATATTAGTCGAAGTAACCTCATTCAAAGAATGTTGTTAGAAGAACATGTAGAAGTGACACGACAATTACTTTGACTAATTTTTCAATTTTTTATTTTAATTAAAAAGAATCCGATTTGATGTAAAGATCTCTCTATAAATTATGAATATGAATTAAACTCTTAATAAAAATATTATTAAAAAAGAAAAAAAGAATCCAAAAATTGAGGCGAGATCAACGCGGCGAAGCAATCCCTTCCCTCCCATTGTTCCAAATACCCAAAAGAATGCTACCTTTTTTTCAAACACCAATGTTGGGGGGTTTGCTGTTTAATTACGGCATCTGTGTGTTTTCTTTCAAAACTGGTAGCGCCAAACTGTGCTTTAAAACCACATGCGCAATCACAGCCGTTGATCATCACTTCACCCATCAGCTTCAACGGAAAAACCGGCGTTGCAACAGTCAAAACCGGCGTGTGATTTTAACGTTTTTGTTTTTAGCCGGTCGCACATTTGCATTGGACCGGTTCACTATTTTTTTTGTTTGGTCAATAAATAAGAATCATCGATAGTTGCAGAATTCTTGAATTTCACGGAGCCATCATCAACATAAATTCATTCAATTTAAAAAAATAAAAATAAACAAAAGAATAGCAATAATAGTCAAGCCCCACCACGTGACCATATGTCACACGCTTGCTGGATCACTCTTTACAAAGGAAAGATTTGGTACTAAATATTATTTATTTAAATTGAAAAAAATAAGTACATAACATAACAGAGATACTGATAAGAACGATAAAGTTAAAGAAGAAATAGCCTTTGATTTTTTTCTTTGCTTCAAAGTTCAAACTTCAAACCTAACGGCAGCTCTTCTTCTTCTTCTTCCTCTTCACAGGTAATAATAAAAGTGAAATTAACTCTATAAAACTTCCTTTACTAGGAGAATTGAAATTGGAGAAAATAACAGTTAATTGAATTTTTGTTCACAGAAATGGAATTTGCAGTTGCAACAGCTTTGAAACCGAGTTTAAGGAGGGAGCTTCTCTTTCAACAAACGCTTGGCGAGGAACTTTTTTACCTGAACGCGAACACGGTGGTTGGCGGTGAGGATTTTTCCGTTGACGACCTCCTTGACTTGTCTAACGGCGAGTCTCTTCACCATGAGCAGCAAGATGACGACGAAGAAAAAGAGAACTCATCTCTTTCCTCTCAATCACTTTCAGAAAATTGCAACTCCAATTCCACCGACGCTTCCTATGACTCAATTTTCTCCACCGAATTACTCGTTCCGGTGAGTCTCTTTCTTTTCCTTCTTCCTTCTTCGTTATTCTAAAGCTTGTTTTATAGTTTTGTGAATGAAATTGAGATTAATTTCTACTTTCTATACAGGATGGTGACGTGGCAGAACTGGAGTGGGTTTCTCACTTTGTAGATGACTCTTTCCCGGAGCTCTCGCTTCTCTACCCGGTTCAAATTCAAACCAACACGGAGCATGCAAAGAAAACTTCTCGTTTTCCCTCCGAAATGAAAATCACCACCAAAGCGAGAACCGCGAGGAATAGAAAACCTAATCCTAGCGTTTGGTCTCTTAGCCCCTTGCTTATTTCGTTGAAACCGGTCTCCGGTGAGCCGCCGGCGAAAAAGCAGAAGAAAAAGGCCGAAGCCCAAACGGTTGGGAGCCCGGCCCAAGCCCAGTTACAGAGACGTTGCAGTCATTGTCATGTGCAGAAGACACCACAGTGGAGAACCGGTCCACTGGGAGCAAAAACCCTTTGCAACGCGTGCGGTGTTCGTTACAAATCCGGTCGACTTTTTTCGGAGTATAGACCGGCTTGCAGCCCCACCTTCTGTAGTGAAATTCACTCCAATAGCCACCGCAAAGTTTTGGAGATTAGGAAGAGGAAAGAAATTGTTGGACCGGATTCCGGTTTGGTTCAGACTTGCTGAGTCTTTAGATTAGGAATAGTAGTAGTTAGTAGTAGGTTAGGTATACTTCCACCAACCGATTCGAACCGGTTCGCTTTTGTAATATATTTAGTGGTTGTAGTGCTAGGCAGCTGGGCAGGTAACGGATATTATTAGGAAGGTATTGTTTGTTTGTTTGGTATTCTATTTTTTCTAGCTTTGTTGATTTAATTAATCTAATGCGGTTTTGTAGGAATAGTAATTTACGCGTGATGTTATTTTGGTCATTTACTTACTCAATCAAGTTGGCATGCATTTTGCTGGTTAGATTAGATATTTATTTTCGTTGGTTCTCTGTCAAACTAGTATGGCACTGGGTTGAATTATTCAACCAAGTTTCAGCGGTGCATTTGTCGATTTCGTGAGAGAGCGGGAGAGGTGGGTCATATAGATCTGGACACGTCACACAAGTCATTTCAGTTTAATTTGGGGAGAGAAGATTTAAAATTCAATGAATATTGATCAGGTCGGTACATATATGGTTAGGATTTGTAATTTCTTATTCTATTTTTATTTTTGACGTGTTGTAATTTCTTATTCTAAAGTATATATTTATGATGAAGAAAAAAAGAATTTGTAATTTCCTTAGTAAGATCAAACAAATTGGTTCAATTCGACTTATTTGATGGACAATTTCTTCAAAAAAAGTATGAAAAAATATGGGGTCAATCTCTCAACACACAAATTTGATTTAGTTATCCAGTATTTCAACACTCTTGATAAAAAGAGACACAACCTTTAGAGTGTCACTCAAGCATTTATGTTGGGTGGCATTCATTATCATCGCCAAACGCTGCTGGTGCCAATGTCATCTCGTGGGTCAAGTGGGTGGACTGATTGGACTTTACTCTACATAATTTTTTTTGACAAATCTTTACATAGTTTTTTTTTTAATAATCATACTATCATTATTGACATAAATATAGTGTATTTGTTTTGATTATTGTTAATGTTTGTTCTTGTTTATTATTAGTGTTTTTAATGAGTATTTGTTTTATTGTCAAAAAAAATTATTAGTGTTTGTTCTTGTCCGAGAACGTGAGTGTTCCTGAAGGGGGTTGAGGATGGTGGCTCCGCTAGTCAATTGTGGTGGTGTTATCACTGAGTGTCTCTATAAAGTCACTCTGATGTCAAAGTTAGGTCACTACTGTCTACTAGTGTAATAGTGTTTCAAGGATAGAGAAGATACCTTAAGCACAAACCAAAAAAAAAGAGAAGATACCTTAAGCTTACGGGAGGTCCTTCTTATGTAGTGATTGGATGGGCTAATAATTGGCCTTATCTTGGGGTCAAGTGTGATCGTCCTAGGAATGCCTAACTGACCCATTGATGTAGAGAGGGTCAATGTTAGTTTGGCTAACTTACTAGTACACAGACCCTCGAGCACAGTCCGAAGGCGATAGTGTTCTTGGTCCATCAGTGTGTTAGCCTGTAATTTCGACAGGCTAAATTAAATGCAGTCAACGGGGTTTGACTTTGGTTTTCTTAGAAGAAGGTGTTGGTTTTAACACAGAAGAGTTGTGTCAGAAGGTAAATTCGACAAAGCATCAGACTTAACTAGATTTGAAGGGTGATATTTCGACGAGAAGAAAATTGAATTCAATAGCAAGTCAAAAGCAAGTGCTCGCTGTCGAAGCTTTGGTAGTTATCCTACTCGAAGGCTGTAGTAGTTTCTTTTTTTTTTAAATTCTCTGTACAGTTAGTTAGTTTTAGTATTTTCCCTCCTCATATAAATAGGAGTTTCTCATAGGAAAAAGGGGTCACAATCTCATTACAAAATTCTCACGCTCTAACTTCCAACACATTACAGAGAAAACGAGCCAAGAGAATAATGTATGATCTGTGCACCAACTTTCTTTACAATTAATGCAATTTTAATTTGTTTTCTTCTTTGCTTTTCAGCAATTTTTCTTTGTTTTATTCTCCCTCATTGAGGAAATCCGACGGTTTCACGCGAGATCGACGGCTATCTTCTTCTTTTTACTTTTAAACTGCAAGAACACATATAATTCTGGGAAAAACTTTAACACAAATGGTCTTAGGATTTACTAGTTGATTCTGCAAACAGAAGCAATTTCAAACTAGCGGTGTTTACCAAAATCCAAGGTAAACAAATTGGCACGCCCAGTGGGACATTTGTGCTAATTTTAAAGTTTTTCGTTGAATTCTTAAACTTTGTGTTTGTCTGTGCAAGCAATTAAGGAGTGGTAAACATCTTCTAGAGATGGCACGCTCTAGTACAAGTAATGCTTCTGCATCAAATGCACAAAGTACACAAGAACAAGCGTCAGTTAGTGACGTTAATGCTGCAAATGTCGCAGGCATAACCGTTGCTATGCCTTCTTCGACAACAATGGGAGCAACCGCTATAACTTCTCCAATAATTACTCCTGTGTCAATGATGACCACTGCAGCATTAACAAATGTTAATACAATGGCTTCTGTGCCACCAATAGTAGGACCAACGAGTCCTTTGATGGCAAATCCAATGATTGGAAATATGTCATTTACTATGAGTGGAAGGGCTTTACCGTATGGCATGCCAACAACATTGATGGCAGGCCTTCAGACAAATTCGTCTACATTTGCAGATAATGCAATTACAGGGTATTCTCCTACTCATGGTTCAACAGAGGGCATCCATAGTCGAAATGCCCAAACTAATTTGACTACAACATCTTTGTTGGCATTAAGACAACAAATGGATGATAGCAATCATGATATGGTCAATATGTTAACACAACAAATTGGTACTGTGTTTAATCCTTTGATACAAAACACTAATAATAGTTTCCAAATGTTGGCAACACAAATGGGAAGAATTGCTGATTTCTTTGGTACTCCACCAGTATATAACCAGCAAATCCCCCAAATCCAAAATGCTAGGCCTGTAGAGATACCGGTAGAAAGGCCTAACAATGCAATTCTTATGAATCAGGGAAACCAACGACAACAACAAATTGTCGAAGAGCCTATGAGGATAGAGGCAATCCCTGAAGTTGTGTTGGTGAATAGAAACCAAAATGCAGACGAAGTGGTCAGACAAGTGCAACAAAACAATTTTGGAGCACAAAACAACCTGGCTAATATATGGTCGAAACTATTTTAGCCCAGAATGCCCTTAACTTAGGTTTACATAGGCCTAATTTTGTGTCGCCCTTGTCAGAATACACCTTACAAACAGAGCTACCTAGGGGATGGAAAATTCCCAAGTTCACAAAGTTCGCTGGAGAAACCAGTGAATCTACCGTCGAACACGTGGCTCGTTATTTGACTGAGGCTGGCGATCTAGCACATAATGAGAATTTAAGGATGAAGTACTTTCCAAATTCTCTAACTAAGAATGCCTTCACACGGTTCACTACATTGCCTCCAAATTCAATTTTTAATTAGAGTAAATTAGAAAAGGCCTTCCATGAGCAGTTCTATATGGGCCAATGTAAGATTAGTCTTAAAGAACTGGCTAGCGTTCGACGCAAGGGGTAGAATCTATTGATGATTATCTCAATAGATTTAGACTACTCAAAGCAAGGTGTTTTACCCAAGTGCCTGAGCATGAGTTAGTCGAAATGGCTGCTGGTGGTCTAGATTACATTATAAGAAAGAAACTAGACACACTACATTTAAGAGATATGGCACAATTGGCTGATAGAGTTCGACAAGTCGAAAGACTCAAATCCGAAAAAGCCAGAACAGGTAGATTCCAAGAATACGGCATATCTTATGAAGATGTCGAAGAAGAGGTTAACATTGCAGAACTAAAACCAGGACCTCCTTATACTTGCAAATTGTTAAAACCTTCTAATGGGAAAAATCCTGTGGAACCTAAGAATGATAAATTTGTCGCAAAAACTTACACTTATGATGTATCTAAATGTGACGAAATATTTGATCTGCTTGTGGCTGATGGTCAACTCTTAGTGCCTAAAGGCCTAAAGATTCCACCATTAGAACAACGACAGAAAAGAGGCTTTTGTAAGTTTCATGGTTTCTTAGGTCATAACACTTCCCGTTGTGTCATTTTCAGGGATTTGGTTCAAAATGCCATCAACGAAGGAAGGCTGAAATTTGGTGACAAATCTAAGCCACCAATGAAGATTGATACTGATCCCTTGCCAACAGCTGATTCATTGTTGGTTGAAGTCGATCTCAATGTGGTTGAGGTCACAGAGGTTGTTGCTGAAAATGCTAAGGTAGAGAAAGCTGTCGACAAGGTTGATGTCGAAATGGTCACTGTAACACCCCAATTCTACCCAATAATACTATAAATCAGAGTGCGGAATTTTCAACATAAATATTGGAGTGCTACACTTACTTCCCAACACAAACAATATAATTTATTCATGGTAAATTCAATTTGAAGCAATCTTAACAATCCTTGTCCATTTGACAACTCAAAATCAACAATTTGCTTAATAGAAATAACTTCGAGTTCAACAAATGTTGCAACCTAAATGATAAAGGGAAAAAAAACAGCGTTCAATCCCCCCGAGTGTTACGTATCAGAGTGACGACACCGACTCAACTAAGGAAGGATCACCGCCTTCATTCGCGACTACCTGCACGTTACCACATAGGGGTAACATTCAAACAGAAGGGGTGAGATATCGAACTATATAAGAGCATGTATGAAGAACAATATGATAGGTCAGGTACTATAGAATTACACATATCATCAATAAAATCCTCAATAGAGTCATCAATAGAATCATCGAAGTGCAATGCGGAATGCGACTCAACTGTGCATATGCATGTGGTACCATTGGAGCAAAACTCCCGTCGTAAAAATCGTCGTTGCCAATAAATAATGGCTCACAGGGCATAGCCCTCATCGTTCACGTCGTAAAGCAAATGCAAAGGTATGCGACACAATGTGAATGTACAAGTAACGCTAATCACAGTCACGCAATCGCACGACAACAACACCAAAACGTCATGGCGGCCATAGGCCTACAATTTACTATCTTTGCCAATAAATAGAGGCAAATCAACTTTTACAACTTCACCTGCAATTTACCACATTTTCGGCAAGGTATTCAACGCAACAATTAACCACAACAGCAACTGTGGCAACAATATTGACAAAGCAGCAACATCAACAGCGCAAAACAGCAAGAATAGCAACAACACAGCAGCAAAACGTAACAGCAATGACAACAATAACAGCAAACCCGCAACAGCTTTAACAGCAAAACATCAACAGCATTAACAGCAAAACAGCAACATCATTATCAGCAAAACAGCAACAGCATTAACAGCAACAGCATTACATCAAAACAGTAACAGCATTAACATAACCATCAATTCAATTACGAAAATTATTTATAATTCTTACTAACGAGTTATCTATATTCCTATCATTTTTTTTGATTATAATAGTGAAAACCTTAATCCAACAAAATTACAATTCGATTTAATTAGAACTAACGACATAGGAATTCAAGCACACACGGTCAATTCATCAAACATTTCTCATACGATATATATATATATATATATATATATATATATATATATATATATATATATATATATATATATAACTACGCAACATACACAGAGGCAATCTATAATAAACCCCAAACCCCGCATACGATCCCTCATATACGCTATTATAGAATTCGAACCCACCCTTACCTCAACTATGGTGGCGCAAACTCCCTCCTAGCCTCGTTCCTCGATTCTCCGAATACGGCGACTCCCTGCGATAGTAACGACGCGTGACGATCACGAACGTAGAGAATTGCAATGAAAATCAACCCTCCCAATCCAATCCTAGGCTAGAGCTCTTGAAAATTGAGGCTTTTGTGTAACTTAGAAGTGAGGGGAAGAAGGAGAAGAAGGGAAAAGAGGGCGGCTGCGCAAAAAGACCAGCCCTAGCGCATATTTGCGCTATATTTATAAGGAGGAGTGGCGCACAAGCGCCTTCCTGCGCAAGCTGGCCACTGGACACGCTGCTAGGGTTGCGTGAGCGCTGCGCACTCGCGGTGCTAAGCCCAATGCTATTTTTAACTGGCCCACGACACGTGATTATCATCTAACTCATTTTCAACATAGCTACTACGCCCATAATTTCAATTCTTACAATTATCCTACGGCAATCCAACTTCGAAGTAATTTGATTAAATTTTAGGGCGTTACAGTCACTGAAGACCAGTACACTGATAAAATGAAGATAGTGTATCCAGGGGCTGAAGAAGAATTGATTGATTTTCTCAATCACTGTAAAATTCACAATACTGAAGTTATGCTTTGTCCTAGGTGCAGTGCTGTCTTTGACAAAGAGGCTGCCAAGAATCTTGAGGGATTTAAGCCTCAACTGAAACGTAAAGGAAAGTTGGTCGACAAAAGGCCAAAGTTCAATTACAACAACATAGGGATCCAATATAAGGTTACTTCGACAAGGAATCCTCAGAAAGGTCAGATTAGAACTTATGTTCCTCCAGCAAAGTCACCTGTCGAGAAATGGGTGCATTCTGGTGGAAAGAGTACTGGGTATTACCCAGTATATTATGCTGGAAAGAATGTTGGAAATCAACAAAAGCCAGCAAAATTGGTCAGGGGCAGCACTAGTGCTACTAACCAAAATAAGGCAACTGAATCTAACAAGTATGCCTATAACAATAATTACAAAGGGAAGAATCCTATGACAAGAACGCAATGGCGCAGATATCAACGCCAGAAAAAAGTTGCTGCTGCAGGCAAGGTGGAAAACTCCAACAAAGAGAAAGGCAAACAAACACCTTCAGAGTCTCTTGAAATGGCTAGAAAGCCAGCTACTGAAAGGATATTTCCACCACTTTCAGCACTTTCAGTGATCAAAGAGGGCCTCAATTTAGATGAAGAAATGGGCTCGGATTTTGCTGATTCTGGGTTAAAATTTGACGTCTTGTGTGGTGTAGTTTCAATCCTCCCAATTGAGTATGACGTGGTTTCTGAAGTAAACGGCGTCGAAGAGGATTTCGACGAAGAAACCACTTACAAACCCATCTGTTACTATGTCTTCAAGAATGGTTGTGTGGAAAAGCAACACACTGTCTTTGAGAGACCTGATTGTGGGATGAGGAATCATCTCAAACCTTTGTATATCCAAGCAAAGGTAAACAATGTTGGGGTAGGCAAGATCTTGGTTGATGGTGGCGCTGCTGTGAACCTGATGCCACAACATATGCTGAAGAAGATTGGGAAGTGTGAAACAGATCTGAAAACACACAACGTAATCCTTACCAACTATGAAGGTAAAAGTATCTACTCTCTTGGAGCCATTGAAGTTGACCTTTCTGTTGGAAACATTAGAAGGCCAACTATGTTTATGGTGATTTCAACCAAGGCAAATTACAACATGCTGTTGGGAAGTGAATGGATCCATGTTGTGGGGGAAATCCCTTCGACAGTTCACCAGAGGCTCATTATTTGGAGAGAAGATGGCATAGTCGAAAATATTGAGGGTGATCAAAGCTATTTCAAGGCTGAGGTGAATACTATCACCAAGAAAACCTTCGACAAGAAACTGGCGAGCATTGCGCCATGCATTTCCTCTGAACATGGTTATGAAAGCCAAGATAATGTGAGGACCTCAGTGATTCTTGATCCCAACTATGGTTTCATTTGGGATAGAGAGGTCATTGATGAAGACAACTACCCACAAGGCTATGTCAAGCCTACAGGATGGGAAGGACCATAAATAGTTATTTATGGATGAACCCACTGTATGGAATAGAATTACGGCCTACGTGGCCGAAAATAAGCAAAAAGCGGTTTTAGAAGCTGACTTACAACAACAATTAGTTGCTGAAGCCGTTGAAGATAAGAATAAAGACAACATTGTCGAAAACCAGAGGCTTGATTGCGTCTATGATGACGAGCCTTTAGGTTTTGAAAAAGATCCAATGGGTTCAACCAAAAGGATCCAAGCACAAGATCCCTTAGAAGAAATTGATTTGGGAGATGGCTCAATAAAAAGGCCAACATACATAAGTGCTAAGATTGATCAAGAGTTGAAAGCGCAGATTGTTGAATTGCTGAAGGAGTACAAAGACTGTTTTGCATGGGATTACAATGAAATGCCAGGGTTGAGTCGTGAAGTTGTTGAAATCAGACTACCAATTCGACCAGGAAAGAAGCCAGTGAAGCAAACTCCAAGAAGATTTGTGTAACACCCCCCTTTTACTATTACAATTAAATAGACAATTATCAGAGTCACCTCGAAGGGCGCTACATTTTTTCACCATTTTTAAAAAAGGAAAATCTCCAAAATAATTTATATAAAAGAAATCACCAAGCAGCGGAAATATTAACCAGTTTAAACATCTCCAGAATTAACAATTAAAGACATCTCCAAAATAAATTAAAACAATTTCCAATAACTAAAATAATAGTTCAAAACGATAACTAACGACTCCCCGGTGCTACATATCAGAGCTGACACAGACCCAAACGAGAGAGGAAGCAAAACCTAGCAATTCCTCCACGAGCACTAGCGATCACCTGCAGCGTTGCCGCATGAGAGCAACATTCCAAGCAGAAGGGGTGAGTCTAACAGAGGTAATAAGCATATGATAAAAATATGCTAGCATCAGGTAACTACAGCAACACAATACAATTACACCATATCACAGCACCAGATACCAAAAGAAAAGTCCATTTGACAGTGAACCACCAAAGTTATAACCTTCATAGACAATGGGATGATATGCAACCCCTCCAGTGGGCATATGCATGCGGTACCGATCACCAAAATGAGCCACGACGGGCATATCACCAATAAACACCAGAGGCAGAGCCTATATCACCAAAACATGCATATGACAATGCGACACCATGATTATGCACCAACTCACCATAACAAGTATTTAAAATAAATACTATATCACCAGAATCAAAACAAATGATTTCACCAAAAATAGCACCAAGTTGTAGCATCACAGCTACCACTAAACTCTCCTGAGCATACCAGCACCGCACCTGAAATATTAACACCAGACGGCTCCACAACGCGGACATAACGCACGCACACCACGCACAAGACTGGCGCACAGCGCCTAGGCACATCGCACCTACTTCAGCGAATTAATTAAAATAGCAAACGACATCGGATTTCAACAAATAAATACTTGTTGGAAAGCCCTATGGGTCTGGTTATCATCCCTAAGTTCAGTTTTTGAAGGAGAGTGTCCAATAGGTACAGTTTTCGAAAAGCACACAGGCTAGTTGCAAAAGAGGACAGTTTCTGTCCTTCAAATTCAAGCAATTCCAAAGTGACCAAAACTCAATCAAATTGCATGAAACTTGTGCATAAACTGGGGCAAATTTTGTCTAGTTTTCAAAGAAATTGGATTCGTTCGAAAAGGAGTTCTTTTGAAAACGTGGTAACCAAAACACTGACCCTGTGTCCAGATTGTTTCCAGAATCTTACTCTAACTTGTGGAATTCATATCTCGAGCTACACAACTCTAAACGCAACCAAACCAGTGCCAAATTAACAAGCATTAAGTCTATTTTCCAGAAAAATAAACCACATAATTTTTCGGTCAATACAACGTTCCCAGTCACCGAAATACCGAATCTATACCCAAATCGTTTCCAGAATTTCAACCTAACTTGTATCGCCTATAACTCGAGCTATACAACTCCGAATCTAACGAAACCAGTGCCAAAACGACCGGCGTTAAGTCTATTTTCAAAACAATCAACCTCATAATTTTTGGATCAACCAAACAGCGCCAGTTTTAGAAAAACCGAACCTGTATCCAGAATCGCTAAATTGCCAAACACCAAACCTAACGGCAACGACACCGCAACCACCACAACAAAAACGACAATTCGACAACGCGACAACAACAATCAACCACGCACAGCAACAACAAAAACACGAACAATAACAACACCATCATCGTGATACAACAATCACGCAACAACAAATAACGAAACAAATCACAATAACGTGCAATAATCATCAAAGCACCAATCTCAACGAAAACACGATATGCAACAACACGAACAATTCAACAAAGCCCTAGACTACCCACACATAATTATCATCAACCCATTATCAAGGTTAAGCCCACCCTTACCTCAACTATGGTGGCGCAAACTCCCTCCTAGCCTCGTTCCTCGATCTCCGAATACGGCGACTCCCCCAAACTGCAGCTTCAGTGCGAAGCCAATATCTCTCTCCTCAGAACTCGTTTCGAAGATCCGAACGGTGAAAGTGTAGAAATATATCTTACGAACCTTCTGCCCAAAAACGAAGACGATCCAACGGTTAACGAAACCGGAATCGCAATTTTACGGTGACAGGTTTGAGAAAAACGGGAATTGTTTTCTCTCTTCTTTTCTCTCTCTTTGGTGGCTGCTCTAATCCGAAATTCCTCTCTCTCTCAACCCTAAATTAATCCTCTCCACTTATAATAAGTGAGAAACATAATGGGCTAAATTATTTGGGACTTTATCCACATAGGAAGGGGGCCCAATGCTATTTTTAACTAGCCCACAACACGTGATTATCATCTAACTCGTTTTCAACATAGCTACTACGCCCATAATTTCAATTCTTACAATCATCCTACGGCAATCCAACTTCGAAATAATTTGATTAAATTTTAGGGCGTTACAATTTGCACCAGAAATCTTGGTGAAGATCAAGGCAGAAATAGAAAGGTTACTAAAGAGCAAGTTCATCAGAACTGCCAGGTATGTCGAATGGCTTGCTAATATAGTGTCTGTAATTAAGAAAAATGGTACACTTAGGGTGTGTATAGATTTTAGAGATTTAAATAATGCTACACCTAAAGATGAGTCTGCCATGCCAGTGGCAGAAATGCTAGTAGATTCAGCTGCAAGTTATGAATACCTAAGTACGCTTGATGGTTATTCTGGATATAACCAAATATATATTGCTGAAGAAGATACATCAAAAACAGCATTCCGATGCCCAGGGGCATTAGGTGTCTATGAATGGGTTGTAATGCCTTTTGGCCTAAAAAATGCTGGTGCAACGTACCAAAGGGCAATGAATTCTATGTTCCATGATTTTATTGAAAAATTTATGCAAGTGTACATAGATGATATTGTAATTAAGTCTTCTTCAGGAATTGGTCATATAGATCATCTTCGACAATCATTTGAAAGAATGAGAAAATATGGATTGAAAATGAATCCAATCAAATGTGCCTTCTGTGTTCGTGCAGGTGACTTTTTGGGTTTCGTTGTACACAAAAAAGGCATTGAAATCAATCAAAACAAGACGAAAGCAATCTTGGAAACGAAAGCTCCTTCGACCAAAAAAGAATTGCAGTCATTACTAGGAAAAATCAATTTCCTTAGAAGATTTATCTCAAATCTAAGTGGTAAAACCCAAGTGTTTTCGCCACTACTTCGACTGAAGAAAGAAGATGTGTTCAAGTGGGATGCAGAACACCAAAAGCTTTCGACGAGATTAAAACATACTTGATGAAGCCACCAATTTTGTTACCACCAATTAGGAATAAAGTAATGAAATTGTATATAGCAGCTTCAGAATTTTCTATAGGTAGCATGTTAGCTCAGGAAGATGAAAATGGTGTCGAAAGGGCCATTTATTACCTTAGTAGAATTCTAAATGATGCAGAAATTAGGTATCATCCTATAGAAAAATTGTGCTTATGCTTGTATTTCTCTTGTACAAAATTGAAGCAATATATAAAGGCTGTTGATGTGTATGTTTATTCGCATTACGATATTATTAAACATATGCTGTCGAAACCAATTTTACATAGTAGAATAGGTAAATGGGCTTTGGTCTTTCTGAATTCTCTTTGACTTATCAGCCATTAAAAGCAATAAAAGGTCAAATAGTGGCTGACTTCATAGTTGACCATTCAGTGGTCGAAAATACAATAAACTTAGTGGAAATACAACCTTGGAAGTTATACTTCGACGGTTCAAGCCATAAAAATGGTGTTGGAGTTGGAGTTTTAATAATTTCACCAACAAAAATACCAACAAGGCATAAGTTTAAAATTGAAGGGACGTGTGAAGCCTTAATAGCAGGACTTGAGATCTTGTTAGAATTGGGGGCAAAACATGTCGAAATCAAAGGAGATTCAGAACTAATTGTGAAACAGTTAACAAAAGAATACAAATGCATCAAAGAGAACTTAATAATGTATTTTGCCATTGCTAACATGTTGTTAAAAAGATTTGACACTGTTCACATAGAACATGTGCCTCGAATAGAAAATCAAGAGGCCAATGATTTGGCACAAGTAGCTTCAGGGTACAAAGTAACAAAAGAAAAGCTATTGGAGCTAATAGAAATAAAGCACAAACTGATTTCGACAGATCCATCCAATGCCCAATTGTCAATGCCAAAACTTGAGGGGGCAGAGATGTTAAATTTGGTGGAAAATTTTCAACTTTTTGAAAAATATGAAGTGGAAATTTATGCCATTGATAATATGTCGAATGATGATTGGCGAAGGCAAATTATCGAATACTTGGAGAATCCAACAGGAGTGACTAATAGAAAAACCAAGTACAGAGCCTTAAGCTATGTGATTATTGGGAATGAATTGTTTAAAAAGACTCCTGAAGGAGTATAATTGAAATGCCTTAGTGAAAGTGAGGCATATTTAGCAATTTCCAATACTCATAGTGGTGCTTGTGGATCTCATCAAGCAGGTCACAAAATGAAGTGGCTTTTATTTCGACAAGGAGTATATTGGCCAACTATGCTGAAAGATTGCATAGATTTGGCAAAGGGTTGTCAAGAATGTCAAAAACACGCAGGAATACAACATGTGCCTGCAAGTGAATTGCATTCAATAATAAAACCTTGGCCTTTTAGGGGTTGGGCTTTAGACTTAATTGGTGAAATCAAACCAACTTCGTCGAAGGGTCACCGTTTTATTTTAGTAGGAATAGATTATTTCACCAAGTGGGTGGAAGCTGTTCCCTTAACTAATGTTGATCAGGAAGCTGTGATAAGTTTTATTCAAAACCATATCTTACATAGGTTTGGAATTCCTGAAACCATTATGACTGACCAAAGCACAGTTTTTATTGGTCGAAAAATGGTTGACTTTGCTTCTGAAATTGGTTTCAAGTTACTAACTTCGACACCATATTATGCTCAAGCTAATGGTCAAGTGGAGGCTGCCAACAAAATTATTATCAATTTGATCAAGAAACACATTGGGCAAAAGCCTAGGAATTGGCATAAAACGCTTGATCAAGTGTTGTGGGCATGTAGAAATTCTCCTAGAGAATCAATCAACACTACTCCTTATAGACTTACATTTGGACATGACGCAGTCTTACCTGTCGAAATTTGTTTACAATCAGCCAGAATTCAAAGACAGTTTGAAATTCCATCAGATTCTTATTGGAATATGATGTTAAATGAATTGGTTGATTTAGATGAAGAAAGACTACATGCGTTGGATGTTCTTATAAGGCAAAAAGAAAGAGTGGCTAAAGCCTACAACAAAAAGGTTAAGCTAAAAACATTTGCCTTAGGAGATCTAGTGTGGAAAGTTATATTACCCATGGATAAAAAAGATAGAGTCTTGGGTAAATGGTCACCAAATTGGGAAGGACCATTTCGCATTCTACAAGTGTATACTAACGGTGCCTATGAAGTCGAAGAACTTGACGCTGATGGTCGAGTTTTGCAAATAAATGACAAGTACTTAAAGAAATATATGTCAATTTTGCAAGAAGTCAAAATAACGCATGATTAAAATGAGCAAATTGCGAATTTGGCAAGCTAAAAATTTTAATTGCCAACAAAGGCTATTGTTAATTTACAATACTTGGAATTGGAAGTTAAAATTACAAAGTGCCAATACAAGGAAAAATGGAATCGCAAATTACAAAACGAGTTTGTTTTTCAAGTCTTCGAACAGAGCCTTAGCTTGCTCCAATCTCGTTTTGATAAAGTTTTCCTCTTCGACCAACTGGTTGACCCTGGTTTCATGTGCGTCGAATTTTTCCAAGAGGCCAAGGCAGTGGGTTGCTTCTTGATTAACTTCAGCCTCCAACATTTCTGAAGTCTTCATGCCCCTCAAGACCGAAGATTTCTTCTTTTCTACTGCTCTGATCAGTGACTCCAACCTGTCAATCTCTTTTTGGTAACCAGCAATTTCAGGATCATATCCCTCTACAGCTTTCATGTCAGTCTTTGCTTTGGTTTGTAGGGAAGAGATTTTGTTTTGTGAAGCTTCAACGGCAGTCCATGTTTCTAGTTTCATGGCACTCTCCTGCTCTTTGAGTGAAGCATGTTTCTTCTTCTTTTCAAGATCCTTAGGGATTTTTTCCAGAAGAGGTCAAAAGAAACAAGAAATCCAATGAGAGAGGTGCTAGCCATTGGGTTGTTGAGTTTGTGCAGCAGGTCTTTGATTTTAAAGGCAACCATATGGTCCTCTTCAATTGCTTGAAACAGGTCCACCTCAAGGACTCTAGTGCGAAGTTCTTGCAACAGGTTCACTTTAGAGCTTTCAGAGTGTTCTCCCGCAGAAGTGGTCGAAGAAATGGATTTCTTTTCACTTGAGGTTTTAGTTTTTAGCAGCAATTGTAGAGCCTCAAGGGTTTTTTTACTCTTGAATTCCTTCCATTCTTCTTCACTCATAGTAATGCCAGTTGAGAGGTTGAGGCCAGTTGAGCAATCTTCCTTAGTGGGGGATTCGTCGACGTGTTCTGCGGTATCATCATTGTTATTATCCTCATTGGATTTTTCAATCTCTTTATCATTTTCCGCTTCTTCAATGTTTCCCTCTTGTTCTATTTCTTTTTCTTCGATTTGTTGTTGAGGTTGATTTGGATCATTAACGAGTGGCTGATCCATAATAACGTCGTCTTCAGTTGCTTGAACTTGGTCAGATTTTTCGACCAAAAGATCATCACCTTCTGGATTTTGATTCTGGTTGGCATTTTCGACCAATTCTTCGTTTTTCTCTTGTGGCTGGTCTTGGGCCTGAATCTCAGTCACTGCTAGATCAGTTCCTCCACGCCCTTGGTCTTCGACCTCTGTTGGTTCTTGCTGTAGAGGGAGATCATCAAGAGTCATTGGAGTACTTTCATCTGCTATGACAATGAGATTACTCTCTTCAAACGTTGCCTCGAACAATGGATCATTAGTTGGTGCAGAGACGGTGGGGGTCAAAGTTGGTGTTGTTTGTTTGGTGGAGATTGTGGCAGGTTGATCTTCAAGATCCTGGGCAAAATGTATAAACTGAGTTATGTACTTTGTTAACTCAAATTGTTGAATAGAAGTGAGTAGAAGGTGCGTTAGTTACCTTTGAAGTGTCTCCTTCGACACGTGAATGCGCGCTAGCAGGCTTTGGGATCTCCCTTTTCTTCCTAAGTTTCTTTGGAGCTTTTTCTTGCGGCGCATCATCCCTCCCTGTTTGTTTTTCGATAGTTTCTGTTGGAGGAGATTTGGAGACAACTTTCAAAATCCTTGGTGGGCTTTCATTAGACTGAAAGAATTCAATGCAATTTGTTAGTAAGAGAGCATAGAAGTATACAAGTATTGAAAGGAAGAAAAAAGAGTGTTCGAACGTTTCAACCTCTGAATCGTCGCTTACAACCATCTGTTTAGTTTTCTTCCTCTTTGGAGGAGTAGCAATAGCTGAGCTGGTTGATCTCTTCTTGCTCTAAAAGATGGGAAATTTGATAAGCGTTGAGTCTAGTAATTCAATTTAAAGAGAAATAATGAAATGTTTACCTCTTGTTTCTTTGATTGCGGTGGTTTCTCATTCGACAAAGTGTTTGTGTGTTTCTTTGAAACCTTCTTTGACAAATCTTTACATAGTTTTTTTAATAATCATACAATCATTATTGACATAAATATAGTGTATTTGTTTTGATTATTATTAATGTTTGTTCTTGTTTATTATTAGTGTTTTTAATGAGTATTTGTTTTATTGTCAAAAAGAATTATTAGTGTTTGTTCTTGTCTGAGAACGTGAGTGTTCCTGAAGGGGGTTGAGGATGGTGGCTCCGCTAGTCAATTGTGGTGGTGTTATCACTGAGTGTCTCTATAAAGTCACTCTGATGTCAAAGTTAGGTCACTACTGTCTACTAGTGTAATAGTGTTTCAGGGATAGAGAAGATACCTTAAGCACAAACCAAAAAAAAAGAGAAGATACCTTAAGCTTACGGGAGGTCCTTCTTATGTAGTGATTGGATGGGCTAATAATTGGCCTTATCTTGGGGGTCAAGTGTGATCGTCCTAGGAATGCCTAACTGACCCATTGATGTAGAGAGGGTCAATGTTAGTTTGGCTAACTTACTAGTACACAGACCCTCGAGCACAGTCCGAAGGCGATAGTGTTCTTGGTCCATCAGTGTGTTAGCCTGTAATTTCGACAGGCTAAATTAAATGCAGTCAACGCGGTTTGACTTTGGTTTTCTTAGAAGAATGTGTTGGTTTTAACACAGAAGAGTTGTGTCAGAAGGCATATTCGACAAAGCTTCAGACTTAACTAGATTTGAAGGGTGATATTTCGACGAGAAGAAAATTGAATTCAATAGCAAGTCAAAAGCAAGTGCTCGCTGTCGAAGCTTTGGTAGTTATCCTAGTCGAAGGCTGTAGCAGTTTCCTTTTTTAAAATTCTCTGTACAGTTAGTTAGTTTTAGCATTTTCCCTCCTCATATAAATAGGAGTTTCTTATAGGAAAAAGGGGTCACAATCTCATTACAGAATTCTCACGCTCTAACTTCCAACACATTACA
This sequence comes from Astragalus glycyphyllos, assembly GCA_963573325.1. NCBI lineage: Eukaryota > Viridiplantae > Streptophyta > Magnoliopsida > Fabales > Fabaceae > Astragalus > Astragalus glycyphyllos. The sequence continues at coordinate 97,492,793 of OY754307.1, forward strand.
GAAAAAATGAGCCAAGAGAAGAATGTATGATCTGTGCACCAACTTTCTTTACATTAATGCAATTTTAATTTGTTTTCTTCTTTGCTTTTCTGCAATTTTTTCTTTGTTTTATTCTCCCTCATTGAGGAAATCCGACGGTTTCGCGCGAGATCGACGGTTATATTCTTCTTTTTACTTTTAAACTGCAAGAACACATATAATTATGGGAAAAACTTTAACACAAATGGTCTTAGGATTTACTAGTTGATCCTGCAAACAGAAGCAATTTCAAACTAGCGGTGTGTACCAAAATCCAAGGTAAACACAGTGGTGGTCGATCGGTATCATCTGATTATGAGACACGTTTTGTTTATAATGATAGATAATGTAAGCATAACATATCATTATATGTCGAAAGAGTTTGCCAAAGCAACAACTCATCATAAGATGAAATGGAAGCAATGTGCCAGTTTTGGCGGAGAGAGTGAGAGACAAAGAGAGACTTGTGAGAGAAAGAGTGTTGCAAGAAATGATTTCCAGAAAGAGAAGAATACTATATGCCAATATATAACACTTACAAATAATAAGATTATAAAACATGTGAAATTCATTGCTAAAGACATTCTTAACAATGGACACTTTTGTCTTGCATTTCATTTCATTTTCTTTAAATTTAATTTTCTAAAAATGAAGCATATATTTATATCTTTGTGTCAAAAAAAGTATAGATATCTCCAATTTGTCAAAAAATATAACAAATCAAATAAAGGTATAGACTTAATTAAATTAATTGAGCGTCAACTAGCAGCGGGTCAATAAGGGTCGCCTTTTGTTTTTTGGCTTGAAAACGTGAGAACCTTTCTTTATGACACATTAGTTTTGCTAGTGCAGTGTGATAGTGTTTTTTAAGTGCTATAGGAGGTGTCCATCTATTGCATTGCAATCTAGTCGTGACTGCATGTGGGAGAAGTAGTTAGTGGTGGTACTGGTGGTGGGGCAAGAAATTATTTGTCGGATCAGAAAATCAACGGTGGCGATGGTAGCAGCAGCGATTCAAGAAACAACGTGCATCGGATGGATATGAGGATATGGGGAATTATTAGTGTTGAATCTTATTTAAGAAAGTCGAAACCACCCAACTAAAAAAGCACAAGGTCCATGCTACTTGGACATGACATGCACACCACTCTGGGGGATCATCCCATGTTATAATGCTCAAACACTTTGCGTAAAAATGATAATAGCTATTTTATCAAAATAAAATTAAATGATAAGAGCTAAAAAAAAGAAAGCAGTGCTATCAATACTCTCCCTCGAATATTCTTTCAACAATTGGATGAAATTTCTCTTACTTAATTTTTAAAATGGTGGAATCCACATGAAATTCAACCACTTATTTAGATAAAATATTGGTTATAGTTGAGAACCTCATATTGGAGGTAATATGAATTATGAAATTGTTGTCAAACTCTCGTTTAGTCGTGGATCAGCCAACAACTTAAACCTTTGATTCATTGTTCTTCAAGCAATTTCTCTATGGAAGGAACTTTGTTCCTTAGTTATAACTTCTGTAACTCCCTCCAAAAAGTTGTTAGGTTACGTGTGAGAGGGACGTATAATTGAACTATCTGTGGTGGAAATAAACAGTAAAATAAAGTGAGATAAAAGACTAAAAATGTAGAGTTTTGATGGATGTGTTTTATTTACAAATGTACAGTCCACACACACACATATGAACCTTCGATAGCTACTATCCCTAGCCTACAACTGCCTATCACTGGATTGGCTAAGATCAACATGCAAGATTGCTCAACATGCCCTAAACTATAGGAACTACGCTCCACGACGCTTACTTGCACCGAAATTATGGTTTAAGTGACTTCGCTCCTATTACCGTGGTGCCTATTCAAGCTGCTCCTGACCGTTTCAACGCTCCAAAATGTCCACACGTGCATTGAACATCCGTTTTCTAGATCTATGCAATCTCTTCACCTCGGCTGCAATTCCTTTCCAACTATGCTCCAGCGTCCTCCTCGGCTTCTAGCTCCTTAGCTGAGTTATCTTGTGGCTGAACTCCTCTATAGTCCTCCATAGTCAAGCTGCTACTATCTGGCAAATGTTCCTAGCTAATGATGCGCATCACTTAGCCTTCTTGCTACTGATGATTTCTACTCCCTAGGGAACTACCTCTTCAACATACTATCCTCATCTTCTTTTGATCACATCCCACTAAGACTACCATCAAATAATAAATGATTGCTCTTGCTAGGGTCAATAAAAACAATTTTAGGGAATGAGACAAATTTTAGGCCAGATATAGCCCTATTACATTGTCTTCCATTCATTTTGGGTCCCTCGACCTACTTTCCCTTGAGGTATCTTACTCCTTGGCCACCCTGTTATTTTCCTCTGCCAAGTCCTAAGCAGATTTTGGGTGTTAACAGATATAAAAAGTGTTTATAAATGGTAGTCATTTTTCACCTTGCAAGTTTGATTTTGTATGATTGAGTTATTGACTGAACCCAATTTTTAATATAGAGTCGAAATCCATATAAGACATCTTATATACTATTAGGCCAGTGAGGTCACACTCTAGGGGTATGTTTGGGAGGGGGTTTTAGGAGGGGAAGGGAGAGGAGGGCTTATTTTTCAATTCAAAATTGAGTCAGCTATAAAATGTCAATACGCATAAATGAAGTGTGACTTAAATTGTTACTCCCTCCATTTTCATTTATAAGCAAATATGCCACTTTTTTCACTTAATATCTCAACTTTACCCCTACTTATTACACTACTTTTACTTTTACCGATCCAAACAACTTATACACCAATAAAGTAAGGGCAATATTGGAATTTTATATCAACATTTTACATTTTATTAAAACTTGTGCCCAACCACTTTTTGCTAATAAACGGTAACAGAGAGAGTATACTGTTATTTACAATGTTATTAAAACCGACCTGGTGCTCGACCCGGTCAAGTCACTGGGTCATTGGGTCAATGGTCGGACCGAAGGGTCACTAGTTGGCCCGCATGACCCGTGACGCTACTAAAAATTGATAAAAATAAACATACTATGTATAAATTCACTCATCACATATGCAAAAAAAAATATCTTTAATTTTATTATTGATTTCATAGTCTAAGATACACATTTAGACATGAGTTTTAAAATATATTTTAATATAACATACTAGGAATTACAAATATATTTTTTAATAAACCATTTAAGTATTTATAGGTTTATATAGTATATTAGTATATATTTCAGATTTGTAAACTTCATATTAATAAGGGAGTGTTAAAAAAATCTGTTTTGCAAATAAAAAATTGGAAGACATTAATTCAAATTTGCAAGTAAAGAATAATATATAAATCAGTTTTGGAAGCTATTACTTTAAAATCACAAGTGGTGTAGGGGTAAAGCACCCAAGATTTCAACTAGTGGTCATGGGTTCGATTCCCATGATTCCCATTTTTGGCTTTTCAAAAAAATCACATGGACTGTCTTTGACCTACGGGTTGTACATCGGTTCGGGTCACCGGGCCAACCACCAACCCGACCGGGTCACACCGGGTCATACCGAGCCAACTACATGTGCGATCCAATTGCTGGCTTGAACCGGGTGGGGTACCCGGTCACGGTCCGACCGACCGGGTCGGTCCGGGTTGAACAACACTGGTTATTTATCATGTTATTCTTTTACTTTTTTAAAATATAGACTAATCATTTCTAAGCCTTCTCCTCCACTCCCAACTCCCCCTCCCAAACAGACCCTAGTTTCTTAGGCGTGTCAGATGCGTGTTTATAGTCTCACATTATAAGTGTTTATAAGTAAGTGTGTGTGTGTTGGGGTGGGGGTGGGGGTGGTCACCTTATAACTACAATATTAACAACTGCAATTACTACTATGTTTAGGTTAAAAAGTACATTCTAATTCACAAAGTCACATTAAACTAAAAATAACTAATATTCGAACCTATTACAGGTGCCACAGGCCCACAGTGCACCCTCATTGTAAGTTATGAACTTTGTACTACAATATTAACAACTACAACTATGTTTGGGTTAAAAATTACATTCTAATTCACAAAATCGCATTAGTAAGTATTAAGTGCCCTACTAAGACTAAAAATAACTAATATTCAAACCTATTATAGGTGCCACACTCCATTTTAGTCTTCGTTTTACTTTTGCAAGATTTTTATTTCAAGTTGTTACGATTATGCAATTTTGGCTATCCAACCAAACTGTGTTTTAATTTTTAAAAAGTACAATATTAAACTAAAATATTAACAACTGCAATTACTACTATGTTTGGGTTAAAAAGTACATTCTAATTCACAAAGTCACATTAAACTAAAAATAACTAATATTCGAACCTATTACAGGTGCCACAGGCCCACAGTGCACCCTCATTGTAAGTTATGAACTTTATACTACAATATTAACAACTACAACTATGTTTGGGTTAAAAATTACATTCTAATTCACAAAATCGCATTAGTAAGTATTAAGTGCCCTACTAAGACTAATATTCGAACCTATTACAGGTGCCACACTCCATTTTAGTCTTCGTTTTACTTTTGCAAGATTTTTTTTCAAGTTGTTACGATTATGCAATTTTGGCTGTCCAACCAAACTGTGTTTTAATTTTTAAAAAGTACAATATTAAACTAAAATATTAACAACTGCAATTACTACTATGTTTGGGTTAAAAAGTACATTCTAATTCACAAAGTCACATTAAACTAAAAATAACTAATATTCAAACCTATTACAGTGCCACAGGCCCACAGTGCACCCTCATTGTAAGTTATGAACTTTGTACTACAATATTAACAACTACAACTATGTTTGGGTTAAAAATTACATTCTAATTCACAAAATTGCATTAGTAAGTATTAAGTGCCCTACTAAGACTAAAAATAACTAATATTCGAACCTATTACAGGTGCCACACTCTGTTTTAGTCTTCGTTTTACTTTTGCAAGATTTTTTTTCTTCAAGTTGTTACCGTTTATGCAATTTTGGTTGTCCAACCAAACTGTGTTTTAATTTTTAAAAAGTACAATATTAAACTAAAATATTAACAATTGCAATTACTACTATGTTTGGGTTAAAATGTACATTCTAATTCACAAAGTCACATTAAACTAAAAATAACTAATATTCGAACCTATTACAGGTGCCACAGGCCCACAGTGCACCCTCATTGTAAGTTATGAACTTTGTACTACAATATTAACAACTACAACTATGTTTGGGTTAAAAATTACATTCTAATTCACAAAATCGCATTAGTAAGTATTAAGTGCCCTACTAAGACTAAAAATAACTAATATTCGAACCTATTACAGGTGCCACACCCCATTTTAGTCTTCGTTTTACTTTTGCAAGATTTTTTTTTCAAGTTGTTATGATTATGCAATTTTGGCTGTCCAACCAAACTGTGTTTTAATTTTTCAAAAGTACAATATTAAACTAAAATATTAACAACTGCAATTACTACTATGTTTGGGTTAAAAAGTACATTCTAATTCACAAAGTCACATTAAACTAAAAATAACTAATATTCGAACCTATTACAGGTGCCACAGGCCCACAGTGTACCCTCATTGTAAGTTATGAACTTTGTACTACAATATTAACAACTACAACTATGTTTGGGTTAAAAATTACATTCTAATGCACAAAATCGCATTAGTAAGTATTAAGTGCCCTACTAAGACTAAAAATAACTAATATTCGGCCCTATTACAGGTGCCACACTCCATTTTAGTCTTCGTTTTACTTTTGCAAGATTTTTTTTTCAAGTTGTTATGATTATGCAATTTTGGCTTTCCAACCAAACTGTGTTTTAATTTTTCAAAATTTCCCATATTAAGTCTTACACTGAATTGCCATCTTTAGCTAACATCCTAAACTTGGTAATTAAATTATCCTATTTGTTAGCAATAAAGATCGCAACATCAATTTTGAGCTTGATGATACGTTAGACCACAAGAATAGTGAGCATTTACTACTTTGGTTGAAATGGGTTATAGCGTATGCTTGGCTCATACATAAAATTCAGTGGGATAGCTTGAGGGACTTTCAGGTTTCTCTTCTAACAGAGTTTTTACCACACTCAAGGTTTGAATCCCATTTATTTTCATTTAAATTTTTGTAAAAGGACTACACAGTCATAACTTTTACAAAATAAATGACCGTATTGAAAAAAAATGGACTCGTTGGGATATCTTTTGGAAAATAAGAGACCATTAATTTAAAATAACAAAAAAATTTATACCACGTTTTTTTCTTTTGGTTTGGGGTCGAAAGACCCCCTCCACTATCTAGGGGAAAATGGTCTTGAATAATCCGGAGATTCGGAGTTCTGCTAGGAGGTAAGTAAAGTCTAGCTCCAATTTGTTCCCTCTTCGAAGATTGAATTCGGATACTAGCTGAGTCTACCCCTTAAAATAGAGTGCATTAACTACTTGCAGTGGCGGAGCCACATACTCTTGAGGGGGTTCAGTTGAACCCCCAATTTTTTTTTTTGGCTTACCACCCTATAGAAATATTTTTTTGACACGCATGAATATTTTAAATTGCACCAATAGCCTAAATTTTGCACCTATTTGCACCAAAAACCCAAATTTAATTTACCCAAAACACAACACAGTCACTGTTTCACACATGCACAACTCTCTCTCAGACTCTCACGTTCTCTACGAGCTCTCTCACTCAACTCTCTTCTCACGGTGGGGGGTGGCTTCTCTGTTCTCTCTCTCTCTCTCTCTCTCTCTCTCTCACGGATCTGGCTTCTCTGTTCTCTCTCTCACTTAGTCTCACAGCTTCTGTGTTATTCTCTCACAACAGTAACTTTCTCTTTTCCATTGAACTCTCAAAAACACTAAAACATGTTAGATTTCTTCTCTTTTCTAGTCTAATCTACTGAAGTGATTGTTTGATTCTTTGATTGAAAATCCTAATTGTTTAATTTTGTGATTTGGGGAAAATTGGAAACCCTAATCGTTTAATTTCTGATTTGGGGAAAATTGGTAACCTTAATTGTTTAATTGCTTAATTTCCTCCTTGTGACTTTTATTTTTAATTTTAAAATATGTTTTCTACCAGTAGGATAGGATGAAAGATATACGAAGCTTCATGCTGTTGACAACGGTCTTTTTAAATACCAACATTCTGTTGAAAATAATACTAGTATATAATTTAAAGCTGGAATTTCATTAATATGATCAATGTTTGAACAACAAGCTGTTTTGCTCTTTGTTTAGTTTTTTAGTTTATTTTAGAAAACTTTTCAAGAAAAAAATAGTTAAGTTAATAGTGTGTATTAGTTTCCAATTAGTATTAGCTTAATTCTAATTAGTATTAATAGTGTGTTTGAACAAGGTTATCAAATGGATAAATTTTTAGCATATTGTGTATTTAAAAAATTTGACACCTCCAATCTCGGGGTCCTGGATCCGCCACCGACCACTTGTACCTAATCCTAATCTTTGAGTTCTTATACCACGTTGTTTGCGATAGGTTAGCATGTGATTGAAAAATAAGAGAGACTAAATTAAATAAATAATAATAATAATTAAGTAAAAATATATTTTTGCGATAATACATACTGCATAAAAAGGGAGTTGACCTCAGATTCGATACATTGAACTCACCCCTTTTCTCTCCATGTTCTTTAAATCCTTAATTCTAACTTCTGTATCGAAATGACTTTTATTGATACACAAACACGAGTTACACGACCGTCATAGAGCTTTGGAGGAGCATGAGCAGTCACCAACACGGAGAAAATTCAGAGAATCCATTCTCCGCTCCAAGAAAATTCTGGAGTCTAAAAACTGACTCAAGTTATTAGCCATGTAGATTTTATTCTTTATATTTAGTATTATATGCACTCCGAAAAATCCGGTTTGGATCCTTCTTCGTACAACGGGAAAAACAATAAAGCCGCCACCAATATTTTAATTTAGAAAAAAACATTGGAAAAATCCTTTTAGGCGATTGGCCTTTTGAAAGGTATTAGCACCCCACACATCCTTTCTACCGAAAGGGAACCTTTAATTTAGTGTGTGGTTTTTGACTGTTGATTTGAAACACTTTGTTCTACTTCTTTTCTTCTTTTTTTTATTTAAGAAAATGTTTTTGAAAACTGGGGAAAGAAGAATCTTTTTGTTATTAATTTTTAAAAGGGTGCTTGACGGGAGGTGAACCCGCTCCTACGTATCCTCCGGTGCGATGAGGAATTCAAAGCTACGTAGTTCTAGTCTTATTTTGAAAAGGCTCTTTTGTTTTTAGCTTTTTAGTTTTTAGGTGTTTTTTGAAATAAGACTCGAGTGTTCACTAATACCAAGCAAGCAATGGGTTCGAGTGGTTTTCATTACTAACTCGAAAGAAAATAAATTGAAACTGATAATCTAACAAGCAATGGCTTCGAGTGATTATAAGTAACAACGTTTTTATTTTATCTTTTTTTGCAAATGAGGCGAGCATCGGTGATAATCATCTAGCAAAGGCTTAGGACAATTACCACTAATGACTCGTGTTGTTTTTGGAATTGAATTGGGTTCGCATGTATTTAAGGTTCGGGAGCTTTCATGATAATCAAACAAGCAAAGGCTTCGAGTGACTACCACTAATAACTCCTCATTAGTGATCAAACAAGCAAAGGCTTCGAGTGGCCACTAATGATTTTGTTTATGAAAAACTTAGGATTTAAGCTTGGAAAAGAAATTGGTCTTAATTTGTTAGAGACATAGTTTAGAAAAGAAGTTTGAAAGCAATTTGATTTTTGGAAAAGAGTTTTGGAAAACTAGTAGAACATTTTCAATCAAGTTCCAAGTCAATAACCAAAATGCAAATTGCTAGACTACAATTCATGCAATGATCTAAACTAGTAACCATTTTCATGTCAAGTTGTTTAGAAAAGAAAACAATGAATGCAAGAAAGTTCATAGATGCAAGCATAGCACATTCATTGAGAGCATGTTATCAAGCAAGCAACAACACAGACACAATTTGCAACTTACCCTTTCATGTTGAAAACATCTCATTACAACATTTGAATACACAATGCATGAATAGGCAAAGATGAACCTAGACTACACATATCATGTCACAATACATAGATAGGCAAAGAATGAACCCAAGTTGAACATTTTGGCAAAAATGCATGAATAGGCAAGAGAATGAACCTAGATTGCACATCTTATTGAAGATGCTAGGCAAGATGAACCTAAATTGAACATTTTTGCAAAATGCATGAATAGGCAAGTGAATGAACCTAAATTGAACATCTTATTGAAGATGCATGAATAGGCAAGTGAATGAACCTAAATTGAACATCTTATTGAAGACGCATGAATAGGCAAGAAATGAACCTAACTAGGCATTTATGACACAACATGTGAGTAGGCAAGGAAGTTACAAAGCACAAGTGAATTCAAACATTTAATGAATCACTTGCAAAATCCTAGGGATTTCACATCAACATTTGACATAAGCAACAATGTGGTATCATTTTGATGGCATCAACATTTAGCATATTTCTACAATCATCCACATGAAAGGAATAAGTTGGAAAGGGCATTTGCCTCAAGTAAGATCATTAGCAAGCCATGAAAAATCAATTTGACATTTTATTTAGCAAGCATATGCAATTAAGGTGTTGAATCCCTTTAGGTAATCTTTAACACTTGGGATATGCACAAGTGCATAAGTGTCAAATCCTCTTACCAAATCATCAACACAAACATGATTTTCAAAGCAAGCAACAAAAACAAGCACAAACCCTAATTATCTCATGAAATGCGACACCAACATAGAGCTAAAACCTCATTTTATTCTTTGAAAGCAACAAAATCATGCAAGCAAAATGACATAGATCAAACTTTTTGGCAAGGATTCACATGATTAAGCAAAGGAATGCACTAAAATCGCACAAACTCTAATTTTTCTACAATATGCGAAATGAAACATAAGCCCAAATCACAATTTTATTCATGAAAATGCAAGCACCAAATGAAAATAGCATAAACACACAATTTATTCCAAGAGAGAGATGCATTTCAAGCATCCAAACCTCCCAAAGTGTTTGTCAAAATGCTTGAAACACATCTCTCATTCAACAACAACAATTATATCAACATTTCAACATAAAATAGAGCACTAAAATGCAAAGAAATGCTTGATATGCAAAAATAGATTGATGATCTACATTTTTGGTGCTAAAATTTTGATGATGCTAAGATTGAGAGTATACCTCAACTCCAAGCTAGAATAGCGAAAGAAATAAGGTGAATGAACACTAAACCACTTGAATCAACCCTCTAATCTTCAATCTTGAGCTTGATTCTTGAGATTTGAAGATGGATCTTTGAAGAGAATGCAAGGATGATGAAGGATTTAGGACTAGAATGTTGATTTGAAGTGAAAAAGTGAAGAAATGAGGTGAGGGAATGAAGAGGGGTATTCGACCAAGAAGGGAGAAGAGGAGAGGCTAGGTTTTTGAGTGTGAATTGTGTGCAAAACCTTGTGAGAGGTGAGGATATGAGGGTATATATAATGTGCAATTAGGTTTAGGGGCATTTAGGTCATTGTGTACCTCATCTCATTCTAGGATTGCATTTTAATTTTGAATCAAGGGTGAGGATTGAAACACACTTTGATGAGGGGCAAAAAAATGCAAAATGAGAGGGAAATGAAGGGGTAGATATTCAGCCAAACAATGAGAGTGGTGCCCAAGTTTTGCAAGTTGGCAATTGTACTATTGTACTATCCATGAACCTTCCAATTATCCTCTCAATTTTGATTATTCCTTTCAAGATAATTGTACATAAATCTAACCATTTTGAGCCATATACAAGGTATCTTGAAGAATTTGCCATTTTTGAAAATGAGAGATGACCAAAATTGCCAACAAAAATCCTATCATATAATTTTTGGGAATATTCCTTGTACTATTTTTTGAAATGCTTTCTTGAATTAATTTGAACTTGATTTTTTTTTACTACACATATAAAATATGCGCAAAATTTGAAAAATGATTTTCTTTATTTTTTAATTTTTTTTGTTCAAAATAATACAATTTCATTAAATAAATTCCCAAAAATTAATTAATTGGATTTTCAACAAGCAAAAATTTATTAAATTGAAATTGACCAAACAATGCCCCTTTTAAATGCCCCAAAATTCCTTAATTTCTCAAAAATGATTTTGAAAACCTTAGAATGCTTGGGTAAATACCCTAAACCCTTTCTCAAATAATGCATCACTCACAAAATTATTTATTTTTGCTGAAAATTAGGGTTTTGAAACTAGGCGGACAAAATTAGGGTATGACACCTAATGATCTCAAGCTAATCTGATATCTGATATGAGAGCATATATTCTTTTGTTCTCTGTAAGTATCATATGATCCATTTGGCTGCTTTCCAATAGTCTTATCCTGAGTTACTAAAAATATTCCCAACATCCCATAATGCACGCCACATCTGAATGCGTACAAACTTGAACATACATCGGACTCCCTACTGCTAATGCATAAGGAATCTTCTGCATTTTCTTTACTTGAAAATCATTCTTAGGACATTGATTGAGACAAAACTTGTCTCCCTTAGCCACAGGGTTATCAACTGGTTTAAAACTCTGCATGTCATATCTCTTGAGAACCTTTTCATTATAGCCTTTTTGAGACAATCCAAGAATACCTCGAGAACGATCTCGGTGTATCTGTATGCCCAATACAAAAGATGCATTACCAAGATCTTTCATCTCAAAATTCCTACCTAGAAATCTCTTGGTTTCATGCAACAAGTCTATATGTTACTGGCAAGTATAATGTCATCAACATATAAAACCAGAAAAAATACTTGCTCCCACAGAACTTATGGTATACATAATCATCACCCAAATTCACCTCAAAACCAAACAATGTGGTCACTTGATGAAATTTGAAATACCGTTGTCGAGATGCTTGCTTGAGCCCACATAGATGGATTTCTTTAGTTTGCAAACCATATCCTTTGATTCTTCCGAAACAAAGTGTTCTCGTTGCACCATATAAATCGTCTCTTCAATTTTACCATTGAGAAACGTTGTCTTTACATCCATCTGATGTAACTCAAGATTGAAATGCGCCACTAATGCCATTAGAATGCTGAAAGAGTCCTTCGAAGAAACCAAATAGAAAGTCTCTTTATAGTCAATGCCTTATTTTAGTGTAAATCCTTTTGCGACAAGACGAACCTTGTACTTCTCCACATTGCCTTTTGAATCCCTCTTGGTATTAAATATCCATTTGCAACCAATGGGTCTCACATCTTGTGGCAATGGGACAAGATCCCAAATGTCATTGTCCTTCATGGACTTAATCTCTTCATTCATTGCATCAACCCACTTTTGAGAGTTAGAACTTTTCATGGCTTAATGAAAGTTAATTGGATCAACTTCCATCATTCCAATGTCAACCTCATGTTCTTGGAGAAGTACAAAATAGTCATTTGGTATTGCACTTCTCTTTTCTCTAGTGGATCTTCTTAATGGCATAGTTTCTTGAGGTGGAAGAGTTTGTTCTTCTGTAACAATTTCTTTTATGGGGATTTCAACATTGTCTTGGCTTGTTGTGTTTTCAACAGGGTCAAGGAAAGGATCCTGATCAGTGTTAATAAGACATATGGGAATATCAACATATTCTTCTTCAAAGACAAAGTCCCTAACTATATCTCCCCCTGCAAACTCAACATCCTCAAAGAAACAAGCATTTCCTGATTTCGGAAATCGACTTACTCGTAGGATCATAAAATTTATACCTCATGTACTCACATGAAATGATTCAATAAACGAAGCAATTGTCTCAATAGAATAAAGATTATCAAAACTTGACAAAAAAGAGGAACTAACCAATTTTGAATCACGAAACAAACTGAAATTTCCATTCCCAAATGAACAAGAAAAACCAAATATGCCCATAGCATAAATAGAAATCAAATTTCGTCTAAAAGACGATACTTTAAAAGTTTCGCTAAGATCCAAATAAAACCCAGTTTTTTTTATAAATGGTAATCTAAATTTTCCAGTTGCCTCAACTTGAACTATCCTGCCGTGACTCGTGGTACCAAAATCTTAAAATAACCTTAGACCAAACCAAATTAAGTTTCTAATTAAACAATGTACCTTTAGCTTCTTTATCTTTCTTCTTTTTTATTCGCTTGCCTTCATACTTGATTGAAATAAGTTTGTCAAGAGCATATATATCTCAATCTTTACGTTCACGACAAATCTATTTCAATGTCTGCAAGGAACTCCTTAACCATAATAGCTTTTTCTGATATTTTGTCCTTGAATATCGTAACGGATCGTTTGATCAGTGATGGGTATTTTTCGCGTCGTCTTGACTTCACTGAATCTCGAACATTTTTAATGTTTTATTGGGCTATTTTCTTGGGCCCATATATAAGGTGGATGAGAGGGGTCTTTCACTCTCACCACTCATTTCTCACAAACACATTTTCTTTTTCTTCTAAAAATTCTCTCTGGGAGGATCACTTTGAAACTATTGGGAGGATCCTTCTTTTGGAGCGACCATAACCCCTCTAGGACGACCAGCACCCCAAAGTCTTCCCCGGGTGCGATCACCTCTTCGTTTCTACTGGCGATCTGTCCATTGGGTGTGACGAGGACGGTCACTACCTCAGACGACCCGACCAAAGCTCCTGGGAGCAACCTGCGTGTACGCGAGCGACTGGGGAGGGGCGACCTGATCGTTCCTCGGACGACCCGATCGAAATTCCTGGGAGCGACCCGCGTGTGACTAGAAAAGGAGGCGACCCGATCGTTTCTCGGACGACCCGACCGAAGTTCCTGGGAGCGACCCGCGTGCGACCAGAAAAGGAGGCGACCTGATCTGCTCGGTTGCCCATCGTGGGCATCTTCTTTGCAGGCGGCCAGCTCGCGCGACGATCAGCTCATCTTGCGCGCATCTTCTCCGATCGGCCGGAGCAAAGCTCACGGTGATCCCTTGTATGGGCGATCTGCTCAACGGGCGACCCGTCCCTCTTCTTCGCGGGCGACCGAGCTCCTTCTCCTCCGTGGTGCGAGCGTTCATCCAACTTTTTGATAAAATTTTCGGGTACTCTCCTCTTTTTCTACATTCTTTTGTGTATTAAATCTGAGTACCTTGGTAATTTTTCCTTCAACTCTTAGTAATTTGGTAGAACCTGAATACCTTGGTAATTTGTTCTCTTTGCAATCTGATTGTTTGATCTTTAATTCGATTTGAACTAGTTCCCATGGACTGCTACCTTGATTTTCCTTGCTAGAGGTTTTGTCATGATTATTATCTCGTGTGTTCTAAATTATGATGTTTTGTTGGTGGATCATCGACAGCTCTAGGGAGAGACCATCCATTGTGTGACTCGAGCAACCCTTCGCTAGTATTTTCCTTCTTGGTGTAAGACGTACTTTTGGGTATTTACTTCTTCCCCTTTTCAAGTATCGATGTAGTGATTTCAGGTAGGATTGTAATAACCTGATTATTTGATTTTTCGATCTTCCAGGTCGCATCGTGATCTTGCCTCTTCCCGATTTGGTAGTCCGATCTTCCGGGCGGCTTGATCTTTCTTTCACGGTATGCTACCTTAAACTTCGTTGTTAGTAACTTGCGAAAATTGTCGTATGTGCGTTATAAATGATAACTCTTCATTTTATTGTCTTAGTGTGGGCCTGATCTTCCCTTTATTTCTGTATTCAGTGAGTGGTCTTGATCGTGGGTGACCTTAATCTTCATAGCGGTGACTTGGTCTTCTTTGTTAGCCGACCTTATTTCTCAGGTATACTTCCTTTCTTTCCTCCTTGCGTATTCTTTTACTTGTGTTTGTTTTGGTTTGGCGTCTCGCCCCCCTCACCCGCAAGCCTACGAACTCGTCTGACGCTTTGATCGTTTGTGCTTTTGATACTTTGTTGCACGCTTGATTTTCTTTTGCTTTAAGTGCATGTGCTCTTTTATCTTTGCACGATCGATGCTCAGTATCTTTGGGTTGCCTCCAAGGTTGTCAGACTAGACAGCCCTCCATGGTGCCGATTGCCCATTTTTTGTGCTGTGGGCGCCCAAAACTTAGATGACCAGCATGGGTTGAATACGTGTGAATTAGATTTTGCACTCAATATAAGAATTGTAGCTCTGTTTCTCAAATTTCCAACGCATGCTCAAACGCCCCTATTGGATAAACATGGACGATGTTATGCTCTTCAGACCAGACAGTCTTCCAAGGTTGCGCGTGGGCGACCAAGAAGTGGTCGCCCCAATCTTGGGCGACCATAAGGGGTCGACCACATCCGAATTAGATTTTGAGTCCAACATGAAAGTTGTAGGCATGCTTCTTAGATTTTCAACGCATGCTTACATGTCCCCATCGGATAAATATGGACGAAGTTACGCTCTTCAGACTAGACCGTCCTCCAAGGTTGCGCGTGGGCGACCAAGAAGTGGTCGACCCAATCTTGGGCGACCAGAAGGGGTCGAACACGTACGAATTAGATTTTGAGTCCAACGTGAAAGTTGTAGCCATGCTTCTTAGCTTTCCAACTCATGCTCACACGCCCCGATCGGATAAACATGGACGAAGTTATGGGCTCCATAATGGACAGCCCTCCAAGGATGCACGCGGGCGACCAAGAAGTGGTCGCCCCAATCTTGGGCGACCAGCAGGGGTCGAGGACGTCAGAATTGGATTTCCAGTAGGGGTCCAGGTCGCTCTTGACAGGCATGGTCGCTTCTTTTGAGTTGTTCCTACCAACGTAGGGATGCTCGGGTCTAAACAAATAGTTCGTTTGCTTTGTTGACGTCACATGGTCGCTCCACTTGAGTTGGTCCTCCCAAAGGAGGAGCGCTCGATCCTCCCAAAGGAGGAGCGCTCGATCCTCCCCAAAGGAGGAGCACTCGATCCTCCCCAAAGGAGGATCGCTCGTTATCTTATTGCCTTATTCGCTTGGCTCGGTATTTTCGCGTGTTATCTTATTCTTTCCACCCGTTTCGTTCGAGTAGGATCGCGAACGCCCATGGATAGTTTACAAGGTTTCTACCCAGATTTAACTCGTCCTCAGGGGTGCGACCAATCTCAGGTCGCTTCGATTGTGCTCGAATTTGTTTAAGCGCCCTTGGGCAGTTTACCAAGTTCGACTCGGATTGAACTCGCCCTCTGGGGTGCGACTAATCTTAGGTCGCTTCGTTTGTGCTTAAATTCGTTTAAGTGTTGAATATTGACCGCGCAGTTTATCGAACACGGCTCGAACTTCACTCGCGCGGTAGGTCGAACTTTTGAGGTTCATTCTCCATAGTGACGATCAACTTGATTCGTCCGATTAGTGTGGTGGATGCTCCATTAAACCTGATTCGTTCGAAAATGATGTCCGTGGAGCTTCCTTGGTCGATCAGTATTCGTCTGACCTCCATGTTGGCCGTCACGGCAACCACCACAAGTGACACTTCATTGTTGGGCATCCTGTCAATGAGGTCCCCATCCCCGAACAGAATGGGCGGCCTCTTCGAGAGGACCCTTGGGGTGGATGTCGACGCGACGCTCATGATCTGGTCGAACCTTCCCTTTATTGACTTGTTAGTTGAGGCGTCAATGGGGATGCCTCCAGTGATCATCATGGTAACTTGCCTTCCCCTTGATTTTCTTGTATCTGGGACATCATCGTCTTCATCCTCCTCTTCTTCTCCGACTTTGGCCACTTAGGTGGCTAGTGTCTTACCTTTCCTAGGCGATCGACGTGTTCGGTTGTCGTCTCACCCATCAGCTTGGTTCTTCCTTACGTACTGAGTCAGCTTTCCCCATCGAATTAATGCCCTAACGTCGTCTTTGAGGGCCATGAGATCATTTGTGTCATGCCCATCGCTCTTATGGTAATGACAGTGTTCGCACACTCCAATCGTGGAGCAGTCTTAGGCTTGATTTGCAGTTCTAGTGATCATGTCCCCGGTTATTACTTGTGAATTTTTTTTCAGCGATCTGGATTGTAACGGATCGTATGATAACTGATGGGTGCTTTTCGTGTCGTTCGCTGTGAATTTCTAATATTTTCAATATTATTTGTGCCAATATTATTCTCTGGAGCAACCACCCCCCTTGGGGCGATCTGCTCTTCATTCGTAGCCCAGAGGGCGATCAGTTCTTCCCCTCACGGCGGACGACCTGCACTTCTTTTTCCCGGACGATCTGGTGCTCTTCTCTACGAGAGATCTGCTCCTATTCTCCGCAAACGACCACCCTTGCTACTTACGAGCGATCTGCTCTCCCCCTCACGGAGGACGGCCTGCACTTCTCTTTCACGGACGATCTGGTGCTATTCTCTGCGGACGATCTGCTCCTCTTCTCTGCGGACGACCACCCTTGCTACTTACGAGCGATCTGCTCTCCCCCTCATGGAGGACGACCTGCACTTCTCTTTCACGGACGATTTGGTACTCTTCTCTGCGGGTGATCTGCTCCTCTTCTCTGCGGACGACCACCCTTGCTACTTACGAGCGATCTATTCTCCCCCTCACGGCGTGGTCGCCCGTTTTGGGCGAGCTTATTCTCGGTGGGAGTGTCTTTTCTCCGCGGCGCGCACTCTCTCTCGTTCGTGGTGGCCTTTCTCTGTCTTGCGTTAAAAATTCCACTCCGGGGCGATCATCTCCCATGTGGGGCAACCTGCTACTGGGGATTCATCTGTTATTATCTTACTTTTGACTAAGTATTTTTTACTGAGTCATGATCGACGCCCGCTCCTAGGGTCGTGGCCTCATGACCCTCCTCGTTGGGGCTAATCTTCCTCCTCTTCCCCTTCGACGGGGTGGAGATCTATGGATGAGCTGTCCGTGGGGAGGCGAACGATGCCTCCTTGGTGGGTTGGCCCGAGGGATGGGCGATCCATTGTTGCGACGGCGTGGCTCGGGCGCTGTGTTCCCTCGTCTAGAAGCTATTAGTTCCTACATTTGGGTGAGGCGGTCATCTCGGCGAGCGATCTGCTGATCCCTGACACGGAGCAAGGCACGAAGCTCCTGAACTAGATTGGCTGAAGGGTGACGTCAACGTGTTGGGTCGTGTCTGGCTGGGGACCGGGGGAAACGACCTCAGTGTTGGTCGTCGTTCCTCCTAGTGCTGGAGGTGGTCGAACTAGTATCTAGACCATGCTTTGCAGGCGGGTCGACCGCGGTCTGCCTCGAGTTGTCTTTGGAGGCATTGGGAATGTTGGTGGGATAGTGTTCTCCCACTGTGGTAGCCAATGATCCGTACCTTGAGGTCTTCTGTGGGGATGATCAAGGGACGGGTCGTCTGATACTGTAGAATGATGATGACCTGAACGCGCGGGGTGGTGTACCTGCAAGGACACTCCGACGCCCAAGTCAGCTATATCGAGCTACAGTACTATCTAGTGAATATTCGAATGAATTGCGAACCTGACACCTGGTGACTGATGTTATTTATGGTGATAAGTTCAGATCGTTGACGTTGGATAGCCCAGTTGCGCTGGGGGCCCAAGTATCAGTCGAGCGGATCCTCCTCTTGCTGGGTTGGATGATCACTTAGTGGATTGGGCCTGACAACTGGCCCAGTCCAGAACAGCTTCCGAAATGCTCTTCTTTATGATCATCAAACATATGCGATTTGACGTCTCCCACCTTTTCATTTCATTTGTTTGTTCAAATGTACTCAAAACCGTAAGAGGTGGAGAAGAGTCGATCCTTAACACAAGCTCAAGAGTCATTACTCCAAGAACTATCAAGACTTGAAGTTTGAGCGGGTTAGCATTCAAATATAATTGATGTTGATAGTAATATTTGCAAGATCATTCCTAAATCCTAACTGATCAGAGAACTATAGCAAAATAGAAAATATGCTCATTTAAGCCTCAAAATAAAATCAATCCTATAAATTCAAATAAAGGTAAACCCCATTCAAGATACCGGGAATCCATTAACATTTTATCGTTGGACAAAATATTAACTTTTCAGTGATACCTTGGTGTAGTAATCAGATACTGATAATAAAGAACATGTCAAACAATAAACCTTCCTTTGTGCCGATTCACTATTCACATGTAAACCAAATAATTATCACGTATTTATCACCACAAGTGCACTTGCAATTTTGTAAAATAGATACCTTCCTTTGGGCCGATAAATATTCACATAAGTCACAAGCACACAACCTTTTATATTTCAAAATAAATTAATCTCCACAAGAGAGGCCATTTTGGTCACATGTTGCTTCAACCAATTCATCCCAAAATATATATAAACTGTCCAATATTTGAAATTATGAATTATTTGTCCGAAAAATATATCCAAAATAGTAACTAGTAACAAATCAAATTCATGAGTATGAACTGAATTCTGAAAATAAAAGTCTAGCTGCATCCCACATAATAATCAAAATAAAACCAAAGAGCAAAATATTTGAATTGCCGCAACGTCCGAAACTGAAACCTTATCAAAACTTAAATGTCGCAGCTTGAGGTTAGTTTTCAGCCACTAAACTCATTGATTTTGTAATCAAATAAGAACCAAAAGAATAAAATATAGGCAAAATTATACTAGAGGACCTTTAAGTTATTTATTTGTAACAAGTTGGCCTTTTAGGTTTTTTTATAATAAATAGGACATTTTAGTGATTATTCTAGCTTATGTATTTTGATGTAATGCTACTTTATATATTGCGATTACTCTAACTTATGTATTTTGATGCGACCAAACATATTTTGGTGTATTTTGATGTAATCAACGATATGTCATTTTACTAAAAGGGTCAACGGTGTCAACGTTAGGTAACTTAAAGGGCCTATTTGTTAAAAAAAAAACTTAAAGGGTCAACTTATTACAAATAAATAACTTAAAGGTCCTCTGGTATAATTTTACCAAAAATATATCATATGCAATTCATTGCTATAACTTGAAACTAACTTTATCTTTTATGCTTATCTAAAAAAAAAAACTTTATCTTTTATAATCGATAAAAGAAAACAAGCGAAGAACCACGGTAGACCAAACCCACCAAGCTGCAAATAATAAAATTCACTTTATCTGAATTCATTCAGAATATATCCCAAATTCATCGCAAAAAGTTTGAAACTGGGCTCCTTAAATTCTGAAGGAATAATAGTCCCGTAGCAAAGCCAAAACCAAATCATAATCATAAGTATTATAAATCACAAACATGTCCAAGTAGGCGACCAACTCAGCAGCTAGAAAAAATGCCACGCATAATCTGTAAAAAATATGTGGCAGTCCAACAATGACAGCCACTTTGCTGACGGTATCATCAGAACGGACCAGAATCAATCACCACATCAGTTTGAAAAACGTAGGGCCAGGATCTACACACACATAGCAGAATCTGATAGAAATAGATCCCAAAAAATAGGAAACAGTTTTGATTGCAGCCGGCTGGTAATTAATTTCCATTAAATTGTAATAAACCAACCCCTAAAATTGTGGATCTAAAATTAATCAGTTTTAGAATTTCATTCTTCTTAACCAAGCCTCACCAAATCTTCTGCTCCAGAATCATCTCTGACATGAAATACACATCATAGCTGCAAACAAAAACACCAAATCATCTGTTAACTACTTAATCCATAATTCGCATGAATGCAATGAGAAATATTCAACATTTACGATGGTTCTGAAATTCTTATCAAGGAGAAGTGTCTGTCTGTCTGTTGCTTTATATCCATCAGTTGGGCCTTATTGCACCTCTGAAATAGTTTGTTTACAAATCTGCTCTATTGCATTCTATTCTACAATGAAAACAACTTTACTTCTATCCTTGACGTCTTTCTATTCTATTGTGCCAAAGACTCTGACTTGGTTTTGCCAAAGACTCTTACTTTTATCCTTCATTTCTCTTTTGATTTTTGTTGTCATGCATTTCAAATTTGTTCTCTTCATTTTTTTTTTTGCCATTTCCTTCTACAGGTGATTAATAAGAAGAACGATAACGATGATGAAAGACATGATTCTGGTTGTTCCCCATAAAAATTAGGTTCTTGCAGTACTCTACTGTTATTAATCATTTGTTAACACGTTCATTAAGTATGACTTCATCTGCAATATTTTATTTTTTTGAATGCTTTGTTTTGATTCTCTGCATATTTTATTGTGATTGGTTGGACATGTTAGTAGCTGAATTTGTTGTTTGTTTGTAGATAGAAAACGAAGCCGACAAACATTGGTCCTATATAGCAATTGCTTTCAAGATGAACTTTCAATGGCGAAGTACTATTGTAACATCTGTAAAAAAAAGTTTATAATGAAAGGTAATTATGGCATTTATTTTAGAATTTTGATTCCACAGTATTAGAATTAAAATTGTTGTTTACTCTTTTCTATTTTGCTACTTAAGATAAGAAGCCTTAAATGTATGATATCAACCATGAGTTCTGTGGTTCTTATCAAAATG
Source organism: Astragalus glycyphyllos (assembly GCA_963573325.1). NCBI lineage: Eukaryota > Viridiplantae > Streptophyta > Magnoliopsida > Fabales > Fabaceae > Astragalus > Astragalus glycyphyllos. The sequence continues at coordinate 97,514,229 of OY754307.1, forward strand.
TGTGTAACATTTTATCATCATAATTTACTGCAACACTTTGTTCTTAGTCTTCGATCAAGTAAATACTACGCAGTTGCAGAAAAGTCAACTGTATAAGTGTTTGAAAATTGTTTACTTAATCTGGAAAGAAAAGGGACCATTCAATGATAAAATAGCAAAGATTGGTCAGGTAATGGTGGCTAGCAAATGAATGTTAAACTGAAGCATAGGGGATTGTTGATGCTCTTATCAGTCAGCATCATTGTTTGCGCTCGCGGAGCATTTATGTATAAGCCGAAATGTACTTTAGTGTGATGCCCGATTTTCTAATTTCATTACCTCAACGGGTTGACTTTAGAAGCTGAGTGGTGTGGCTTTAGTGGTGTTGTCCTTGGTATTTAGGAATCAATAATTAAAATATGCTATCTGATTCTGATTGTGATATCTGTCTATTTTTTGATCAGGAAGGAGAACAAAATAAGCACTGAAAATGCTTCACAAACCTTCTGTCCCTTTAGACCGTTAGGCATTGTTATCCTTGAGGATCTGGGGTATGATAATATTTTGGTTTTTATTTTATCCATGATTCAGATCATTATATTAATAGAGACAATTATCACACAATGGAAAATCTAATTCTAATACACTAATAACCTAACTTAGACGTTTTTACAACCACATTCACAATAAACATTGTTACAATATTCATGCCCTTGAACTTTATAGGAAACATAAAAGAGGAAACATATTCTAGGATACCCTATGCATAATACAAATTAGGAACTAGAGCAATAAATTTCAAATTCAAATTTGTTGGACATTAAAGCAAAGAATTGCTTGAGAGAAATCAAACTATTACAAATTAATTCATATTCATATCATAGACAATAGCAACAAATCAAAAGTGGGGTCCCCAAAAAAATTGATTTATTATTTGTTTTTGATGATGCTCATGAAAATGACGTGTATCCGATGATCTAAGGTCAAAACTCTCTTTATAATTTGAGTTAGTATTTGTTGATTATGAAGTATGTCGGGAAGATCCATACGCTCCAGATTATTCATTTTGTTTCCTTTGTTTATTAGTATTTCGTGAATGGCAAATCAAACTAAATTTTAGACGGGTTTCAAGTTCTGTTTCTGATTTAGTCTATTCTGGTTTGTTTGACACTAATTATTTTTGTATATTTGCGATGTTTCATTGCTTTATATTTGCTCCAAGAAATTATAGAGGGATTCTTTGTCTTCAACAGGGATATAAAGAAGTTGAAGGGTAAATAGCTTCAAGTGGTTGTATTTGTCATCTTTCCTTACTTAAGATATCCTCTGGAAAATATTAAAGGGGTGTTCTTTGTCTTCAATGGTAAGCCCATTTTGTTGTTCAACTTTGGTTTAGTTTTATTGTTCTGTTTTTAATAGTTTTACCTTTAGTTTTTTGTCACAATTTTACATCATGATCATTCATGCTTTCCTCACATGTTGGGTCACACAATTTCATTTTAGTATTCGTTTATTCACAAAATGTGTACTGGTTCATTTCTAACCATTATTTGATGATAATTAATGTTTTGTGTGCGGTATTGACAATATACTGTTTTAGAATATAGTGTTTCAATGACATTTAACTGTTAGCAATATTTGTTTTATATCTTTTGCACACTTGAAATGTCATTATCGTAGATACACGTTTATCAAAAAAAAATTTATCGTAGATACACTTTTTAGTGATCTAGATATGTGATGCTTTTAATTTTATGTTGTCATTTTCAAATTAGTCTTTCAAGAGGAAATGGATGTGCAATTCAAGACAAGAAGGGTGCTGAAAAACGTTTATGCAGATAAATAGATCGATTATATTGATGCAGATGTTACGCTATTGCTTTGAATAGAAATACTTGTGTTGTTGTCCAAGCTATTTCTACAAATTACTTATACAACTCTTCTTTTTGTGAAAATAAAACTTTTTCCTTATGCAAGATTCAGATATTCATCTCATGAATAGGATAGTGCATTCTATTTTGTTTGTTCTAGCTTCCTTAACTTTTAGCTGTTTTTATGAATTGCTTCCTACAATTATTCCTTGATACTTATCCTCCCACTTTAAAAAATAATTAAAGTGGTGTTGTCAAACTTTAGATTTAGCCGAGAATCAACTAAGAGTTTCAACTCTCGATTCCTTTTCTTCAAGCGATTACGCTGAGGAATGAACTATGTTTATGGGTTCCCTAACTACTCCAAAAATTGTTAGGCTAGGCGTGAGGGATGTGTAGGATTATCTAAGGCTAATATAAAAATATATCACCCATTTAGAGTACAAGTATAATACGATGGTCCCATCAAATTCCAATCCCTCACACTTAAACAACTCAACATCACGGTGATCTAAGTCTTGAGAAAAAACCTACACCTTCTTGGTACGGACAATATTGGTTTATGATGATATTATATTATATTAACTAATTTTAAGCAGAATTTGTTAAAACAAATTTCAAATATTGTGTAAAAATCATAAAAAATGGAGTGTATACCCGTGCATCGCACATGCGAGTAAAACAAAATATCCGTACCGACGTTCTTCTTAATATACTACTTGAATATTTTTATTTATTAAAACCCATTATTTTTTATTTGAAAATATGACTAATTTTGTAACATTGCACCCTTTTTCCTGGAATTAAGCAAAATCGTAATTAGTAGTTGAATGCAAATAACTCAACCATGCATAGTTATAACAATCAACAACACATATCAACACATCTACATATAGAGAGAGACACACACACACATAAATTCCAGATAAATAGCGATACACACACACAATTTTATTAGTAGAGAACTCCCGAAATAAATTTTTAATAAATAAGATGTATACCCGTGCAACGCACGGGTCATACATACTAGTTTATATCATAATCAGAACAAAACAAAGGCTCTATCTTCAATTCCAAATAGAAGCCAAATTTTCCGCAAAGTAAAATTAATAAGCCAAGAAATTCTTGACAAGATTAACATCTGAATTCATCCGGGTCTTCTTTTTACTTTTACTACTTAAATATCTATGTCAACATATATATAGATATTAACCTTCGACAACAAATGGTATCAATTTTTTTTAGAAACATCAAAACCATGATATCTTGACATTTCGTCCCAAATTGTAATAAATATTAGAATACCAAAATAAATAAATAGCAATCCAATTCTCTAAAACATATATTATCAATGAAATATAACAATGTGTGAAGCTAGGTTATATTTTGAGCAATTTATATATCATATGATATACTTAATAATTAGAGAATTTAATAATAGATTGTATACCCATAGATTGCACGGGTCATACATGTTGGATTATTTTTTGGACTAGTATCATCAGGTAAATTTTGTCTAATACTCATAGCGAAAGATGTCTATATATTGTGACCATATTGTTGTTGTTATTATTAATAATCCCAATTGTGTCATTTTAATTTAATATTATAGGGATTATTTTATAGTGAAATTATGAATAATTATATGATGTGGGGGCTTATTGTAATAGATTAGTAGGCCCATAGTTTACACAAGTGAGAAGTTCCTACTTCTAGCCATAGGCTTTTGTGTTGTCTGACCTATTGTGACTTCACACTGAAAACGGTTATGTGGAATAGAAGTAGTATTTCTCTCCTCACATACAGCAACCGGAATCAAGTCATCTCTCATGGATTCATCTTCCTATTCAGGTAATTCTAATTCACGATCTATACATTGTTGACTGATATGTTCCAAATTTAGGATTAGAAATATTATTGAAATTTCTATTTTGGTTTTCAATTGGTATCAAAGCCATTAATCTTAAAATTGTTACTATTAATCGATTGCGGATGTGAATGATTCTGATCGTCATATGTTTTTTGATTTCCAATCTAGTAGTATTCATATATATATATGTGTGTGTGTATAATCAGATCAGATATATATGCACTCACGCATGACCTGTATTTTTTTTGGTTACCATGTCATTGGTGCGTAGTTTCCATCGGCTTTGCCGGTGACTAATCTATGTCGGGGAACCTGGCTGGCCACGAGTTTCCGGCTTTGCCGGCATGTATTGTTCTCCCCTCCAACAGAATTTTTGCCACACCCAAGATTCGAACCCAAGACCTTGAGGTGGGATCACGCATGACCTGTATATTCACGCATTAGTTTTTTTTTTATATATACAGAAAACTATTCAGATCAGCATATATATAATTTTTTTTGGAGCAAGCATATATATAATTTAGTTAAATAGAGGTCACAATATAGTATCCACGTTGTTATTGCTTATACAAATTGCAATTAGTTTTAAAAGGACAAGCATTGTTCCGGACTGGGTCAAACCCCCATGGAACTAGGGTCTGGCCCATTTTTGTACTCCATCACGCCCATATCCTCGTCCGACCCGCATCCGACTGTTGAAACTCATCCGCCCAATCTAACGGCTCGGGTACGACACCGAGGTCTATAAATACATGGTCCATCCGCTATTTCCAGGTACGTACCCATTTCTCCCAAAAATACCTCTTCTCTTCCCTTGCTGACTTAGGCATCAGAGTGCTTGCAGGTACCCCACTCGAGGCGCAGGAGAAGGTCACCTCGGCCAATTCGAGGTCCAAACCAGCCATCCGAAGTCAACCTTTCGTCCTCACGGAGCACTTCAACTCGGATCATCAACCCGTACTCTAGTACTGAACATTGGCGACCACGTGGGAGTTATTCACTCGCTTCCGAACTCACTCTCAATTGAACATGCCTCCGCGAGGACGACCGCCTACCCGATCCCAATCTCGGGTGCAGAGTGCAAACCCCGGGGTCCAACCCTAGGCTACTCCTGAAGGTCACGTTCAAACCGTGCTTGAAGAAGTCCCGGCAATTCCCAGCTCTAGCTGGCTTCCACCACCTGCCCCGGTCCCACAGATCAATGCCATCTCAGCCCAATTTCAACCTGTCAGCCAATTCCTTGTAATGCTAGAGCGACGCAGCCAAGGGTTGATGCAGCAGGAGATGGCCGCCATCGCCCGAGCTACTGCGGCCCAACACCAGCCTATGGACCTCCCTCAGTCTCCACATCGGACTGTAATTTCTGGAGACGTCGGACATCGCCTCTTCTGGCCGGCATCCCGAGTGACACCTCTCCAGTTTGCAGGGAAAAACGGCGCGGCAAACCCCCTACTCCACCATCATCGCCAAGGTCAGAGTCCCCTGGCAGCTCGGACCACCCTTCGTCCAACTCCTCATCTTCATCCCGAGATCCGTCTCCTCGCAAGAAAGGAACTCATAAAGGTAAGACCAAGAAAAAGGACGGAAGATCTCGGGCCAGTCTCTTCATCTTGGAGATCACTAACTGTCGTATCCCAAAGTCCCTCGAAAAACCTCCCAGGCTGAACGTGTACGACGGCAGGGGCGATCCCGACGAACATGTGGACACCTTTGATCTGATGCTCGACTACCGTGACGCCTCAGACCACGTCCGATGCAAGCTCTTTCCTCTCTCCTTGAGCAAGTGTGCCTTGAAATGGTACCGAGACCTCCCGTCTGCCTCAATCTCGGGCTGGAAGCAGTTCACGAAGCTATTCTCATCCCGCTTCATAGCCTCGAGGGTGAAGCCTAAATCGGAAGACGTGCTGCAGGGGATCCGCCAATGGGAAAAGGAATCCCTAAGGGACTACATAGAGTGATAAAACTGGATCGCGGGCGATGTGCATCAACTCTCCGACGACATCAGGGTCTTGTTCATGAGACACGGCCTCCAGAAGGGCAGTCTCTTCCAGTTCAGTGTCGTGCTACGCAAAACCAAGAAGCATGAATAGGCAAGTGAATGAACCTAAATTGAACATCTTATTGAAGACGCATGAATAGGCAAGAAATGAACCTAACTAGGCATTTATGACACAACATGTGAGTAGGCAAGGAAGTTACAAAGCACAAGTGAATTCAAACATTTAATGAATCACTTGCAAAATCCTAGGGATTTCACATCAACATTTGACATAAGCAACAATGTGGTATCATTTTGATGGCATCAACATTTAGCATATTTCTACAATCAATCACATGAAAGGAATAAGTTGGAAAGGGCATTTGCCTCAAGTAAGATCATTAGCAAGCCATGAAAAATCAATTTGACATTTTATTTAGCAAGCATATGCAATTAAGGTGTTGAATCCCTTTAGGTAATCTTTAACACTTGGGATATGCACAAGTGCATAAGTGTCAAATCCTCTTACCAAATCATCAACACAAACATGATTTTCAAAGCAAGCAACAAAAACAAGCACAAACCCTAATTATCTCATGAAGTGCGACACCAACATAGAGCTAAAACCTCATTTTATTCTTTGAAAGCAACAAAATCATGCAAGCAAGTGACATAGATCAAACTTTTTGGCAAGGATTCACATGATTAAGCAAAGGAATGCACTAAAATCACACAAACTCTAATTTTTCTACAATATGCGAAATGAAACAAAAGCCCAAATCACAATTTTATTTATGAAAATGCAAGCACAAAATGAAAATAGCACAAACACACAATTTATTCCAAGAGAGAGATGCATTTCAAGCATCCAAACCTCCCAAAGTGTTTGTCAAAATGCTTGAAACACATCTCTCATTCAACAACAATTATATCAACATTTCAACATAAAATAGAGCACTAAAATGCAAAGAAATGCTTGATATGCAAAAATAGATTGATGATCTACATTTTTGGTGCTAAAATTTTGATGATGCTAAGATTGGGA